>CM031373.1:75745586-76432871 GCA_018208015.1 Medicago ruthenica | reverse complement strand
CAGATAAGGATTCGGATTCGGATTCCAAACAGATAAGGATTCGGATTCCAAACATTAAAGCCAAAAGTCACGGACAATTATTAAAGCAAACAGTGGAGACTTGATTGAAATTTGATTGAAGCAAACACTGACATTTATTAAAGCAAACACTACAGCCAAAAGTAACGGACAATTATTAAAGCAAACACAACAGACATCACTGACAATTATTAAAGCAAACACTACAACCAAAAGTCACGGACAATTATTAAAGCAAACAGTGGGGACTTGATTGAAATTTGATTGAAATTACTTGATTGAAATTAATCAACGGACAATTTCATTACAGCCACAATTTGATTGAAATTACACAATAACTCATACATTACAGCCAAAAGCCACATACAATTTGATTGAAATTAATTATCAAACAGCTCTTGGCTCAACATATCCAACAACTTTTGCTTCCGATCATCGAGATTCTCCTCGGAACTTAGTTTTAGATACATTTTCATTTTTTTAGCATGAGTCTTTTCTTTCATCAATTGGTTAGCCTCCTGTTGCACCGACGCTATCTTGTCCAATCGTTCAAGCTCTTTCTCCTTGAATTGTTTGAATTCAGCCCACTCTTTATCCACCACCTCCAAGGCAGCTTCCTTACTTTTCTTTTTACCTTTTTTCTTAGCTGCCTCCCTACCCATTGGACGAGCAGTAGATCCTACAGAGTTTGAGCCACATGCATCACTGTCGTGAGATCTCTTGGATCCACTACTGCCTGAGCCAATATTTCCTACTTGACTACCATAACGTGGTTGATCACGGAGAGCGTGCCATTCTGCCATTAAAGTAAAGTGAATATTCTTCCCACTCGCGTATAATTCCTGCGCTTTTGCCAAAATATCATTCTCCGACCAACCGCTTCGTTGCATACGCTTAGCGCTTTCATAAGCGCCAATCCATTTATTCAGTATTTTGTTCATATAATTAAAACGGTTTCGGCATGCAACACCATCCCGCGGATGATCGAATGAGCAATGCTCATTACAATACTCAACAATTTTACCCCAATATGTTTCACCTTTCTGATTTCTCCCAACAACACTGCTTGTTCCATATTTAATCCACCCACTAATTAGCACCAAATTTTGTTCAGTGCTCCATGCTGGTTGCTGGGCTTTCTTGCTCTTAGGAGTTGAATCCTCTGGATTTGGAGTGACTTCGTTACCACTTGTCATGCCACCAAGAGTTATTTGTGTTGAAAATTCAGGAAATTCAGGTGCACCAACACTCGGAAAGTTTTCATTTCCCATTGGCATATAACCACTAAACGGGGGTGTTTGAGATGGATATCCCATCATAGATCCATAATATGGATTAAAGTTTGGAACAGAGGATGGGTGGTTGAAATTTGGTGCAAATCCAAAATTATGCATGTTTTGAGGACGTTGGTTTGGAAATTGATTTGGATTTTGATAATTGTTGGGATTTTGGTAGCTAAATGGGTAACTAGAAGAATTCTGGGTGTTGAAATTGTTATTATTTGGATCCATTTCACTAACAACAAGTTTAAAACTTCAAAAGGATAGGTAATAGAAGGATAGTAATAAGATTAGGATACTGAAAAACTTGGTTTTTTTTTTGTGTCCAAATCAAATGAACCAAGTCTCTATTTATAGAGGAAAAAAAATCATGAATTTTGGTAATTTTTTTTTTTTTAAAATTAATTTACATTGAAATAATTGAGTTTAAATTATTAAGATAATAAAAATCCAGCGAGCCAATCAGCTGCTGCCACGCGTCCTGCTTTAATAAAAAAGCTGTCTTCTCTCTCTTCCTTCTGCGCGCTACGCGCCCTGTCCCCGCGTGTATTACACGCGCCTGATTTTAGCCAGTGGCAAGCTGCCACGTGTCCTGGGCGACAACATTAAACTGAGTTGAATGGTTTCAACTCCTCTATCATCCAACTCATCATTCAACACCACACAAATAACCATTGCAAGGCTTCAACATGTTGAATCTCTCATTCAACACACCCATTGCACTTGGTCTTATAAATACGACCAAAAAGTTTTTTGAAAATTTTCTTATATATAGGACCGGAGAGAGTAATTTATTTTATGTGATCCATTTATACCACCCATATGAGTGACATTGACGTGGATGCTCTAAAAATCAACCCAAAGCAATTTAGTATATTTGGTTTTTTTTCATCGAATCAAAACTAAACCTCTATTGGTTTGTGCAGATCAATGTCACGTTCAAAACAAATTACTCGATATCTAAATCAAACTATTATAATTATTATTATTTCTTCTTTTTTTTACAATATTCCTTTTATTCAGCAATATTATTTTTTTTCTTTTTTCTAATAGTATAAAATATACATAAAGTTTGAAAATAGTTAATTTTTTAGATTTTACAAAATAAGTTTTCTTAATTTTTATCCCTCAAAAAAAGTTTCTTAATTTTTTAGAATTGTAATGAACTAAACCAACTTATTTTTCATCATTTTGGTTCGGATTTTTTTGAAACATTGGAAAAATCCAACCAAGACAAATTAATGCTTTCGTTTCTTAGAGTATCATTGGAATATTTTCTGTGATCAATTTCCCCAATTGCTACTTGCTAGATCAGTTGACCTCACCTTCAAATGGTATCATAACACAAGATTCGGGTGTATAAAATCCTAATTCTATCGACATTTCTAGAAATGTTGGTCTTCATGTACATGAATCTCTGAAATATATATAGCTTTTTTTGTGACACATCGATAAATGCATAGCTGAATTTATGTATTCATTGGCACAATAGTAAGCAAGAAGCTATTTTGATCATTATGCTGTACAAAATACAAATTTAAACTAGCACACACAAGTGTTTCTTTACTCTTATAATTAGAAACACAAATTTCATCAACCTTACAAACTTTTATAGTAGTAATGAATAAATTTCAATACTCAACAATCAACAAGCCCCAAAAAGATAAAAGAAAAAACAAAAGAAAATCAAACATAGAAAATTGGTTTCAAACTATGTATAACACCAAATAAATCAAAATATAGAGGACACACAAACACTGTTTTCTACAAAAAGATGAAACAGTCCAATGAGATAAGAGGATTATCAATATCTTCCATAATTGAATCAATATTGTGCTGATTGCTAGAAATCACATCCTTAACCACAGTTTCTCTATGCCTCAAACTCAAACTAGAAGATTGAACCCGCCGCAAACTGTTATTTGGACTAGTAGCTGCTGCTTTAACACTTTCTTTCCTTATAGAAGACGAATTAACAGAACGTGATGAATGAGCTACACTAGCCTTAGGGCTATTACTCATTCGCTTTGAAACGCTATTATCCGAAATAGTGGTAGATAAAACACTTCCATTGAATCTACGACTCGGAGAAGGTGAACCCAACATTCTATTAGGCCTCAGTGGTAGTTGAGGCTCTACTTCCTTTCTGAAACTCTTTTGTCTTGTTAGGTTTGTTGGTGAGTTTGACCGAACTCTTTTCTGTGGCATGTTTTGTTTTGTTGGTGAAGGGCTTATGATCTTCTTAGGTTGAGGTGTAGGTTTGGTGAGGAATTGATACGAGTGATGATGTGTGGATTTTCCTTGTAGCAAGACCAAAGGAAGTCGTTGGAGAAGGATCTATCTTTGGAGCTTAAAGATGAGGAATTTGTGCTTGAAAATGAAGAGGCTGAGGAGATAGTTTTGGAAGTGGTGCATGTGAAGGAGGAAAAGGAAGAGGTTGGAGATGGAGAAGGTGAGATTTTGTTGGAAGAATGAAGAAGGGTTGTTGGAAGTGTTGGAGGTTGATGAGATATAACAAGTTTGTCTTGAAGGTGTTGTTTGTTGAAATGATTTAGAGAATGTTTGTTGGGTCTGCATTTGCTAATGCATGAACCCATAATTTGGTTGAGAAATGAGATGCAAAGGGAAAGAGGTGAGGAAGAAGAAAAGGGTGGTGATTGTGGTGGTTAAGTAATTTAAATATAGCATTGGAAGTTGGATTTGAAAAAAAGAATGTACTATGAAGCCACCATCTATCTTTTGCTTTTGGGACTTTTTTGTGTTTAGCTTTTCAGAGTGTGTTAGTTTGAATTTGGTTTACCGGGGATGGGTTCCGTTGGATAACGGTTATGAAGGAAAATGGTAGCATGCTTGCTTTTGAGTTTTGAGTGCGCAGAGACGTCAAGGTAGGGTCTTTGTATTGCATGTATGCCATGCGATGCACCCACCAATAAGACAACGTTTTTAAAACCATTTTATTGTTCAACCATTATATTTGGGGTGTCTTATTTGAGGTGACATTTCACGTGGAAAAGGGTAAAACTTTTCCACCATGGGACACAGTCAATTTTAATCATTTGATCAAATAAAGTACACACATTTATCATAATCCCTCAACACTATATTATTCAACACTATATTATTCTTCAACACCATCTTCCAACCCTATTCTTTCTCCTTCATGCCTCACTAACACACCACCACCAACATCAAAGCATTAAAGCCCACAATAAAAGTACTGGGCTTGGGCTGCATTAAAGCCCACAGTAATATATAATATAAAACTCATTTCATTATATTCATAGAGATTGCTCTTTAGGCAGATAACAATTGCTCACTTGCATCTAAAATTCATCGAACGATAGTTAATTGTCATTTTAGCACTTTTTAAATCGGTTAAACCAATCAATTTAAAAAGTAATTTAATGGATTCAAAAAGTCTGAGATCGAAAATTAACTGCCTAAAGAGCAGTTGCATATATTTTTTGTGCTCCTTATAACTTTGGTATCTCAACTAAAGAGTTTCATTTAAACGCATTGTCAACGTGAAAAAGTTTTACACATACATTCAATGATGTTTTGCCACATCAATTAAAAAGGTATGATAAGTCATGTGTTTTTAACTCAAACCAAACAATTGGGATCAAGTGGTTAATGAGTTCTACCAAATGACGAATTGTTCGATCTGAGTTAAGCTCACAGGGATTTTTGTAAAAACTCATTTATTCCTAATGAACATAGATATTTCCTTATGTAGATACAAGAAATATCAATTAAATTAAAGAATATATACATTCTTTTAATGTGGGTAGATGAATGAGTTATCCCACTAAATATAAAAATAACATGTTAGTAAATTTAATTTAGGTTTTATTTGAAATCTAAAAGTTAAATTGCATTTAATTGAATTTCTTAATCAGCGTAAAAATAGTATTTTGGCTTATAATAGTGATTAGAGAGAGTATAATCTTTGTTATTATGTTTTTGAATTACAGTTTAACTTACAATTGACCGTAACTCAATGACCAATTACATTTAAAAAAATAGTTTGAAAACCTATAGAATCATCAAATCTCCAAAAAAAATTGTAGAACTTTTTCTTATAATTGAAACAACTATCTTTTATTTGGGGTGGGGTTTAGCCTGGGGCAGTAGAGTTTGTTCCCACCACGGGAAAAAAAATTTGAACCATTAGATTGATGAGGAACATTCACTACAAGAAATATGCTTGTTTCACAGGGATATTTACGAGGAGCAACAATCCCTGGCAAAATTGCCAGGAGCAAGGCCCTCACAAACCCCTAGCAAATGACCTTTTGTAAAAAGTTACATTTGCCAAGAGCAACATGTCATAACCCCTCGCAAAAATCATTACCAAAAATGCCTTTTTCCTCTTTTTTTCTCTCTCTCTCTCTCTCTCACCCAGCCCACTCTCTTCGTCAGTTTGCCTCTTTCTCCAATGGTCGCGTACTAGACTTCTCTCTCGTCTCACAATCGCATGTCTTCGTCTCTCTCTCTATTGATGTTGCACATCCATCCACGAATCACTCTCTGCTGCACATCTCTGATCTCTCCTCCCATGGGCGAATCCATCTCTGTTCATAAGAATCCGTCTCTAAGCGTATATCTCCTGCTTGAAATCGAATCCCTTCAGGTTCGTGTCCTCTTTGTAGGTTTTTGTCAATTGTCATCTTCAATTGATTCAATTCTATGTTGGTCATAAGTTATTATATATTGATTGCTTAAAAATCGAGGAAAATAGAACCCTAGAAATCAAAAATTGGGGGAAACTGTGCTTGGTTTGTTTGGATTTTTCAATTGCACTTGGAATGTGAAAATTGCAATTGCTTTATTTATGATGTTGCTACTAACTCAGAATTATGTAATAATAAGCAATGTCCTCTGTCACAGTTACAATATTTTTCAATAAAGTTTCATTACTCACCTATACTTGATCTAATTCATTTTCAAATTGTCAATTTCGCAAACAATGGTTTGTCTGTTAAATTGTTATTATATATCCGAACTTGAACCCTAGAAAACAAAAATTAGGGGAAATTGTACTTGGTTGTTTGTTTCAATAGAAATTGGAATTTGGAAGGTGTAAATAGGTTATATAGTTTTGGAATTAGGATTTATTGGTTGTTTTACTTGTGGGATTGTACTAGATAATTGATAGATTTATGGCAGTGGTTATTAGTGGGGAGGAAATTTTGATTTTATCAATGTTTGGCTCTGGTTAAGTGATTCTGAAATTATAGTTGCACTTGCCTTCAATAATTGAAATTGTTAATGACTCTTAGTTGATAATGGAGTTTATGATATGCGTTGTGTTTTACCTTCTTCTTTAGAGTGAGAAAATATTGAATGATGAAACTGTGACAAATTGAAGCTGGTGCATGCGTTAAAATGGAAAATTAAGAAGGAATAGGCAGAAAGTGAACTGAGCATGTTGGCGAAACAAATTTTAAAAGGACTTGTCTGTATCTCCCAAGCTCAGTCAGCTAGGTAAGTCAGACCTCGGGTTATGTTTTAAGAAAATCAATTGCTTCAGAACAGTTATAAAGAACGAGAATATAATGTTTTATCATTACAGTTGAAATTTTGTGTCTTTTGTGGTTTCACATTCTCGTACACCCATTCTCTGATTTCTCATTTGTATATCTATTATTTATTTCTGAATTGTCATAATTTAATTGCCAATTCATGTCACTGATAGTAATGATGAAAATAGCAGCGGAGATGTTGTTATTGCGGCGGCGGAGGATGTTGAGTCATGCTGCAGTAATGATGAATATTGCGGGTGGCGCAGGGTAGTAATGGCTGCGCAGGATAAGAATAATGGTGAAGGTACTAGTAGTAATGTATAGAGTATGCAGAACCAATTTTATTTTGTTTTTTTTTATGGTATTGATTTTTATTGGAATAATCTTTGAAGAAACAATCGACAGATGATTAACGGAGATTAATTTGTGTTGTTTGTGCCAATGTAGAAGTTAGAAATATTAGCTTTTTGGTAAAATTGATTTTGGTACTGGAATCATTTATAAAACTAGAAGTCAAACATAGCAATTTATGTTCAAATCACGTTTGATCAAGTCAGATGTGATTTTGGGAGATACAAATATGGAACCAAAAATAGGCATAATGTGTGGTATAATGGTTATGGTTAAATCATCTTGTCTTCTCAGGTAAAGCATTCAATGAGTGAGTTTTACTGTAGGCCATTATATTTATAAGTGATCAAATAGCATAAGGTCCTCAAATTGAATAAATATTGAACAATAGTTGTCGGCCGAGATATATATGAGGAATATTGAAAGGAAACAGATGATATTTGCTTACAAGGATTTGACTTTGTATATAAATTTTTGTAATTATTTTCCCCCTTAAGCAATGTATTGTTTGATTTAGATTTGGTTCCTTTAGAGTGAGTAAAAAGTAAAGTAAGAAAATAAAGAGTTGATATTTCAACATATCCTTGATTTGTTTTGCATGTGCATATAATATCTACCATTGATTTAATTATTAATAGTTGATATTACTCACTTTATATTTTAAAGTGAAGTCGCATCCTGATGTGTGTGCTTAGGTTGAAAGAAGATCTAGAAGCCAATGTCATTTCTCATATTAAAACATAACTTATATTAAGTGGTAGGTCAGATTCAAATATTTTTTGGCAGCGGCGTTTTGTTTGTGTGGGACGGTCATGTTCTGAGTGGTGTCTGGCATGTAAGCCACTGAGTAGGTAGTTTGTGTTTGTTCTCTCTAGTTGTGTAATTATATCACTGTAGGTGTAATTTGTTTTGGAGTAGCTTTGCACATCTTGTGCTAGTTTGCTCGTGATCAATAAAATTTTGCTAATAAAAAAAACTTATTTTGTGATTTGATAAGTTCTGAAAAATTATATTTTCACTTTGGGTTTTTGTAGGTGAAAATTGGTGATCTGGGATTGGCTGCAATAGTAGGAAGGAGCCATGCAGCACATTCAATTTTAGGTTTTGTGTTGATGTTATACTAATTGATAATCATTATGTCTTGTTGATGTTATACTAATTGTCTATATCTTGTAATTTTGTAATATGTATTGTGCTTTGTGTTTCTACTTTGTTGAAGTTAATTTATGCAATTGTAGATTATTTTGAGACTTACTACTTATGTTTCTATTTTCATAATTATTTTGGGTGTGAAAATATATTTTTAAGAATAAAATTGTTTTTTAAATAAAATAATAATTTTGTTTATTTTTTATAAATGAATTAAAAAATTTAATTAATTTTTTAAATAAAATTATTTAATAATCAGCTTTTTGTTAAGTTTTTAAATAATATTTTTAAATAAAAATGAAAATTATTTGACAGGGGCATGTCCCTCGCAAAATCCCTGGCAAATGTAGTCAACCAGAATAGGTGACAGGGGCTATGACAGGGGTTGAGCCAGGGGCTATGCCAGGACTTTTGCCAGGGTCTCGCCCCTCACAAGTTTCCCAGGAGTTAAACCCCTGGCAAATAATTTGCGATGACCTGTTTTGCCAGGGATTCCGCCCCTGGCAAAATCCCTGTCAAACGTGTGTTTCTCAGGGCTTTATGCATTTTTGCCAGGGATTCTGCCCCTGGCAAATCGCCAGATTTCTTGTAGTGATTAATTTTATCATGGACTGCCTACATCATATTTTTTCCTTTCTCTTTTACACTCTTATATTTTTGTTTAGATCTGGAATTTTTTTCTTTCCTTGATCTGGAAACAATTGAGAGGATTTTCTCGCGCCCATGCGGACGCGCGCGCCCGCCCGTATTATTAAGAGTGACTTAGAGGTTGAATTTTTTCACGATTTTTTGCAGGCATGTTTAGGACATAAAAACAACATCGCCCACAAAAAATGAGAATTTTCCGACAAGGGACGGATTAAATATGAATTTTTTACGCGCCAAAAACTCAAGAACGCGAAACAAGTCGAAAAATCAAAATAAATCGAGGCTTTGTCGGAATGCTACGAAACTTTATAGATCCTCTATATGTATTTTTATAGAGGTGTCTGCAAAAAACCAGCTCAAAATTCGTTTTCTAGGTGCATGTTTTGTTGTTTCGCGTTCTTGAGTTTTTGACGCGTAAAAAATTCATATTTAATCCGTCCCTTGTCGGAAAATTCTCATTTTTTGTGGGCGATGTTGTTTTTATGTCCACATGTCTGCAAAAAATCGTGAAAAAATTCAACCTCTTAGTCACTCTTAATAATACTGGCGGGCGGGCGCGCGCCTGCATGGGCGCGAGAAAATCCGTCCAATTGCTTCCAGATCAAGGAAAGAAAAAAATTTCAGATCTAAACAAAAATATAAAAGTTTAAAAGAGAAAGGAAAAAAATATGGTGTAGGCATTCTATGATAAAATTAATGTTCCTCATCAATCTAATGGTTCAAATTTTTTTCCCATGGTGGAAACAAACTCTACTGCCCCAGGCTAAACCCCACCTTTATTTGGTATGTAGATGAAGGGACATAAATTAGCTGAAATTCACACACAAATTTAATGCTTGGAGTTTGAGGTGTCCAACCTAATATAGTATTTTGACATTGTTTGTTGATTTATGCAGCGTGGACATTGGAACAACTATTTAATAATATATATGAAACAAGAGAGTACTACATCTCCAGCCAAATCATTCATTCCTAATTTTTCAATTGTTGAGAATTGACTCAAAATTGATGATTGAAGATTCGTAAAAAATCGTGGCATGATTTAAAGAAATCGGGGCACGATTTTGTGCATGTTTTGGAAGTTTTGATTTGACAAAAATTGGGGCATGATTTGTAGAAATCAGGGCACGATTTTTGGATAATGTTTGTATAGTACATTGTGCGAAGTGAAAATCGGGGCACGATTTTGGAAAATCGGCGCACGATTTCTTGGGATCTGAGCACTATATAAGGTTTCATTCTTCATGTTTTGGGTAGAGCTTCAAGAGAGAGAAACTTGAGAAATCAAAGGAGGTAAGTTTAGGGTTGAGGGTCTTTGGTGAGGGTTCTCTTGAGAGTTTCTCTTGGGTTGGGAAATATTTGTAAACATTTTGGGTGAGTGAAAATCATTGAGTGTCTTGTTCATTAAAGAGATTGGGAAAATGATAGAAATTAGAGTTTGTTCTTTGTGAGCTTGTTAAAGCTAATTTCTTGTAATCCTTTTGTATCTCTTAGAATGAACTGGATAAACAATTCTTGGCGTGTTTGTTTCTCTTCTCTCTTATTTTTTGCTTGTGGTTTTGTGTTTTACGCTTGATTCCTATATTAGATCTAGATTTGTTGTTGTTATTGCTGTTGAGGTTCATTTAATCTAGGTTACTACTACCCTTTTGCTCCACACATCTAAGTTTATTAGTGTGATTTCGCGTCCGAATTCACCACAAATCTTGTCGCTTACAAAGTTACATATGTATAGTATAGATTCAAAATTGGCAACAACAACGGCAGAATCATGAGTAAATAATACTACCATAAACGTACGTAAACAAGTACAGATACTGAATATGAAGTATTAATTTGTTTGACAAAATACAAAACACAATTATTTTTTTTCACATATTAGAAAACATGGAAGTTAATGATTGATGCCTATTATAATTTCAAGATAAGGTAACTAACTATCTACCCATCGGTGGTGGAGGAAGTAAATATGTCTTTAAGAACCTGTTTCACGACAGCTCCCCTTTTTGGAAGTACCGTCGGTTTTACACCCTTCATCATCTTTGTACCATTAGAAGAGGATTTGGAATCTCCAGTTTTGGTGGATTGATGAGATGATGCTGATTCAGTTGAACCGTATTGTAGACTCTTCATGCCTTCACTCATCCTTGACTCAAAACAAGCTTCTGAGCACGCCCACAGTGTAGTGTCGAGAGACTAGGAATTGAACTATGATGAATCATGTGTTGATCTTATCTTTTTAAAGCTTCCAAGCCAAAGCAAAACAAAAACCTAGTACGGTGCAGAGGGGCTCACCAATCGCTATTAATTTCCACTTGCTGGTTCAACTGTTCATATCCAATGTTTTCACTGGATTTTCACTTGATTTTGTGACCCACCCTTAGCTAGGTGAGTAGGTGGGGCGTATTCATTAATGGTACATAAATTTACTCAGTCTAAGTTATCTATAGATATACGGCCAAAGACATGTCATCTAGAGAGAATTTACTTAATGTACGTCATCCCGCTTACGTCTATATAAGGCCACTATAAGACCATCTTCAATAATCAATACGTGATCTATAAAGGAGTAAATAGGCAAATTCATCCTCAAATTTACAAGGACTAATCAATTCCGTCCTTTAATTTGTCGAAATAGTCAATTAATCCTTAAATTTATTAAATGTCAATTAATTTCGTCCCTCCGTCAAGTTGGGTCGTTAACGGTACTGACGTGGGATGTTAACCACTCACGTGGCGTGCCATGTCATATGCCACACAGCCAGAGACTAATATGAACGAAAGTGAAAAAAATTCCAAGGACAAATTTGATTGAAATCCACAAAAACATTGTCTTCTTCATGGCCGTTGTATAACGGTTATTTCTTCCTCAATTCTATAAACTTGGAACCCTAATTTTTCAATCTCTCATTTACAATCCAAAATCCCCAAAATTTCTTCCATCAATTAACAACTATTTCTTCCCCAATTCTAAAAACTTCAAACCCTATTTTTTTTTGCTCCCATTTACAATCCAAAATCTCCAAAATTTCTTCAATAAAACTTGTTCAGATTGAATCTGAAATGATGGGTGGTGGTCGTAAGGCAAAAACAGCTCTCAAACTCGAGCTTTATCTTCAAGCTCTATGTTTAATGGTGATGTTAGAATGCTTGAATGTTGGTGTCCCAGAATTTGTGTTGTAAGAAAAGTCAATACTCTTAAAAATCTAGGAAGGTCTTTCTATGCTTGCCCTTTGTCAAAGGTTTGTTTAACAATGGTTATGTGTTGATTTAATGTTATGCATTTCATTCTTGATTGATTTTGATTTTCCTTTGTACATGATGATGATGATAATTGCGGATTTTTTGTCTGGGTTGATGAACTGAAGAACTAGGATACTTTAAAAACAATGGAATTGGTGCTGGTCAGGGAAGAAAAACAAGATTGATGGAGAAGGTTCAGTTTATGGTTAAGGCTAAGGAAAGTGGCAATGAAGAAGTTTGGAGGACAAGATTGATGGACAAAGTTGATTGTGTAGGAAGTGCGCTTAGATTGATTAAGTATTTGATAGGCATAATTTGCTTGTTTGAATTTTTTTAACATGTTACTGTATTGTACTAGGCGTGTGTAATACCCTCATTGAAAAGAGGTTGAAGAAGAATGTAATCTTTCTGTGATAATAATATAAGCAAATTAGTCACTGAATTATTGTGAAAACATCAAATCGACCCCTACATTATATGAAAAACTATCAAATAAGTCCTTGAATTATATATTTAGTTATCAAATTGATCCTTGGTGTATATATGTTCAGAACAAAGTAAAAAGAAAAGAGACACAATTGGAGTGCTAATACTCAACTTGTTTCATAATTTAGTCATTGTACTACAAGTCCTTACATATCCAAAATAATGGTTCCTAACCACCCTTAATAAAGTCATAATATTATGCCTTAATAAGTCATAAGTCATAAAAGGACGTTCTTTAATATTACATAGCCAAAAGTAACCCAACTAGGGGCATAAATAAGCCATAACCAGGAAGTTCCTAAGCTAGCATACTGAATGAGCTTTGTCAGTGATCTCATCATTTCTCTATGGAAGTTTGCCTCCTGCCTCACCATCAAATTAATGGGTTTCTAAGCATAGTCCAAGTTTCAAATTTACTTCCTTGAAATGCACTTTGTGCGAAAGCTACTAGTTAAATTGTTATAATAATTCATGGATGAAACTGTTAGTTGAGTAACAAAAGTAAGTATTTTTTAAATTATCGTCTCCACAGGGATTAGTGCGCTATCTTGAGCCGTTCAACAATCGTTATCGTTTTGAGTAAGGGGTTTGTACCTTGTTTGCATATAAACTAAAGTAATGTAAAAGCGGTAATAAAACTACAAGTAATAGGGAATAAAAGCGTTGATATTAGAGTTCCTCAATCGGGCATCGACAATAATCTAAAAATCATGCATATGAGTTCTAGCGTTTTAGCGAAATTATCACGTATCACTCGACAACGTCATTCCTGTCCAAATGACGTCGTGAGATCGATCGTATCGTTTAATAGACGATTTCCCAATCTATCAAACGATCCGAAAGCATTACGTTCCGACACTTTATGCGATTATCAAAACCAAATTCCATGTCTAGAATTTCTTATTTTGATAGAAGATTATTCTCACCAAAGATTCAAAAGTATTCGTCAATAACATTTCAATCAAAACATGATAATGAATAGCAAGAATAACTCAATATCACATAAATTGCTAAAATCATATATTTGCATAATCAAATATTACATCTAAGCTAGATAAAGTACCTCCAATCCTGATAAGTGCCAGAAAGTGGTTAAAATGCATATTTAATTTAGGCACTTTTCTTACTTGTTTTGCAAGTTATCATAGGATAAGCTCATAATTTATGATTAAATGTCAAATTAGTGATCCTATGTCTTACCCCATCTTTTGTGCAGGAAAAAGCAAGCCAGGACTTGGAGTGAGCAAAGAAATTTGAAGATTTGACAAAGCTTCATCGCTACAAGCACAGATCCGGTCGCTACAAGCGAGCTTAGGCAGAGATTTTCAAGATCAAAGTCTAAAGGACTTCGCAGAGCGAAGTTGTGGTCGCAGAGCGAAGCAGGGCGGTTTGAACTGTTCAAGGCTGAGGTGGCAGAAGCCCATTGGTGAAGAAAGGACTTCGCAGAGCAAAGTCCATATTAACAGAACACTTATAAAAGGGCGCAAAAGCTGAATTTTAGAGATAATCAGAGATATCTTATTTTTACAGTTTAGTAATCTTTTAGGATTTAGTTTGTAACCAGTTTTTAGGGCTAGAAGCTATGATCTTCAAGGAGCAAAAGTGATTGGATTGTGGAATCAACCAAAGGCTTTGGGAAATCAAGACTTAGGCTATGATCTTCATCTTTTCTCTACACTTTTGTATAGTTGTCATGAAAATGAACAACTAACTTCCCTTTGTTGAGATTGGAGGTATTCTTTCTAGCTTAGATGTAATCCATGATTATGCAAATATATGATTTTAGAAATTTATGTGTTTTTGAAGATTATTCTTGATTTTCATTCTCATGCTTGATTTAATTGTTATTGACAAATACTTTTGAATCTAGGTTTAGAATAATCTTCTATCAAAATAAGAAAATCTAAAAATGGATTTGGGTTTTGATAATCACATAAAGTATCGGAACATAATGCTTTCGAATCGTTTAATCGATTGGGAAATCGTCGATTAAAGGATACGATCAATCTCATGACGTTATTTGGACACGAATGACATTGTCGAGTGATACGTGGTAATTTCGCTAAAACGCTAAAATTCATATGCATGATTTTTAGATTATATTCGATGCAAGATTGATGAACTCCGATTCTAACGCTTTTATTCCCTATTACTTGTCGTTTTATTTCCGCTTTTAGGTTACTTTAGTTTTTATGCAACCAAGTAAAGAAACCCTAACTCAAAAAAATATCGATTGTTGAATGGTTCGAGATAGCGCACCTAATCCCTGAGGAGACGATAATTGAAAAATATTTACTTTTGTTACTCAACTAACAAAATGGCGCCGTTGCCGGGGATTGGTGTTTAGATATTTTGAGCATCGCAATAATTTGTATTGTTTTGAGCTTTTGTATATATCTTGTTAATATTTTTCTTATCTTTTGTACATTATAAACTGTTTGTGAAGGAAAATCGTCATGAAAAAGTGCAGCGGAAGTTTAAAAATTTTTGATTTCCTTTCCTTGGATCATTACGAATATCACATGAATCAGTGATAGAGTTGTTACCTCTTGTAGTGCAGAAACAGTTTCTTTGATCACAGCTGGGCAAGCAAGCAAAGCCTCTACTCGTCCACACGAACGGCTTCCTCTGGTTCCCGGTGCTAGCCAAGCGATCAGAGGTTAGGGAGAGAAGTAGGGAATTCGGTTTAGCCTTTTAGGGTTACACGAAAAAGCACTTGCTGATTTCAGCACTAGAGCTTCTATTTATAGAGCTCCTTGCTGCACAAAATCAGCTTGAACTTCCATAAGTCCATTAACCCATCAGCTTCCGCTAACTAATTAGCGTCAATTGCTAAACGCACCCCATCATATAAGTATTACTTATATTTCTCCCTTTTACCGTTCTATTGTGTGTGACCCTATAGGTTCTTGTAACGTTGGCAATAATATTAAATCCCATATTTAATATTATAAACAGTGAGCGGTATCTAGCAACACATCACTGCTACCCAAGTGACAAGAATGTCAAGTAATCTGACGAAACCTTTCCCGTGATAATATCTATGTGTACGATTACTCCTTTGTCCTGATATCTTTATTGAACACAAGGCATAGATTACGTCACCCTTGCTTAGCTCAATATTTATATTTCTTGATCCCGAAATATACTGAATAACGAATAAGTCCAATATCTCATATTGACTTAATTCGGCATGGCCATGCATTTTTCCAGTCATATTTCATCAAGAGGCCTAAAGATATATCTCCTGTTATGAAGGAGGGACAAATCCCATCTAGGACACTCATGTCCCTCAGCATGATTCGTCGAGTGCCCATTAACCAACGTTATAGTTATCTTGTTACAGATAACGTTTGAATGGCAATAAAACACTTGAGTCCACATCTAGGGATCACAGTGGTTTCAGGTCTAAGAGTGATATACACTATTATCATTGTGAGAATAACTTATGACGATTTCATAACATACTATGTAGTATTCTCACGATGGGTCAATCCAGTATAAATATTACTCCTAATACTTATACCTATGTATGGACTTAATATCTCATATTCATGACCCATGAGATATGGTCATCAGTCTACATACATAATAGTCTCCATGTTTTATTATTATCCCAATTCATATTAAAGCTCGACTACGGATACCTTTAAGAATAGTGTTCTTTTTGTTGATGTAATCTCATGATTAAGTCACACTTAATATTCCATCACATGAACCAACTATTCTAGGGACTTTATTTATCTTATAACAAGTGTAATAAAGAACGCCATATTTTATTAATAATAAAAGTCATGATACATATGAAAAGTTTAACATAAACTATTGGCCTCTAGGGCTTACACCAACAGTTTGTGCATTAACCCTCTTTGTTATGCAAAAGAAAATTTTCTTGTTAGTTATGCTTGTTTCAAATTCTCAACATTGAAAGAAATCATGGCTGATCATCATGATTATTTCAACTTGTATAATCCATACGAGAATGAATCCTATCAACAATTTCAACAATATCCGTCTGTAGATGAACAAATGTTAAGAACGGAGAATACTTTGAATTTGTTCATGCAACAATCCATGATCAACATGCAAAATACCGACCAAAGATTGAGAGCGTTATCAATCCAATTGGAACTTTTGCAAGTTCAATTAAATTTTTCATCAAAAGTCATGGATGTTCAGACCAACAATCAATCCACTTTGGAATTTGGAGAGATTGTTGGAGATGATGTTGATGAGAGTGAGGAAGAGTCGATGTTTGAAGGATGTGGTATTAGGGAATTAGTGAAAGAATTAGAAATACCACATGAAATAGAACTTCCTCAAGAAAGGTCAGATTCTGAAGAGGTCAGAGTTGTTGATAGTGAAGAAATGATAGATATTGAGAAGACAGAACAGTTTCTTAACAAGGAAGAAACTTGTGAAAAGGAGGGGATGAAAGTGAGCAAGGCCGAATTTGAGTTGGTAATAGATGGCATATGTTCCTTGCTCAACATATTCTGGTTAGGGAGGGTATGGACTCCACATCAGCTACACTTCAAGTTCATGGAATTCCTCCCAAAGCAAAGGAATACTAAGGCTGATGTGCGTTCCGTCTCATTTTGGCCACCCTAACGAATCAGGCGTCGAGATAACAACGTAAAACAAGCGCTTGTTGGGAGGCAACCCAACTTTGTAAGTATTTTTGCTTTATTACTGCTTTTTAGTAACCATAGGTGAAGATAAAAATGACAAATTTGTTGAAAAGTTGCAATTTTAAAAAAAATTTCAGAACCTGTCATGTTCGCAGAGCAAAGTCTCTTCGCACTGCGACCATTACAGAGTCTGATGACTTCGCAGAGCAAAGTCTCTTCGCACTGCGAACACTTCAGAGTCTGATGACTTCGCAGAGCAACGGTTTACATCGCACTGTGAAGCTAACTCTGAAGTTCGCAGAGCAAAGGTACTTCGCAGTGCGAAGTCTGCGAATTCTGTCAGTTCAATTTTCAAAGCCACTAACCATAATTACTTCTCCCAACCACCCATCCCACTCCCCATCCATAAACTCAACCGTTACTTTTCAGTAACCCAAAAACCTCCATTTTTTATTAACATTTCAAAACAACCCTAAAAATTTTAACTCAAACCCATTTTCACAAATCCTTCCAATCTCCATTACTTGCGTGTCTGTTGCTTTTAATTCTTTCCATTTGTGCAAGCAAACAAGGTATGACTTCTGTACTTTTTTCTTTTTTTTTTCGTATTTCTGATTCAAGATAGGATGGAATGTGATTTAGGGTAGGGTTTTGCATTTTTAATTTCAATTTAGGGTTAAGATTAGGGCTAAGTTTGGGGTTAAGTTTTGTTCATGTTACAAATTTAGTGTTGGGTAGAAGGAAAAACATCAGAACTGAACTCTTAAGGTTTAGGGGTATTTGCTGTGTAAAATCAAAATTCGTTTTCTGTCATCTTCGCAGAGCAAAATCAGCTTCGCAGTGCGACCATTGTCCTGGAAAACCCAGAACACTGTGTTCAACTTTGCTCTGCGAACTCAATTTTGCTTTGCGAACGCAACTTTGCTCTGCGAACTCAGCTTCGCAGAGCGACCATGACAGAACAGAACAGAACAGCATTATTTTTTTTCTTGCTTCTTTTTCAATCCAGTTTGTCTAAGCTCATCTTGCCTATGTATTTTCTTATGTTTGCTAATTTATTTTATTTTCTCATAGATGGCACCAAAAGCAACCAACCGGGAAGCGACCAAGAGCCGAATCGTCCGGATCAAGGCCACAAGGGGCCTTTGACGCTTCTAGGTTCCTAAGCCTCCGCAACCAGGAGAGGTATGAAGAGCTGCTCAAGCAAACATTCTGGGCTGAAAGGCAGTTTATCGTTAGCGAGCAAGGCACATACCAGGAAATAGCGCATATGATCAATTCCCGCAACTGGGGAATTTTGGTAAACCCTCCCTTGAACCTGAACTACGACATCATTAGGGAGTTCTACGCAAATGCCATTCCTATTGATCCTGAGGGGGAATTCACTTATCAGACTATGGTTCGTGGTCGTATCATTAGATTCGACCGCGAGGCCATAAACAACTACCTTGAAAACCCTCTCCAGCTTGATAATGATGAGTTGTGTGCCTTTCATAGGCACCAAAACCGAGGAAACTGGAATCATAACCTTTTTGCCCAAACCATCTTTCAATCCGGGAAGAGTTATGAGCTTAACTCATCTAGCCAGCCTACCAAAGCTTTAAAGAATAACCTCACCACACCTGCTCATGTTATTTTCCATCTCATTGTCCACAACATTAAACCCAAAAGCCACACATCCTCCAAGACATTAGATGTCACCCCACTGATCTATTACATCCTCGCTAACAAACAAGTGGATGTAGCTAGGGTGATCGCACAGGAGCTTAAGATTGTGGTAGAGAGTGGCATCAAACCACCAGCTAAGAAGATGCGCCCTCTTGCATTCCCGGGACTAATCATGGGTCTCTGCCGGGATGCACGTGTAGTGATCCCTCCTCACATTTCTGAAACGATTAAGAATCCTATTACGGATGACTATATTGCGAGGCATTGCACAGGAAAGAGAGCGTCGAGAGCACAGTAACCGAGACCCCGAGCCCCACCTGCACCACAGGGCCACCATACCTGCACTTTTTCATGGGAGCAGAATGCTTCAAACCATAGGGCCATGGCTATGATGCATGACTCCATGTACAAGCTTCAGTTGCAGATGGGCAGACCAGAGGATCCTGCGTTCCAGCTACCGACATCTGAGATGTTTGCATCTCATGTTGCTTGACCTGGGAACAGGCCTGTTTACTCAGAGGGGGGTGGTAGCAGTGCAGCTGCTGGAGGACTTGGAGATGATGATGATGATGATGATGGCGATGATGAGGACACAGAGGATGACGAGGCTCGCACACCTTGAGTTGCTTCCTTTTTGATGCTTTTGCTGTTCATTTGCTTTTGTTGTTCATTTTTTTTATTATGTTTTCGTTGTACTCTTTAAAACTTCTTGTGTTTTTTGTTAATTGTATTTGTACTCTTTTCTTATGTTATTTATGTTAAGTAATGTTAAGTACTCTTTTATTATTTGGCTTTTGAATCATTATTAGTGGCTGTTAATTTTTAATTTTTGAATATGCGTTAAATGTCAAAAATTCTGCCTTCACTATGGATCATTAGTAAAAAAATGACAAATCTTCTCAAATATGGATTGATCCAAAGCTGAATGATTCAGCCACAGATGTATGGTAATGATAAGATTTGATTGATTTGCGCAAAGCCAAGGTACATGTTTCCTGTTTTTCTAGGATTAAACTTGGAATGAGAATATGTACTTTGTACAAAAGTTACATCATACAGTTTACTTTGTTAATATGTTTATTCTTTGAACCAATTAGAACTAGCCAAAATGTGAGGAATCCTCAAAGTCTTTGTATATATATGCAGGAGACCGGCAATTTTTTGTTTAACTCAATTCTTTTATATTAAATCTGATGTTGTTTTAAATTGTATGAAAGCACTGATATGATCAAGGCATTTTTTTTTAATATGAGTAGAAACACTTGACAAAAAAGCCTACCCTGTGAGAAGTGAGTATTTGTTAACCCCTTTGAGCCTAATGAATCAGAATTGTTAACTATGAACTGCCAATTTTCATAAGCTCAATTGCTTATTGAAATTGCCGGAGTTTGTAAAAAAAATCCAGTTCATAGTTAACTCATTATTGAATTCTGATATTTTACTTTCATTGTGAACCCTTAAACCATCATGATTATTGTCCTTTGCCAAAAGAAAAAGGAACATTCAATTAGGGTATCATCTTGAATTAAGTTGGGGAGAAAAGGGAGGTTGTGTGTATCAAGTAATGGTGAATTTTGTTATTGATCTTGACAACAAGAAAAAGAGAAAGAAAAAGAAAAAGAAAAGAAAAGAAAAAAAGAAAGAAAAAGAAACTAAGAAAAAGAAAAGAAAAAAAAATCAAAAAGTTGTCAAGATCAAAGAAAAATATTTGTAAATCACCAAGAGTTGTGTTTGAATAAGGAGGAAGTGTGTAATTAGAAAGAATGTTCCTCTTGCTTGGCCTTTTGAATTCAATTTCCCACATATGACAATTCTTTTGTAACCAAGCCAAATTACAACCCTTAAAGACCTTGTGATCAATGTTTTTGTGCTTTTAGAAACGATAATTAGATGAACGCATAACTTGATCGGAATGTTAGCATACTTGCCGGATGAGTGTTCAATACCCTCACAGCATGAGTTCAATTTGTTTCATTTACTTCTAAAGAAGTGTGTTAGGTATGGTTCATTGATAAATATGTTATTAACTTGAGCTGTATGATATAAATTTTGTGTTTAGTATTATTTCAAATTTTTAGTGCAATCTTAGATTAATGGGAACATTATAACTAGCTGTGCAAATCTCATATGAATCATGCATTCTGAAATTTTGTTTAAACCTCTGCTTTTGCTGTTTTGCGTCTTACTCGTTGTTTAAAGCTTGCATCCTTATTTTTAGCGTCCTTTGTTTGAGGACAAACAAGTATTTAAGTTGGGGAGTGTGATAAGTGCCAGAAAGTGGTTAAAATGCATATTTAATTTAGGCACTTTTCTTACTTGTTTTGCAAGTTATCATAGGATAAGCTCATAATTTATGATTAAATGTCAAATTAGTGATCCTATGTCTTACCCCATCTTTTGTGCAGGAAAAAGCAAGCTAGGACTTGGACTAAGCAAAGAAATTTGAAGATTTGACAAAGCTTCATCGCTACAAGCACAGATCCGGTCGCTACAAGCGAGCTTAGGCAGAGATTTTCAAGATCAAAGTCTAAAGGACTTCGCAGAGCGAAGTTGTGGTCGCAGAGCGAAGCAGGGCGGTTTGAACTGTTCAAGGCTGAGGTGGCAGAAGCCCATTGGTGAAGAAAGGACTTCTGATAAGTGCCTAAAAGTTGTTATCTTTTGATACATTTTAAGGCACTTATGTTACTTGTTTTACAAGTTATCTTAGGATAAGCGCATATTTGTGGTTAAAATGCAATATTTGTGATCCTAAGTCTTACCCCATGTTATTATGCAGGAAATTCATGTTTGGACCTGACTTGAGCAAAGAAAATGAAGTTTTGCTAAAGCCATCGCTACAAGCGCCAGAAGCCACGCTAGAAGCGAGGATAGGCAGGGAATTTCATGAGTTCATCGCTTGAAGCGCCAGAAGCCTCGCTAGAAGCGAGCCTAGGCAGGGAAAATTGAGAGTTCATCGCTTGAAGCGATGAACTGGACGCTAGAAGCGAGCCTAGGCAGGGAATTTGAAGGATCCATCGCTAGTAGCGACAGATCTTGTCGCTACAGCGACCATAGGGTGGTTTAATGCTCAGTGATGACGTGGAGCTCTCCCATTGGCCAAGAAGTTTTCCTCGCTACAGCGACAGGCTGGTCGCTTGTAGCGAGCGTGCAAATTCTCAGAATATAAAAGTACTTGAAGCTCATTTTTTCATATAGTTAGTTGAATACCAGATTTTACAACTTCCAGAGCTTCAAATATTTGATTTCTAAGAGAGAGAATAGGCATAAAAGGAGGCAAACTTCAAATAGCAAAAGGATTTCAAGTGAAGATTACATTAAGAAGCTTTGAGAAATCAAGCCTTAACATATTCTTCATCTTCCTTTCTTGTTTTGCATAGTTATCATGAGAATGATCAACTAATCTCCTTTGTTGGGATTAATAGGTAATCAATCACTCTATGTTGTAAACCTTTGATATTTTAAATATATGATTCTAGCATTTTTATATACCATGGAATTTATTCTTGCTTTTCACTCTTATATTTGATTTAAATGATGTTGAAAAATACTTTTGAATCTAGGTTTAGAATGATATTCTATCAAGATAAGAAATTCTAGAAATGGGATTTGGTTTTGATAATTACATTAATTATTGGATCGTTAAAGCTTTCGAATCGTTTAATAGATTGAGAAATCGTCGATTAAACGATACGATCGATCTCACGACGTCATTTGGACACGAATGACGTTGTCGAGTAATACGTGATAATGTCATATATAAGAAAAAGCTAGAATCCGTATTTATGATCAATCGAATACAAACGACGTTTGATTGACGAATGTTAATCCTAACACCTTTTATGTCCTATTACTCTACGATTTATTTATAATGCTTTTTATGTCGAGTAGTGTAGTAATGAAAAAAGGTTAAACCCTAACTTAAGACGATAATTGACGTTGAACGGTTTATGATATCGTAATAATCCCTGAGGAACGATATAAAACTTATACTTACTTTTGTGCTCTAACAAAATGGCGCCGTTGCCGGGGATTAACGTTTTGATATTATAATCATTGCAGCGTTAATTATTATCTTAAGCAATTTTGCACAAAATTCTTTTATGTATATAACTATTATTCCTTATCCATCTTGTTTGCTAATTCTTTTTGGTCAGATTGTTGAAACCGTATATGCGAGGTCAAATATCGGACGACCAACTGCTTTTTGATTCTGAAATAGAGAGAACAGCTCGAAGAAACAACAGTAAGAATCGGAAGAAGAAGCAGCAGGCAAAGAAAAAGCAACAAGAGGAAACTTCTGTTTCAAGTCCTTCATCTAGTCCAATTCCAAGCCAAGAGATACCAATGGCTGCTACAGGAGATGGTTCAGGAGGTTCAGGCGGAAGTGGGATGCCATGTCACAATAGCCCACGCCGTTTGGCACAATTGGGGAAAACGCCACGAACCACAAAGCAAACCGAGATGAAGACCGGGATCCTTCAAATATTATATGCTAATCCTTTCTCAGGATTGGACCATGAGGATCCGTTCCAACATCTCACAAAATTTTACGAGATCGCCGGTACACTTGGAGAGACGGAGAACAATGAGGAGGCTATATTCATGAGGATGTTTCCTCATTCTTTGATTGGGAAGGCCAAGGAGTGGTATTTGGATCAGCCACCAACGGTGATGACAAATTGGAACACTCTTGAGGAGAAATTCCTTGAGAGATTCTTCCCTCAGAATCGGTTCATGGAGGCTAAGACAACTATTGCTGTATTCTCACGAGGTTCAAGTGAGACGTTATGTGAAGCATGGGAGCGTTTCAAGTCGATGCTTAGAAGATGCCCTAATCATGGATTCGATGATTTAACACAAATTCATCTTTTCCGGAACGGGATGCAACAACAATCCAAGTTATTGCTTGATGCTGCTGCTGGTGGATCTTTAATGGCCAAGAGAGCCGAAGATGCTGTTGCAATCATTGAAAGAATGGCATTGAATGATCACCAGGCTCACCATAACAGAAACCAAGGCCAAAGGAAAGCGGGAATCTTAGACTTGGGGACAAATGATGCAATCCTTGCTCAAAACAAGTTGCTAACGCAACAAGTGGAGTAGTTGACTAGAAAGATGGCCAAACTTCCTCAACAAATGAAGGATATTCAAAACGAACAAAGGAGACAACACCATCAAGTCGCATCATGCGAACTTTGTTCGGGAGATCACCCCACCGGATTTTGTCCGCCACCCACCGAAGAGGTAAGTTATGTTGGAAATCAACCAAGGCCACAACAGTTTCAAAACCAATACCAAGGTCATACAAACAACTTCCCAAGAGGGAACAATCCAAACTATGGCCAAGGTTGGAGGCAAGAAGCTGGGCAACAAAACCGACAACCTTACCAAAACTACAATCAATACCAACCTCCACAACAAAACCGACACCAAAACACTGACGAAACTCTTAACCAATTCATGCAAATGTCAATGGCTAACCAAAAGAATACTGATGCCTCCATCAAAAACCTGGAAACACAAGTAGGCCAGTTGGCACAACAGCTAGCTCAAGCAACCCAGCAAGGCGGAACCTTTACCGCCAACACACAAACCAACCCAAAAGATCATGCATCATCATCAAAATGACAATTAAGTCATTTTGATGAGGAAGTCCTTGCATCAAGAGACAATGATAATTGCAAGGCGATTGCTACTCGGAGCGGGAAGGTAGTTGGAAGAGGTATAGGTCACAACATAGAGGTTGAGAGAAGAGTTGTTGAGAATGAGGAGAAAGATGATGATGAAGTAAATGAGGAGGAAACAGGAGGAGTAAATAGAGAGGATGAAGTCGAAAAAAAATAAGGAAGTAGTTGAAAATGAAAACATAGTGTGGAAGAAAGATGTGGTGAAGGAGAAGGGCAAGAATCATGAAGTAGTGAAGAATGCGCCAACACCACATCTACCTTATCCAACTACACCAGCAAGAAAGGAGAAAGAGAGGCCGTTTGCTAGGTTCCTTGATATATTCAAATGTTTGCAAATCAACATACCGTTCTCGGAAGCCCTAGAGCAAATGCCAACTTATGCCAAGTTTATGAAAGAGATTCTCTCCAAGAAGAGGAGGTATAATGAAGAAGAAACAATTCAGCTAGATGCTAATTGTAGTGCAATCATCCAGAGAACATTGCCAAGGAAGGAGAGAGATCCGAGCAAAGTTACACTACCGGTGTCTATTGGCAATGTTAATGTCGGCAAGGCACTTATTGATTTAGGTTCAAGTATCAACCTAATCCCACTATCCGTTATCAAAAGGATTGGTGATTTGGTTGTGAAAAGAACTAACTTGACCTTGCAATTGGCCGACAAATCCTACACTCGTCCGTTGGGAATAGCTGAAGACGTGTTGGTGAAAGTCGACAAGTTCTTATTCCCCATCGACTTTGTAGTGATGGACATACCTAAAGATGATGATGTGCCGCTAATTCTTGGGAGAACGTTCATGCAAACGGCAAGGATGATGATTGATCTTGACGGAGGCTTAATGAAAGTCCGTGTGGACGATGAAGAAGTCAATTTCAACATCAACGAAGCGGTGAAGTATCCTAGTGATAAAGGTGCCTGTTTCAAGATGGATGCAACAGAAGAATTGATTGTTGATACAAGAGACCAGCTGCATCACTTGACACATCTTGAAAGAGTATTGACAAATGCACTTAGTATCATAGGAGAAGAAGATGAGAAAGAGATAGAAGAGTGTTTGAAGGAGCTGGATTCGTTGAAGGAAATTCCTCCTCACAAAGCCAAAATCGAGGAATTAACGAATGAAGCTAAAGTGGAAGAAGTGAAGCCGGAGATGAAGATCTTGCCCTCACATTTGAAGTATGTATTTCTTGATCAAGAGGGTACCAAACCGGTCATTATTAGTAGTTCCTTGTCAAACCATGAAGAAACAAAATTGGTAGAAGTTTTGAAGTCCAACAAGGAAGCAATAGGCTGGACACTATCCGACTTGAAAGGGATAAGTCCATCCTATTGCATGCATAAGATCATGATGGAGGAAGATTATAAGCCGGTAGCACAACCTCAAAGACGGCTAAACCCAAACATGAAAGAAGTAGTCCGGAAGGAAGTGGTTAAACTACTTGAAGTCGGCATGATATATCCGATCTCGGATAGCACTTGGGTTAGTCCGGTTCAAGTTGTCCCTAAGAAGGGAGGTATGACAGTAATCACGAACGAGAAGAATGAGCTCATACCGACAAGAACCGTCACCGGTTGGAGGATGTGTATAGATTACCGGAGGCTTAACAAAGCTACAAGGAAGGATCATTTTCCTCTACCATTTATGGATCAAATGCTAGAGAGACTGTCAGGACAAGCTTTTTATTGTTTCCTTGACGGATATTCAGGTTACAATCAGATTTCGGTGAATCCAGACGATCACGAGAAGACCGCCTTTACTTGTCCTTTTGGAGTATTTGCATATCGACGCATGCCGTTCGGATTATGTAACGCTCCAGCAACATTTCAACGATGCATGCAAGCCATCTTTGCAGACTTGATAGAAAAGAGCATTGAAGTGTTTATGGACGACTTCTCAGTTTTCGGGTCATCATTCGATTTGTGCTTGAAGAATCTGGACACGGTTTTGAAACGGTGCAAGGAAACCAACTTGGTGCTCAATTGGGAGAAGTGTCACTTCATGGTAACCGAGGGTATAGTCCTTGGTCACAAGATCTCCTCCAAGGGTATTGAAGTTGATAAAGCTATGATCGATGTGATAGGAAAGCTTCCACCACCAGTCAACGTCAAAGGAATCCGAAGTTTCCTAGGCCATGCCGGGTTCTATCGGAGATTCATCAAAGACTTCTCAAAGATTGCAAAGCCATTGAGCAATTTGCTCAACAAAGATAAGTCTTTTGATTTTGATATTGATTGTTTAAACGCTTTTGAAAGTTTAAAGGATAGCTTGACATCCGCACCCATAATCACCGCACCAAATTGGAACTATGATTTTGAACTTATGTGCGATGCAAGTGATTATGCGGTAGGAGCGGTGTTAGGTCAACGCAAAAACAAAATTTTTCATGATATACACTATGCAAGTAAAGTTTTAAATGATGCACAAGTCAATTATGCTACCACTGAAAAAGAATTACTTGCTATTGTGTTCGCATTAGAAAAATTTCGTTCGTATCTCATAGGTTCAAAGATTGTTATCTGGACTGACCATGCAGCTATCAAGTACTTAATCACCAAACCCGACTCCAAGCCGAGACTCATCCGTTGGATGTTGCTACTCCAAGAGTTTGATTTGGAGATTAAGGACAAAAAGGGGACTGAGAACCTAGTGGCTGATCATCTGTCAAGATTGGTGAACGATGAGATAACGAAGAATGAGAGGGACATTCTTGAAGAGTTCCCGAATGAAAAGTTGCTTATGGTGTAAGAAAGACCATGGTTTGCTGACATGGCCAATTACAAAGCAACGGGGTTCATACCGGAGGATTACACATGGCAAATGAAGAAGAGGTTGATGAGAGACGCAACTCAATTCATTTGGGATGACCCGTACCTCTTCAAGATTGGAGCAGACCACCTGTTAAGAAGATGTGTTGCAAGAGAAGAAGCCAAAGACATCATGTGGCATTGTCACAATTTGCCATATGGTGGGCATTATAGCGGTGAAAGAACTGGAGCAAAAGTTCTTCAAGCAGGCTTTTATTGGCCCACTTTATTCAAAGACGCATACGAGCATGTGAAGGAATGCGAGAGTTGCCAGAAAACTGGAGGTATTTCAAAAAGGAATGAGATGCCTCTGCAAAGCATCCTTGAAGTCGAAGTCTTTGACTGTTGGGGGATAGACTTTGTGGGGCCGTTTCCATCCTCCATGTCTAATGAGTACATTCTGGTGGCCGTCGATTATGTGTCAAAGTGGGTAGAAGCAATTGCATCCCCAAAAGCCGATAGTAAGACGGTGGTCAAGTTTCTTAAAAGGAACATCTTTTCCCGATTTGGAACTCCAAGAGTGCTTATAAGTGATGGAGGTTCTCACTTCTGCAATCAACAATTGGCAAAAGCACTTGAGCACTATGGAGTCAAGCACAAGGTAGCTTCACCATACCATCCACAGACCAACGGTCAAGCCGAGGTATCCAACCGTGAAATCAAAAGGATACTTGAGAAGACCGTGTCATCATCAAGGAAGGATTGGTCGATGAAACTGGACGAAGCATTGTGGGCCTATAGGACCGCATACAAAGCTCCTACGGGTTTCACACCATTCCAGTTGGTGTATGGGAAAGCATGCCACTTGTCGGTCGAGTTGGAGCATAAAGCGTTTTGGGTGCTAAAGTTTTTGAACTTTGATCAAGAGCAAGCGGGGGAGAAGAGAAAGCTTCAGATGAATGAACTCAAAGAAATGCGTGACCAAGCTTATCAGTCAAGCAAGCTCTATAAGGAAAAGGTCAAACGGTATCATGACAAGAAGATCATGAAGAGGGAATTCAGGCCCGATCAAATGGTGTTGCTGTTCAATGCAAGGCTAAGGCTATTTCCGGGTAAATTGAAGTCTAAATGGTCCGGTCCGTTCATGATCAAGGAGGTCAAACCTTATGGAGCTGTGGAGCTAGAAGATCCTATCACTAAGTCAACATGGACAGTGAATGGACAGAGGCTGAAGCCGTATTTTGGAGGTGAAGTTGTTCGGCACACGACGACGATTTCACTCATCAATTCGTAAGCAAAAGCGAATCAGGCGTCGATCTAATGACGTTAAACAAGAGCTTGTTGGGAGGCACCCCAATTTTGTAAGTATGCTGCATTTTAAGTTTTATTTTAGTTCTGTACAGCTATTTATGCATGTAGGGATAGTGGCAAAAACTCAAAATTTCATTTTTCTGTTTTCTGTCATGGTCGCTACAGCGACAGATTCCATCGCTGTAGCGATGAACTTTACGCTACGTCGCTGTAGCGACGTACGGTCGCTTGTAGCGATGCCTTTCTAACTTTGCGCTTGTAGCGCCAGTTAACGCTTGTAGCGATGGGCTTAACAGCCTGTCGCTGTAGCGACAGGTCGCGCGCTAGTGGCGATGACAGTAAAAACTGACATTTAAGTTTCCCAGGCCACTATAACCTTTCCCCTACCCCCCAACCACCTAATTAAATGCTATAGCCGTTTTTCTTACCTATTTTCGCATCCCATTTCATCAGTTACACACATCATTCCATCTTGCTTTCCTTTCTGCATATCATTTTATTTTTCTGCAATTTTTCTGCATATCTTGCAATTTGAATCTCTGTACCTGTGCTATCTTGCTCAATCTCCAATCAGGTATGTTTTTCGAATCTGTCTGTCAATGTTTGTATGCTTTAAACTAGTTTTAATTGTGCCAGCATGCGTTTTAAGAACTTAGGGTTTTAGGGTTTTCAATTTTTTAACTTAAGGATAAGCCTTTTTGCTATACCCATGTTAATCTGTAGTTAAAGCTGTAGAAAATGAACTAGAATCATTCCATAAACTTGCCTTTCATCATCTTGTTCAAGAAAATCGTATTTTGAAAAACCTTTTTGTAAAAATTCAAAATAAATTTAGGGTTTTTGATGATGAGGGAGTTTTAGTGATTTTTATTCATTTGTATTAGCTTTAGGTTTAGTTTCGCATGCCACAAGTAGTTTAGATTCAAGAAAAATCACATTTTTAGAAATGGGTCATTCCTCGCTAGACAGCGCTTGTAGCGCAGGCAGCCAGCAATTTCTGGGCTCGCTCGCTACAAGCGACCATCCTGTCGCTGTAGCGACGAAGCCGAGATTCAGTTTTATTTTTCTTTTGATCTAATGCTAACTTGAATCCTACCTGTTTTGCATGTTTTATGTTATTGTGTAGGCATGGCACCTAAATCTTCATCAAAGAGGCAGCGTAATGTTGAGGGATCATCATCTAGACCTATACCTAACCCTCAACCACATGATGCAAACCGCTTCTTAAGCTTACATAACCAAGAGCGTTATGATGAGCTTAAAACAAGGAGGATTTGGTCCGAGAAACAGTTCAGGATAGAGGAAGAAGGAAACTATGGAGGAATTGCACATATGCTAAATGAGAGAAAATGGGGAATATTGTGCAATCCTCCGAGGAAGATTAATTATGAAATTGTGCGAGAATTCTATGCAAACGCAATTCCAGCTGACCCTTCAGACCCATTCACATGGACGACATTTGTGCGAGGGCGCACCATCGCGTTTGATAGGATGTCCATTAACTCATACTTGGGTAAACCTCTGGTGCTTTGTGATTCTGATAACCCAATAGCGCCGGAGCTGCTATGTGACTTCCACGAACACCAGAGGGCAGGAAACTAGGATCACGATTTAATTGCACGGGAAATCTTCCAAGAGGGGAGAACTTATGATGTGAGCAAGGCTTCGGGTAAGCCTTTTAGAGCTTTTAGGGACCACATGACCACACCAGCTCAGGTAATACTTACCCTTATCCTCTATAATATTAGGCCTAAGTCTCACACTTCATCTACTACGCTGGATGTCACACCTTTGCTCCACTATATCCTTAGCAACCGTCAGGTTGACGTTGCTAGGATTATAGCTAATGAGATGAGGGTTGTGGCAGAGAGTGGTATCCTGCCGCCAGGCAAACCTAAGTGCCCTTTGACTTTCCCTGGTTTGATAATGGGATTGTGTAGAAAGGCCAGGATACACATGCCTACCCAAGTGGATGAAGAGATTAAAAACCCTATTGATGACAGATACATCAATAGGTATTGCTCCACCCCCTCTCCTACTGCCCCACCTTCTTCTTCTGCCGGACCTTCCACTTCAGCTGGACCTTCTACAGTACCACCCCCTGCACCACAGGACCCTAGCCAACCTCAGGCCCCAACCCATCCACCATTGGACTTCTCTAGTTGGGACTCTTCTCTAGTTGGCTCACACATCATGGCTCAAAATGTGTCTAATCATCGCGCTCTCACAACGATTCAGAGTCATTTGCACGAGAGCGGCTACAGTACTTGGACTCCAGCCTTTTTCCAGGAGCATATTGCTTGGCCTGGGGACAGGCCTTTCTATTCTGGAGGGGCAGGAGGAGATGCTGGTGATGTAGATGCTGGAGGTGCTGGATGTGATGATGCTGCTGATGATGATGATGACCATGGCGATGACTCCTCAGAGGCTACTCGGAGCATTGACCACGAGGCTGCAGACTTGATGGATTCAGACTTCATGGATTCAGATTGATCTCCATTTTGCAAGCTGCAGATTTTTGTTCTATCATTTCTTTCGTTTTATTTATTATGCTTTGTACTTTATAACATTTTTCATGCTTTGTACTTTGTTTATGGTTATGCTTATGTACCATGGATAATTTATTTTGGTTATTATGTTATTTATTTTGGTTATTATATGTTTAGTGTATATTATGCTTTATTTATGCTTTGTTATTTATTTTTGGTTAAATTTTTTTGAATTATCCCAACAATTTGGAAAGAAAGATGACAAAGATTCAAAAGCTAAGTGCTTGTTTGAAAGCAAAGCATTGAGCTTAGAATCAGTTGAGTGATAATGATAGAATGAGTAATAAAAGCGCGCAGCTAAGGTACTCGTTTTCTTGTTTTTCTAGGTATATTCTTGAATGTGAATAAGTTCTTTACACACAAATTTAATTTATTCAGTTTTACCCAAGCACTTGTTTAGTTTTGAACCAATTTAGAACTAGCCGAAATGTGAGGAATCCTCAACCATTGTATATATATGCAGGAGACCAACATATCATGTTTAACTCAGTTATTTTATGTTAAATCTATTGTTGTTTTAAATTGTATAAAAGCATTGAAATGATCAAGGCAATTTTTTTGAAATTGAGTGAAACACTTGACCAAATAAACCTACCCTGTGAGAAGTGAGTATCTGTTAACCCCTCTGAGCCTATTGAATCAGAATTGTTAGCCATGAACTGTCAATTTTCATAAGCTCAATTGCTTATTTAAATTGCCGGAGTTTGTAAAAAAATTTCAGTTCATAGTTAACTCTTTATTGAATTCTGATATTGCTTTCTTTTGAACCCTTATCCATCGTGTTTATTGACCTTTGCCATAATGATAAAGGAACATTCGATTAGGGTGTCATTGAACTAAGTTGGGGAGAAAGGGAGGTTGTGTTTATGTCAAAGTAGTGGTGAATGATGATAATTGATCTTGACAAAAAGAAAAAGAAAAGAAAAAGAAAATAAAAAGAAAGAAAAGCAAACCAAGAAAAAGAAAAGAAAAAAATTAGAAAGGTTTGCAATAATTCAAAGAAAAAGTTGTCAAGATCAATCAAGAAAAGAAAAATATGTAATTCACCAAGAGTTGTATTGGAATAAGGAGGAAGTTTGTAAATAGATTGAATGTTCCTCTTGCTTGGCCATTTGAATTCAATATCCCACATATGACAATTCTTTTGTAACCTAGCCCAATTACAACCCTTAAAGACCTTTTGATCAATGCCTTTTATGCTTTTACAAATGATAATTAGATGGTCACATAATTTGATTGGAATGTTATCATGTTTGTTGGATGAGTGTTCATACCCTCACAATAGATTTCAATGTGTTCATATACTTTATATAGAAGTGTGTTAGGTTTGGTTCAAATTTAAACATGTTGCTTGTTTAGGATTGTGTGATTTGATTCTTAGTGTTTAGAACTAGTTCACATTTATAGTATGTATCTCGTTTAATGAGAAACTGAACTCTAGCTTGCGCAGTCACATTTGAATCACTCATCTGATATTTATTTCTTCAAACTTTTGATTCCTTTGCTAATTGCTCAATACTTTGGTTAAAAGCTATGAAAATTTCCTTTTGATTCTTTGGTTTGAGGACAAACCAAAATGTAAGTTGGGGAGAGTTTGATAAGTGCCTAAAAGTTGTTATCTTTTGATACATTTTAAGGCACTTATGTTACTTGTTTTACAAGTTATCTTAGGATAAGCGCATATTTGTGGTTAAAATGCAATATTTGTGATCCTAAGTCTTACCCCATGTTATTATGCAGGAAATTCATGTTTGGACCTGACTTGAGCAAAGAAAATGAAGTTTTGCTAAAGCCATCGCTACAAGCGCCAGAAGCCACGCTAGAAGCGAGGATAGGCAGGGAATTTCATGAGTTCATCGCTTGAAGCGCCAGAAGCCTCGCTAGAAGCGAGCCTAGGCAGGGAAAATTGAGAGTTCATCGCTTGAAGCGATGAACTGGACGCTAGAAGCGAGCCTAGGCAGGGAATTTGAAGGATCCATCGCTAGTAGCGACAGATCTTGTCGCTACAGCGACCATAGGGTGGTTTAATGCTCAGTGATGACGTGGAGCTCTCCCATTGGCCAAGAAGTTTTCCTCGCTACAGCGACAGGCTGGTCGCTTGTAGCGAGCGTGCAAATTCTCAGAATATAAAAGTACTTGAAGCTCATTTTTTCATATAGTTAGTTGAATACCAGATTTTACAACTTCCAGAGCTTCAAATATTTGATTTCTAAGAGAGAGAATAGGCATAAAAGGAGGCAAACTTCAAATAGCAAAAGGATTTCAAGTGAAGATTACATTAAGAAGCTTTGAGAAATCAAGCCTTAACATATTCTTCATCTTCCTTTCTTGTTTTGCATAGTTATCATGAGAATGATCAACTAATCTCCTTTGTTGGGATTAATAGGTAATCAATCACTCTATGTTGTAAACCTTTGATATTTTAAATATATGATTCTAGCATTTTTATATACCATGGAATTTATTCTTGCTTTTCACTCTTATATTTGATTTAAATGATGTTGAAAAATACTTTTGAATCTAGGTTTAGAATGATATTCTATCAAGATAAGAAATTCTAGAAATGGGATTTGGTTTTGATAATTACATTAATTATTGGATCGTTAAAGCTTTCGAATCGTTTAATAGATTGAGAAATCGTCGATTAAACGATACGATCGATCTCACGACGTCATTTGGACACGAATGACGTTGTCGAGTAATACGTGATAATGTCATATATAAGAAAAAGCTAGAATCCGTATTTATGATCAATCGAATACAAACGACGTTTGATTGACGAATGTTAATCCTAACACCTTTTATGTCCTATTACTCTACGATTTATTTATAATGCTTTTTATGTCGAGTAGTGTAGTAATGAAAAAAGGTTAAACCCTAACTTAAGACGATAATTGACGTTGAACGGTTTATGATATCGCAATAATCCCTGAGGAACGATATAAAACTTATACTTACTTTTGTGCTCTAACAACTTCGCAGAGCGACGTATGACTTCGCAGAGCAAAGTCCATATTAACAGAACACTTATAAAAGGGCGCAAAAGCTGAATTTTAGAGATAATCAGAGATATCTTATTTTTACAGTTTAGTAATCTTTTAGGATTTAGTTTGTAAACAGTTTTTAGGGCTAGAAGCTATGATCTTCAAGGAGCAAAAGTGATTGGATTGTGGAATCAACCAAAGGCTTTGGGAAATCAAGACTTAGGCTATGATCTTCATCTTTTCTCTACACTTTTGTATAGTTGTCATGAAAATGAACAACTAACTTCCCTTTGTTGGGATTGGAGGTATTCTTTCTAGCTTAGATGTAATCCATGATTATGCAAATATATGATTTTAGCAATTTATGTGTTTTTGAAGATTATTCTTGATTTTCATTCTCATGCTTGATTTAATTGTTATTGACAAATACTTTTGAATCTAGGTTTAGAATAATCTTCTATCAAAATAAGACAATCTAAAAATGGATTTGGGTTTTGATAATCACATAAAGTATCGGAACATAATGCTTTCGGATCGTTTAATCGATTGGGAAATCGTCGATTAAACGATACGATCAATCTCACGACGTTATTTGGACACGAATGACATTGTCGAGTGATACGTGGTAATTTCGCTAAAACGCTAAAATTCATATGCATGATTTTTAGATTATATTCGATGCAAGATTGATGAACTCCAATTCTAACGCTTTTATTCCCTATTACTTGTCGTTTTATTTCCGCTTTTAGGTTACTTTAGTTTTTATGCAACCAAGTAAAGAAACCCTAACTCAAAACAATATCGATTGTTGAATGGTTCGAGATAGCGCACCTAATCACTGAGGAGACGATAATTGAAAAATACTTACTTTTGTTACTCAACTAACAAATCCCAACAAAGGGAGTTAGTTGTTCATTTTCATGACAACTATACAAAAGTGTAAAGAAAGATGAAAATCCAAACCTAAGTTCTTGATTTCCCAAAGAGCCTTAGTTGATTCCACACTCCAATCACTCTTGCTCCTTGAAGATCAAAGCTTCTAGCCCTATTTTCTATCTAAAAGCTATAACTATATTACTACTAAACTGTAATAATAATGTTCTTAGCAAAAAAGTATGAAACAAAGCTTAAATACTAAAAGCTGAAAGTGACATCTCGCTCGGCGAGATTTCACTCGCCCGGCGAGATTTGCTGTCTTTGCCAGTGGTTTTCAGCCACGTCTTCCAAAGCATTAAACCGCCTTGGGATCTCGCTGAGCGATGAATAATCTCGTTGAGCGAAATCAAGTTCCTCTGCTCCTGAAAATCCCTGCCTGAGCTCGCCAAGGACTCGCCATTAGCTCGCTGGGCGAGTTTATCAGATTCTTTTCTTCTTGTTTCTTTGCTCAAATCATGTCCTGGCTTGCATTTTCCTGCACAAATGGATGGGGAAAGAAGTAAAAGCAATATTGGGCATTTGATCAGTGATTATGAGCTTTTCCCATGATAACTTGCAAAACAAGCTACTTAAGTGCTTAAATTAACTATGCTTTTTAACTCATTTTTGGCACTTATTACTCTCCCCAACTTAAATCTTTGTTTGTCCTCAAACAAAGGACTCAAAAGAAATGGAAAAATCAAGGCTTTGGACAAAAGTACAATACATGCAAAGAAATGAAAAGTTTTCAGATGACATAATTCAAATGTGGATTGCGCGGGCAAGTATGAAGTTTCTCATTAATCTAGATATATACTATGAATATGACATAAGTCCTAAACACAAAATTCACATCATACAATTCAAGTCAATAACATAATTAACAATGAACCACACCTAACACACTTCTTTGAAAGTAAATGAAGCAAATTGAAATCATGAAGTGAGGGTTTTGAACACTCATCCGGCAATTCAGCTTACATCTAGATTAAGTTATGTGTCCATCCAAATATCATCTCAAAAAGTACAAAAGCATAGATCAGAAGGTCTTTGAGGGTTGTCACTTGGCTTGGTTTCCAAAAGAAATGTCATATGTGGGAAAAATTGAATTCAAATGGCTCAGCATAGAGGAACATTCTTTCTATTTACACAACTTCCTCCTTTTTCACAATCAACCCTTGGTGATTTACAAGAATTACTTTGATCTTGACAACTTTTTGATTTATTGAATTTTCTCTTTTTTTCTTTTTCTTTGTTCATTTTCTTTCTTTTTTTCTTTTCTTTTTCTTTTTCTTTTCTTTCTCTTTTACTTGTTGTCAAGATCAATTTTCAAAGCTCACCACTACTTGACATACACTACCTCCCTTTTCTCCCCAACTTATTCAAAATGATACCCTAATTGAATGTTCCCTTATCAATAGGAAAGGGACAAATAAACATGATGGTTAAGGGTTCAAAATGAAGGTAAGAATATCATAATCCATTAGTGATTTAACTATGAACTGAATTTTGAAAAATTTGGGCAAATTCACTAAGCATTGTGCTTATGAATATTGACAGTTCATAGTTAAGGATTCTGATTCATTAGGCTCAATGGGGTTATCACATACTCACTCTCTCACCGGGTAGGCTTTTTGTGGTCAAGTGTTTCTTCTCATTTTCAAAAGAATGCCTTGATCATTTCTGTGCTTTCATACAATTCAAAACAATTATCAGATTTAACATAAAACAATCGAGTGAAACAATGAATGCCGGTCTCCTGCATATATGTAAAGCACTTGAGGATTCCTAACATTTAGGCTAGTTCTAAGTGGTTCACATAATAAGCATGTTATTGCGTAAAACTGTATGAGATAAATTTTTGTGCAAAGTACTCATTTCAAATTTAAGTATACACCTAGAAAAGCAAGAAACAAGTACCTTGGCTTTGCACTTTCAAACAATTTCTATCATTATCATTATCATGCATCTGATACTTTGCTTAGCAAGCTTATCAGTAAGCCTCGCTCAGTGAAGTACTATCTCGCTCAGCGAGAATGACAGGTTGCAGAATTTTCAAAAATGCAGCATTTCAAAAGACTTGTCATTTTTAGCTTCACCTAAAGTTACTAAAAAGCATTAATAAAGCATAAAAACTTACAAAATTGGGTTGCCTCCCAACAAGCGCTTGTTTTACGTCGTTAGCTTGACGCCTGATTCGTTAGGGTTGCCAAAATGAGACGGAACGCACATCAGCCTTTGTATTCCTTTGCTTTGGGAGGAATTCCATGAACTTGAAGTATAGCTGATGTGGAGTCCATAACCTCCCTATCCAGAGTTTGATGAACAAGGAACAAATACTATCTTTTACAAACTCAAGTTCTGCCTTGCTCACTTTCATCCCCTTCTTTTCACAAGCTTCTTCCTTGTTATGAAACTGTTCCGTTTTCTCAATATCCATCACTTCTTCACTATCAACAGTTCTGACCTCTTCAAATTCTGACCTTTCTTAAGGAAGTTCTACTTTGTGTGGTATCTCTATTTCTTCCACTAATTTCCTTATACCACATCCTTCTAACATTAACTCTTCCTCACTTTCATCAACATCGTCTTCAACAATCTCTCTGAATTCAAAAGTGGATTGATTGTTGGTCTGAACATCTATGATTCTTGGTAGAAAATTTAATTGAACTTGCAAAATCTCCAATTGGCATGATAAAGCTCTCAATCTATGGTTGGTATTTTACATGTTGATCATGGATTGTTGCATGAACATATTCAAAGTATTTTCTATTCTTGACATTTGTTCATCTTTAGAAGGATATTGTTGATATTGTTGATAGAATTCATACTCAAATGGATTATAGAAGTTGAAATAATCATGATGATCAGCCATGATTTCCTTTATGTTGAGAATCTGAAACGAGTGTAACTAACAAGAAAATTTTCTTTGTATAACAAAGAGGGTTAATGCACACACAGTTTAACAATGTACAAAAGAGAAGAAAAATATTAACAAGATATATACAAATGCTCAAAACAATACAAATTATTGCGATGCTCAAAATATCTAAACACTAATCCCCGGCAGCGGCGCCATTTTGTTAGTCGAATAACAAAAGTAAGTATTTTTAAATTATCGTCTCCACAGGGATTAGTGCGCTATCTTGAGCCGTTCAACAATCGTTATCGTTTTGAGTAAGGGGTTTGTACCTTGTTTGCATATAAACTAAAGTAATGTAAAAGCGGTAATAAAACTACAAGTAATAAGGAATAAAAGCGTTGAGATTAGAGTTCCTCAATCGGGCATCGACAATAATCTAAAAATCATGCATATGAGTTCTAGCGTTTTAGCGAAATTATCACGTATCACTCGACAACGTCATTCGTGTCCAAATGACGTCGTGAGATCGATCGTATCGTTTAATAGACGATTTCCCAATCTATCAAACGATCTGAAAGCATTACGTTCCGACACTTTATGCGATTATCAAAACCAAATTCCATGTCTAGAATTTCTTATTTTGATAGAAGATTATTCTCACCAAAGATTCAAAAGTATTCGTCAATAACATTTAAATCAAAACATGATAATGAATAGCAAGAATAACTCAATATCACATAAATTGCTAAAATCATATATTTGCATAATCAAATATTACATCTAAGCTAGATAAAGTACCTCCAATCCCAACAAAGGGAGTTAGTTGTTCATTTTCATGACAACTATACAAAAGTGTAAAGAAAGATGAAAATCCAAACCTAAGTTCTTGATTTCCCAAAGAGCCTTAGTTGATTCCACACTCCAATCACTCTTGCTCCTTGAAGATCAAAGCTTCTAGCCCTATTTTCTATCTAAAAGCTATAACTATATTACTACTAAACTGTAATAATAATGTTCTTAGCAAAAAAGTATGAAACAAAGCTTAAATACTAAAAGCTGAAAGTGACATCTCGCTCGGCGAGATTTCACTCGCCCGGCGAGATTTGCTGTCTTTGCCAGTGGTTTTCAGCCACGTCTTCCAAAGCATTAAACCGCCTTGGGATCTCGCTGAGCGATGAATAATCTCGTTGAGCGAAATCAAGTTCCCCTGCTCCTGAAAATCCCTGCCTGAGCTCGCTAAGGACTCGCCATTAGCTCGCTGGGCGAGTTTATCAGATTCTTTTCTTCTTGTTTCTTTGCTCAAATCATGTCCTGGCTTGCATTTTCCTGCACAAATGGATGGGGAAAGAAGTAAAAGCAATATTGGGCATTTGATCAGTGATTATGAGCTTTTCCCATGATAACTTGCAAAACAAGCTACTTAAGTGCTTAAATTAACTATGCTTTTTAACTCATTTTTGGCACTTATCAGAAACCTAATTTCAAACATGTAAAAGGTAATTAATAACAATTCTTTTAGTTTTTAACATTAGTATCTGGGATCAATTTGATAGTTAAGATAAATAATTCATGGATCAATTTGATAGCGAGTTACATAATGCAATGACCATCTTGATTTTTAATGAATAATTCAGGGATCGATTTGACAATGTAACAATTTATAGCGACTTCATTTTTTTAAAAAAAATCAATCAATTTCGTACCTGAATATGTGACATCTGAGTTGGCAATCCACGTTAGCGCTTAACGTCACACGTCATCACCGTTAAAGGTGAGACTTGACGGAGGACGAAATTGATCGACGTTTGTAAAATTCAAGGACGTTTTAGCTATTTCGAATAATTTGAGGAAGAAATTGATCGATGTGTGCAAATTGAAGGAATAAAATGCCTATTCACTATCTATAAAAAAGTATAATGGTTATTTAGAAAAAAAGTATAATGGTTATTTAATTGGATCTCGCGTAGACATCATTTGTACACGTAACTTATTTATAATTTTGTGATAATAATAACTAATAAGTACTCAACTACGAGACATTTGGTAGTAGAGATGCAAAAGAACAACATGTCCTTGCAAACCCAGCTTGGTTCACACCATATGGTGTTGACATAGGTGAAGCGTTAGGTTTGTTGTATGAGGTGAATTGGATTCGCGACTTGCAAATGGGACCTATAGATTTTGGTCTTGATTCCAAACATGTTGTTGATCAATTTCAAAGTAACAAGAATGTCGAGATGATAAACAAACGAGGCAGTTTATAATTTAGCAAGTGTAGCCACATCTTTAACTAGTTTTCACATCTTTGTTGAGATTTCAACATGTATTCAAGAAAGTATATATTGTGAAATGTTAGAAGCATATTTTTATAAAAAATAAAATAAAATACTCAAACCAATACCTCTAAAACAATAACTAAATGGATATCATTAATAATTTTATAACATCATATTTCAAAAGATAATTTATTTGTTTGAGATATATTTTCATTTTTTAATGGTCAATGCATAAGATAGGAAAGAGAGTGTGCATATACAACAGTTGGTGGCTATTTACCACTCATTCTTTTCATCCTCCAATGGGGGTTGCCTAATAAATTTGGTTCTTATTTGGTAAAGTAACCGTCATTGGGATTAGGGGTGGACAAAAACCCGGTACCCGAAATAACCCGTCCAAACCGACCCAAAAAAGGTGAAACGGGCGGTTTCAAACGGGTCTGCGGGTCCAACAAAGGAAAGTTTCAGTCTTAATCGGGTTAAAACGGGCGGGTGCGGGTGGAAAATTTGGACCCCTCGGTGTCCGAACCCGCCCGTATATGCATCTACAGTACTCTATGCGACAGTGCTGGCTATTGCTTTATTGGAGAAACACAACACAGTGTTGTAGAACTTTGAAAAATAAAAAATCATAAAGTAACCATACTAGTGTACTACCTATCTGCTATTTCTCTTACTCATTTAATATAATAATTGTCCATTCTCTCTCTTAGCTATAATGTTTTACAGCTAATACTACAACTACAATGTTCATTTTACTTTGGCTTTCTTTTTCTCTCTCCCACCAATCCCTTACCATTGCAATTCAACGAGTCCTCTTTCACAGTCTCATTTTTCAACACAACAAATTCAAAGAAAGCTATCAATCTGTCACAATAAACAAACTAGCAATCGACGAGTTGAGGACATAATCAAGATCCACACGCCAAGATCCTTCATCTTCCATCAAATATTTGTCTAATCTATCAAGCTTCTTGTTAGATGTCTGTTGTTTCAACCATGGATGAGCTTTTTTCTTACCATCTACATTTTTTTTTCTTTGAACTCAGTTAGATCTGCTTCTAAGTGAATAACTTAAAACCGATAAAAACCGAACCGAAACCCGTAAACCGACAAACCCGTTAACCGAAAAAACCGGAAAAAACAATGGGCTGACTTGGATCTGCTGATAACACCCGCGGGTTGGGACGGTGGGAGGTTTTGGATCCGAACCCGCCCGAACCCGCCCGTTGTCCAGCCCTAATTGGGATGATCTAAAAGCATCCATAAAGGAATTAAGTTTTCACCCATTTAACATGATTTGGAAGCATTATCTTTCTATTAACTTTTTGTAGACCCACTTAATAAATTATACTAAAATAAATAAACTTTATTAAGATGTAGTCATAAAGAGTTAATTGTGAGACTATTTTTATCATTTTTTTTAGGTGTTTGATTGGAGAGGATGAACGTTTATTATAACTCTTAAAATAAAATTATAAAATAAATGTGCATACATATACATGACTCGTTTAATCACCCAAAATAAAGAGTTTCATTATATATATATATATGTGTGTGTGTGTGTGTGTGTGTGTGTGTGTGTGTGCGCGCGCTCTAAGAGCATCCACAATAAGAGCTTCGTTGTAATTTTATTTCTTCTCTAACCAGACAATTCATTGATATTTTGAGTCTTGTATGGTTTAAATCATGTAATTTGGCAAAGCAAAACACTTCATGGAAGTTATAAAAACTAAAGAATCAAGTGCACTGAAGGTTTGAAGACACCTCATGAGGCCATGCGCCCCCGCACATGCTCAGTGGGGAAAAAGAGCATTTTATTGTTTTGGGGCAGTGCGCCCAATGCCTGTTTCCATGTGCCTCGTGCATGTTGTGTGTGAATTTTTGCCTATATTTAAAGCCTATTTTTACCTAGAAATGTTCATTCTCCAACTTGATGGTTCAAAGGCAAAGGTAGACGACCAGAGCATCAAAGATGGGTGTTTTCCAAACCCGTCTATTTGTTCTTGTGCATGTTCTTATTTTCTTTCCTTTGATTATGTTCTTATTTTCTTTCCTTTGATTATGTGCATGTTTGTTGGATTTTTCTACAAGTGCATAATAATTTCCTTTATTCAATACTATCTGAATTATATTTATTTTATATATCATTCTTAATGCATTTCAATTTCTCATAACTTGAATTGATCCTAGGTTAGAGCTTCTGTTACCACATACCTCTATTCGTTTTTTCTACTGCATTTAATCGTATATATAAAGAGACATCAATTTGACATAAATTATGATCAAATATTTTTTGTACATAAGATAAAAATAAGTTCTTTTTGTAGTGTGCAATATTGTTCATATTTTAGAGAGATTAAAGTATTTTTTAATTAATAATTTAAATATAAAAAGGATAAACTAGGAAATAAAATAGTTTAAATACCTCCTCTCAAAAAAAAAAGTTTAAATACCAGGTAAAAACAAAAGGAATAAAAGTCAATTCAAATTGATGTATCTACTTAATTTATTGTTATAGATAAATAGAAAACAATAATATGTGTACATCTCATAATTTCTTACACCAGTAGCGTTATGTAGAGCGAATTGTTTTATCACGGAAAAATCATGAAGCACTTATGCTTTGAAGCTAATCACTTTTACTCTTTGACTTTGGCAGAATTCACGACAGATTGATGTTAAATAGCCAATGAAATTATTTCGCTAGGCCATCGTGAATTTGTTTTTAATTGCATCAAGCATTTCGCTAAACTCATTCAACACTTCATTTTCTTTATATAAGCTAAATGTAGATTAAAATAAAGGATAAAAACACAAGGTTAAGGAGACATAGGGGGAGAGAGCAAAAGAGAGGGGACTACAACAACCAAAAAAGTTATGTCAAGAGTATTATGAAAAATCATTCTAGAACGAGCATTATAAACATCTGTGCGCTCTAGTTTTTCAGAACTTTTTTTTGGATTTCGAGAAAACTTCAGTCATACCTTGACTCAGATCAACTTTGTCACCCATCATTTCTCCAAAGAAAATTATGTTAAGAGTATTATGAAAAACAGTTCTAGAACAAGTATTATAAACATTTGTGCACTCTTGTTTTTTAGAAATTTTTTTCTTTTTGAAGGGGTACTGGTAGTACGCGTACTTGGTGGCAGAAGACAGATGAAAAGGAAGGGCCTGATCGCCCTGGACAAACCTGTTAGGAAATCCCCCAACCCCTGATGAAAGAGCTTTTCCTAGCGGCAGACAGGAAGGGGGTTAACCCCAAAGCATTCTCCAAAACCAAGACCGCCGGAAAGGGGAGACAGACAAACTCTATTCGGAAAGTCTTCCCGGAGAAAGGGAAGAACCTTGTATGTATACTACGATATACGTGCATACTCCAATGCAGCCTTCCAGGCCCGCGAGAATAAGTGATCGGACTAGTATAAGGTTGTTAGGCTGAGGTCAAGTAATTCCTGCTACTTAGTCGGCTGTTTGACCAACTGCCTAAAGGTCGAAATAAATCAATGCAATTGGCCCGCTTAACACTTAGCTATCGTACAATGCATACTCTCTCACTCTAAAGACCAATAACCGGTCCGGTCATAGGCTTTGGAACATAAGTTAGTTTGCTAGCAACTGCAACTTCCCGGACTAATTTAACTTTTTCATTAACCGTTTCTTGTGAAGAAAACATAGCTTTGTCTTTCCATGAAGAAAAAAAAAATTGATTTTACATTATTTGTCTATATTTTCCCGATTATTTAGGCAAATATAAACTCAATTTGTATTTATGTCTATTCTTTATACATCTAATACTTTAGATAACTTTTATTTTAATTCAATATTTGTTTTTTAAGAAAATATATAGTATAAAAAGTAAGATCTAAATTTTTTGATGTTTCTTTACATAAAATTCACTTTTCAATTATGTTATTCGAGGAGATAGTAAACCAAGTTGTCCGTAAACTTAAAATAAGTCGAGATTAAGCTAAAATAAATTCATATCGAAGTTGAGTCGCATTAAAAGTTGAATAAATATTTATCGAGTCTAATTGTAGCGAATTCAACTCGACTCTTTTTCAACATTAGTGGAGGACAATCAATCTCCACTATAACAAAAGTAGAATTGCAAAAAAAAAAAAAAACATTTATTTGTAGTTTCATCCAAAGGAGATGGGAATACTAACTACTCTTTTTGTGAAGTAACATATTTTTAAGAATTTTATCTCCATGGTTAATGGGGAATTCGGGATTCGAATTTCGGTCCTTGCATATGTGAGAATAGATTCCCTGGAGTGACATTGCTGTCTAGTGGAATCACATCCATACAAACACACATAGATGGGGTTTTAGTGGTCTAAATTAAAACTAGAGTGTCCAGGGAAATTTCCATTGGAGGAGATATGTTTCTTGCATATATAATGCAGTGTCTCTATTAACGGAATTATGCTCACGTGGACATGAAACCAACTCATCTATCAATAGAAAATAGGATGTTGAGTGTGAGTTTGCTATTGCTTCTTAGGATTCATTGGTAACCAACATTGAGTATAAGTCCTATATTCATCGGTCAGTAAAAAAAAATATGATGAGGTGCAACCCAATGACTCGTCAAGAGGTGATTTAATACTTATCTTAATATTACTCCTGCCTAAACTCTCGCCTAAAAATGTGATGCGGTGCAACCCAATGACCTATCTTAATATTACTCTCACCTAAACACGTCATGGGAAATTTGATGTGATTCGATACTTTGTAGTTTGTATGATATCATCATCGACTATCGTCATAACCATCATCAATAATAATAATATAATAAATAAATTATCAATGAAAGAATATTTCTTAATAATTGATTAATTCTTGTTAACATAATTAATTAAATAATTAATCAATCAATTTACACGTTTTTCTTCTTTTGTCATTGTTATTGGTTGAAGCATTTTATTGAACGACTGTTATATAAAAATTAGTACTCCAATGTTTTAGAAATAAAATAATTAATTAAAGAGAGGCACTTGCAGATTGAAAAATAATTAATATCGAATCAAGAATAATTCCATTTGATCTAAGGCTGCAAAACAAATTTGATATTTGCTATATATCTGTTGTGAGCCACCACAAAAGGATTTATTTGGAATAAATTTATGTCAGGAATCCCACTACAACCACAATGAAGATATTCCCAGGAAAAAATGGCTAAGCATTGTTTTTAAAACATTATTATGGTCTGTCATCAATCATCACGAGTGATGCTCTTGTTAATTTTCATCCCAAAAAGCAAAACTATATGCTTCAATTCAATCCCATCCTTTACTTGTGGGTTTTGGAACTGTTCTATTCGTAGCCATGCAATTGGGTTTTGTCGTAGTCCTTAGAGTACCTCTAACCGTGAACTCTACCAAATTGTCATTTTGTGAGTCCTATGCCACATCATCTTAAAACAACTCAGTTAATTTATACTTTATTGGTGAACTCTAAATAACTCATATTTGATCCCACTCTTATACCTCAAATTATTAGTTTTATTACAACTTAAAACTATAATTTAGTTATTTTTACTTAAGATTAATATGAAAAAGTTAAAACTATTGAAAAAGTTAAAACTATAATTTAGTGATAATTCTATTGTTATTTTAATCAAATAACCAAAATAACCGTTACTACAGAAAGCAACGATTATTACATGTTGGCCAACTCCAACCAAAACTATTGCAAAATAACCCACTTTTTCAATCCCCGTAATTTAGGAGTTCATTTGAAAGGTACTGTAATAAAATAAAGGTCTTATAAACGAGTGTCTCCAGGACACTATTTAAGCAATCTTAATAAAGAAATTATTCAATTTTCAATGCAATAAATGCATAACCTTTTATAAAAATTTACCTTTTTTGGTGCTTAAAGAGTGTCCTGAAACACTTGTTAACATTTCTCATAAGATAATAGCTGCAATAATAAAACAATATATTGTTGATTGATTTTTCACACTACTTTGGTTTCGTTTCTCTCATAGTTCTGTCTGAGAAACTATGGTGTGTACCTATCTCTCAGCAGAAATTCAAACTCTTATTTGTCACCTTGTAGAAGTGTAAGTGGCGGAGCCCCTTTAGGGCTCGGATGAGCGGGTGAGCCATAATCCACCCCACCAAAAAAAAAAAAGAAAAAAATTATAGGAAAAATTACTAAAATATCTTTCACTTTTAAATAAAATTATGTTGCCGTCCACTATCTTCTCCAACTCAGTACGTTTTACTATCATATTTTCAAGTCACTTGAAATGTGTAGATAATTACTTTAAATTTTTTAAGATATGTAATTTAATTTTAGAGTTGTATTATTTGAACAACCATTTATATGACAACTTTTGAAACAGCCAAAATTTTACAAAGAAAATGAGGTATTTATAAAAAAACCAAAACAATAGAAAGATAAAGTAAAAACATAATGTGAGTATGAGAGAGAAAATTGTCACAAAAGTTATAAAAAAGATCGAGAAATATCATTTCTCTAATTTTAATAGTCTAACTTTGTGTTTAATGTTTATTAAAATATAAGCATTTTATTCTGGCCCCACCACTTAGAAGTGTGGCCTCTTCTTCTACTAAACTTAAACTATTATTGTTCTTATTGGATTCACTTTTGTAACAATCTTCGAATCATTATCTGTATACAGAAGTTGATTAATTTTTAATCAATCAAGTTCTAATGTTTGAAATTATATAGAAAATACACTATAAATTAAATTATAAAAGATGAACAAAATTTAGTAAAAATGTTTGTACTATAAATTTAAATAGGGGATGATACAAATAAATTTCCAGTAATGAAATTACAGTACAAAGTTACGACGGTTTCAATCACTCTTTACATTCTGTTCCTTATTCAAAGCATCAACCAAGTATATAAACGACCACGATTCCTCATCTTCATCATGGCAACCTGCAAACTTTTTGATTATTTGACACCCTTTGCTTTGATTCTATAGTTGGCTGCAACAAATTAATGGGTGTAATTAAAATGAACAAATAAAATCAGAAGTGTCACATACATGCATACCAAAAATACCGAGTAGTTGATATCAAGTGGTTAATGAGTTTCATTTGAAATATTCAGAATAACTCGAGTTTAAACTGAAAGTTTATACCAAAAAAATAGAAGATTGAATTGATTACCTGCTGTTATTGTTGGTGTTGGAGGTGAAAGAGTATTGGTATTGCAGCACTTAGCACAGATGCATTGAACAAGACAATTGCACACAGTATTCTTCACACACTTTCTCTTGGGAGGAATCACAGTTGCATCATTATTACCTTTGCCCCATGGCTCTGTGTTGTGTTGAATAGTAGTGACTTTTTTCTCGTTTTGCTCTACGGCCGCAAGTTTTACTATGTCAACCCCTTCGCAACAGAACCTCAACTTTCTCATCATTTTCTCCCTCTCCAGACTCTCAATTCTATTGCATACAATGTCACTGTAAGCTCTTTCTCATGTTATATAAGCCACCCCTTTTAAGTTGTAACCATATATATCAACTATAATAATCAAAAAAAATTCTTTAAAAAAAAAGTATAAAAATCAAATTTTTGTCTTAAGAGATGAGTGGGGACAATGCGAACGTGGTTTTGTATACCTGTCTCCTGTTTTAAAATTATTAAGATTTTAATTTCAGTTCTAGTAATTTTTCGTAAAATTATTTATTTTTTGTTAAATATTATTATTATTGGTACATAATAGTATTATTATTTTTTATTATGTTCTTACTTTGACTTTTGATCATTATTAATAGAAAATAAATTATTATTTTTGTCATAAATATGTTTTGATCATTATTATTAACTAGGTTGATGACTCATGCGCCGCACGGGTCTTATGAGCTGGAATACAATTGATAAAAATCGAATGCAATATTTTTTTAAAGTACAACACGGAAAGATAATATTGTATGAAATACGAAATTGACACAGATAGTAAGTGTGGTTTGATCATCACCTACATAATATGTTTTACATTAAACATTACGAAATACTTCCTTATCCCATGACGTTAGAGATAAAATCAGTATTTTCATCATCTTCGTCTGTGATTAATATCTTCAATCCTTCTCTTGAAGTCACCCTCGATAAAACAACATACAATTGCTCATGTGAAAATACAGACGTTGGAAGGTATATGCCCACATTTTTAAGTGTCTGGTATTGACTCTGGTTAATAGTCATTGCAAATGATACAACTAAAGGAAACTGTCTTCTTTGAAACTGACATAGACTTTCGACCCGTGCGACGTACGGGTCCTATCGACTGTTATAATGATCAATAAGTTATCTTTGACATGTGTCATGTACGTGTCTATCGATAAACACAAACATGATTATTATATGATTTTTTCTATCATGTGTAAATTTACACATATTGAGAAGTTTAAAATAGTAAATTTGTATTTAAACTTGGACATTTTATATTAAATATATAATTTTTTGATAAAAAAAATATATTTTTTTAAATTTTTTGCTACTTTTAGTTGTTTTAACATGTGCAATGTTGCACATGTTAGACAAACCCTTATTAGATATAAAATATCGCGATAAAATGTGCATTAATATGTCCTTCAACGACATATGAATCGTACCAAATTTGTCAAGTATTTGAAAACATAATTTATTAAAATGATTTGCTTGCATTTGATAAAAAAAATAAGTAGAACTATTACCTAATTTAGAGTAAACCCAATTTATAGCAATATAAATCATGAAAATAGTAAATGTGGACAAATTGCATCACAATTATTAAAGTTCGAACTTAAAAATATGGTCAAATTGCAGCTTAAAAAACTTAAAAAAAATTAATTATATAGAGTACAAAGTTAATAATACATATCAAAATGTGCATGGCTTACAATCTTAATATGAATGGTTAATTTATAACATTTTTTTCTTTTACAAATGTTACATAACATCAATTTGAACAAAGTACAGCAAATATGACAAATATTGGCTTTATAAAATCAGGTCATGTTATCAAACATATCTCTTTTGGATGGTACTCTACGTGATAGGTACGCCATATAAGCCTCAAGAGATGAATATAAGTGGATCTGTTGGTTCATATTCCCATAAAGCCACATCTGTAAAAGCCAATATCATAAGAAAGACATCAGATACAAATAGAAAAACTTCAACTCATGAAAACGAAAATGCAGATAAAGATAACATTGTTTTAGGAAAAAAAAAGGACTTTTTTGGCGGTGAAATGGAGAATTTTGTGACATTTATGGAAGATTGGTTGTCCATCATGACTACCTCTTATGTGAAGGGCAATATCTTTGTTGTTACGGCAAAACAATTCTCAGTGTGTGTGTGTGTGTGTGTATATATATATATATATATATATATATATATATATATATATATATATATAGTACTTGAAATAAGTCAATTGTCCATTAATATCATTCCTTTCGTGTTCCTCATAGGCATTCATCACTAATAATGATACTTAATGTGCATGTTTATTTTCAATGCTAATTAATTATTTTGTTATATAACTTCAAAAAACGGTTTGAATGTCATTAGTACACATAGGAAAATACAAAATATGTCTGGCTTACAATCTTAATATGAATTATTGATTTATAACATTTTTTTCTTTTACAAATGCTACATAACATCAATTTGAACAAATGACAGCAAATATGACAAATATTGGCTTTACGAAATCAGACCATGTTATCAAACATATCTCTTTTGGATGGTACTCTACGTGATAGGTACGCCATTTAAGCCTCAATAGATAAATATAATTTGGATCTGTTGGTTCATATTCCCATAAAGTGGCATCTGTAGAAGTCAAAATCATAATAAAGACATCAGATACAGATAGCAAAACCTCAACTCATGAAAACGAAAATGCAAATAAAGATAGCATCGTTTGAGGGGGGAAAAAAGACATCTTTGCCAGTGAATGGAGAATTGTGACATTTATGGCAAATTGATGTCCATCATGGTTACCTCTTATGTGAAGGGCGATATCTTTGTTTTTATAGCAAAACAATTCTCAGTGTGTGTATATATAGTACTTGAAATAAGTCAATTGTCCATTAAGCTCATTCATTTCATGTTCCTCATAGACATTTATCACTAATAATGATACTTAATGTGCATGTCTATTTCCAATGGTAATTAATTATTTTGTTATGTAACTTCCAAAAACGGTTTGAATGTCATTAGTACACATAGGAAAATACAAAGGTTACGTAACTTCAAAAGATACCTCATGGTCAAGCAACATATTTTCAAGTTTGATATCCCTGTGAATAACATGCTTCTCGTGACAATATGTCAATGCCTTTGTGAGGCTTAAAATGTACTAAAATTTTCAAATTTGAAAAAAAAAAAAAAAGAGTCAATATAATACAAATATTTGCTTCAAAAACCAATTATAAGCATAGGAATGATAGAATATAACATAATCCCTTCCTATTTAGACATTCTTTGTAAATAAACTTTCTAGCTTTGAATCCAATTTTCACTTGCTTTCTCTGTAGTCCATATTATACCCATTTCATTACAAATTTACAATTAGCTTAACCGTTAAAATTATCAGAGGGATATTAACGATATCAAAATTCCTAAGAAGTTTGGATATATAGTACGATATGGATACCATCCGACACAGATACAGGAATACGAGAAACTCATAAAGGTCAAGATATGACATAGGCAAGATGCATTAACAGACTAATAAAGATTTACCGTTGCAGCTTGTTTCTCGGAGAAATGACCTCTTTCGCGAAGCAACATGTATAGCTCACCATTATGAGCATATTCAAGAATCAAGTAAACACGCTCTGAATCATGAAACCAGCCATAAAGACGCAAGATGTTTGGATGTTTAAGACTTATCTGTATCTCCATTTCCCTCCCCAGTTGTTTGTGAAGTTGATACTTCTCTAGTTGTTCCTTAAAGATAACCTTCAATGCAACCACATATTTACTCTGAAGAAAGTTCACAATTAGTACAAAATCTATTGAATCCAACTCAATATTTGAATTTTTCCTGTACTTGAAAATCTACTTAATACATTTTAAAATAAATATGATATAAGGGGGGTTAAGAATAGCTTATTTTAACCAAACACTACCTAAATATACAATCCCATTCTAGAAAATGCTATTATTAGGTCTACTCATTGAAAAAAAATCAAAATTTGATGCATGATATAAAAGGAAAAACAAAAAGAAAATGGGTAACCTTAATTTCTCTGGCGACATAGACTCTACGGAATTTTCCTTTCCCGAGTGGCTTTCCGATTTCGAAGTCGTTGATAGACCAATCCCGTTTCTGATTTTGATCCATTAGGTTTCTGAAAACTCGTTTGTTTATTGACAAAGAGGGTGAATCGCAATCGGCGGAGGAGAATCGCACAAAAGAGAGGGAAATGGTTACTGAAGTGAATTCTGTTTTTGTCTTTTTGAATTTCAAACAAAGATTTCTCAAACAAAATTAAAAAAAAAAAAGTTTTTTGAAGAGAAAATAAAAGAAAAATTAAAATAAATTTTTGTTCAAACAATGATTTTTTTTTGTTTTTAATCTCTCTAATTTTTTTAGCAACTTTTGTTCTTTTAAATAATTTTTTGCAACGATTTTTAATCCCTAATTTTAAGTAATCTTGTGTGTATTCTTTAAAATTTTGAACTAGTTTTCGCAATATCTTAAGTTAGATTTTGCAACATGTATGGTTTGTTTGTTTTGGAGTTTATGAAAGCATCGTAATCTCAAAGTGTGAGATAATGTTACAGAGGTGGTTGTTCAAGTGGTTGGAGCTCATCAATTGTCGATTGTCAGAGGATTGGACTCATGCGAACGCAATTGCTATTGTTGTTCGCCAGAATCAATAACTCACAGTAACACCTCGGAATGCAACATTCTCGACATATTCTTTGGGTCATCCCTCAACACCAGCAATGGCTGACCTTCAAGCTAGTGGTTCAACATCTATCCCTGCTCACCTTCGATGGCAACGCCCTCAAAGCGGACGTCTCAAACACAACAACGATGCAACTTTTTCAGATCAATTGGACAAAACATGTATTGGTATGTTCTTACACGACAAATATGGTGCTTTTGTTTTGGCCAGAACTTTGTGCTTTACTCCTTTCTGTCTTGTGGACGTCAGCGAAGCGCTAAGATTATTTCATGCTTTAGAATGACTTATAATATGTAGTTTGATAACGTGGACTTTGTGCTCGACTCCAAAATAACGACAGACGCCTTTCACAGCAAGCGGGGTGGTTGCTACAGAGTTTGGAAATATTATCTTAGCTTCAACGAATATTTTTAACAGGAGACAAGCAAATGCAGTTGTTCACACTATTGCAATCGAAACCACATTATCAGCTAGTTCCACCACTTATTTTAAAATGCACTCTTGTATTGACACACTTATTATTAATGAAATGATATAAGCATCTTCCTTTTAAAAAAATCTCTCTTCCTTGACCAAAAAATAATAATCTCTCTTCCGAAAGTTTAATTTCTTTTTTAATAAGTGATGAATTTTTAAATTTTTGCGCTTAAAAATTCATTTTTTGTTAAAAATTTCTAAATTTTTGTGGTAAACATTGTTATAATATTTTCAACATATGTGTAAAAATTCGTTCAAAAAATGTGAAGTGCACACAAAAATTGACTTAAAAATAGAGATCAAAAGTCATGATGAAAAAACATATACACGTAAGTTGACTTAAAAACAAAGATCAAAATACATGACGAGTAAACATTTTTTAGACCAAAATTTTTAGATGAACTAAAAACAAAATATAAGATATTTATAAAGACCAAAAACTTATTTCACCTTAAAATAAATTAAACAAACCCAATATTTGAGCACCAGGTATTTTCAAAAGAGAAATGATTTTTGACAATTTTTGTGACAATTTTTTCTCTCATATTCACATTTTGTTTTTATTTTCTCTCTTTTGCTTTGCTTTTTGCGTCAATATCTCATTTTCTTTGAAAATTTATGGTTGTCACATAAGTTGTCATTCAAATGGTTGTTCAAATAACACAACTCTTTTAAAAAATAATTCAACGCCTCATTTTATTTCTTGTTAAAAAAACACCTCATTTTATTTCTATCTCTCTTTCTTTCTATCTTATATCCACTTATCACATTTATCACATCACTCTATTTATTTCTATTTCATGGTGTCAAACAAGTGTATGAATGTAAACAAATAATTTAACAAAATTAAATACAACTAATTTCATAGTTTGAAAATACAACTAATGTCCACTAATCTTTTTTATTTTGCTAATAGTCCATTAATCTTTTCTTATATAGACACTTCATTTGATCATATTTATAAGAAACAATTGATTTTAGAGATTCATTGAATAATCGATAATTAAATGAATCTAAAACGTCAATTGTTTTTTTTTTTATGAATAAGACCCGGTTGAGTAATACAACCATTGAAAAATGTTTTTTTTTAAGGAATTGAAAAATGTTTTTCTAATAAGTAGGGAAAATGGTGAAAAAATAGGAAAATCCAACCAATTAAAATATGTTCAACAGTTACCAAAATCTAGCCATGAGGAAACGTCATTGTGGGGTAGAAATAAGCGTCATGCTCACAATATTTATGTTGTCAGCGTAGTGACGGATGCATGCCGCAAAATATGCTATATCCCTTTCATAAGCAATTTTTTTACAGGATTTTTTTTTGCAAACTTTGCCATGTTGCAATGAATTACATATAGTAATTCCTCTCAACAAGTATCATTGTTGAATAGTCAAAATTACAAACATGGTGCTCAAATTGCTAAGTGGCTTCAATCTCATTCTCTCTTTAGTTCGGCTGCAACTTTATTTCAGAAGTATGCCAAAATATATTGATACAATTTCTTTAAATAATGTATCGATTTGTTTCACCAATCATCACATATAAATTTTGATAAAACTTTATTTTGTGTTTGTAAGATGAAAAGATTAGGTTTTTTGTGTGTTATAATGATTTTCATGTTTCAGGTGAATTTCAGCATCATAAAATGTTGAATTATTTGCCTATGCTTCTTTCTCTCCCTCAAGAGCAGGGTCGTTAAACGGTGTGTTTGGTAAAAATAAGCTATAAGTTAGCTGATAGCTGATAAGCTAGCTGATAGCTGAAATGCTAGCTGATAGCTGATGACTGATAGCTGATAGCTGAAAAGCTCGCTTATTAAAATTAATGTGTTTGGTAAAATTAGTTGTTGAAGTGACTGATAAATATAAAATGACATAAAAGTACATATATATTTTATTTATTATTTTGTTTATAAACAATTTTACTTAATATATTTATTTTTAAATATTTTAATTAATTTCATCTTTAAAATGGTAAATGTGGTATATAAATTAAATTGTGATTTTTGTGTAATCAAACGTTTTAACTTTGATATAATATATATTTTAAAAAACTTTTATATAATATATCTTTGTATTTTTTGAAAATTATATAGTTTTATTTGAAATTATAAATAATATATAAACTAATAGAATGTAAGAGGATCTATATATAAAAGGAAAAAAAAAGTGCTTGGCTGTTCAGCAAACCGGAAAAGAAAAATAAATTAGCAGTTACTTTGATAACTTGGGTTTAGTGGTCATTTGTTTAAAAAATAATAAATAAAAATAAAGGTTAAAAATGGAAGAAAATGTCAAAAACTATAAGCTATAAGCTCAAAAGATACTTGAAATAGCATCTGGAAAAAAGCTATAAGCTAATGAAAAAAGCTTGTTACCAAACACATCTAATTTTATCAAGCAAGCTTATAAGCTAATCCAAAAAGCTATAAGCTAGCTTATTGTGTTACCAAACACACCCAAAGTGTTTAAAACAACCTCTGTTGATTTCATTTGTTTCCTTGACTCACTCAAATTTTCTCATCGGACTCTTTTTAACGCTTTACACATATATTTCTGTCCTCTTTTGGCGGATTATGTTTCAACAACTCAATTTAACAAAAATTAGTAAAAAAAATTGCCAAAACGTAAGAAAAAATATTTCAGCAAACAAGTACAGCTCCACAGTTTTTATTCATCAAAATACAACCTCAGTCCTCAACTACATTTATCAATTTTGGGACTGAATTAAAACACTACAGCAAAAGCAACCTCAGCCCTCAACTACATTTAATGAACAACAACAAATAAAAAAGCAAAATAAAGATAAAGACGCAACTATAGAGGAGCATCGTCTTGAATGATCACTATGTAGAGGAGGGGTGAACAACAATACTAATATTAGTTGGACTTTGAGGACTGATGAGGAGGAGGTGGAGAAACCGAGTTGGAACTTGAATTACCCTTGTAATCAACAATTTCATCCCAAATCATCTGCTTCACAGAGCGTTTTTTTGCAGGGAAGACACTCTTATTCTTCGGTTTGTGCCATGGCTCTGTTTCTTCTGTTTTCACAACTCCCTGCATATCACTTTGTGAATTGTGAAGCAATAGTTTTATGCTAGCTTGGAGAGGAGAGGGGTTGAGGGTTTTATACCTTTATTATTTGAAATAATTGAAATTTTAAATAAATAAAATGAATATGTGTAAATATAAAAGTTTGTCACCTTAAATATTTTACTCTTATTTCACGGTGAATGAATGTCATTTTTATTTTTTCTATGTGGAATAGATTAAGGTAATCTTTTTCAATTGTGCAATCTAATTAATACCGTATACACTTATATTTCACTTTATATTTGTCATCAATAGCATAGATAATAAGGTTTTTTTTTTTTTGACGTTATAGATAATAAGGCTTTTTTGAGCAAATAGACAATAAGGTTAGTTCAATAAAAATGTGTGTACGCTATTTTTTGTTCTGGTGATGCACGTGTTAAGGATAGGGGTTGGGTTGGTGGTGATGACATAGAGATGAAAGCTAATACACTACTGAAGGTATCAATCTTAATTTAGGACTTTTGGGGTGTTGGGACGGCAGTGTTGGGTTTCAAGTGTGTATGTGATTATGTCCCACATCGATTAAGAATGAGAAAAATGTTGGATATATAAGAGAGGAGACCCGTATACCTAATGTTTTATAAAAAGGTAAAAAAGTAACATTTGCTTTTAAAATTTAAATTTTATTGAAATGTGCTGATGATATAAGGTGATGATTTTATTTTATGTGGTATTTATCTGCTTGATTAATGAAGACACCGAGGGTTGGGGAGTTTTAACACATTCACCTCTCATAAATGTCCTCAATATGCTGTCATCTCCAGGTCCTTGTTTATAGAAGACAACCATGTTAGTAGAGACCAGTAGTAAGCAAATGCCCTACTACTACTTGATTGCCTGAATCTCAGGGATGGATGATCATGTTGATGAGGTCATAAAATCAATAATTCCAAAGTCTAATATCCTCGTAAACTACTTAACGGGGAATTCTTTTTCTTTCTTCAGCCACTGCACTTAACAAAGTTGATATATGCATAATGCATGGATTATTTATGTTAGGGTTAAATAAGTAAATGGTCCCCCTAAATATATCAACATTTGATTTTTGTCCCCCTAAAATATTTCTTAGGCTTTTGGTCCCTTCAAAATTTTTCATCAATGAAATTAGTCCCTACTTTTTAGTCAACTCATGTCTAACCTTCGTATTTTTTAATGAAATTTTCCATATATGGGTAGAAAATTATGACAATATTTTCCAAAAAAAATTAGAATTTTTTAATAAAACATGAATTTAATATGAATTTTTTAGCACCAAAAACATAAAAATTCATATTTAATTCATGTTTTGTTAAAAAATTCTAATTTTTTTGGAGAGAGATTATCATAATATTCTATCCATTTCTGGAAAACTTCATTAAAAATTATGAAGGTTAGGCATGAGTTGACCAACAAGTAGGGACTAATTTCATGGATATAAAATTTTGGAGGGACCAAAAGCCTAAAGAATATTTTAGGGAGACTAAAATCAAATGTTGGTATATTTAGAGGGACCATTTACTTATTTAACCCTTTATGTTAATAACGTCTATAATTGAGATTTTATAACTTGATATGTGACCATGCTTTGTTATATTTCTTAATCTTTTTGTATTATTTCAAAACGGACAGAGTAGAATTAATTAATTAAATTTAAGATACTTCGTGACTAAGATTAGCATAAATAATACTACATGATTTTCAGTTCTGGTTATGCACGTAACTGTGTGAGGACAGCCTGGCAGATGAAAGCTAATATTATAATCTTAAGACAATTCTTCTGTTCTATTTTTACCATCCGATTCATCATTTTCATGCATTGTTTGATCAGCTTCTAGACCAACGTACCTGCCAATCCTCCAACTTCAGGCTTCAACCCTCTTCTTTGTGGTCCCTGGTTTAGGACTTTTGAGGTGCTTTGAGTAGGACTTGGGGTATCGGCATATGTAAAGGTAATTAAGAAACCATGCTTTTGAAATTTTATAAATAATTTCATTGAAAATTCAAACTTGTAAATAAGATTCCTGCAATGGCCGACCAAAGGGTGATTGAATTTTTTGTGGTCTTTATCTGCTTAATTAGAGAAGAATGGGGTCGACAATGTGGGTTAGTTATCTAAATTTGGCAGTCACCTCAACATAAAAGCCCCCCATACTATTATCATCCACATGACACGTCTTTGTTTGATCATAAGAAGACAACCTATCAGTATTACATTATTTACGTTCTTTCTAGAAGACAACCACTACTAGAAAACTCGCCATTAGTGACCGATTTAGCGACCAAAATAATTTAGTCACTGTGGAGACCGAATTGGAGACCATATATTTTTCTTCATAACCAAATTTTCTTGAGTCGCTAAATTAGTCGCAAATTATTTTAGAGACTGATTTGGTGATGGATAAATCGGTCACTAATCGGTTTAGTAATTCCAAAAACTATACTTTTATTTTATTCTTTTTTCCAGCTTTATTAAATAATAAAATTAAACTTTTCTCCCTCACAATTCTGTTCCAATCTACTCTAATTTTCAGGAAAACAATACTCACAGATCTAAACCGATTCTCCCTCACTGAGAACCTTTCCTATTCTTTCTCAAATCTTCTTGATTCTCAACTCAAAGACCCTAGAACCCTCGGTTCTTCTATGGAAGGGGTTCCCCTTATTCTATGTGAGGTGGGGCGTACGTAAGAGCGGAACCTAGATAGAACGCGGAGCGCCGGCCGCCGATACAGTGACCATGCTTACCAGCTCTGACCATTGCCGCCTATAGATATAGATGGAAGGTAGCTTGCTTCTCTTCTCCTAGGCGGCTCTCCTTTATTCAGAATCGTAACCCTAAATCAACCACAAACCCAGATCCTCTCCACCATGAATTTTCTATCGATTCCTTTTCTCCACCATGATTCACGGCCATACAAATCAATATGTGGTTCTGTTTCTCATAAACAAAACGAATCTATACTCAGATAAGTTCCCAAAACGTTCTTGATTGAGAAGGTCCAGAATTAGAGGAAATCTTTTTAATGTGTCACAGATCTAAGGTCAAAATTTGATGATGAGTATAAGGAAGTGAGTTGGGACGATAAGGAAGTTTGTGGATTCTATATGGTTCGCTTTTGCCCTCACGATCTCTTCGTCAACACGCGCAGTGATCTCGGTCAGTCTCTCAATTCAACAATTTATTCTTTTCTGTTTGTTTATACTTTATATTATTCATGTAATTTCTCCATAAAATTATCAATCTCCGAGATCCCGCTACCCGGGATTGACTACATGAAACAGAATGATACTCTTGTGCAATTTCCTCTTCAACTCTAAAGATCTTCTTAAATGTGACGTGTCTAAACTGATGCAGGACCTTGCCCGAAAATACATGATCCCAAGTTGAAAAAAAAAGTAAGCACATATATTTATTCATCAATAACTTATAGTTTGAGATTTCTGGTGATGTGTTGTGTGATGCTTCTGTATTCATGTTGCAATTATTCCTGATTACTGTCAGAAAACTAATATGCTTCTGCGTTTTAGACATGTCTTCATGAAGATGTAATTTTGATTTTTTTTTTAATTGTTGACTCAGCCACTGAGGCTTCACATGTGCATCTATTACAAAAATGTCATTGTTGTTGCTCTTCTATCTATGTGATTAAGCTATCTTAGTGTTGTGGTGCTTTTAGAAGCACCGTAAGTAGACCCTAATTTTTTTAGTAACCCTTTTGAGTGTATGTTACCGTATTGAATTCAAATGTCAATTTCATGACTCATGGTTCATTTAAGGCTATGGTCATTTGTTCAAATACCATTAAAGGTGCACCGTGCCAATATTGCTTCCCTTTTAAAGTTTCGTATCCTTTGCATATTTTACTTTGTCATGTATGGTTGATAACTACATATGCCTATGATAATCTGGTCCGTGTAGTTCCTACAGTTATGCCGATAAATAAAGCATAAATGCCAGTAAATTGTTTTTTGATTTCCCATAATTGTGTAACTGAGTTTCAGATTTAATTAGTTTTACTGTTCTGTTGACTTCAGTTTTGAGAACTCCCCAAGGCATGATGCGTACGTACCTAAATTTGAAGCCGATCTTGCTCAATTTTGTGAGAAATTGGTAGGTCACCTATCTGTTGTCATCCTCACTCTACATTAAAAGCAGTTGACCTTTGCTTGTATGCTGATGTTCTTCATATTTTCTGGTAATAATCACAGGTGATGGACTTGGATAGAAGAGTAAAACGTGGACGAGAACGTCTTAATCAAGAGGTGGAGCTACCACCACCGCCACCACTGACAGCTGAAAAATCTGAACAGTTGTCTGTCCTGGAGGAGAAAATAAAGAACCTTCTGGAACAAGTTGAATCTCTTGGTGAAGCTGGGAAGGTTGATGAAGTTGAAGCTCTTATGAGAAAGGTGCTAAAGATGATGCTACACCTTGTTCCTTGTGTATACTATTGATGATTTGTTAAGTTTCTATGACCCCAATCATAGAAATGAGCTTGTGAAGATTTATATTTGAAATATCCGTTACTGATTCTCGTGAATTTATTTTTTCGCGGGATATTTTTCTTTCAGGTGGAGACACTTAATACTGAGAAGGCAGTCTTAACACAACCTCAAAATGAAAAAGTGTTAATGCTTCAGGAGAAGAAGATGGCACTCTGTGAGGTATGTGGTTCTTTTCTTGTGGCAAATGATGCTGCAGAAAGAACTCAGTCTCATGTAGCAGGAAAGTAGCATGTTGGCTATGAATGTGGAACCATAGTCCCCTTACGGTTCGACATAATAAGAATGATAAGAGAATGATGATCCACTTTGATAAATGGAAAGTCAGGTCGTCTCACATCTTTGCTATTAGACTAGAGTTGATTTGAACGATTTTACCTCATGCACGATAATATGCTCAACTATTATAAGAAAGAAGAATGCAGTCTAAGTATGATGTATAGTTTCATTTCATGGTTCTAAGTATGATGTATATATGACTTGCATAGTTTTTCAAATGGTTCTGCGTTTGAACTGAATTTTCATATAGCGGCTAAGCTAATTAATGTAGTCTCCAGTTTTTTTCCTACCTAATATATCTACCCACATACATGCATGAAATGTATTGTCACTTCAAAGATATCACTGACCAGCAAAACTAATTTCCACTTAGGTTGGAGATGAAGCAAGTTGCAGAAGTAACACAACAAGTCCCGACACTTGTTGAAGCTCGTGTTCATGGAATAGAAGATGTGTGGGAATTTCTAAAGACTGGAAACAGTCATATCTTTTGGGTCCTCCTCTGCTAATGAGCTTACAACCGTTTCCATATCTTTTGGGTTGACTGTAATACCAGTGCAGTCTGTTTCTATTTGGCAGATACGTGAGGTTCTGTTTAATTTTACTCTTCATCATTCCATATCTGAAGTCCTGGATAAGTTTGATGACTTTGAGGAAGAATTGAAGTTTGGATTGCATCTGAAGTCTGATGAGGTGCAGTCTCATAACCTGTTTCATTTATTATTTTGAGAATTGCAATTTGGGTTTTATAAGTGCCACTTCACTCAAAAGTCAAAACCTTAAAGTTGTAATACATTTCTGACTTCTCTCAAAATCAGATAGAATTTCATCAAAACAAAAATTTCTTCTCTGGTTTTTTTATATTTTGTTAACAATTTTCTGAAATATTCATGGAAGGAACAAAGAAAGCCAAATTTCTAATTTTTAACTTAAAGAATAAAGGCTGTTGAAGTTTATTCCACAAGAAAGATTCATTATTTATTGTTGTTGCTGCTCTTATTGTTATTATTTTGCATTTTTTTGGTCAAAGATTAAAAAACTAGTTCTCTATTGGTTAATAACTAGATATTTAAGGGACAATAGCTTATTGAGTTCTCCACAAGAATAGGGAGAGACAATAGATATTTAAGGGTGTACCTTTTTGAGTGGGTGGAAAACAATTTTCAATAATAAAAAGTCCAGATGCATTGCCATCATCTACATTCTTATTTTTCATGTAATTTTATTAGTTTTCAAATTTAAAATTTTCTCTTTGCCTAATCAAACTAGCATAGCCTAAATCGAGAGTTGATTAAGAACGAGTAAATTACTATGTTTAATACCTTGAGCAAATGAAATTGAAATTTTAGAAGTTGGATTTAAGTCTATTCACAGATTGATATAACAAGCATTTGCATTATTGTTTGGCATTGCAGAATGTGTATGTGCAAATAACAAATGCACGCGGCTCAACAGTAGCTTGTCCTGTAGTAGTGCAGGCTTCAGTTATGCGAGGGTTTGAGAGCCTTTTGCCACAAAGATTGAAACAAATAGCTCAATAAAACACACTGCTGGAAACAATCTTGGCCTTAATAACGTAGTTTTTGGCCAAGTCAGAGAAATCAGGTTATCTTCTTTACTAAAGAATACACTACATGCTTACCCACCTGCTCCTGCTCCTGCTCCTGCTCCTGCTCCATCCCCGCAGTTAACTGATCACTCTGAGCCATTAATTTCACCATATCATGCTCCCTCTTATTCTCCAATATCCCCAGCAACTGCCAAGACACCTTGTTTTGACTGTGAAGTATCCTCACCTTCACCGTCCATTGTGACTGAGCATCCTCCGGCTTGTTCTCCTGCTGCTTCCCCTATATCATATACTTCCAGCCACACAACTGGGGTTGCTCCTGACCTGTCACGTGCAGCCGATGTTTCTCATGGAGTCAAGCTTCGCCAAGACGAGGAGAGATCCAAAAAATTGGCTTCTCGGTAACTTAGTCAATCATCTCCATGTAACATTAATGTTTGAAACAAGTAATTTCAAAGTCCCTTTGAAACATTAATGTTTGTCCAAGTAAGTCCAAGCTCAACAGACTTGGGAGAGACAATATGTTCATTGAATTTTATTGTCTCTTTCTTATATTTAAGTATCTTAAGTGTGTATATTATGATGTCAAGTTGCTTGATATTGGCAGGTGGTGCTCAAGAATAAAATTAGAGTTATGGATGCAAGAAAAAAAAATGGAGATCCAAGAATTCCAACTATTTAAGAATATATGCAGTTTGGTTCATTTTTTTTTTGTATTTCTTGATAAAGTTAGTTTCTAAGTTAATGTAATATCATACTACCAATTGGCTAAGGCCTATTTTATTGTGTATACGGTTGGTTTGAGTTTAAGATATAAATGTATATCTTGTTATGTATGATATTAATATACAAATAGATGTAAAATCATATTTTGACAGATCATATTTTTTTTTACTCAAAATAAATTAGAGACTGATTTAGTTACTAATTATTTTACAGATTGATAAAATCGGTCACAAAGTCAGTCACCAATGTTGGTGACAAATTCAGTCTCAAAAAATCAGTCAATAATTCTGTCACTAAACTCAGTCACAAAGTTGGTCACTATAGTCGGAAGCGTTAAAATGGTGTCTAAATCGGTCTCTAATATTAGTTGCAAAGTCGGTCGCTAAAAACCAGTCGCTGTTTCGGTCACAAAGGATTAGCGACCAGCGAATTAGCAACTCTTTTTTCTAGTCACTATTTCGGTCACTAAATCTGTTAGTGACTGAATTTGATGATGTAGCGACCGAATATTCGGTCTCTAAAAGGCTGATTTCTTGTAGTGAACCCTGATAGTAATTACATACTAGTAAGCAAATGGCCTACTGCAACTTGATAGCTTTAATCTCTAGATGATGTTGTTAATTAGGTCATAAAATCAATATACAAAGTCTAATATTCTCATAAAATCAATATACAAATTCTAAGGCAATCCAGGCCTTACTATCAAAATTTCTATTAATCTATTTTTGTGTAGCCCTTTGATTTTGAAGCTTATTTCTTATCCATTTTTGGTTTGGATGCTTCGTAGCTTAAAGAAAGTACACAAAAATATTTGTGGCCTGTTTTATGTTTGAACTTTGGTGTGAAGTTGGAAGAAAATTGAAAGATTAAACACCAAGTAATAAGACTTTGAGATAGTGTGATGTGAATTCAAAAAATTGAGAGCGGGGTCCCATATAAAATTGAACACACACATTAGTAGTGTTTAAATCGCAGTATTTAATTTTAAATACTTGATAATAATAAAAATAATATTAATTATTATTTTTATTCGTGAGTATCACTTCCGATAAATTTAGCTTATGTTGTTTGTGATAAAAATAAGAATTCAACGGTGTTTCTTATCTTTCCTTCATTCATATCCGATGAGTTTGTTTCTTTCACTTTTGTGGATTATTTTTTTCTTGATCTTATCCACAAATGTTGTTGAACTGATTAGTGGTTAAGTTTCCTTTTGATCTTATCCATTAGAGTAACTGCTGCCGCTATTTTAGCTAAAACAATTACAAAATCTCTATATAAATAGAGGACCCCTCTCAGTTCAAAAATCACACCAAAGAGTTTTATTGAGTTGTCGAGAACTCTTTCTCTCTTCTCCCTCAAGCTTGTGTTAACGAGTTATTCTTCTCCTCGTCTCCTTTTTCTGTCCCTTCGAAATTAAGAGTGCTCTTAAGACCTTAGTCTCTATTCAGTATAATGTCCCTTTGGAATTAAGAAAGGTCTTAAGAACATAGTTCATTCGATAATATATGTCCCTTCGAAATAAAGAGTGGTCTTAGTACCATATTGGAGGTGTAAATCTCAAACGTTTTCTACAGTGCAGTAGTTAACCGCACAATTGTAGTTAGACTTGTTTTATCTTGGAGGCGGCATGGTTGATAGTCTGCCTTGCACAATTTTGGGCAGTGCCACGAAACGTCTTAAAGAGAGCGACCTAGTCGTGATTCAACCTAGTAACAACTTCGGTAGATATTATTTTTCAAAATAGAATTTGGAAATCCAAATACAATAGTTTGGAAATCCAAAAACAACATTTCCTGTTAGAATTTCCGGAACACAAAACCGACTAAGTCTCATATTAATGACAAATGATATTTATACAACTATTTTGTGATAATTTTTGAACAATTCAATCATACTCTCACTAACCCCTAAAAAAATAATACTCTCGTTATATTCTTATTATCTTTTTTCTTTTATCTCTCTGTCTATTGTTTCTAACAAATAAAAAAGAAGAAGAAGAAGGTTGTTACAAAACTTATCACAAAATGCTTGTCATTTTGGCGACCGATGCAAATGTCTCATCATAATCAATTTCATATTTCCACTTGTCTCCTAAGGCAACCAATTGAGCCTTCTAACGATAGAGGGATCCATTAGAATTCAGTTTCACATAATACACTCATTTGCAGCCTATTGGATTTGATATATGGGTATAAAATGCCACTTGTTAACGGAGTAATCAATTTTCACCCACAAATACAAACCCCATCGAAAATGGGACTAAAGTAAAACACCACAGCAAAAGCAACCTTAACTACATTTAATGATCAACAACAATAAAAAAGAAGATAGAAGTTACAGATAAAGCAAAATAAAGATAAAGACACAACTATAGAAGGGCATCTTCTCGAATGATCACTATGTAGAGGAGGGGTGAACAACAATATTAATATTAGTTGGACTTTGAGGACTGATGATAAGTGCCAGAAACTAGTTTTAAAGCATATTTATTTTAGGCACTTATCTTACTTGTTTTACAATTTATCTAGGTAAAAGCTCCAAAATAAAGGATAAATATCATTTCATGCTTTTTAGACCTAATCCCAACCATTTTTGTAGGTACATGCTATTTTGAAGAAAATCAGATCAGACTCTGAAGTTCAGCGTCTGAAGGTCAGAGTCTGAAGGTCAGCTTCTGAAGGTCAGAGTCTGAAGGCCAGCTTCTGATGAGCAGCTTCTGAAGGCCAGCTTCTGAAGGTGCTTCTGATGAACAGCTTCTGAAGTTGCTTCTGATGAACAGTAACTTAGTTCAGCTTCTGATGAACAATGTCTGAGTTCAGCTTCTGAAGAAGTAGGGCGGTTTGGTCTGAAGCTGATGTGGCAGAATCAAGTAGGACGGTTTAACTGTTCATAGCTGATGAAGAATTCATTAAAAACAGAACTTATAAATAGATTCAAGAGCTGGATTTTGTGGAGAGAGATGTACGTAGGAGTTGTATTATTTAGTATTTATATTTTTAGATAGAAAATAGGGATAAAAGTGTTGTTCTTCAAGGAGCAAGAGAAAAGGAGTGTGGATTAACTAAGATTCTTTGGGAAATCAAGACTTAGCTTTGGATCTTCATCTTTCTTTCCACTTTTGTATTGTTGTCATGACAATGAACAACTAACTTTCCTTGTTGGGATCGGAGGTACTTAATATAGTTAAGATGTAATCTTTTGATCTTGCAAATATATGATTCTAGTAACTTATGTGATATTGAAGTTATTCTTGCTTTTCATTCTTATGCTTGATTTAAATGTTATTGACAAATACTTTTGAATCTAGGTTTAGAATAATCTTCTATCAAAATAAGAAATTCTAGACATGGAATTGGGTTTTGATAATCACACAAAGTATTGGAACGTAATGCTTTTGGATCGTTTGATAGATTGGGAAATCGTCGATTAAACGATACGATCGATCTCACGACGTCATTTGGACACGAATGATGTTGTTGAGTAATACGTGATAATTTCGCTAAAAAGCTAGAATTCATTTGTATGATCATTAGAACATATTCGAGGCTAGATTGACGAACTCTAATTCCTACACTTTTACTCCCTGTTACTCTCTGTTTTTATTTTCTCTTTTAACAGTCCAATAGTTTTTAATGCAAACAATTTATAAACCCAATACTTGAAATGATATCAGTTGTTGAAAGGCTTGGAATATCGCACTAGTCCCTGTGGAGACGATATAAAAAAATACTTACTTTTGTCTAAACATCAAAATGGCGCCGTTGCCGGGGACTGGTGTTTAGATATTTTAAGCATTGCAACAATTTGTATTGTTTTGAGCATCTGTATATATCTTGTGAATATTCTTCTTTTCTTTTGTACATTGTAAAATTTTGTTTGCATTAACCCTCTTTGTTATACAAAGAAAAGTTTCTTGTTAGTTACACTGTTTCAGATTCTGCACATAAAAGAAATCACGGCTGATCATGATTATATCAACTTCTATACTCCATTTTAGTATGAATCTTATCAACAGTATCAACAATATCCTTCTGAAGATGAACAAATTTCAACAATGGAAAATATTTTGAATATGTTCATACAACAATCCATGATAAACATGCAAAATACCAACCAAAGATTGAGGACTTTATCAAGCCATTTGGAGATTTTGCAAATTCAATTAGATTTTACACCAAGAATCATGGATGTTCAAATCAACAATCAATCCACTTTTGAATTCGGAGAGGTTGTTGAAAAAGATGATGATGAAATTGAGGAAGAGATAATGTTTGAAGGATGTGGTATTATGAAAATTGTGGAAGAAATAGAGATACCACACGAAGTAGAATTTCCTCAAGGAAGGTCATATACTGAAGAGGCAGAAACTGGATAATGAAGAAGTGATGGCTTCAGAACCAAAGGAACAGTTACTTAACAAGGAAGAAATTTATGAAAAGAAGGGGATGAAAGTGAGCAAGGCAAAAATTGATTGTGTAATAGATAATATTTGTTCCTTGTTCAGCAAACTCTGGTTAGGGAGGATATGGACTCCACATCAGCTCTACTTCAAGTTCATGGAATTCCTCCCAAAGAAAAGGAATACAAAGGAGGATGTGTTGTCCGTCTCATTTTGGCCACCTTAACGAAAAAGGCGTCGAGCTAATGACGTAAAACAAGCGCTTGTTGGGAGGCAACCCAATTTTATAAGTATTTATGATTTATTTGTTATTAGTACTCTGTTTTTACTAATGATCAGAGTCTGATCTTCAGACTCTGTTATTAGTATTCTGTTATTAGTATTCTGTTTTTACTAATGATCAAAGTCTGATCTTCAGACTCTGTTATTAGTACTCTGTTTTTACTGATGATCAGAGTCTGATCTTCAGACTCTGTTATTAGTACTGTTATTATTTGGCTTTTGAATTATAATTATGGTGACTGTTATTTATATGAACACAGGCATGGTAAGGATAGAAAGTTCAATGAATTATGCAAAGCCAAGGTACATGTTTCTTGCGTTTCTGGAAAGATGACAAGGATTTGAAATGTGTACTTTAAACAAAATTTATTTCATACAGTTCTCTGCAATAACATGTTTAGTATGTGAATCACTTAGAACTAGCCTAAATGTGAGGAATCCTCAAGTACTATGCACATATGCAGGAGACTGGTATTTTTTGTTTAACTTGGTTGTTTTATGTTAAATCTGAAAATTGTTTTGAACTGTTTGAAAGCACAGAAATGATCAAGGCATTTTTTTTTTTGAAATTGAGAAGAAACATTGGACCACAAAAAGCCTACCCAGTGAGAAGTGAGTATCTGATAACCCCATTTGAGCCTAATGAATCATAATCCTTAACTATGAACTGTCAATATTCATAAGTACAATGCTTAATGAATTGCCCAAGTTTTTCAAAATCTAGTTGATAGTTAAATCACTATTGGATTCTGATATTTTTACCTTCATTTTGAACCCTTAACCATCATGTATATTTGTCCCTTGCCTATTGATAAGGGAACATTCAATTAGGATATCATTTTGTATAAGTTGGGGAGAAAAGGGAGGTATTACATTTATGTCAAGTAATGGTGAAATTTGAAAATTGATCTTGATAACAAGAAAAAGAGAAAGAAAAGAAAAAGAAAAGAAAAAGAAAAGAAAAGAAAAGAAAAGAAAAAGAAAAGAAAAGAAAAAAGAGAAAAATATATAAATCAAAAAAATGTTGTCAAGATCAAATTACTACTTGTTTATCACCAAGGGTTGATAAAGAGAATTTGAGGAAGTTGTGTAAATAGAAAGAATGTTCCTCTATGCTTGGCCATTTGAATTCAATTTTTCCCACATATGACATTTCTTTTGAAACCAAGCCAAATTACAACCCTCAAAGACCTTTTGATCTATGCTTTTGTTCTTTTTGAGATGATAATTGGATGGACACATAACTTAATTAGTATGTTAGCAGATTTATCAGATGAGTGTTCAAAACCCTCACTTTATGATTGCAATTTGTTTCATCTACTTGCAAAGAAATATGTTAGGTGTGATTCATTGCTGGCCATGTTATTGATTTGAATTGCATAACCTGAATTTTGCATTTAGAACCTGTTTTACATTTTTGTTTCTTTCCAGATCAGTGAGAAACATCAGACTTGCCAGTGAATTCATAATTGAATCATGCATCTGAAATTCTATCTGCAGCTGTTCTGAAATTTTGTCTGCCTACTGTTCTGTTTAATGCTGCTGCTGTTTTGTTTAACTCTAAAATCTCAAATGAATCAGAATCTGCCTGTTGCTGTTTGCATCTGACCTGTTGCAGTTTTTCTTTTTTGCATCAGAATCTGCCTGCTGCTTGTATCTTTATTTAAAAAATCCTTTGTTTGAGGACAAACAAAGATTTAAGTTGGGGAGTGATATCCTCCCTGATTCAGATCAGTGAGATACAAAAGACTTGCCAGATCAGTGCAATTCATAAGTGAATCATGCTTTCAAAAATTTTCAAATTTTCAAATCAAAGAGTCTGATTCACAACAAACAGATCAGAAGCAAAACAGTGCAATTCATAAGTGAATCATGCTTTCAAAAATTTTCAAATCAAAGAGTCTGATTCACAACAACCAGATCAGAAGCAAAACAACAAAACAGCAAAGAAAAGACCTTCAATTTGAGTCCTTTGTTTCTTACTTGTTGCTGTTTTGCATTGTACCAGCTGTTTAAAGCTTAATTTTTATTTGCCAAGTCCTTTGTTTGAGGACAAACAAAGATTTAAGTTGGGGAGTGTGATAAGTGCCAGAAACTAGTTTTAAAGCATATTTATTTTAGGTACTTATCTTACTTGTTTTACAATTTATCTAGGTAAAAGCTCCAAAATAAAGGATAAATATCATTTCATGCTTTTTAGACCTAATCTCAACCATTTTTGTAGGTACATGCTATTTTGAAGAAAATCAGATCAGACTCTGAAGTTCAGCGTCTGAAGTTCAGCTTCTGAAGTTCAGAGTCTGAAGTTCAGCATCTGAAGGTCAGAGTCTGAAGGTCAGAGTCTGAAGGTTAGCTTCTGAAGGTCAGAGTCTGAAGGCCAGCTTCTGATGAGCAGCCTCTGAAGGCCAGCTTCTGAAGGTGCTTCTGATGAACAGCTTCTGAAGGTGCTTCTGATGAACAGTAACTTAGTTCAGCTTCTGAAGAAGTAGGGCGGTTTGGTCTGAAGCTGATGTGGCAGAAATCAAGTAGGACGGTTTAACTGTTCATAGCTGATGAAGAATTCATTAAAAACAGAACTTATAAATAGATTCAAGAGCTGGATTTTGTGGAGAGAGATGTACGTAGGAGTTGTATTATTTAGTAGTTATATTTTTAGATAGAAAATAGGGATAAAAGTGTTGTTCTTCAAGGAGCAAGAGAAAAGGAGTGTGGATTAACTAAGATTCTTTGGGAAATCAAGACTTAGCTTTGGATCTTCATCTTTCTTTCCACTTTTGTATTGTTGTCATGACAATGAACAACTAACTTTCCTTGTTGGGATCGGAGGTACTTAATATAGTTAAGATGTAATCTTTTGATCTTGCAAATATATGATTCTAGTAACTTATGTGATATTGAAGTTATTCTTGTTTTTCATTCTTATGCTTGATTTAAATGTTATTGACAAATACTTTTGAATCTAGGTTTAGAATAATCTTCTATCAAAATAAGAAATTCTAGACATGGAATTGGGTTTTGATAATCACACAAAGTATTGGAACGTAATGCTTTTGGATCGTTTGATAGATTGGGAAATCGTCGATTAAACGATACGATCGATCTCACGACGTCATTTGGACACGAATGATGTTGTTGAGTAATATGTGATAATTTCGCTAAAAAGCTAGAATTCATATGTATGATCATTAGAACATATTCGAGGCTAGATTGACGAACTCTAATTCCAACACTTTTACTCCCTGTTACTCTCTGTTTTTATTTTCTCTTTTAACAGTCCAATAGTTTTTAATGCAAACAATTTATAAACCCAATACTTGAAATGATACATGTTGTTGAAAGGCTTGGAATATCGCACTAGTCCCTGTGGAGACGATATAAAAAAATACTTACTTTTATCTAAACACCAACTGATCAGGAGGAGGTGGAGAAACGGTGTTGGAACTGGAATTACCATTGGGATCAACAATTTCATCCCAAATCATCTGCTTCACAGAGCGTTTCTTTGCAGGGAAGACACTCTTATTCTTGGGCTTGTGTCATGCCTCTGTTTCCTCTATTTTCATAACTTCCTGCATATCACTTTGTGAAGCGATAGTTGTATACAACTTGGAGAGGAGATGAGAGGGGTTGGGGGTTTTATACCTTTATTATTTTTTTCAACGGTATGAATTAATTTACACAATGTGTTAAAGAGTCTCACATCGGACAAAAGATGGCTTGAACATGTGTTTATAAGTGGAGGCAATCCTCACCTCACAAGCCGGTTTTGTTGAGTTGTGTTAGGCCCAAACATAATTTCTTAGATGATATCAGAGCGAGACCAGAAACAAGTTGAAGAACCCTATGTTCGTTGGAAACAGGTGCACTAAGATCGGTGCAATCACTTTTTAAACCGGTTTAACCAATCTTTAAAGTGTCAGCGTGAGTTAACTCACGCTGAAAAATTCCGAACGTGAGTTAACTCCCGCTGAGTTAAGGGAATGAATAATTTTGAAATGGAGAAGAGCAATTTTCATTTTACCAATCAGTTTGTACTTTCCAGAATTGTGCAGTGGGCTTAAACCAAACAACTTGTTCTTTTCCTTTTGGAAATTGCTCTTCTCCCTTTTGTTTTTGCTCATTCACATGCATGTGTGAGTTAACTCATGCTGAAAAATGTCCAACGTGAATTAACTCACTTTGGAAAAAGCCGAGCGTGAGTTAACTCACGCCGGACATTTTTAAGGTATTGAACAATTTTGAAAGGGAGAAGATCCATTTCCTTTCCTTTTTGACTAGTATTTGAATGGGTCGATCACATATTCCTTCTTTACTATAAGAAAATAACTCTTCAGGCTTCTAAAATTTCTCCAATCCATCTTAAAATTATTCATCTAACTAACTCAAACGACACTTAACTGTCAATTAAGATTCTTTTTAAATCGGTTAAACCGATTGAAAAAGTGATTCACCGATCTAAAAAGAGTCGAACAATAGTTGCGAAAATGAGAAATTTTGGAAGTGAGAGAGTAATTTTCTTACTATATAGTATGATATATAAATGATCATGTGATTCACCAAACGTTTGTTAAGCATAATGTATATTACTTTTTTTTTTTTATAGATAGCATTATTTATTAAACGTTACTCTTTTCACTTTTTAAATTTCACTTTTTTTTTTCAACTTCTGTTGGTTGATCGACACTTAACTAGTGCTCTCTCTCTCATGATAGTTAAATGTCGTTCGACCCTTTTTAAATTAGTTCTATCACTTTTAAATCGGTTAGACCGATTTAAAATGTCTCTCGAACGACAATTAACTGTTACTGGGAGTATATGGGTAATTTTAAGGTGGATGGAATAAATTTTGGAATAACTTTCTTATGTATATTAGTAGTGATAAACTCGTGTGATGCAAAAAAACAAAAATATGTCAAATAAAATAAAAAAACGAGATGAATTTAATTAATTTTGATTTTAATTTGTAATAACAAAAAAAACAGCATGAAAAATATAGGTCATGATTTTTTTTTTGAATAAGGTCATGATTAATATGTTTAAAATCATTTGCATGTCTAGCAACAACATATTATATATAGACAACAAATTAAATAAACAAACGATTACCGAATACATTTATATTTTTCTGCAAACCAATTAATAATTTAAAATCCATTAATTGGTCATTTATAAATTAAAAAATATCTTAAAAATTAAAAACTATTTTTTGAACTAATGCATTGTATTGAACATCGCATAAATAGAAGGTCATATACTACAACATGATATATAATATTGATTAATTAAAAGAACAACACATATCATTCGATACAGCTAAGTGAATAATAATGTAATAAAGTTACATCCTGATAGATATTTTGACAAGTGTACTAAAATTATCGAAGTAATAATAAAATTTATATTTATGAGGACCGTTGTCAATTTCTAGTCAACAATTTCGTTAACTTAAAATTAAGGATGTATTAAATTGGAGGTTGCTCTAGGCAGTTGGTTTGGTTGCATAAAACTTATAACAGAGTAATTAAGTTGGTTTGAAAATTAGCTTAAAACAGATGTTAAAGCCTTCGAATCCTCTATTGTGCACTGTGAATAATTTGGTCTTCTTCTCTCAGTGTTCACCTAGTTTTACGACAGATTAACATATTAGTTTTGATCAATCTCTTGAGTCAAACCTCTTTCCTAAGTTATAATCTCTTAAGTCGATTCCTAACTGCGGAAGCTTGTTTTTAATTCGTTAATCCCTAAGTCGTAACTCACAATTTTCTATCTCTAGCTTAATATGTAAAGTTAAACATAATCATTAGGTCAGATTTAACAGCTATGGCTAGTAGTCAATTAAATTCTAAGATCAATTCATACAACTCAGAAGCTAGGGCTAATAGTCATACAAAATTATACGAAAAGCATTAAACACAAACAATTCTGAATAAAGACTAGGTTCCCATTGATGTCAAAGAGAGTTCTTAAGAAATTACATGCTCACAAATTACATCAGATTCATCTCATGGCTTAATCAATCTAAAAGCTTAGCTACTCATAACTAAGACAATTGATAACATAGACGTAATAGAACATACAAAAATCAGAATCAACTATGAGTTGGTGTGAGATCCACTGCTTGTTCCTTGGTTCCAGGGTGCCTTCTATGCTCTGAAAATTGTCTAAAAATCGAACCCTTGCTCTGAATTCGCATCTGGCTTTTTAAGCTGGGTTCCTGTAATCGTCCCATCGAACCACGTTACAGGTCCATCGCGGCACAATGGCTTTATTAATCCTATGTGGCAACAGAATTAACCCTTCATCGTGGCACGATCCATATCCAACTGTGCCACGATTTTTCCAGAATTGAAAACCATCATTTGACGCTCCTCAAAACGTGCCACGATACAGGTCCATCGTGACACAATTTTTCCAGTAGCTTGCACTTCCAAGATCTTCTCAAAATATTGAAAAACTTGTCCATTTCATAGCCATATGACCTCTGAACCTTCCTGAGAACTTTTATCTAATTCTAGCATGTAAATCATGAAAAAGACTCTTTAACTTGTACATCAGGACATCAAAACAACTAAAAAAACAATAGTGTGACCTAAAGTCATCACATCCCAACGATGATAATGAAAAATCTACTTGCATACACCTAAAAATAAATAATTTGTCACAAATTAGTAGATAGATGAATTTCAGGCCAAGAGAGTTTTCCTCGGCCGAAAGAAGGTTAGACGAGTAATATGCATCCAAATACAAATTAGTTGAATCTTTCTCAAATGCACTAAGGTACACGAAGTGACGAAGCTCGCAATTTAGAATCACTCAAAAATTAATAGAACTTGACAAATTGTCATTTTACTCATGTTTCATGCTTATACCACCACTAACCGGGGTGTCTATGAACACTTAAGCACATTTTAAAGAGGCAGCACACATGTTGATAGAAGAAACGAGAAATGCCGCAAAAGAGGAAAGATTAAATCAAATGTGGAGCTCCACGTAGCTCCAACATTGGGAGAATTCACTCAGCATCCACATAATTAATTGAGCAAGGCTAAACAATATAGACTACGTTGTTTTCAACATAAACAGTCAAACTAAATTTTTATGCAATTTATGTTGTTATCGTTTTGTTTTACCTTACTTTTTATGTATTTTTAGTTTAGTAGCTCAAAAACACCCAAACATCATATTTAACACTCCGTGGAGTAGTTAAGTAATCAATAATTGAGAGACAAAACTTCTCTCTCAATGTAATCGCTTGAAGAAAAAAGAATTATAATTGAGAGCTATTAGGGATATACCTCCACTGGCTTTTACTTCCTTCAATTAGCGACCGGTTTTTTTGGGTTTTTTTAAGCAAATTTTTTAGTAGCGAATGATCTTGTTAAAAGAGCGAGATGTAATAAAGGTATTATATGATAATTAGATTATTATATATATATATATATATATATATATATATATAGAAAATGATAATGAAATTAACAAAGGTCAAAATAGCTTATAGAATATGAACTTCTTAAAAACCTTAAAGGATATTTTTTTTATGACGAAAAAGGGGTCATCCTCAAAAGCAAACAACAACCGATCAAAGAGAGAGTGTGCCAGCTCTATCGGCTAGCAAAAAACACTTTTACAAAAATTAAGAACAACATCAAAATAGTGAGTCAAGAGTATCTTAATTAAGCCCCCATTTAGCTAAAGCATCCGCCACTTTATTTGCTTCTCGGTAGACATGAACAATCTTGATAGCTTCCATGACCGACCTCAATCTAAAAATATCAGACAATAAAGTACTAAATGCACAAGACGCTATAGTTCCACGCCTGAGATAATCAACTGCTTCCTTGGAGTCTGATTCAATAATAATTCGATTATACCCTTTATCTAGAGCCAATTTAATACCGTGAAAAATAGCAAGAAGTTCAGATGTGATAATGGTACAAACCTCCCAACCTCACCGAAAATGCTGAGATAAACTCTCCGTCCGAATTTCGGATAACTCCGCCACAACTTGCACTTAAACCACCTTGATTCACAAGGCCGTTTTTGAGATTTTGATGGCCTACGGGCGAACCTACAATTTGGGCCCTAACTAATAAGTATATAAAAAAAATTGAATTCCCAAAGTGTGAAAATAATTTTCTTGAAGATGATAGTTTTTATTACATTAGAAAATGTGATATTCAATTCCTAACATGTCCTTTTTCCATTAAAATGTATATGGTTTTAGCATTCCCTAATATTTATTTTACTTAATAGGCCCTTAATTTTATATTTTGAGCCCAAATTTTGAACTTGTTTTTTGGGCCTAGGACGGTCGCCCTCAACGCCCTGCCTCAGATACGGCCATGTTGATTACATCACCATCACAATTTAATTTCACCCAATTTAAAGCTGGGCAGACCCAAGAAGTATCTGATTCCGTGACCTCGGTATTTAGAATGATAATTTTTCAGCTTACTCACTTCCACGAATTCATGTGTTCTGCAACATACCTGATTCACTAACTCACTAATTGAATTATGTGTGTTTTCAAAAACAATCATGTTCCTAGCTTTCCAAACCTTATAGGATATGAAAATGAATTATGCGTATATAATGAGTGGTTAAAAGATTTAAACGATTATAAAATGTCCGTCACTAAAGATGTTGCAACCAGGAAACTAGAAACGAAATTTAATTTTCCGTCAATAAATATGTGACGCTATCTCTCCTCATGCTAGCAGTGCAAACTGCAAACTATTAGAATCAATTTAACAGTTCAACAGACCAAATATTTTGTAGCAACACAAGCACAACAACATGGTTGATTGTTCTCTCAAAAAAAGATGGTTAATTGTATTCACCCATTTCCTGATATGCCCCTATGTATGCAGTTTTAATTTAGATTATCTTGGGGGTGATGACATTGCATTTCATAGCCTTTCCTATTAAATAAGCATATCAATTTTAATTTTGAGCTCCTTCGACGAAATATACAATTTTTGTTGCCTTGTGGTATTTTATCAGATGATATGTAATGAATACTTTCCAAGTTCTAATGCATATATTTTGTAAGATTACTGTTGTCGTTTTGCTAATATCGTTTTCCTATGGTAGTATATGCATTAATTTATATGTTATATGAGGGTTCCTTTGCAATCTGCCACCATTGTGCAAGCTTCTATAGTTAGTTTTTTTTTTTTTTTTTTTACTTTTAGCTGCAATTAAACATATTTTTGCCGGCATTTTTTGTAAGGAAAATACTACGAGGTACGAGAAATAAGCAAATGACCTAGGCACGATAGTTGAAGTATAGTCGCGGCACAATCCCTTGCTTTTTAACCTAGCCTTTATTCCAACAAATTAATCACATATATCACCTCACTACAATATTAAAATTGTGATGGATTTTCCGTGTATTCACAACAGATTTTTTTGTCTCTGTTATGTTTGTTTGTATGGAACATTGGGCTGTGGTATTCAGTGGTTTGCTGTTCTAGTGTGTTGCACGTGGGTTCTAGTGTGTTGCACGTGGGGGCAAAGAAAGACATTTTAGTGTGAATTGGAAATAACAAGAGGGTCTATGTCACTATGTGTATCTATCTGGACCAATCCTCATTTCCTTGTACTACGATGGTTATTTATTAGTAATATATGTTATCGTGGAGTTGAAATCCTCTCCATTTATAAAAATACTAATGGAGATTACCATTATGAAAAAAATAGACACAAAAAATAGGCGGTGTGTCATTTTATTAAATGAGTTTCACCATCATTAATCATCTTCAAGATTTGTTGTGCATTTATCTTTTCGGATGGAAAAAATAGAGAAGACTTTAAATAAAGGTTTGCTTTTTCAACAAGCAATGCATGTGACAGTCCCTAATCCCGTTCTTGTTCTAACGTAGGTTTTTCTGCCACCTTTTTTCTTCTCAGTGTGGTAATGCTCCTCTGATTTTTTAGGAAATAATCTTCCCAAATTTGTCTCAGCAGCATGGACAAACCCCATTAATTTATTATTCTTATTGTTATTAATTGTTTACTATTAAGTATTATTTTCTTCTGTTCTAATTTTAGTGTGGACCGCAATTGGGGAGGCTCATTGTTTTACCAAGGCATATTATTTCTGTCCTGTTTTGGCAGATAATGTTTCAACATGCAAATTTGCTTGCACGTGCCAAATTCTAAGAAAAATGATTTAGTCAAACTCTCTCTTCATTTAATTCGGTAATTAAACAGGTAAAATTCTACCTTTTTAATTAATCCAAATATAACCTTGATATGCGTCAGAAAAGGGCCACTTGTTAACGGAGTGATCCACTTCCGCCCAAAAAAATTAATAATAAATGTGTTTCTAAGTGCTAACGCTTGCAAAAACTCCTCTTCAAAAAATGAAGTTTCATGGGTTCCAATTAGGTGATCAGATGTGAGAGTAACGATATATAAAGTATAACCACAAAAGGACTATTTTAAGTGTTGCAACTGGTACAAAAATGCATTGAGTATGTTATGTACCGTAGAAGCTATTATAATACAAATTACAAAGGGCCACTTTTACTTCACACGCCGACAGACATGATATATTTATAATTTATGAGATATACCCGCTCCCCTTTCCCCACTGCATCTCTCTCTTTCTTGGGGTTAAATTAGAGTACTCACACACAAAAAGAGTTTTTTTTTTTTAACAATAAGAACTCTAAGCAAGTAGAGTTAGATTTGTACATACATTAACGGGAAATAAATGGTGTATTTTGTAGGTTAAAATCAATAATTAAACATTAAAGAGTGTGTTTGCATGAGAAGGGGTCAATTTGTAATTTTTAAAAAATTTGTTGGGTCATTTTGAAAAATATGGGGACCAACTTTAAGAAGTAAGAAATTTAAAATTCCTAACTTTTAGGTCTTATTTGAAATACTCTAAATTAAACTTACAAAATACTTCGTAAATTTCCATTATTATAAAAATTCTTCAAACTATCATCAGACAATAGAATTTACCTAAAATGATTTGAATCTCCTAAAAAAATTATATCATTGTCGAGATTGCATAATGACTTGATATTTTGTTACTATTTTTGCATACTATTAGTTTTATGTTTTCACAACTTTTATATTGGATGAATTCATAGTAGCAAAATATCAATTTTGACATCATAACCTTTCAAGTGTCGTGTGAGCTAGAGTCAAGCAACTATTGAACGAACCATCTCAGCAATGCTAGTAGTTTTCCTAGCTACCTCCGTTGATGCTATTTCTATAATTGAAGAACCTTTTTTGTTGATTTTATTTTTATATGTTTATTGATTAAATTGATCAAAGTGTGATAGTTTAAAGACAAATTGATTGTTCAAGCAATTACTCGGGTGGGGGTTCAAAACTTCAAGTTCGATTAGCCTCTTTTATCTTTAACTGTTGTTAAATGACCGGAATAACCACAATCATATATAGATATACCATTTAAAGTCACCTACCTTAAAAAAGGCGAAACCAAGGTTAAGTTTCAGCAATCAATCATTGGTAAGTACCTGGATCTATGTATTTCTTTCTGAAAAATAAAATAGCATAGATATTGATTTAGAATAATCATCTAATTTTCCTCCCATTGAAATTCAAAAACCTTGTGAAAAATTAAGATGAAATATTTATTCATTAGGTAAGCTGGTAGTATAAGCGGACGATACAAACACAAACCACATGAAAAATTGGAAATTTTTCACTCAAGTAGAACATCACTGCAAAAGCAACCTCGACTACATAATGAACAACAAGAAAGAAAAAAGATACATAAAATGAAAACTTAAAAGAAAATACACAACAAATGCATGCATAGCATGCATGCATCTCCATCAATATTCAGCATGTAGAGCTAGTTGGGATGTACAGTACTGTTGGACTTTGAGGATGGAGGAGGTGGCGGCGAAACCGTGTTGGAACTGGAATTATTACCCTTAGGATTAAAATTCTGATCCCACATCATCTTCTTCACAGAACGTTTCTTTGCAGGGAATACACTCCCATTTTTTGGTTTGTGCCATGGCTCTGTTTCCTCTGTTTTCACCATATTTCCTATGTCGCCTTGTCTTTCACTTCCCTATCACTTTGTAAAGTTGTATTACTGTATGTGGATTTTCGAACTCGTCTAGCTTGGAAGGAAAAGGAGATGGATGTGGGGGGTTTTATAATGGTCTCTGTCTAAAACTGACACTTGTTGATTAAGATTGGCAATATCTTTGGTCAAAAATAAAATAAAATTGGTATTATTAATCTTACCGAGAGAAATAATATTGTGTGGGTATGTATACAGTATTAAAGGTCTAGCTAGTGGTTCATGAAAATAAAAATGAGAGTGCTGAATAAATAGCGTCTCTCGGACATTAGTTAAGCAACAAAAACAAGTAAATTTTTATAAAAAAAATGGTTTAATTTTTACATGATCAAAAATAACAACTTATATAAAAAGGTTTAGCAAGTGGTGACATTACATGGCAGTGAAATCAGATTTTAAGACACAATAGATACATTTATTGTTGAATCGAGATTAAACTGTTGAAATTTAAAATACAACACTGAATTAAAATTTGAGTATTTCGACATTGATCCAACGACCTAAAATATGCCGTTAAATGCATACAAAAATTTACTGCAGTCAATCCCGATGGGTTATGCACTTCTGGTGATTAGTTGATTGTGAAGACCACATGCACACAAATGAAAACTAAAATAATACTACTCTAATCTTAACATAATACTATTTATTGAGTCAAATAGTGTATTATTACCTATTATTACTGTGGATCAATAGCTACATGAGTCATAAAATGACAAAAAAGCCTTGCTTTACTATTGATTTGATTGGTGAATGTCATTAGTGTGCTAAATGGGCCAAGGATGAAAAAGGTGAAAAAAGGGATAACATATATTATAAGAAGCGGCGCACAGTACGAAGGAAGACGTTTTTTGGGGGATACCCGAAGTCTATATCACGACTTTGGGAGAAAGAATGATGCACAGGAGAAAAGGAGATTAGCAGCACGACAACGAGAAAGAATTTGAGGAACATCATGATGACATGGTTAATTTTTTTTCCATGGTTAATTTTGTTTCCATGCTATTTATTTGTATCTCTATGTGTATCTAAATTTCACTTTGATCAGGTCTTTTAGATGATGTTAATTTAAGTTGTTTGAATCATGTGATTGTATAAACTCTTTTCAATGCAATTACAATCCTAGTCTTATTCAGAATTATTTGTTCTTAATGCTTTTTGTATACTGATCATATATAAAATGATTTCAAATATCAATTGACTACTGACACTAGCTGTTGAATTGGACCTAATAATTCCGGTTAATCATAACCAAGTTTTTATTTCTTCCAAGTGTCAACTTGAGAATGATTTACCACAAGTGCAGGTTAAATTTTAAAAGGGTCACAATTCAAACCCCCTTTTTTTGTGACTATTATTTCCACTACACTATTAATCATATAGTATTAATAATAAATTTAAGTTATACCGTTGACTACAAATAAAAATACAATTACATACTATTTGTGTGAACAAATACTTGTCCTATTTTTTATTTATATTTATAATCGTCTCGTATTTTTATTTACCAGTGACAAATGTTTGTATTGTGTTTTTTTTTATATTTATCAGTGATAAAACTTATCCCGTGTTTTTTTATATTTATCGGTGACAGATATTAGTCTTGTACTTTTTTTATTATATTTATTGATAACAAATATTTGTCATGTGACTAAAAAAATATGTGTCACATTTTTTTTTATATTTATTAGCGATAAATATTTTTCCGGCATTTTTTTGAATATTCATAAGTGATAAATAAGTAACCCTTGTTATAAGGTTAATTAAGTAAATAGTCCCTATAAATATTCAGAATTTTATTTTAGTTTCTACAAAATAAAATCACACTTTTTAGTCTCTGTGACATTTTTCTTTAACATTTTATGGACCAAGAATGTTGACGGAATTTTTTTACAAAGACTAAAAATGTTGATGGAAAATTTTAGAGGGACTAAAGATGCTGACGGAAAATTTGCAGGGACTAAAAAGTGTGATTTTATTTTGTAGGGACTAAAAATGAAATTCTAAATATTTATAGGGACTATTTACTTAATTAACCTTTTTTTATTAATATATCTATCTAAACAAATACTTGTCCCATGTTTTATATTTATCAATGACAAATATTGTCCCTTATACTAATATAGTGTTTAGACTCTAATAAACTATTAAACTACTACATAATTTAATAAAAACTTTTATTAAAAATAATAAGGAATGATGTGGAATTTTCCTTGGCTTTGTTATGTTTATAGACATCATACTTGCTGTAATATGTGATGTCACGAATTAAGGACATGGAGTCCTTAAGATCGAATTTGCATTAAACATTGACCATGACATATTTGGGGTTCATGGGATGTTTTTGTAGAATTGTATTTATTTTAATTTAAGGAGTTTAGGATTTTGGAATTAGACATGCATGCCTTTTGAAAATGTATTTTGTATTGAAAGAATTTATAAAGTAGTAAGTTTTTGCTTATTTTCCGTTAATTCTCTAATTTTGGGGAAATGGTGTCACATAGGAGAATAAGACATTCAATTTGCAGTATTTGAGTTTGTAGGATGATAGACAATTTTGGGTGGGATAATTAAGGTACAAAAAGACTAGTTTAGCTGGCCTTTGTTTCCTGTTAGAATTTCCACCAACCAAATCTGAAAGTCTCAAATATGCCAAGCCAAGGATCCATGAAGGATTTTGGTTTCATTTTTCTCCCTTGACCCACTCACTGATCAACTTTTCTCATTGGACTTTTTTACCCTTTTTGTGGGATTATATTTCTGTCATCTTTCAACAGATTATGTTTCATTATGAATTGCAAGGAAGAAAGATTTTAGAAAACTCTTCATTTTATTCAAGTTATTAAACAAGTACAATTCCATTTTATTTAATCCAAACACAACCTTAAGCACGCGTCCAATGACATCTGTTAACGGATAATCGATTTCCCTCCCATTTATACCTAAGGGGAATTTTTGCAGCAGTGTAATTAAGTGTAGGCCAAGTTTTCATATTTTGCATTGGAAATTTATTTTTTTCAATATAAAACTTATCTTTTAATTCATTAACTAGTAGTAGTGTACAATGATCATAGATTCGTTAAATGGTTCACATCTTAGAAGACAAACACAATACAAACCTCCCAAAGTAAAATGGGGAATTTTTCACTGAAGTAAAAAGATTACAGCAAAAGCAACTCGTGTTCATAAGGTCGACTACATTTAATGAACAACAAAAATAGAAGGTGGAGAAAAAAAACTAAAAGATAAAGACACAACACAATCATGCATCTCCATGAATATTTAGTTTTAGTACTCCCTCGGATCACTATTATAAACAAATATTTTTTGTTCACGTTTATTGAATTATTGATGTATCTGGTTTAAAGTGCAGATAGATCAGTAATGCAATAAACCCTGAAAAATGAATATTTGATTATAATAATAGTATGTAGTAGAGCTAGCAGGGGTGTACAGTATTGTTCGCCTTTGACGACTGAGGAGGAGGTGGAGAAACTGTGTTGGAACTGGAATTACTCTTGTGATCAACAATCTGATCCCATATCATCTTCTTCACAGAACGTTTCTTTGCAGGGAAGACACTCCCATTCTTTGGTTTGTGCCATGGCTCTGTTTCCTCTGTTTTCACCACTCCCTCCATATCACTTTGTATACTATAGTGGTATAGCCTCACTCTCTCTGTGTACTGAACTTAGGACTGTGTAGTTTTTATGGCTAGCTTGGTGAGGAGAGGAGAGGAGTGTGGGGGGTTTTTATACCCTAAATATTTGAAATATTTAATTAATTAAATTCAGTTAAAATGAAACTTTTTTTTAGAGAAAGTTAAAATGATACTTGGTGATGACAGTCAGTCATACACTATTTTTAAAGTTACTTTTAGTCACCTTGAATTTTATGTTTATAATTATCCTTTGTGAAGCCAAATTGAGCCATTAGGATTAGACCCCATTGTTCGGTGACTAACCACGTTACAAACTTAGAAGACCTTAAGTGTAAATGACCCAAATTTGTTTTGGAGTTAAGCTGTTTTGGTTGTGTGAAATGTTTAAGTTTGGGGTTGCTGTTGAAACTAGCAACATTCTAAGTTTGGGGTAGGGGTATTAGAGAACTAAGAGATAAAAAAAAAATGTCTCTTGAAAAATGAAAAAAAAAAAAGCACTTAAATTGTGCAGAAAAAAAAGAAAAGAAAAATTATATGAGACTAACTTGTGATTATATGTCTTAGAAAAAATTAAATAAAAAAAAGTTCTCTACCACTCAATTGTTGATATTTTGGAGGGATTTGGATTTGATTTCTCTTTCACAGTTTACAAAGTAGAATGAGCTTAACTCCATTATTTGTTTAACACTACTTTCCCAAAAATATCCCACCTATACCTAAGCCCCGTTATAACCCAAAAAGTCCTTAAAAGTGTGTACTTGACAATGATTTTGATTGACAGTTTAGAAATGTTTCAAGCCTATGGTAATATGGCAGACCTGCATGTCGACTGTGGGAACCCTTTTCAAATTTGTGCGAGGAGTTGTGGATAAGGAGGTTTAAGCAAGGCATCTGGTACATCATTAAACCAGTCAGGAGTTGAATAATTCGAAATATCATTGGTTGGTAAGCTGTTATTTTACTGTCATTTTTCATCTAACAAGTTTGTTCCTTGAGGACAAGTAACAGTTCAAGTTTGGGGTTGTGATGACAGTCAGTCATACACTATTTTTAAAGTTACTTTTAGTTAAGTTTTTAGTCTATTTTTATTAGTTTAATACTTAAATTAGAGTCATTTTAAATAAAGTGTTATTTTCTTATTTATTGAGTCAAATAGTGTATTATTATCTATCATTTTAAATGTCATTAGTGTGCTAAATGGGACAAGGATGAAAAAGGTGATTGGTGACCTGATGGAATGGAAAAACGGTTCAGCAAATAAAAAAAAGGGATAACATATACTATAAAAAGCGGCGCACAGTACGAAGGAAGACGTTTTTTGGGGATACCCGAAGTCTATATCACGGCTTTGGGAGAAAGAATGATGCACAGGAGAAAAGGAGATTAGCAGCACGACAACGAGAAAGAATTTGAGGAACATCATGATGACATGGTTAATTTTTTTTCCATGCTATTTATTTGTATCTCCTAAATTTCACTTTGATCAGGTCATTTAGATGATGTTAATTTAAGTTGTTTGAATCATGTGATTGTATAAACTCTTTTCAATGCAATTACAATCCTAGTCTTATTCAGAATTATTTGTTCTTAATGCTTTTTGTATACTGATCATATATAAAATGATTTCAAATATCAATTGACTACTGACACTAGCTGTTGAATTGGACCTAATAATTCCGGTTAATCTAACGGGTCAATCTAGGGATAGATGATTGTTAGGTTATGACATATAAATTAACGCTCATGTAAACATTCAACGGTTACGGACTCACCTAAGGAATTAGGGTGTTGTAATTTGAGAAGAGAGTTCTGACTCAAGGGATTGGTCAGAACTATTTTGTTAATTTGTCGTTAGATTAGGAGAATAATTGTAGAGACTAGGTGCAATTTACAAACAGCGAGAAATTGGAGTGCCAAAATATAGCCATGAGAGGGTATATCACTGTGGTGTGGGGTGGAATTGGGCGTCATGCTCAAAATATTGATGCTGTCAGCGGAGTGACGGATGCATGCCGCAACATATGCTATTATCATCTTTTTACAAGCAATTATTGTATAAAAAAATATACATCTTTTTACAGGCAATTTTTTTTGTTAAATTCGTAAGTATTATGAAGTTTGGTTTGATTATAGTAATACGATAGTCATAGATTGCTAAAAAAACGATAGTCGTATACAAAATTTATTTATAATTTTATTTTTTTCCAATAATTAATACAAAAATATGATTTATCATTAGATGATGGATAGATGCCCAACTTATGATTGTGTTTACCTTAACTTTACTAGATCTTTTTTTTTTTTTAACAAAATTTACCGGCATCTTTTTAAAAGCACATGGATTACATTAAGGATATTAGTACTAAAGTTTACAGGCAATATGAATATGCATGTGTATACCGATTAATGATGCATGTTAATTAATCAATTATGGACCAACAAAAATTAATTTTTTCTTTACAAACAATAATAATTTTTTTTTGAACAAGTTAAAATGGGATATATAAACAAACAACAAGTAAACCCTCAAGCACAAAGTGTACCAAAGAGACTACAAAAGTTTACAAAGTTACAAGCCAAACAACAGCGACATCAACCAATGCCTAAACAGCTAAAGGATCATGCCACCACATATGGTAGCCGAAGGGAAAAGTAGCGTATTTAGCCTTCAGCCACCAAAAGGAAATCAACTGAACTTTTTCTAACAAATGGGAAATAGATTTTTCTTTTAATTTAAAAAGCCTATTATTTCTTTCTGACCACAAGACCCACACGGATGCAAGCCAAAGTAACTGTAAAAAATTTATGCGAGCACGAGAACCTCCTGCGGTGTGAGAAAACTGAATAAAATGTTCCATCACATGATTAGGATCCACCGAATAGAAACCAATCCACCTCCGCATATGCATCCAAAGAGAGCTGAATAAATTACAATGAAGGAACAAATGCTGAGCTCAATGTTGCCGCAACCAGTAACACATAAGTGATCATCTGGTGAAATGATACTGCGTCGAACCAAGTTATCCTTTGTCCGTAATCTATTTTGCAAAAGGCGCCAAACACAAATAGACACATTCAAAGGAACCTGCTTGTGTCACACGTTGTCCAAGACCGTAACCAAGTGCTAATCCTCCTGTTGAGTGTACAAACAATAATAATAAATGTTTCATAAGTGTATCTCAGTTGGTAGCTACCAGGGATAATATGTGCAGGGGTCGGGGTTCGAACCTCAGATTTCTCACTTCTCCACACGTAATGTGTGTGCATCTAACTAGGCTACTTGAAAAAAAAAACAATAATAATTAATTATTATGAATTATTATTAATATAAAATTATGGTCTAACATTATTGAACAATTGAAATGAATTATTTGATTGTGCTATGTTCTTAAATGGAGCGTGATGGGTTGGATAATTCTGTTAAGCCAATGAAAGATCCATACCCTCAGCTATTTGATTATTTAAACGTCATACAATTAAGTATATCGATGACGGTAATTCAGCCCGCTCGTGTTCAATCTCTCATTACTCTCTCATCGGCTACCTCTTTAATCATAAAAGTAGGACTGATCAAGATCTATCTTTGATATTGTAAAGATATGGTATAATTTAAATATCTTTGATCTATAGTCCACGTGTTAAATTCCAACTTATAACTCATGTCGATGGTCTTGCACAAGTGTTTATTATGCATGTCTTACTTCTATTATGCGCTTGGTTTGTGATTCTCACTTATAAGTTATAGGCTAAATTCGACTATAAGTCTTTTAAGTTATTTAATTGTAATAAATTGGTTCTTTAAGTTTTTTTCGTATCATTTAGGTCCTTTATGTTAATTAATTGTAACAAGTTGGTCCTTTAAGTTTTTTCAATACCAATTAGGTACTTTAAGTTATTTAACCGTAACAATTTGGGGTATTTTAGATCTTAAAAATGTAAGTTATTCGGGGTCTAAAAGTTACAATTAAATAACTTAAAGGACCTAAGCGTTACGAAAAATACTTAAAGAACTAACTTGTTACAATTAAATAATTTAAAGGACGTAAGTGATACGAATAAAACTTAAAGGACCAATGTGTTACAATTAAATAACTTAAAGGATTTATGGTGTAATTTAGCCTAAGTTATAACGACAGATTGAAGTTCTTCAATTTGTGATGTACGTGAAGTCCTTACGATCCAATTTGCATTACTCATTGACCATGCCATATTTGAGGTTCATGGATATTTTTGCAGAATTGTATTATTTTAATTTAAGGAATTTAGGATTTTGGAATTAGAGATGCTCTTTTTTTTAAAAAAAATTGTTATGTTAACTTTTTTTCTTGCCAGGACTTAGAATCTAGACCTCCAACCAGTTGAACAATCCTATTAGAATATTAATTCATAATCATAGTATAGTTAGTTACATAACCGTTTTTTGGACTTTGGTGAGTTAGTTACTAATAACTTGTATCACAAGTCAAGTGTATATAATTAGTTGTAATGCTCTTTTTATCAATCAATGAATAACTAGATTACAAAAAGCGTTTTCTTCTCTCTAAACTTTCATCCTCTATTTCAGTGGCGTAACTAGACAAAAAAGTTTGGGATGACCGCCATCAAAATAAAATAAAGGCTAAATTATTATTTTAGTCCTTTAACTATTTTTTGTACTGCTTTGGTCTCATAAGTAATAAAAAGTTTGTTTGAGTCCCTTAAGTTCATCTCTGTTACACATTTGAGTCTCTTCCGTCAAAGAGTTAACCTCAAATGTCTGAGGTGGACGAACATTATAGGTGGTCCACCAAAGACTTTAGTAATATTTTTAATCTCAACCGTTTGATATTTTTTATCGAAAAACAACCATTAGATCATACATGTCTACAAGATCTAACAGTGTGTCACCAACACTTGATTTATTTGTTACCTTTCTTCATCTTCTTCCTTCCTTCTAGTCTTCATCTTCATCATCACTTTCATACATTCCCGGAAAGAGAGAAAAAATTCATCTTCAACTTAACTCCACCCATTACTATCTTCTTCGTTCAAACCCACAAACACACACAAAATCCAAACCCAAAAAAAAAATTATGAATTCAATCCAAAAAAATCTCTTAATCATCATCATTTTCCAGAAAACACAAATTTAAAAACATGTTGGTTGAGATGAATGAATATTGGGAAGAACACATGAAGATAAATAGTTAATTTGGATAAAATTAATTTAGAAGAATATGAAGTATTTCATTTGATTATTCTATGTTTTTTCTTTAATCTCTTTCACTGTTGTTGTTGCTGGGTTTTGTTGTTGTTGTTATTGGATTTTAATGTTATCATTGCTGCTGGATTTTGTTGATGTTGTTGTTCTTCATACTTTTCTAGAAATGGATGAAGGAGTTGAATTCAGATGGAGAAGATGAAGGAAATAAATTAATTAATTTTTTAGTCAATACCAAAATGACATGTGTACATGAGTTAACAGTTTTTACAAGAATCAAACGGAAGGGACCAAAATATGTAACGAATACAAACTTAAGGGACTCAAACAGACTTTTTATTGTTTATGAGACCAAACCGATACCACAAAAATAGTTAAGGGACCAAAATAGCAATTTAGCCAAAAAAAAATATAAATCATAATGTATACAACACATTTAAGTTGTAGTAAAACTAAAATTGATCATCAAAAATTTAAACTACATAATACGTAATACATGAGATTCTGAAAAAATGTCCAACAAAGAAGCTGGAGAATAAAGTGCCAGAAGAAGCTTGGAATGGAAGAAAGCATGATTTGAAACATCTGAAAGTGTTTGGCTCTATATGCTATAAGCACATTCTTGATGCAAGAAGGAGCAAACTTGATGATAAACGTGAGAAAATAATACTCATAAGTTATCATTCAACTGGAGCAGACAAATTGTATGATAAAAAATCTCAATGTATAGCAGAGATGTGATAGTGAATGAATCTGAAGCATGAAACTGGGATGTCATAACTGAGATCAGAAATGTGAATTCACACATCTTCAATAAATCTGATTAAAGTGAAGATTCAATTGACAACATTGAAGATACAAATGAGTGGGAGATTAAGGTAACAGAGCTATTCATTTACGAAGATTGTCCTAGTAAAGATTAGGCAGATGTATTTTGATGATGTAAAAGGAGTTAATACTCCTTGTTTAGTTTATCTGTAGCGTGTCTTTTTTAGGCTTATGCCCTCTTTTATTTGAAAAAGTAATACAACTTAAAAACAAAACAAACTTCGAAAAAGCACTAAAGACATGTAATGCTAAACAATCCTATCTCAAACCAACGTTAAGGCTAAATGAGCCCATTTAAAGAGAAGGCACGCATACACACAACAATACCCAAGTGACCAAGTAGAGATGCGAAAGGAAAGAGCATGCAATTGAATCGAATAAGAAGATCAAAAGTAGCAAAAATATTCAAAATGTTGGTAAGGTATGGCTCAGAATCAAGTGTTCTGATGGATAAATCTCCCACAATGAAGATAAACATCTAGTAATATAAAGTTGTCGCATATGGTGTGTATATAGAGTACAAAGCAAACAAAATCTATTTGTTAAGCTATGTCAAGCTTTACAAAACATAGTGATTAGCACACAAACCAGTCAAATAATAGAAAAAACATGTTATATGACCAAAAGCAACAAGGAGTGTGTTCACCAAAAACAAAATAATTCTAATGATGACTTTATCCCACATGTAGCATATTTACTGCATAAGTCTAACATATAGCCACTGTAATAATAAGATAGGAAAGCAAACCAAGATGAAGAAGAAATAGAGAACAGAAAAGGATGAAAATGATAGGTCTTACACTATTATACGGCTTCCGTCATCATTATACAAATACATGGTGTCGGGTGGAGGTATGGGTTCATGGGGGTCGCAATGGTTACAGACGCCATGGTCGCAAAGATTAGCACAATAAATCTTAATATGATTTTCTTAGAAAATGCAAATGAATGTCATATAACCTTTGAAAACTCCGTAATCCAATGTCCTGTGGAACATTCCTACATCATGTATCTGAAATTCACCACCGAAAAGTTAAACAGAAAATGAAATGGATGGATGAAAGATCAAGAGAGATTCATTCTGGAGGAAGCGTTCATTAACATAACCTTGAATTGAATTTAAATTGATAACCCTAATCTCTGAACAACAAAGACACAGGTTTGCCTTGTTGAAATAGAATGAAGTATTTTAATGATAACAAACCTCATGGAATAAATGATAAGTTTTATGAATGGTAATTTACTGATGTTTGCTTGAGTTTTTGTTAAAAGAACAGGAATCACATAAATGGATAAGCTAGAAGCCACTCACAAGAATAAGTGCATTATATATACTCAACAATGAAAGAATGAGTATATCATCAGTTGAAACAACAATATCAAATCTCCATGAAGATTCATAGCTCAAGAATCATGATAGAAGAACCTGAATCATGATGGAAGAACTTACATCACAAGCTACACAAGAATGTGCTTGAAGTTATGTGACAAAACTCACACTGAGTATTGTGTTATATGAATTGAAGATTCACCATGAGAAAACAAGATAAAAGGAAATATGCATACAAGTTATGAAGATTCTCAGAACCTCCTCAAAGTGTCATACTTCTAAAGCTTCTAAAGATAAGAAGTTCAGAGTTCAGAATGTTCATATGAATAGAGTTCAGAAAGTTCATATGAATGGAGTTCATAATGATCATGAACATTAACCTAGAATATTTCCAAGGATTACTTCATAGATCAACAAGAATATTAAAATCATTTGTTACAAACAATGATGAATTAAATGCAAAGAAATATTCTTTTGGACTTCAAAGAAAGAATCATCTTGTTTGTCAAAACAAATGATCTCTCATTTATATGATTGACGTATATTTGAATGGAATAAACAACAACCTTCATAAGGTTCAGAATGTTGAAGAACATCAGAATGTTCAACATAAAGTACAGCTGTCAAAAAGGCAGGAACCCAGAAGAAACATTCTGAAGTTCATATGAAGAACCCAGGAAACATTCTGAAGTTCATATGTATGAACCCAGAAAGAGTTCAGAAGGTTGCTCAGAAGGTTCATCAGAGCAAGCCCAGAAATCAATGTTCATACCAAGAACATGCAAGAACAGACGTGACATGAACATATCATATGCAGAAAAGGATTTCAACTTTGGATCAAGAAATCATTAAAAAAACATCTATGGTGATTAAAGGATTAATGGACTTTGATAGTTTCTTGGTATTTAATATGTGTTCTTGAGTGATTAACTAAGACAGGAACAAGGTATAAATCAAACCGAGAATCAAGTGATCAAAGAACATTAAAGCTTTATGAACCCAACAGAGTTCAGAAGGTTAGTCAGAGTTCATAATATTCGAAGATAGTTCAGAAGGTTGTTCATATGGTTTATCAAGAACAAGCCCAGAAATATATGAACATTATCAAGAACATTCAAGGCTCACATGACATAAATAAAAGTCCAGAAAAGTACCATGACTTAGATCAATCAAGGATTAAAGGCATTTATTTGGATAAAAGTCAAATGGCATATTCATTGTTCATTAAAGACATATGAACAATTGAAGTACAAAACATTCGGAATATTCCTCTAAGTCATCCTAGATGCTGTATACATTGCACTTCATTGATGTTTTACTATTAGGATTTGATTACATCATATAGAAGTCTTACAAGACATCCTAAGTAAAACAAAAGGAACTTTCGAAGTTCAAAAGGTTCAATACAGCACATGCTTTAATTCAGACAGTACAGCAAAGTGGTTGGCAAAGTGAAACAAAAGCAAGATAGCAATCTCAAAGTCAGAATCCATAAGATTTCGACACCTAAGGGATTTGGTACTGTACAAGACCAGCAAAATCCCCTAAAGCATGGGCATGAAGTGACAGTTCCACTTTATCTGTCCTGCACTGTTTCCAAGGAAAATCTGGGAAAGTATTATCCAGCAACATTCTGATGTATGTGTTAAAGTCACTGCTTATGGATAATGACCAGAAAATCATATGAGACGCATATGATGAGCCCAGAACACAACAACATTCTGAAGTTCAGAATGTTCACCCAGATTTTCAAGTAAAAGTCAGTGGGACCCAGGACACATGACACAACACCATGAAGGTGAGAAAAAACACACACACAAGAAGGGGGGGGGGGGTTTGAATTGTGTGGCTCAAAAACTAAGATCTTTTCTTTTCAAAACTAAGGTTAAGTTCAGAAGCTGATATGAATCAGTTCTGAACTGTTATCAAGAGTTATGCAGCGGTTCAAATAATGAAAAGACAAAGGTAAAGGGAGACAAACAGAATTTATACTGGTTCCTTCTCAATGTGAGAAGTAGTCCAGTCCCCTTGTTTTCCAACAAGAGAGTTCCACTATAATCTGAAGATTATACTTTGCTCAACCACTAAGGAAGAGACTTCCAGTTGCTCAATCACAAAGAAAGAGGCTTCCAATGCTCAAGACACCAAGTCAAGTGTAACACCCACACTAAATTATCTAGAATATTTAGTATGTGTATTAATCTGATACTGGGTACATTAAAATTTTCAATAATAAATACAATATAAAACTACTGAATGAGTACGAATAGCTCGTTAATACAAATATCCAAATATCATTTACAATTACACTCTCATATACATAGGTAATCTGTCAACCTCCTGAGCTTGTCTTTGACGAGCATCTGCACTCCATCCAGCGTCTTCCTGAAGATCTTCATGAACATCTCTTGCTAACCTGTAAACCTGCACCAGAAGGATTGGGATGAGACATAATGTCTCAGTGAGCTCCAACCCAACCTACTGTTGGCAACCACGGGGGAAACCTAGGGTCGCCGTGCCTACTCTCGGCAATCTTGGGGATACCTATGATCGCCAAGTCTTAACCTTACCCATAGAGGGCTACCTGACTGTTCCTGCTAAACTGGGTAGTCATGACTGGACTACATCTGCTAATCTAGTGATCAGGGGAAAACCTAGGATCACTGTCTGAGTCTGATACTGAATAGTCATGAGATCTAGACTATGTCCTGATAACTGGGTGATCGAGGGGAAACCTAGGATCACCGCCTGATAACTGATACCTGATATCTGATACTTGTCTGATAACTATTCTCTGTCTGATAACATAATAAAATATTAACTGATACATGTCTTTATGTTAGCTGTTAGCGTTGAACAAGCAATATTATCTGAGTTCATTTTACGGAATGCCCCCGGGTGGAGTAACCCCGAAGCACATTCCCCTGATAACCGGTGAAAATTCCTATCATATCAGGCTAACACCGGACTCCTCTTGCCTAAGTGTGTGGTTATCCTCGCGGAAAGTTCCTGCCCGTTCCAGCTGTATCCGGAACCCCCCGTCCTCTCTAACTGGTCGAGAGCACAGGAGATACACTATACTTTGTGTGGTTATCCTCGCGGAAAATTCCTGCCCGTTTCAGCAATGCTGAAACCCCCTGTTCTCTCTAACTGGTCGAGAAAACAGAAGACACAAAGTTTGTCCTGATTATTAATTATTATTCCTGTTATATGAATATACATATCCTGATAAAACTGATACGTGTACCCCCCAGTGTCACTCTGACGTGAACAACTGAGGCACGTCCTGATATACCTGTAACTATGCCTGAACTGAGGGAACTAGGTACCACTGACTGAGGTACACCATAATCTGCCTGGTTAAGGGAATCCTGATAAACTACCCTTAACATACCTGAGTGTAATTCTATTGCTGTTAACCTAATTAAGGTTCTAGACATATCGTTCTCATATGTCGTTCTTAAGGCTTACATAAACATTGTAATGATATCCCTGTATTCGTCTAGACTTTGCCCTTTAATTCTGAACTATTCTAAATCAATGTTCAATCCTTGTTCCTTACATATCCATCCTTATTGGGAGCCTCTTGAATGTGTTAGAATGGTAGTTAATGTTTCTAAAATGTTTACGGAGAAAACGGATGCGAAAAACCATGCCTACGCGCCCCAGAACACTCAAAACGGCAAAGCTGTCAAGTGCTGTCTGGGCCTGCGCGCTTGTAGCGACCAGCCTGGGCTTGTAGCGACCAGTGGCACTTGAAGCGACCAGCTGGGCGCTTGTAGCGACAGTAGGCAGAATAAAATTCTGCCTGGTCGCTGTAGCGAGCTCCAGCTCGCTGTAGCGACCATGACAGGTCCAGAAATCTCAAAAATGGTATTTTTCATCATTCCAAGCCATCCCAACACACCCAAGCTTCCCAAATGGCATAAAAAGGATTTTCTTAAGCTTATAAATCATTTAAACATGGCTGGAACAAGGAATTAACAATTAACATAAATTAGGGCACTTTTATAAAAATTACTCTAAGAGTAAACAACTCTCAAATGGGTTATAAAACCCTAGGGAGCTCACCTTGATTCTCAAATGGTGCTTGCTACAACTGAAATCCAAACCCTAGCTTCAAACTACCTCTTCTCTTGATTCTTCCTCTTGATCTAGCTTTCCAACACTTGAGCTTGCTTGCATAATCTCACAAGAGCTTAGGTGAGGCTTTGATGGATGATAACAAGGATGGTGTGGGCGTGAGAGTGAGGGGAAGAGGGAGAGAAACCAGATTTGGAGAGAGTGAGGGAAGAGGAGAGTGAAGAAAATATCTTGCCTCTCTTTATTTAAATTCCTCCCTTTCAAAAATATTACCATTTTGCCATTCCTTTTATTTACAAAATTGCCATGCTTTCCTTAATCCTTAATCATCGATAAAAGTTACGTTTAAGCGGGATATTACAATCTACCCCCCTTAAAGAAATTTCGTCCTCGAAATTTAAAATCCCTTCATTCTCATATATGCAAGAATCTCTCATACTACTTCCTCCATTAGCCAAAACTCCAGTTCGTCTTACTTATCGGAATCCCTTGGATTTCCAACTCTTTATATGTCGAATATACTCGACAACTTTTCCTTCAACTGAAATGCTCGTGGTGAATTTGCATAACTCTTACGTAGTAGGATGTGAGGTTATCTGAATCATCGTATCCAACTCGCTTGACCACGTTCTTGGTTCATACACTTTTTGCAAATCCAATCTGGAGTTGTCCATCTCTGACACTTGTACTAATTCTTATAAATACCTTCATAGTCCATGTAATCTTACTTCGACGACATTAGATCGTTCTCGTTATCCTCAAATATTCCCACTCTACAGTGGATTTCTTGCACTGCATTTATTTCCCATGAATTATTATCTTTATCTTTCGTCACATACGACGACATCACTTATCTTAATAACTTAGAAATCATTCTTCTTTACTCGGAGTTTACTAATCTCCTATCTTTCTTGTCACTACTATTCTCGAATTCTGGCCGTAGCATAAATATTTTCTATATTGGAAAATCCAAACTCATAGAAGTTTAGCCCGAGTGGTGAGTAGTAATCATCTCACATAACACCACATAGTACATTTCATAACATATAATTTACATACATAAGCGAGCACGTGTACACTACTGATGGGTACACAATACATCATCTCATCCTTGTCCGACTGACGGGACATCATTCTTGATCTTATCATATTTGAGACACTACCACATCAATTGAGAATCTTTCTTACTCATAACTCATTTTGTAACATTCGGGATTTGCCTTTCGACTGGCTTGCCAGGTTTGCCCCGCCAATGTTACCCACGTTTATCTCTTGAGTATACAACAACCCGTATAACATGAATTGTGGTTACATTCTCTCAGCATCGTAAACTTATTTTCTCATTCTGGACGTCGAGTCCAAGATCCTTGTTTTCAATAGAAAACTCTACTTGATTTCTACCAAAAATAGCACACTAAATCTTTAATCCTTTAATCATGACCTGAACTCACGTAGTCCTTTTCTCTTTACTGGTGAACCTTAAGTTCAAGAATTTCTGAACACTTCAGCTAAGGTATGTTTGATATCAATAAATCTGTTCTGGTCAAAACCTTCCTACTTTAACATTTCTGACTGCGTACCACTATTACCAAAACATGTCACAACACTGAAAATCTGCTACACTACTATCTGAGTAGTTTAAGCACTGCCTGATAAGTATATATAATACTAAACATAACCTGATACATGTGACATGTTGCCAGATTGTAGGTACATCATGGATTAAACTCATATGTCACTGCATTGACGTTTCTGATCAACGCTTCAATTTCAAAGTATCATCTTGCAAGTGCAACCTTTTTTTTTTATGTTGCCTTATGCTTGATCCTTTTGACTAAACATTACTCTTCAAGTCCACCAAAAGTTATTGGGCTAAAATAACTAAATTACCGTATTAGCGGTGACTTTCTTGTTCTAGACTTATTGTGCTAGAAACATATTCTTCTCATTCTTATCACATAATCTTAAACTACTTCGATTTCCATTTCCCTTGTATTTCGAGGTTTGAAATATCGCTCGGCTTAACTTTTAAAATTTCCTTCTAGAACTTATAACAAGTTCGAGTCGTCACTGCTCACTGATATTCTGTGGTTCACCTGACAAGGACTACACAAGCATCCTTGCTCTCTAAGCTTCAGTTTAGAATTGTTTGTTAACTCATCCTGGAATTACTTTTCCGCTGCGCAACTCTGATCTAACAAAACACTTTGGAGTAGGAGTAATACCTCATTATCCAATTCTCTGGCTGACTTGTTCCTTAATGACTTGTAGCTATCACAGCAGATTCATCTTATGTTCGTTGATTCTCTTGTGGCTTAAACCACCTGTTTAACTTACTGATTGATCGTCATCTGACACTGTACTTCCTTTCGGACATAAACCATATACTCACTTACTTTCACGATAAAACGCCAGAACCTGTAAACGGTTTCCATATAATTTCTCGGCTAAAATTTCCGATTATCCTTCAAAACTGGTCTACTATAATCTTGTGTCATCTTGAACTTGCCTTCTTCATCCAATCAAGGAAATTCAACTTTATTCGTCCATCAGTTCACTAAATCCCAATGACTGACCATTTAATATACACCTTTCGTTGAATAAAATTTCAGTTAAGCTTAGCTTATTTGCAATCTTCTTACTAATAAAACACATATGAATATCTGATTCACGCCTCGATATGCAACAGGTCTTATTATCAACACTTATTCATCCATCTTAGTTCTTAGGTTGCATACCAACTTCTTTTCTTAATTCCCATATCTAGCATTTATGGTTCGGGAGGTGCGGCTGATCTGATGGCGTTAAACTTACTTGCGTGTCATGCTCAAAGACCACCCTTGAGTGGTTAGTTTCATTCGTCCAAATACTTCGCTTAATCCATAATTTTCTCTTAACTGTCTGGACATTAAAATCTCGTTCAATTCGAGTGCGCGAGTCCTTCGATTCCTCACGCTCTGTTCTTGCTGGTAATCCAGAGGTTTCAAAAATCGACCGATAATCCTTCACTTCGAGTCTCTAGGTTTGGTACTGCAATTCCTTAACTCTGTACTCAAAATTGATACTTAATCCACACTTCACTTTAACTTCTCGAACTGCGGTTCCCGTTAAGGTTCCATGTCATTCCTTCGAGTATTCCATAATTTCTTAATCCGTATGTCTTCCGCAGATGAGGTATCATCCAACGTCGTGTCCAACTGGGTTGAGGTACTTCACCTCACAGATAATTATCCCTTATGTCTCTGAGACCTTGCCACTATCAGGCTTCGTTACTTTACAGTCTAATGGCCACCATTTGGCATGAATACTTCTTCGCCAATTCCGTCTTAAAATTCTATCACCTTAATCTTCGCTCTTCTTAAACTTCATTCCTCCTTGGTCACATTCAGCTCTCAGACATTTATCCTAACTGTCATATACTAGATTGAGTTGATCAGGCTCAACTAGATGTGACCTTTAGAACAACATCCGGAACCCAATGGTCCCACTTACTTTTATTGAATTTTTAATGACCCAAGGCACGGTCTGAATCGACCTGCTCTGATACCAATTGTAACACCCACACTAAATTATCTAGAATATTTAGTATGTGTATTAATCTGATACTGGGTACATTAAAATTTTCAATAATAAATACAATATAAAACTACTGAATGAGTACGAATAGCTCGTTAATACAAATATCCAAATATCATTTACAATTACACTCTCATATACATAGGTAATCTGTCAACCTCCTGAGTTTGTCTTTGACGAGCATCTGCACTCCATCCAGCGTCTTCCTGAAGATCTTCATAAACATCTCTTGCTAACCTGTAAACCTGCACCAGAAGGATTGGGATGAGACATAATGTCTCAGTGAGCTCCAACCCAACCTACTGTTGGCAACCACGGGGGAAACCTAGGGTCGCCGTGCCTACTCTCGGCAATCTTGGGGATACCTATGATCGCCAAGTCTTAACCTTACCCATAGAGGGCTACCTGACTGTTCCTGCTAAACTGGGTAGTCATGACTGGACTACATCTGCTAATCTAGTGATCAGGGGAAAACCTAGGATCACTGTCTGAGTCTGATACTGAATAGTCATGAGATCTAGACTATGTCCTGATAACTGGGTGATCGAGGGGAAACCTAGGATCACCGCCTGATAACTGATACCTGATATCTGATACTTGTCTGATAACTATTCTCTGTCTGATAACATAATAAAATATTAACTGATACATGTCTTTATGTTAGCTGTTAGCGTTGAACAAGCAATATTATCTGAGTTCATTTTACGGAATGCCCCCGGGTGGAGTAACCCCGAAGCACATTCCCCTGATAACCGGTGAAAATTCCTATCATATCAGGCTAACACCGGACTCCTCTTGCCTAAGTGTGTGGTTATCCTCGCGGAAAGTTCCTGCCCGTTCCAGCTGTATCCGGAACCCCCCGTCCTCTCTAACTGGTCGAGAGCACAGGAGACACACTATACTTTGTGTGGTTATCCTCGCGGAAAATTCCTGCCCGTTTCAGCAATGCTGAAACCCCCTGTTCTCTCTAACTGGTCGAGAGAACAGAAGACACAAAGTTTGTCCTGATTATTAATTATTATTCCTGTTATATGAATATACATATCCTGATAAAACTGATACGTGTACCCCCCAGTGTCACTCTGACGTGAACAACTGAGGCACGTCCTGATATACCTGTAACTATGCCTGAACTGAGGGAACTAGGTACCACTGACTGAGGTACACTATAATCTGCCTGGTTAAGGGAATCCTGATAAACTACCCTTAACATACCTGAGTGTAATTCTATTGCTGTTAACCTAATTAAGGTTCTAGACATATCGTTCTCATATGTCGTTCTTAAGGCTTACATAAACATTGTAATGATATCCCTGTATTCGTCTAGACTTTGCCCTTTAATTCTGAACTATTCTAAATCAATGTTCAATCCTTGTTCCTTACATATCCATCCTTATTGGGAGCCTCTTGAATGTGTTAGAATGGTAGTTAATGTTTCTAAAATGTTTACGGAGAAAACGGATGCGAAAAACCATGCCTACGCGCCCCAGAACACTCAAAACGGCAAAGCTGTCAAGTGCTGTCTGGGCCTGCGCGCTTGTAGCGACCAGCCTGGGCTTGTAGCGACCAGTGGCACTTGAAGCGACCAGCTGGGCGCTTGTAGCGACAGTAGGCAGAATAAAATTCTGCCTGGTCGCTGTAGCGAGCTCCAGCTCGCTGTAGCGACCATGACAGGTCCAGAAATCTCAAAAATGGTATTTTTCATCATTCCAAGCCATCCCAACACACCCAAGCTTCCCAAATGGCATAAAAAGGATTTTATTAAGCTTATAAATCATTTAAACATGGCTGGAACAAGGAATTAACAATTAACATAAATTAGGGCACTTTTATAAAAATTACTCTAAGAGTAAACAACTCTCAAATGGGTTATAAAACCCTAGGGAGCTCACCTTGATTCTCAAATGGTGCTTGCTACAACTGAAATCCAAACCCTAGCTTCAAACTACCTCTTCTCTTGATTCTTCCTCTTGATCTAGCTTTCCAACACTTGAGCTTGCTTGCATAATCTCACAAGAGCTTAGGTGAGGCTTTGATGGATGATAACAAGGATGGTGTGGGCGTGAGAGTGAGGGGAAGAGGGAGAGAAACCAGATTTGGAGAGAGTGAGGGAAGAGGAGAGTGAAGAAAATATCTTGCCTCTCTTTATTTAAATTCCTCCCTTTCAAAAATATTACCATTTTGCCATTCCTTTTATTTACAAAATTGCCATGCTTTCCTTAATCCTTAATCATCGATAAAAGTTACGTTTAAGCGGGATATTACATCAAGAGACTTCCCAATGCTCAAGACACTAAGTCAAGAGGCTTCTGACTCAGACCACAAAGGAATGAGGTTACAAATGCTCAGTATACAGACTGAGACTTTAGGGACCAAACTGGTTTACAAGTAAATGAGTTTGGGATGAACACTTGATAAAATATCAGAGGTGTTCTCTTAATACAACACAGGTTAAGACTCTTAACCTTAAGAAATTCTAAGTTACAAGGACTATGAGAATTTCTAAGAGTTTTTGAACTTATGAGTTTTTCAGCAGAAAACAGAGCACAGGTTCAGCAATGTAGTTTCAAGAGTCTTAGACAAATTTCTTCTTTCAAATCTTCTTCCTTTTATAGATGAAATATAGCTGTTGAAGATTTGCTTGATTTGAGGAAAGAGCCGTTGCAATTTGAGCTAGGATTTCTGCAAATGTGTGCTGCACTTTTTCAAACAAAACAGAGCAGCAACCATTTTTGAAATGGCCTACCTTAAAAGCTGGAGAATGTTTGGGTCAGGGAGACAACTGTTCCATTGAGTTGTTCTGACACATCCAGGCATTAAATGCGCACAGTACTGGTCACTTTCCAAGCCACATCAGCTTCAGAAGCTTCTGTGTAAACAGTGCATTAGAAGCTGCCTTGTACGGATCAGAAGCTGGCTTCAGGATCAGAAGCTGGTCTTCAGATGTTGACTTTACGTTGACTTCTTCAGAAGCACCCAGACTTCAGAAGCTGCCTTCAGACTCAGAAGCTGCACTTCAGGAGCACCACTTCAGGACCACTTCAGAAGCACCCAGTTCAGGAGCACTACTTCAGGAGCACTTCTTCAGGAGCACTTCTTCAGACCCAGTTTCCTTCTAGCTTTGCAACATTGCTTCTTTGCTTTCCTTTCTTGCTCTAAGCTTGTTCTTTCATAACCATTCTTAATTCCCAATCAATAAACACATGGTTCTGAAATCACTTGAACAAAGCATTAGCAAATAACCAATTTTCTCTTTAACACTTTGTTATCATCAAAACCATAAAGAGAGATATGTTTACACATAAATGTTTCAACAATCTCCCCTGAATTCATAAGAGACTAGTTAAACACATTTTGTTCCAACAATCTCCCCCTTTTTGATGCTGACAAACATAAGTATTAAATCAGAAAATTGTTGTTAACTTAATTAACAAGTTGACTACAGGGTGTGAGGTTTGTAAGCTCCCCCTGAGTCTGATCCAAGTTAATTAAGTTCAGTTAAAAACACAAATGTGAAAATTTCAGAGTTGTTGTTAAGTTTAATTAACAATCTGACTTCAGGAGAGGTTTGTAAGCTCCCCCTAGGTCTGACAGTCCTCAAGGTTAGGTTTGTAAGCTCCCCTTAATTCTTATCCATGTTAATTAAGCTTAACTAAAAACAATCAAATGAAATTAACACTCAGAATTTTTTAAATAACTTGTTGACTTCAGGTTCTGAGGTTTGTAAGCTCTCCCCCTAAGTCTGATAATCCACAGGATGAGTTTTTTAAGCTCCCTGAGTCTTATCCAAGTTATTTTAAATTCAATTTACTCACTAAGAGTAATGTATCTCACAGAATGGTATCAGAGCCAGACTTACAATTCAGAGGCTAAGAGTTAAAAAATCAGTTCTCATAAGTTAGATTCAATCAGTATCTGAGCTTTAACTGAGCTTTAACTTATGTTCAGAGCCTCAGGCTTTAATACCTTTTACTCCCCTTTCATACGTTAATTACTGACAAAATTTTAACTTATTTTTGAGCTCAGGTGCTTTAATACTTGTTTTACTTACTCCCCCTTTTGTCATCAACAAAAAGTTTTACTTACTCCCCCAACACAGAAAATTTCTCCCCCTTTGTCAAGAGAGTTTGAAAACATCTGTATCAGAGCAGAAAAGGATTTTAAAAGAGTTTGAAAACATGTATCAGAGCAGTTCAATCTCCCCCTTTTTAAAGAGTTTGAAAACATTTCAAAAGGATTCAGAATTGGGGGGGTTGAACAAAAATTTGTGAGATTTTTATGCAATCATATGGATAATCAAGCAGCAAAGATGAGCATCAGAGCATACTTGATTTTCAATGAGTATATGACTTGCATTAAAAATAGAATGCTGTTTAGAAGCAGAAAAAGTTTTGAGCTTCTGATCAGATCATTCTGTGTTCAGACATGACTTGTTTAGTACAAATAGTTCAGTATCAGAGCAAAACATACAAGAAGGTATCAGAGCAGGTCTAGCTCATTTTTAAAGCAAAATAGTTCAGATCATGGACCACTGAAAAGTTATATCAGAGCTTGATACCAATTGAGGATTTTATCTCAGGGTCTGATACCAAAATACAGTTTTAATATTACTGAACTTGTATCAGAACCTGATTTAAAAAAAATGAAGGTTTATCTCAAAGTCTGATACCAAATTAAAACATTTCTAACAACTGAACATGTCTAATACACTTTGGGCATTTTGAAAAAAATGTGTCTGTGCTAAATAGTTTGAAAACAGACTGATACCAACTGAAAATTGTTTGTCAAGCAATTTTAACATTGAATATCAGAGCAGAAAATCACATTTTTAAATTGATGACTTTGAGAATTAGAGTATAAACTTTCAAAGCTTTAATCATCATTGCCCATAGCTATACTTATCAGATTCTGACCAACATTAGATTCCTATCAGATTCAGAAGTCAGAAAATCCAGGTTCTGATCCTTCAGACTCTGAAGTTTTTCAGGCTTAACTTTCTTCAAACTCTCAGAAGGTGAGTGTTTGATAAGTCTTAGCTTATGATAAACTCAGAATCAAGGTTTTCATTCAGATTCAAGCACATTTTCAAGAGATAAAATGCATGTTCAGATTCTTTTTAATAAAATTGAATCTTTCTTCTGTTAGGGATTTTGTGAATATGTCAGCCCATTGATGATCATTATCAATGAACTGAATATCTAACACACCCTTCTGAACATAATCTCTTATAAAATGATGTTTTATTTCTATGTGCTTGGCTCTAGAATGCAGAATTGGATTTTTAGACAGACATATTGCAGCAGTATTATCACAATAAATAGGAATATTATCTGCATGAATCTGATAATCCTCTAATTGATGTTTCATCCAGAGCAGTTGTGTGCTACAACTTGCAGCTGAGATGTATTCTGCTTCTGCTGTTGACAAAGCAATGGTTGCTTGTCTCTTGCTGGCCCAGGATATCAGATTCTCACCAAGAAACTGACAGTTTCCACTGGTGGATTTTCTTTCAATCATGTCCCCAGCATAGTCAGCATCACAGAATCCAACTAGCTTATAATTTAGAGATTTCTTGTACAGAAGTCCCAAATTAGTTGTTCCCTTCAGATACCTAAAGATTCTATTGACAGCAGTCATATGAGATTCTCTAGGATCTGACTGGAATCTAGCACACAGACATACACTAAACAAAATATCTGGCCTAGAAGCAGTTAAGTATAGGAGAGAACCTATCATACCTCTGTACAGCTTCTGATCTACTTTAGAGCCATTGTCCTCTTTGCTTAAGGTGCAGGTGGGATGCATAGGTGTTGTCATCAGCTTGCAATCATCCAGCTGGAACTTCTTCAGAAGCTCCTTGGTGTATTTTGACTGATGAACATAGACACCATCTTTGCATTGGTTGATTTGAATTCCCAAGAAGAATTTCAGTTCACCCATCATGCTCATTTCAAATTCATCCTGCATTAACTTTGAAAATTCCTTGCAAAGGGAGGCATTAGTAGAACCAAATATGATATCATCCACATATATTTGCACAATTAAGATTTCTTTCTTAACAGTTTTCCTGAAAAGTGTATTATCAACTTGACCTCTTACAAAATTATTTTTAATCAAGAAGTTGCTTAGCCTTTCATACCAAGCTTTGGGAGCTTGTTTCAGACCATACAAAGACTTCTTAAGTTTAAAAACATGATTTGGATATTTAACATCTTCAAAACCAGGAGGTTGTTTTACATACACTTCTTCAGAAATTACACCATTTAAGAAGGCACTCTTAACATCCATTTGATATAAGATGATATCATGATTAACAGCATAAGAAAGAAGTAACCTGATTGCTTCCAGTCTTGCTACTGAAGCAAAAGTTTCTATGTAATCAATTCCTTCTTGCTGGCTGTACCCTTGAGCTACTAATCTAGCCTTGTTTCTGATCACTTCTCCTTGTTCATTGAGCTTGTTCCTGAACACCCATTTTGTTCCAATGATGTTCTTCTGATCAGGTTTTGCAACAAGATCCCATACATCATTCCTTTGAAACTGGTTCAGCTCTTCTTGCATTGCTACAATCCAGCCATCATCAGCAAGTGCTTCATCAGCAGTTGTGGGCTCAATCATGGATAACAGGCCAAGCATGGACTCATTCTGAGTGAATGCTGATCTTGTCTTCCTTGGACTGTTCTTGTTTCCAATGATCAACTCCTCAGGATGTGAAGACTTGTACTTGAATGAGGTTCTGGGTGGATTAGCTTCTAAAGAACCATCAAGGATATGTTCAGAACCATGCTGGTCTTGATTAGCTCCAGGAGTAGTGTCTTTATCAGAGAGTTTCTCAGAGTCTTCATTGTTTTCAGCTTCTGAACCTTCATCAGAACCTGAACTGGGTTCAGCTTCTGAAGGTTCTTCTGAGATTCTGACATATGCAAAACTCTCAACCAGCTCTGGTATTTCATTACCAGGCTTCTTATCATCAAACCTAATGTGTATAGCTTCTTCAACAACATGTGTTTCAGAATTATACACCCTGTATGCCTTAGATCTCTCTGAGTATCCTAAAAAGGTACCCTTTTGAGCCTTGGCATCAAATTTCTTTAGGTAGACCTTATTGTTTAGTATGTAACATGTACAACCAAACTGATGAAAATAAGAAATACTTGGTTTTCTTCCTTTAAACAATTCATATACTGTTTTATTCAGAATGGGTCTGATGTAGATCCTGTTCTGAATATAACATGTTGTGTTTACAACTTCTGCCCAAAAGTACTTAGCAATTTTAGACTCATGAATCATGGTTCTGGCCATTTCTTGTAAAGACCTGTTCTTTCTCTCTACAACTCCATTTTGTTGTGGAGTTCTAGGAGATGAGAACTCATGGAGAATTCCATGATCTTCACAAAAATTTTCAAAAGGTTCATTTTCAAATTCCCCACCATGATCACTTCTGATTTTCAAAATTTTCAAATCAGTTTCAGTTTGTACTTGTTTGCAGAAAATGTAAAACACATCATATGTTTCATTTTTGCTTCTGAGGAATTTAACCCAAGTCCACCTACTGTAATCATCAACAATAACAAGTCCATACTTCTTCCCATTGATTGAAGCTATTCCAACAGGACCAAACAAATCAATGTGAAGGAGTTCTAGAGGTTTAGAGGTGGAAACAATGTTCTTAGCTTTAAAAGAGGTTTTAGAAAATTTTCCAATTTGGCATGCTGAACACAGAGCATCTGAGTGATAATCAATGCTGGGTAAGCCTCTGACCAGCTGTAACTTGCTAAGCTTAGAGATGAGTCTCCAGTTAGCATGTCCCAGCCTTTTGTGCCAGACCCATTTCTCATCACTCACAGACAGAAGGCAAACTACCTTCTGCTGAACCAATTCAGAAAAATTTATTTTGTAAACATTGTTTTTCCTGCTGCCTCTGAACACTACAGACTTATCTTTGTTACTAATTACAGTGCATGTGTTCTTATTAAACATGACTTCATAATCACTATCACATAATTGACTTATGCTAAGTAGATTATGTCTGAGTCCATCTACCAGCCAAACATTATCAATGTACAGGGAAGAATTACCTATCTTACCAGTACCAATGATCTTTCCTTTCTGACTTCCTCCAAACCCCACAGTTCCTCCCTCCTTCAGAGTTAGGGTTTGGAACATAGACTTGTCCCTTGTCATATGATGCGAGCATCCACTGTCCAGGTACCAGGACCTTTCCTTTTCTTTGGATGTTAAGCATATCTGCAATTGAAATTATCTCAGACTTAGGTACCCAGATTTTCATGGGTCCTTTGGGGTTAGTCCTGAAAGGTTTTGGCTTCTTGTGTCTGAAGTTATGATATTCAGACTTGTTCTGATACTTAGCATATGGATCCTTATATCTTGAATAAGTCTGAGTTTCAGAACCTGAATACTTCAGAACCTGAGTTCTCAAAGGTTTGGACTCAGATTTCTTCAGAACCTGAGACTTGAGGGTCTTTGGTTCTGATTTATTTAGAGTCTGAACCATTGAGCACTTTGGTTTTGATCTCTTCAGAATTCTAGCTCTGTTAGCTTCAGGCACAAGGCAAGCTTCAGTTTTGCCTTTCTTAAAACATTTAGAAGCAGAAAACTGATTGGTTTGCTTTTGCTTGCTTTGCTTAGCATTCTGAGATTGAAAATGTTTTGTATTGACTGGTTTAATAGGTTTTGAAGTTATAATAAACCCAGTCTTTGAAAAAATTGAATCATATTTATTCAGATTCTGAGACTTACTAGTTCCAGGTTCTGAACACTTCAGATTCTGAACATTATCAGGTTCAGAGTCTGATTTCCTCTTACTCTTAGGCTTGAGACCTTTTGGTTTAGATTTAGGCAGGGTTTTAACATCAGCCTTCATCTTACCTTTTGGTTCAGAAGCTTCAGAGTCTGAGTTGTTCAGAACTTCAGACTTAGTCTCAGATTCTGATACTTTCAACTTCTCAGAGTTATCAGAAGCATGCACAAAGCATATACCATTGCCTTTTAAGATATTTTCAGAACATGAAGGTGAGTTTAATTCATTTGAAGGTTTGAATGAATCATAGCCAATGCCTTCACCTTTGTTTCTGATCATATTATACATCATAGAGGCAATTTTAGTTCTATTGAATCCAGTTAAGATGAAGTCTTGAAGAGCTATTTCCTGTTCATTAGGAACCTCTTTAGATTTCTTATGAGCCTCTTTTCTGAGTTCTTCAACTTCTTCATCATATTCAAAAATTTGATTCTGAAGTTTAAGATTTTCCTCAGACAGCAAGTTAGTTTGATTTTTCAAAGATTTAATTTCTTTTAACTTGCTTTTAAGATGACTCATAAGATCATTAACTGTTTCAATCAATTCAGATCTAGAGAGTTCAGAGTATACCTCATCTTCTTCATCAGAATCTGAGCATGATTCAACATCAGAAAGTGCAGTTGCCATCAAGGCCAGGTTTGCTTCTTCCTCATTAGATTCTGACTCATTGTCTAGATCATCCCATGTTGCCATGAGACTCTTTTTAAGCTTGTTTCTGAAACTGCTGGACTTTGAGCTGGACTTCTTTGCTTTTTCCTTTGATTTTTCCTTCTGAAGATCAGGACAGTTAACAATGAAGTGGCCAGGCTTTTTGCAGTTGTAGCAGCTTTCCTTCTGGATATCCCTCTTTGAACCAGAACTAGATCCTCTAAAGTTACTGCTCCTGTTAGAGAATTTTTTCTTTCTATTCATTAGATACTGAAGCCTTTTAGAAAGCATTGCAAGCTCATGAGCATCTGAATCTTCATCAGAATTTCCCTCAGGAAATTCTTCTTCAGATTCAATAGCTTTCAAAGCTTTAGCAGGCTTTCTTTTGGACTTCAGAGCTAATGTTTTTGGTTCTCTAACAGACTCATCCTCATTGAGTCCCAGTTCATGCACCTTGAGGGAGCTTATCAGATCCTCAATACTTAAAATATTCAGATCCTTAGCTTCCTCAATAGCAGTCACTTTAGGTCTCCATTTGGATGGCAGACTTCTTAAGAGTTTGTTCACATGATCAGTTGTGGTATAACTCTTCTTCAGAATCTGAAGTCCAGAAACCAGAGTCTGAAATCTTGAGAACATAGTCTCAATATTTTCATCCTCTTTCATTCTGAACAGTTCATATTGCTGAACAAGAATGTTTGCCTTAGCTTCTCTAACTTTCTTATTACCTTCATAGTTAGAGCAGAGGGATGTGAATATGGCTTTAGCAGTTGACTTGTCACTCAGCTTCTGATACTCTGAGTGAGGTAGTGAATCCACAATGATTCCTCTCACATTGTGATGCTTCCTATAGATCTTTCTTTCTGCATCACTCAGAGCTCTTCTGTTGACAGCAACACCTTCTTCATCTACTGGGATAGTGATTCCATCTTCAATAATATCCCATAGTGAATCATCTATACCAATGATATGGCTGTACATTTTGCTTTTCCACCATGAGAACTTCTCAGGATCACCAGTAAACATTGGGGGTTTATTGTGTGATCTGGATTTTCTGTCATCTGTACCATAATCATATTGTACAGAAGCATGTCTAGGAGGAGGTGGAGGAGGAGGAGGTGAATCTTCATTATCTGACATGTTTTTTCTCAGGATCAAGACTGACACACTGTTAAGTGTTAATATCAGAACTGGAGCTCTGATACCAACTGAAGGTGAGGAAAAACACACACACAAGAAGGGGGGGTTGAATTGTGTGGCTCAAAAACTAAGATCTTTTCTTTTCAAAACTAAGGTTAAGTTCAGAAGCTGATATGAATCAGTTCTGAACTGTTATCAAGAGTTATGCAGCGGTTCAAATAATGAAAAGACAAAGGTAAAGGGAGACACACTGAATTTATACTGGTTCCTTCTCAATGTGAGAAGTAATCCAGTCCCCTTGTTTTCCAACAAGAGAGTTCCACTATAATCTGAAGATTACACTTTGCTCAACCACTAAGGAAGAGACTTCCAGTTGCTCAATCACAAAGAAAGAGGCTTCCAATGCTCAAGACACCAAGTCAAGAGACTTCCCAATGCTCAAGACACTAAGTCAAGAGGCTTCTGACTCTGACCACAAAGGAATGAGGTTACAAATGCTCAGTATACAGACTGAGACTTTAGGGACCAAACTGGTTTACAAGTAAATGAGTTTGGGATGAACACTTGATAAAATATCAGAGGTGTTCTCTTAATACAACACAGGTTAAGACTCTTAACCTTAAGAAATTCTAAGTTACAAGGACTATGAGAATTTCTAAGAGTTTTTGAACTTATGAGTTTTTCAGCAGAAAACAGAGCACAGGTTCAGCAATGTAGTTTCAAGAGTCTTAGACAAATTTCTTCTTTCAAATCTTCTTCCTTTTATAGATGAAATATAGCTGTTGAAGATTTGCTTGATTTGAGGAAAGAGCCGTTGCAATTTGAGCTAGGATTTCTGCAAATGTGTGCTGCACTTTTTCAAACAAAACAGAGCAGCAGCCATTTTTGAAATGGCCTACCTTAAAAGCTGGAGAATGTTTGGGTCAGGGAGACAACTGTTCCATTGAGTTGTTCTGACACATCCTGGCATTAAATGCGCACAGTACTGGTCACTTTCCAAGCCACATCAGCTTCAGAAGCTTCTGTGTGAACAGTGCATCAGAAGCTGCCTTGTACGGATCAGAAGCTGGCTTCAGGATCAGAAGCTGGTCTTCAGATGTTGACTCTACGTTGACTTCTTCAGAAGCACCCAGACTTCAGAAGCTGCCTTCAGACTCAGAAGCTGCACTTCAGGAGCACCACTTCAGGACCACTTCAGAAGCACCCAGTTCAGGAGCACTACTTCAGGAGCACTTCTTCAGGAGCACTTCTTCAGACCCAGTTTCCTTCTAGCTTTGCAACATTGCTTCTTTGCTTTCCTTTCTTGCTCTAAGCTTGTTCTTTCATAACCATTCTTAATTCCCAATCAATAAACACATGGTTCTGAAATCACTTGAACAAAGCATTAGCAAATAACCAATTTTCTCTTTAACACTTTGTTATCATCAAAACCATAAAGAGAGATATGTTTACACATAAATGTTTCAACATTCTCCCCTGAATTCATAAGAGACTAGTTAAACACATTTTGTTCCAACACATCATTGGTCACCCTCCAACGGCTACAAGAGACCAAAAAAAAACTCTATAAATATAAGTGAAAGGCTCAGCATTACTTGGACCATTGCAAAGCATACAAGAAAACATCTGAAAAGTGTTTGAAGCTTTAACATTTCGAATTGATCATCACTGAGATTTCAAATTGTCTCTTAAAGTGTAAATCAATTCTCTTTTATCTTGTTAAAGATAATTTCTCCCTCCCTTCTTCTCTTCTGATTGTCTTCATCTTGACTACATTTCTTCAAAACTCCAATCAATTGTAAAGAGCAAATCTCATCTAGTTTTAAGGGTATTAAAGTCTAGGTTGAGTAACATAGTGCAAAGTCTGGTGTGACTTACCACAGAAAGTTGAGAGCCTGCTGAGGCTTAGAGAATACAGGTTGTAACTGTTCCAAGGGAACAAGATTGTACGGTGCAGGATTTGAGAGGTTATCTCAAGCATCATATATAGTGGAAAATTCTCACAGTAGTGAGGAGTGGACTAGCCCACAATGGGTGAACCACTATAATTCTCGTGTGTCATATTTTCTACCTTTACTCTTTATTTTCAGCATAAATGTTTGAATTCACTTTACACACCATTATCACTTTGTTCATCATTTATTACACTAACAGTTCTGAACGTACTTCAGAACGTTCTGAACTTAACCAAGTTTTTATTTCTTCCAAGTGTCAACTTGAGAATGATTTACCACAAGTGCAGATTAAATTTAAAAGGGGTCACAATTCAAACCCCCCTTTTTTGTGACTATTATTTCCACTTCACTATTAATCATATAGTATTAATAATAAATTTAAGTTATACCGTTGACTACAAACAAAAATACAATTACATACTATTTGTGTGAACAAATACTTGTCCTATTTTTTATTTATATTTATAATCGACACGTATTTTTATTTTCCAGTGACAAATGTTTGTATTGTGTTTTTTTTTATATTTATCAGTGATAAAACTTATCCCGTGTTTTTTTATATTTATCGGTGACAGATATTAGTCTTGTGTTTTTTTTATTATATTTATTGATAACAAATATTTGTCATGTGACTAAGAAAATATGTGTCACATTTTTTTTTTATATTTATTAGCGATAAATATTTTTCCGGCATTTTTTTGAATATTCATAAGTGATAAATAAGTAACCCTTGTTATAAGGTTAATTAAGTAAATAGTCCCTATAAATATTCAGAATTTTATTTTAGTTTCTACAAAATAAAATCACACTTTTTAGTCTCTGTGACATTTTTCTTTAACATTTTATGGACCAAGAATGTTGACGGAATTTTTTTACAAAGACTAAAAATGTTGATGGAAAATTTTAGAGGGACTAAAGATGCTGACGGAAAATTTGCAGGGACTAAAAAGTGCGATTTTATTTTGTAAGGACTAAAAATGAAATTCTAAATATTTATAGGGACTATTTACTTAATTAACCTTTTTTATTACTATATCTATATAAACAAATACTTGTCTCGTGTTTTATATTTATCAATGACAAATATTGTCCCTTATACTAATATAGTGTAGACTCTAATAAACTATTAAACTACTACATAATTTAATAAAAACTTTTATTAAAAATAATAAGGAATGATGTGGAATTTTCCTTGGCTTTGTTATGTTTATAGATATCATACTTGCTGTAATATGTGATGTCACGAATTAAGGACATGGAGTCCTTAAGATCGAATTTGCATTAAACATTGACCATGACATATTTGGGGTTCATGGGATGTTTTTGTAGAATTGTATTTATTTTAATTTAAGGAGTTTAGGATTTTGGAATTAGACATGCATGCCTTTTGAAAATGTATTTTGTATTGAAAGAATTTATAAAGTAGTAAGTTTTTGCTTATTTTCCGTTAATTCTCTAATTTTGGGGAAATGGTGTCACATAGGAGAATAAGACATTCAATTTGCAGTATTTGAGTTTGTAGGATGATAGACAATTTTGGGTGGGATAATTAAGGTACAAAAAGACTAGTTTAGCTGGCCTTTGTTTCCTGTTAGAATTTCCACCAACCAAATCTGAAAGTCTCAAATATGCCAAGCCAAGGATCCATGAAGGATTTTGGTTTCATTTTTCTCCCTTTACCCTTTTTGTGGGATTATATTTCTGTCATCTTTCAACAGATTATGTTTCATCATGTTCAATGAACAACGCCAAGTAACAAATTATGAATTGCAAGGAAGAAAGATTTTAGAAAACTCTTCATTTTATTCAAGTTATTAAACAAGTACAATTCCATTTTATTTAATCCAAACACAACCTTAAGCACGCGTCCAATGATATCTGTTAACGGATAATCGATTTCCCTCCCATTTATACCTAAGGGGAATTTTTGCAGCAGTGTAATTAAGTGTAGGCCAAGTTTTCATATTTTGCATTGGAAATTTATTTTTTTCAATATAAAACTTATCTTTTAATTCATTAACTAGTAGTAGTGTACAATGATCATAGATTCGTTAAATGGTTCACATCTTAGAAGACAAACACAATACAAACCTCCCAAAGTAAAATGGGGAATTTTTCACTGAAGTAAAAAGATTACAGCAAAAGCAACTCATGTTCATAAGGTCGACTACATTTAATGAACAACAAAAATAGAAGGTGGAGAAAAAAAACTAAAAGATAAAGACACAACACAATCATGCATCTCCATGAATATTTAGTTTTAGTACTCCCTCGGATCACTATTATAAACAAATATTTTTTGTTCACGTTTATTGAATTATTGATGTATCTGGTTTAAAGTGCAGATAGATCAGTCATGCAATAAACCCTGAAAAATGATTATTTGATTATAATAATAGTATGTAGTAGAGCTAGCAGGGGTGTACAGTATTGTTCGCCTTTGACGACTGAGGAGGTGGCGGCGAAACCGTGTTGGAACTGGAATTATTACCCTTAGGATTAAAAATCTGATCCCACATCATCTTCTTCACAGAACTTTTCTTTGCAGGGAAGACACTCCCATTCTTTGGTTTGTGCCATGGCTCTGTTTCCTCTGTTTTCACCACTCCCTCCATATCACTTTGTATACTATTGTGGTATAGCCTCACTCTCTCTGTGTACTGAACTTAGGACTGTGTATTTTTTATGGCTAGCTTGGTGAGGAGAGGAGAGGAGTGTGGGGGGTTTTATACCCTAAATATTTGAAATATTTAATTAATTAAATTCAGTTAAAATGAAACTTTTTTTTAGAGAAAGTTAAAATGATACTTGGTGACTAAGATTGGTATCATTAATATTAGGGAATTGATAACAAGTGTATTTATGATACTTCATAAAAAGTTTAAAATGAAAATTTTATTATGAGATTTGTGTATTCACCTCAATAAAATATCAAAAATTATTATTTTTTTAAATGAAAATTTATCAATTGTTTTCATTTTTAAATCCTTAAGAGTATTTTTTTAAAAGACCTTTAATCTAATATATGATTCCGAGGTCTAGTGATGACTGATGACACGTGGCAGTTTTGCACTTCGTCTCATTAGTCATTGTGAAGACAGCCAGATCAGAGCTAATACTACTACTACAATCTTAAGACAATTCCTCTCTTTGGCTTTTACCATCCAACAATTCATGCTTTGTATCAGTTTATGGACCACATTAGCTAGTTACCTCACTCTCCAATCCGTTGTCTGTGGGTCCCGGTATGGGACTTTTGGGGTGCTTTTGAGTAAGGCTTGGAATGAGGAAATGAATTTTCTATTGTGTAACTGTATGACGCAGGAGCAGCTTTTGGCCTTTCGATCTAAATTAACGGATGAGATTGTTTAACGGTGGGAAATTATTAATGTGATTTGGATCGTTCGATCTGAAATAATGGTTGAGATCTGCAACCGTAGCAAATTTGGTTCCAAAGAATTCAAATAAATAAAGGGAAATGCTAGAAGAATTTTTTTTATTGAAAATTGTGTATTCAACACGTTTGAAACTTCAAAAGGGAATATTTTCTACATAAAATTTACAAATAATTTTTTCTTTTAAATCCTTAACAAGTGCTTGTTAGCATAAGCCATAAATAAAAACTTTCTTTTGAAATTTTATAAACAATTGCAATGAAAATTTAAACTTAGTGAATAGTACTAAGATTTTTGCAATGTGCCGATCATAGGGTAATTTTATTTTATTTGGTCAACTTTTTTTTGTCAAGATTTTATGTGGTGTTTTTCTGCTTGATTAATGAAGAATGGGATGGACATCGAGGGTTAGTTATCTAATTTGGCATTCACCGCTCATAAATGTCCCTACACTGTATTATTATCCATATCTTTGCTTTTAGAAGGTAACCCTATTATCTAAATTTACATTACTTCTAGAAGACAACCCTATTAGTAATAGTACTTGATTGCTTAAATCTCAGTGATGATGAGGACATAAAATCAGTGTCCAAAATCTAATATCCTCATAAAGTACTGTACTTAACGGGGGAAACGGGTTATTTATTGTTCACTAGCTTGTAGTGAAATTCTTTTTCTTCATTGAATTTGAATCCATTTTTAACAAAGCGATGTAAGCAATGGATTATTTATGCTAATGCTGTCTATAAAAGGCCCACTTATTAGATTTGGGTCATAATTAATTGACCGGAATTATATTGATAAAGAAGGAAAAGAAACTGTGTCATGTCTTTTGTTTTTTATCATCCTCAGTTTCATTGACCTTTGAAATTTGACCAACTTGTTCACACCTATGATACAATGCAATCAAAGAAAATCTTGACTACTTTTACTGATGACTGAATAATATTCATTTCACACCACATGCATTATATTAGAAACTTCCAACCAGATTTTTTTATTAGAAAAGAAAAAGGAAACTCATGCAAAACTATGTACATGAACTGTATTCTTTTCTTAAGTTGAATACATTATTCCTGCTGTCAAAGGTTAAGATCCAGTTAATTATAATTTTTTAAAAGAAAAGGAATATACATGCCCTTATCCCATCCATAAGATTTGATGCAAAAATTTATTTTGATGGAATGTTGCAACAATTTTTATCATTAATTAATAATGTTGCTTAAAAGCAAACTAGAGAGATTTAAAAAAATTAAGATCATAAATGTTATCATAGATTAGAAATAATGGTAAAATTTACTATAGCATATTGGTTTTTAATGATCAATAGTACTACCTCCGTCCCTAATTATAAAACCTTTTTGACAAAAAAATTTAGCCCTTTTTATAAGGTCTCTTTGTTATTTCCAACTACATTAATTATTTCTTAACCAACATAACCCTGTTTATTTGCATCTTTTTATTCGATCAACAATAAATATCATGTTGAAAATATAAACCAACTCTCTCTCCTAAATAATGTAATTGTAAAAACAATACTAATTAAATCCAAATTTAATAATACAACCAACTTTCTTAATTCCCACAATTTAACAAAAATGGTCTTATAATTAGGGACATTGGTAATATAATACTATAAGCAAAAGTCAAATGTATTTGACTCAAATGTAAGCAAAATATTTTTTGACTTTCAGTTATATTTAAGACCGGAGTAATAATTTGTCTGGTTTATTATATAATTAAATATATGTGACCATATTATAAACATTAATAATACTCAAGATTTTTTATTCCCTTTCTACAATGTCATACGATAAGTGTTGACCAAATTATGAATACAATAAGTGTTGATAATTCTCTTAACAATAAGATAATAAAAATGTGATACAATTATAAGTGTTGATCAATCTCTAAATAAACAACTCACATGGATTAGAGGATTTAACAGGTTGATATTAGACTTAATTGAACGTTTGGTCCCTTAATTAATTTCATATTTTCATTTTAGTCTCATAACTACTAATTTTTACATTTTGGTCCTTCAAGTATAGTTCTGTTAGTCAATTTGGTCCCTAACCGTTAATTTTAACTCCAAATATATAAAGTGAAATGAAGAAAATGAAGAAATGAATTTATGGTGGAGAAGAAAATGGTTTAACTGAAGAGAATAGATTTACAATGGAAATGGGTTTTGCTGTTTGTTGGTTTTAATAAGATAAAATACAATTGTGATATGATAAATTACCACAACAGATCTGGTTTTTCAACAAAGATAAAAGTTGATACTACATTAGATGAAACCCAGATATTAAATCTGAATTCTTATTCTTCCTTCCTGTTTTTGTGTTGTTGTGGTTATGGAACCCAGTTCTTCTTTCTTTTTTGTGATGAATGAAAGAATAAGAAATTGGAATTGAAAGAGAGAGGTTAATCATGTGATGTTTATTTTGTTTTTTGTTTCTGGAATTTTTTATGGGTTGTTCATGAGTGATGATGAATGTGATGTTGAATATTATGAAGAAGAGGAAGGAAGAAGATTAAGAAAGAGAAATAAAATTAGTTGTTGTTGATTCACTGTAAGATAAAGTAGACCTGTATAATCCAATGATAGTCTTTTTTTTTAAAGATCAAACAATTTAAATAAAAATAATAATAAGGTCCATGGTGAACGACCTACAATGTTGGTTTACCTTATTAGGGTTAAAGTTGACGGGAAGAGATTAAATTGACTGACGGTGACATTTTTAAGGGACTGACAAGAAAATTTTTAAAGTTATGAGACCAAAATGAAAACAACAAATAAGTTAGGGGACCAAAAATTCAATTAAACCTTGATATTTCAAGTCTCCTTTCTACGACAAGCTACTTTACTTTTAGACACTTCAATTTATTCTAAATTATTTTCTCAATTTGCAATTCTTTACATGCTTCTGTCTGTTTCAATTTTGTCAATTTATTTCATTTCATATAATTTCTTATTCTTTTCTAAAGTCTTCAACTCATTCCCTCTTAATATTAATCTAAAATCAAATTAACAAGGAAGGGTGTAACAGGACAAGTTTTTTTTGACAGGGTAATAAGACTAGTTATTGGTATCTAGAAAAACAATATACGTAGCGTTTTGAGAAAATCAGGAATAGATACCGAAACAAAAACAAAACAATGCAAAATCAAAAACAGTGATATCACTCCTCGTCTCCTTGACCATTTAGGTTGGGTTTGGTAATTAGCTTATAAGCTTGTAGCTTTTTTTAGATGTTATTTCAAGTAGTTTTTGAACATATAACTTATAGCGTTATATATTTTCTTTCCATAATAACCTTATTATTTTATTTTTATTAATTTTTATCCTTTTATAAACAAAACAACCGTCGCACTTCCGTTTTCCGATACGTTTTCCTCTTCTCTCTATATTGATTGTTTCATTGCTAACTTTCATCCACTATTATTTTACTCTTTGACAAAAAATTGAAGATTCATGCTTAGAGACTCTTTACCAGACAGGAGAACTTGCAGTGGGTTAAAATTTTTGGTAAAGAAAATGGATTAATGAAGATGTTAAAAAGTAAATCTTGGAGTAGTGCTCTCTGAGAAACAAAAAATAAAAGTAGAAGTAAAGATGAAACCAGGGATACTCGATATAAGATTAATTTCTATTTTTCGTTTTTATTTTTTTGGCATAATTTTGATTTTATGTAAATTAAATTGTTATGTATTTTTAGGTCATTTTATATTTATAACAGCTAAATTTAGCAAACACTTCATTTTTAAATAACTAGTTTTTAAGCAATAAACAACCAACTATCAGTTATAAGTTACTTTTTTAAGTTATCAACTAGTTTATAACTTTTTTTTTTATCAAATAGTCTTAATGTGCATGTTCCAGAATTGTGCAGTGGGCTTAACCCAACCCACTTGTTCTTTTTCTTAAGTGGCATGAAAATGGGCCTATCCCATAATTTTCCCTTTTCTTTCTCGATATTTGCTTAGTAGACCACTTCAGTTGCTCACAAACCCCTCAGAAATGCATAATTTCCCCTCTCGGTTTGCTACGGATCCAAATTAGCCAGTGATTGGGTGTTTGACTAGGCCTCAAGCACATTGATGTATGTGGGTCGCGTAGTGGAGTCTGAGTAGCAAAAGGTAGTGTTGGTGCGTTCCATTATGCGTGAGAGGACATTTGGTGTTGTACTTGAGGAAGAGGAGCCAAAGGTTGCTACTGTTGAAGTAGTGGCTCCGGGTCCTGGAGGGGATAACTTAACCTGTGGTGAGCCAGAGATAGGAGGATCATTTGTGCCTAGAGTGCCAATGTTTGATGATGTTATTGAGGAGGGTCTTAAGGTGTCTGTTGTGGTGTCTTCCACTAGAGCGTCGGGAAAATTTGTCGACGTTGTTATGTCACTCTTGAAGGAGTTGAGATTAGAAGAGATTTTGTCACCAATGATGTTTCAAATAACGAAGTGTGACTTTTTAGAGCGATTAAACGTGTAAACCGATCTATCAAACCTTCGTTGATCTGTTTCATACATCCATTCATATTATTATTTTGGAAACACATAAATTCATTTTATTTTTAATGAATTATAATTTTCTTAAAGAGCAATCAACATTACATGCTTAGTTTTGGAAAAAAAAAACACTACATGCTAAGAGAGCAATTTTCTTTTCAAAAATAGCAATAAACACTCGATGATACAGTTGTGGAGTGTACTTTTTTTCCTGAAGGATTTATCTAAAATAACCTTTCAAAATTATAATATTCAATATTTTTTATAAATAGTGATGCAAGATGCATCACCAAATTTCATTCCAAAAAAAAAAAAGTACAAGATAGAAAAGGGGTACAAAGCCAAGAACCTTTTCAAAAGGTGATGAATCTATAGTTGGACATGTCCAATCTCTTCCTAATGTACTCCCTTCTAATTGAGTTAGGGGTATCATCAGTGGCGGATCTTACCTAAAATATTAAGGGAGCAAAAAATACTAACATAAAAGTCATATACAATTTTACCTAATCGGAGGGAGCCAAGTGAATGAGAGTCTAGTAATTTTCTCCAAATGTGAGATGTATTATGACATCTACCTATGTAATTTTATTTTATTTTTTTTAGTGGGGGGAGCCACCGCTCCCATGGGCTCCCTAAGAGCTCTGTCACTGGGTATCATTCCACCAAAAAAACAAGATTGGAAGGTAAAGTTAGATCTATATTTGCTAAACCATCAACACAAGAGTTCCATATATATATGTGTGTGTGTGTGTGTGTGTGTGAGTAACTATAAAATACATATTACTAGTTAGGTGTAAGCAGTTCATCCATCTGTTACTTAGGTTCCATGGCACCACAACATTAGATTTGAAAGCTAATAAAACCAACTGAGAATCTGTCTCCAACCAAAGATTAGCATAACCTTTTGATGAAGCAATTTCAATTGCCAGCTTAGCAGCAGTGAGTATAATATTCAATATTATAAGCAAAAAGTGGTGAATGAAACATATTAACAGAGGCGCTTTAGATCAGTTACACGTTTAATTGCTCTAAAAAGTCACACTTCGCTATATGAAACAACAAGATCCCACACGTGTGACCAAAAAACATGGATACGTTGTTAAATTGGTTAAACGGGAAGCCAATCTAAAAAGTAGCGATCGGGAATTTTCTCTTGATCATAAGCGAATGGAAATTAGGACCCGATGAAAGTATTTTTGATATTTTTAGATGTTTTTGAGCAATTGAAGGTGCCTAAAGAACAATTCACTTACAATTTTTAAATATTAGCATTTATTTGTTGGATCATGATTCATGAGGGAGAGCTTCATGGAGTTAGACAACATATTGGACGTAAGAAACAATCACACAAATGAAAATGAACACTAAACCACACTTTTTACACATCAGTGTTTGGATTGCAAGCATAATCATTATTCAAAAGATTACTACATACTCCATCCGTTCATAATTATAAGCAAAAAAATCTCATTTTCTTTGTCATAAAATATAAGCAAAAAAGACCAACTTTTATGCTATTATTATGTTATTTAAAAAAAATATTTTCCAAAGTAATTTTTTTTTTTTGAAGAAACTAAATTAATCCACTCATAACTGGCACCAGGAAAAATCGAACCTGAGACCTTGGGGAGTAGCACACTCCAAGGTCCCAAGTCAATACCACCATGCCAACCCAATTGATTCATAATCCTCTCTCAAAAAAATATATGATTCGTGGTGTCAAGATTAGAGGATGTACATTGAACAAATTATAAGAACAAACTTTTGAGACATACATAAGAACAATCATGTATCCGTATGATGTCATTACATGGAAACGTGCGAGCACAAGCATACGAATAGACGAAGTGTACAAATTGGACATGTGATCACATAAAGTCTTTTACTCAATTCAAAATAATTACTTCAGTGATATCTTACAGGTGTACTCTGGAAGTATAATTAATTGTACAAATGTTTAACATTATAGTTAACTATTGTATGGTTTTCTTTTATCCTGTATTTTGAAAGAAAAAATAAATAAGGGGAGAGAAAATAAGAGTGTTATCAGTGTAAACAAGTGTCTTCTCGTTTCAAACTGGATAGACCTCAACTAATTAAAATTAACATATTAGTTATTGGGTTTGAATATAATCTCCTGACTTTTTATTTAGATTGGTTTTTTGTTTAAGTATTAGGTAACACATGATATACTCATATAGTACAATATACAATAGATAGAGTAAGTGCTACTTATACGTAAGTAATTAACCCCTCAAGAAAGTCAACACATACATATTAAGCCAATGAAATACATGAAGTGCAGCAATGCCATCTTTAGCTTAATAAAAGGCAGCCTCCACATGTCCCACGGTTTTTGGTTGACTATTACTTTTTCCATCCTATGAAGTTTTAGCGCGTCCTATTTTATTTTTTTTTTCAAAAATGTCATTCGGGTTATATAATCCGAACTGAGTTTTTCCTTTGTTATGAGGTGAAAAAATGAGTTTTTTTACCAATTCGGATTTTATAATCCGAAAACCTCAAAAAATAGGGTGCGCTCCTTGCTTTTTTCGGGTTATATAATCCGAACACCCCATAAACACCCTTTTTCAAGGGAAAAACAGTTCGGAATCCGAACTGTATCAACACAAATTGTGAATCTGTTTACAACATGGATAACCAGTTTATAACCAGTTTAAGGACAATATTAATCTTCCTAACTCTCATCCTTCTGTTTTAGGTCATTATTAGATGTTTTTGGTCAAAAATTCGGTTTTTGGGCTACTTGATTAGATTGCTCCGAAACTTCACCAGAAAATCAGAAAAAAATCAAGGATCATGACTCCCTTAGAAGGAACTTCTTACGAGACTCCGCCTCTCAAAATCTAAAATTCCATCGTTTAGAACCATTTTTTTCATATTCTCAGAAAAATCCGAAAAAAAATTGCATTAGTTTTATTTGATTTTTAGAATTTTTTGGTGGTATTTTTATGATTTTATTTGATAGGTTTTTATCATTTTTTACTTTATTTTTTGGTTGTTTTTAAAAGCAAAATTCAAAATTGCTGAAATAAAAGAGATTCTGATTGCTGATTATACATAAGCATATTTATAAAATCCGAACTTAGTTTGGATGTGTTCGGATTTTAAAGTCCAAGGAGAATTTTAGGGAAAAAATAGAGCAAGTGAGAAACGCATAGGATGAAAAAAATAATAGCCTTTTCGGTTTTCACTCATGGGGATGAGACAACTCGGCCCTTATTAAGTGTAGACTAAAAATAAAAATTTCTTACATTGACACCCTCCTTAATTGGCACTCATACTTTTTGCACCACAATGCCATAAGCCTTATTCATAAAGATTACTGCATATGTGAAATTACAAAAGTTCTAATTCAATCACAACTACTCAATTAACCACGGACATTGGGAGATTATTTTCTAAAGGGAAATGTTAACTAGTGCCCGGGGCACTAGTTAAGGACTTTAAATGGTAACTTTTTATGAAAGATAGTGTAATAAAGTGTATTGGAAATTGAAAACTTTGACATTTTTAAAGAATAATTACTTAATTTAGACTGCTTAAAGAGTGTCTCAGGAACACTCGTTAACAAGACCATTTTCTAAAAGGGTTGCAAACTTAAGAAAATTTTGATGGTGTCACAGGTTTGAAATAGGTATGGCATTGGGTACGAGTTTTGCCTCTCTTGTCCCCACATCTAGGGTTTATATAAATCATAGTGTACGATAGGGGCCTATGACATGATCTATTTAAAGTTTGTCTCAACTTGATTAGTTCAGTAAAAAATATAGATTCAAAACTTTTTAAAATGCATATTACTTAAACATGTTAAACGTAGATTATTAGGCATATCAGACGGACATGTATATATGTAATTAAAATATGCCTCTAAAAAAAATATAATTGAACACCTAAAAAATGTAATTGAAGTATTATATTTAATAATAATCATTCCACAAAGTAATAATATAAAACAAATAAAGTATTAAAACAAAATGCAGACTATTTATTAGCCTATTAGCCTTTTAAGAAGTGGGCCAAATGTTATTTTAAAAACTATAACACAAAATAATCTTTTCTAAAATGCTAATGGGATGGACAATACTTTTAAAAACATCATACCAAGCTTAAAATAAAGACTTTAACATATATTCGATTATAATCATTTTAATTTTTTAAATTAGGCGATTATCACCCCTACCTACATCCCCTAAGAAGGTTGTAAAATGCAAGGATACCCATCTCTGGAGAGCTGGAAAATGCATGTAAATTGCAAGGTTGGAAAATGCATGGAAACCGCCCCGGCCTAAATAAATATGTTTGAAGAGTTGAATATCATATAGTTAATTGCACAAATGTTAACATTATAGTTGACTTCTGTATGGTTTTCTTGTAACTTACTATTTATAGAGAAGGGGGTGTTGAGAAATAAGATTGTTATCAACGTTATGTTAAGTAGTACATGTAACATGACCGACTGATTTCCACTGCTGTGTAAACAAATGTCTTGTCGTTTTAAACTGGATAGACCTCAACTAATTAACGAATTAATTATTGAATTTCGATATAATCCCCCTACCTTATAGTTACATTGGCTTTTTTAAGTATCTGGTAAAGAGGGGCGGAGCCAGAAATTTAAAGGTAGGGGGTCGCTTTCAAGTAACATTTTTTTGAGCGAACAAAGAACATAATTTAATTAAAATAATAACTTTTCAAATACAAAAGGTATATAATTTAAAGTTTTGGTTAGACTTTATTTACCTCTCGATCAAACTTCAAATCACTATGATCCATTTACCTTGAGAACCGGATGGTTATAACACGCAACAAAAAAAGGACATTTGACTAAATAGAAAAACTTGCGTACGAGTGTTAGAGACATAAGATTTTTTTCACAAGAGAATATAATACATTGAGGACTAAATTATATTTTTATCCCCTATTTTTTTTTAGGTTTTAATTTACTCTTTATTTTTTGATTTTAAAAGAGTCTTTTATTTTGCAAAGCTATTTCATTAGGTTCATTTCATTTAAATTGTGTTGTGGAGATGACCATATCAATGTATTTGACGAAATATGAGATAATTTAAAATAATATGAAGTATAAAACTAATGATATTAGTTGTCAATTAATCTAGTAACATGGTAAACATTTTAATTAGATTTATTAGGGGGATCATGTCCTAATATATATTTTATGAAACATTTTAAAATAGTTTAGTTGTGTGGTATAAAAAAATTTAGGTAAAGCAAGTATATAATAACAGATATAGACAGTGTCTAATCATTTTTTATCAAGTAGTTTAGTGACTAAAAATTTATCCTTAAAATAAATAGTGGAAAATTCGAAGTTCAAATTTTGTCTTTCTCTGCAACATATTTGATATGTAATCATAGGAACGAGGGAGTACCTACTTTTACGTAAGTAAACCCTCACGAAAGCCAACGCATACATAATGAGCCAATGACATACATGAAGTGCAGCTATGCCATTTTTAGGCTAATTAAACTTCATTTCTTTCTGATATTTTTTTGTTGATAAATTTTATAAAGTAAACATTTTATTTAAGCTATGTACGATGATGTATATTATAGAACATCAACGACCTCATGGAGCACGTGGTGGCCAACAACCACTTAAGCCAAATTATGTCTCTATAAATAGATACTCATCAGAACATTCTTCGATATTGCATTTCTCATAATACATTGTCCACTCCATCAATATTTCTTTGTTTTGTGTTATTGATCTTCAAACCCCACTCTCCAGTGAAATGGCATACTTAGAAGAAATAAGAGAGTCCCAAAGAGCTCGTGGTCCAGCCACAATACTAGCCATTGGTACTGCAACTCCATCCAATTGCATTTACCAATCTGATTTTACTGATTATTACTTTCGAGTTACCAAAAGCGACCACATGACTCAACTCAAGGCCAAATTGAAGCGTATATGTAAGCTCATTGGGATTATTATACACTCTTTGCCAATATATTAGGATAATAATAAAAATAAAAATCCACTAAAAATCATATATTAACAGTGTATATCTTTTTCCCTAAAAAAAACAGTGTATATCTTTATCATTTAATTAATTGTAATTTTTATTTAATTGTTGTATTACAATAGTGTTATCTTGTCATACCCCAAAGGTGCACATATACATGCTTTCATGCAATATGATTTCCATTTATTTGTCATGTCCATTATTTTTTTATTATATTAAACCATAACAGTATTTTGCTGTTTTTGACTCAATGCCAATATTTTAGATTAAGACATGCCAATTTGATTTGGGCTGCAAGACGAGGGCTCGTTTACTATGTGAAAATATTTTCCACTTTTATTTCATAAAACATGTATAAATTTTAACTTGATAATAAGTTGTGTAACTATTGATGTGAACAATTGTGAAGAAGAAAAAGAATGTGAAATCCTTCTTTAAATTCATCACTAAATTTGTTGTATTTTTTTGTTCGTCACTGATTTTATAGTTTCTAGTAAAGCTTATTCCTATTGTAAAAAAAAAAAGTAAAGCTAATTCTTTAGTTAGTTGACTAATACATATTTTTTTATTGGTTCTGAATAGGTGAGAAGTCAATGATAAAGAAACGTTACATACACCTAACTGAAGAAATCCTTAAAGAACACCCAAACATATCCACTTACGAAGAACCATCCCTCAACGTACGCCAAGACATATTAGTTGAAGAAGTGCCAAAGCTAGGCGAAAAAGCAGCATTAAAAGCCATAAAAGAATGGGGAAGACCAAAATCAGAGATAACTCATCTCATATTTTGTTCAACTTCCGGTGTCGACATGCCTGGTGCTGATTATCAACTCATCAAACTCTTGAATCTAAATCCATCAACAAAAAGGTTCATGTTGTACCACCAAGGTTGTTATGCTGGTGGAACCGTTCTTCGTCTTGCCAAAGATCTCGCTGAGAATAACATCGGTGCACGTGTCCTCGTTGTGTGTTCTGAAATAACTGTTGTTACTTTTCGTGGGCCCAATGAAACACACTTGGATTCGTTAGTTGGACAAGCACTTTTTGGTGACGGTGCTTCATCTGTGATCGTTGGATCAAATCCAGACACAACACTTGAACATCCATTATTTCATCTTGTTTCAGCTTCAGAAACGATTCTACCAAACTCTGAAGGTACAATTTTATTTTTAGTTTTTAAAATGGAAAATATTAATATTTGTTAGTAATTGTTAATATTTTTTATCTTTTGAAGGTGCAATTGAAGGACACTTGCGTGAAGTGGGACTCACTTTTCATTTGAAAGATAATGTTCCATATTTGATTGGTGAGAATATTGAGAAGAGTCTAGAAGAAACTTTTCACCCACTGGGAATTACTGATTGGAATTCTTTGTTTTGGGTAACACACCCTGGTGGTCCTGCAATATTGAAGAGGATTGAAGAAACGGCTGGGTTGAATTCAGATAAACTAAATGCAACTAAACATGTTTTGAATGAGTATGGAAACATGTCAAGTGCTTGTGTGATATTTATATTGGATGAGATGAGAAGAAGGTCTATGGAAGAGGGGAAAACAACAACTGGTGAAGGACTTAAATGGGGTGTTTTGTTTGGATTTGGTCCTGGCTTGACCATGGAAACCATTGCTCTGCATAGCGCCAACATAGACCATGGTTTCTAGAACTTTTACTATGATATGATGCATGGAGTGGAGTACACACTCATCATATATATTTACAATATTGAGTAATTTAAAGAATAAAACAAAATCATGTATAACCGACTGTTTGCCTAAGTTTTCATTATTGTCTAATAGTATAGATTTGGATGCATGTCTGTGTAATGTTTACTTTTGGGTGTTGTATAATAAAGAAAGCTTTCTGTTTCTACCTCCTTTATTTTTTGTTATTTTTATACTATTTTTTTGTCGTTTTATACTAGGATAAAGATATAGAATGTGTTTCTTTTTATTGGATTTGAATATAATGCCCTGACTTTTTACTTAGATTGTTTTTTTGTTTTAAGTATTAGGTAACACAGATATACAATAGATAGAGTGTGCTACTTATACAGCAGTTATACGTACGTAATTAACCCTCAAGAAAGCCAACACATACATATTAAGCCAATGAAATACATGAAGTGCAGCTATGCCATCTTTAGCTTAATTAAATGCAGCCTCCACAGGTCACACCGTTTTCACTCATGGGACAACTCAGCCCTTATCAAGTGAAAACTAAAAAAAAAAAAAAAGTTTCTTACATTGACAGCCTCCTTAATCGGCACTCATACTTTTTGCAACACAACATAGGCCTTATTCATGAGATTACTTCATAGGTCAAATTACAAAAGTTCTAATTCAATCGCAACTACTCAATTAATCACGGACGTTGTGAGATTATTTTCTAAAAGGGTTGCAAACTTATGAATATTTTGATTTGATGGCGTCTTGGGTTTGAAATAGATATGGCACTGCGTACGAGTTTTGCCACTCATGTCCCCACATCTAGGGTGTATATAGATCATAGTGCTCGATAGGGGCATATGACCTGATCTATTTATAATCTGGCTCAACTCGACTCGTTCAGTAAAAAAGATTTGTTCAAACTTTTTAAAATACGTATTTAGTTAAACATGTCAAACATATATTATCTAAATGGTATATTAGACATGTCAAACGGACATGTATGTAATTGAAATATACCTCTAAAACACATGTAATTGAAGTATTATATTTAATAAAAATAATTCCACAAAATAATAATATAAATAAATAAAGTATTAAAACAAAATTCAGACTATTTATTAGCCTATTAGTCTTTTAAGAAGTGGGCCAAATGTTATTTTAAAAACTATAGCACAAAATAATCTTTTCAAAAATGTTAATTGGACGGACAATACTTTTAAAAATATCATATCAAGCTTAAAATACTTTTTGACAACACATTTTTACCAAAACATGTTGAGGTGAACCTTTGAATTTTCTATAACTTCATATTAGATCAACCTTAAAAACTAGTAGAATATATATATATATATATATATATATATATATATATATATATATATATATATATATATATAAGGGGGGAGAGAGAGTTAGAAAGTAATTAAGAAATTTTAAAAATCAGCAAAACTTTATAATTTGTTTCGTAGATTAAGTTAACATGTCTTTGTTTAGCCGAACTCTTAGTAGATTAGGTAGTAGTTCTAGGAGATCAAGGAATCCACCTTTAATCACCTTACCTACTAGTGAACAACAATCTGTTATAGATCAAGATAATTATCAAAATAGTGAATTAGAGATTCAAGAAATGGAAAATAGATTAACTAACTGGTCTATGCCAGAAATTGATTATAGACAAGTTTATCAAGTTGGTACTTTTGATTACAAGAGTAAAAAGATTATTAAAACTACAGAAATGGCTAAATCTATTAGCAGTAAAATGGAAACCATTAATATGCTAGATAGCAAATTACTAGAAGAACATTATAACGAAGGACATAGATATATACATCTAGGATTAATACAAGTAGCTATTAAACCGTTACATAGATTAGGACTTAATACTCCTATATTACTAATCTTAAGAGATAAAAGAATTGCTAAATTCCAAGATTCTATTATAGCTATTATTGAATCAAATCTTAATGACGGTCCTGTTTATTTTAATTGTCACCCTAACTTTTCTATGAGTTTAGGTGATGAAAATACAAAAAATTCATTATTTGTCCATGTGCAAGGGCTTGAAGATACCTTCAACCCAGGTGTGGCAAATTTAGATGTTATTAGTAGAATGACTTATAAAGTCTCTACAGTAAATTATAATTTTAAATCTTTAAAATCTACTCCTAGAAATGAAACATGTATTATTGAAGCTAATTTAAAAAAGGTAGGAGTAACAACTCCAAAAATTCTTAAAACATCTGAAATTATTGACAATCTACCCACTGAATGGATATTAAAAGACATCGTTCCACCTCAAAAGATAGAATCAAGAACTGTTAGACATATTATTCAAGATACAGATGGAACTATTTCTATCTCTATGAATAGAAGTCAATCTTTAAGATATGACAGATTAAGTAGTCTAGGATCAACTTCTGATGCTAGATCTTCCGTTGATATACCTTTTAGAACGAACTTAGCAGGTGTGGATTTTACTCCACCAATACCTAGACCAATATATAGTGAAAGATCTTCCAGATCTCCTTCACCAACAGAATCACAGATGTTACATACTCTTACGTTAGAAGAACCTTTCTTTATTGATAAAGATTGGATTAACGAAGATTTTTATGCTAGTTATAATGATAGTAAAAGAGAATGGTATTTTAAAACTTTCTCTAAAAAAGAAACTGCTCATTACCGTCAAGAATTTTATGATTATATAAACCATCATCGAATAAACGTTCTTTTCTTTGCATGGTTTGAACCTTATTGTGAAGAAAATAATATTAAAAATCCTTTTGTTTTAGAGAAAACTTTAGGTATGAATGTTAGGTTAAATACCCAGTGGAAAACGTTAAAAGGAGAAACCATAGCTTCGGTTCACCCTCCTTTGGAACCAGTTCGAATTATTCCTCCTAAAGAGGAAATAACTATTAACGCTGCTCCTTTTAAGCTTATAGATAGAGATTTAGAAAATCATTGTGTCAAGTTAGATATTAATAGAGTTCATACTCAATTAAACTACACTAACCAAACATTATATACAATGGCTCAACAACTTGAAAGAATTGAGCTATCAGCACCTCAAAATACTCAAGATACTCAAAAGAAAGAAATAGATCCATATAAATTAAACCCTACTAAACCAATATTTAATTATGATTCCCCATCAACAAAAGAATTACAAAAATTTAATTTAGGAGAAAATGCTACAACAGATAAAATAGACGAATTAGTTAAAAAACTTAGTGGCTTTAGTATAGGCCAATCTTCAGGAAAAACTTCTTCTATTAATATGCTTTCATTTGAAGAAGAATATGAAGATATTTTAAAATTTAACCATGCTATTAACAGATTAGGAAAACCACCACCAAGAACTAGAAATTATTACAATAGACCTTCACTTGCAGATGTGCAATTTGAAGAAAGAGATTTAAACGTAGGTGTCGGTTATTCTGGTAACGCCTTATACCAATGGAATTTAGACGGCGCTGCCGAACAACAAATATTAGATATTATCCAATGCATGACTATGGCTGCTACCTCCCATAAAGTAAGAGGAAATGATGATAGGCAAGCCAAAGATATGTTAATACAAGGATTTACTGGTACATTAAAAGGATGGTGGGATAATATTGTTTGTAGAACAGATAAAGATCAAATTAATGCAGCAGTAAAACCTGAAACTAATGAACTAATCTGTACAACTACTTTATTATATATGATAACCAAGTTTTATGTGGGTGAACCACTTAAGTTTCAACAAAGAGCTGCAGAACAATTAGCAAACCTTTATTGCCCAACCATGACAGATTATAGATGGTATAAAGATATGTTTCTTTCAAAATTATGTCTTAGGCAAGATGGTGGTGCCAGTTATTGGAAAGAAAGATTTATTAGTGGATTACCTAGATTATTTGCTGAAAAGGTAAAATCAAACATTAGGCACGAATTTAATGGAGATATTCCTTATCAAGATTTAACCATAGGTCAATTAAATAATTATATTATAGAAACAGGAATACAAATTTGTACAGATTACAAATTACAAAATAAAATTAGAAACGAAAAAACAAGTAATAGACGTGAATTAGGGTCTTTTTGTGAACAATATGGGGCTGCTCCCTTAAGGGCTCCCAGTAACCCTAAAAATAAGAAAAAGAATATTAGTAAAGGAAGGAAAAATTATAAACCCTATAAAAAAGCTTATAAAGAAAATCAAGAATTTTATAAGCAACCTTATAAGAAAAAACCTTATAAAAATAAGAAAAAATCTTATAATAAAAATAATAAAAAAGATATTAAATGCTTTAAATGTGGTCGTAATGGTCATTATGCTACTGAATGTAGAGTTAAAGAAAAAATTAATCAAATACAAAATCTAGACTTATCCAAAGAATTAAAAGACACTTTAATTTCAACTTTAGAAAGTATTATGTTAGATACAGATACTGAAGAAAGTTCTTCTTCAGAGGAATCTTTATATCAAGAAATTAATCATATTAGCGATTCTGAAGAATCTTCAGATGATGAATGTTTAGGATTAGATTTTTGCAGTTGCAATAAATGTAGTAAACATATTAATGTTTTAAAAAGAACCTTGACTAATAGTCAAGCTGATACTTTAATTACTATACTTGATAATATGGAAGATTCAGAAAGTAAGAATACTTTTATGGAACAATTAAAAACCATTATACAGGACAATGATCTTCTTAAGAAGCAATCTATGCAGCCTGTACGTTTTAATGATGTTATGGAAATGTTTAATAAAGACAAAATTAAACCTGTATCAGTTAATGATTTACAGGAAGAAGTTAAAACTTTGAAAAGAGAAGTTCAAAGTTTAAAAACTCGTGAAGATGAGTTAGAAGTAAAACTATTAGAATTGGAAGGTAACATGATAGTACAAAATCAGAGATTAGAAAAACACTTTAACAAAAGAAAAGAAGTTGCTTATGATAGAATAGAATCTAGTAACGCTAACGAAGAAGAAGAAGATGATAAAAAATACTTTAATAGTATTGAGAGAATTATTTCTCATAAATGGTTTAGCAGAATAGATCTGGTTCTTCCAGATAGAACTTATGAAATGATAGCGTTAATAGATTCTGGTGCAGATTTAAACTGCATTAGAGAAGGATTAATACCCACTCAATATTATGAAAAAACTACTGAGTCATTACGAGGAGCTAATGGTGCTAGATTACAAGTTAATTATAAGTTATCTTCTGCAAAGATTTGCAAAGATAAAGTCTGCTATAATACTTCGTTTTTATTAGTTAAAAACATTAATGAGGACATTATTTTAGGAACCCCTTTCCTAACATTACTTTATCCTATAACTGTAAATGAAGAATCTATTACTACTCATGCATTAGGACATACTATTAAATTTAATTTTTTAGATCCTCCTAAAATACGAGATTTAAATAATTTAAGAGATAGAAAAATATCTTACATTAATCTTATTAATAATAAGAAAAAACAAATTAACTTTCTAAATAAAGAAATACGTTTTAAAAGAATAGAAGAACAATTATCATCTCCTAATATCATTAAACAAATTGATGAATTAAAAATTAAGTTCATTAATAATCTTTGTTCAGAACAGCCTAATGCTTTCTGGAAAAGAAAAACTCATGTTATTTCATTACCTTATGAACCAACTTTTAATGAAATAAATATACCTACCAAAGCTAGGCCTATTCAAATGAATAAGCAACATTTAGATTACTGTAAAAAAGAAATTAATGAATATCTAGAAAAAGGATTAATTAGACCGAGCAAATCTCCTTGGAGTTGCTCAGCGTTTTATGTTGTTAACGCAGCTGAATTAGAAAGAGGAAGTCCTAGATTAGTTATTAATTACAAACCTTTAAATCAGGCATTACAATGGATTAGGTATCCAATACCTAATAAAAAAGATTTAATAAATAGATTACATAACAAAGCTGTATACTCTAAATTTGATCTTAAATCAGGCTATTATCAAATACAATTAGAAGAGAAAGATAAATATAAAACTGCATTTGTAGTACCCTTTGGGCATTATGAATGGAATGTTTTACCTTTAGGTCTGAAGAATGCACCTTCAGAATTTCAGAATATTATGAACTCAATATTTAATGATTATTCAAACTTTACTATAGTTTATTTAGATGATATACTAGTCTTTTCAGACTCTATTAATCAACATATTCAACATTTAAACCAATTTTATGAATTAATTAAAAATAATGGATTAGTATTATCTGAGAGAAAAATGAATTTATTTCAGTCAAAAATTAGATTTTTGGGTTTTGACATTAGTCAAGGGATGTATACCCCTATTAGCAGGTCTTTAGAATTTGTTAGTAAATTCCCAGATGAGATTAAAGATAAAACCCAATTACAAAGGTTTTTAGGATGTCTAAATTATGTGTCAGACTTTATTCCTAACCTTAGGATTATTTGTGCTCCATTATTTAAGAGACTTAGAAAGAATCCTCCTGTTTGGGATGAGTCTATGACCCATAGTGTTAAGCAATTAAAACAATTAGTTAAGAAATTACCATGCTTAGGTATCCCAGATCCTCAAGCAAACCTTATAGTCGAAACAGATGCGTCAGACATCGGTTTTGGTGGCATATTAAAACAAATTTTACCGGGTTTAGAAAAGGAACAAGTTGTCAGATATTATTCTGGAACTTGGTCTTCAGCCCAATTGAATTATAGTACTATTAAAAAAGAAATTTTAGCTATAGTTTTATGTATTACTAAATTTCAAGACGATTTGTTTTCTAAACATTTTGTTTTAAAAACAGATTGCAAAGCTGCTAAAAGTGTTTTACAAAAAGATGTTAAAAACTTAGTTTCTAAACATATTTTTGCCAGATGGCAATCTTTATTATCTTGTTTTGATTTTGAAATAGAACATATTGAAGGAATTAAAAACTCATTACCAGATTTTTTAACTAGAGAATTCTTACAGGGCAAAGATGGATCCTAGAGATAATTATGGACCTCCATTACCTCCTAAGCAGGAGAATACAGAGAAAGCCGTAGTATTAGGTTCACCTTCTTACCTTACAAAAATTACTTCACCAAAACCTACTCAAAATAAATTTACCTTATTATCACCCTCTGATATAACTAAAAGCATTACTCCCTTAGCCTCTTCCAGTAAATCATCTAAATTAGCTTATTATACTCCTCCCTCTACAGCACGGAGTACTTTTGTTACTAAGGAATTATTTGAGCCAATCATTCCTTTGGAAATGGCTTATTGTCCTGAGAATACTTCGCTATTACAAAAGATTAGAAAAATCCTTCCTGAAGGATTTTTGTTTCTTCCAAAAAGCTTATTAAAAACAAGAAAATTTTATGAATTTATTCTAATTGATACCGGATCTATCGAGCTGACTCATCATTATGATGCAGCAGATAAATCTAAAATTACTTTTTCAAAATTTAAAATTATAAAAATTTTATCAGCAGCAGATTGGACATTACCACCTTCAATGAGCAAATCTTTCACCAGAAGATTTGATCCCCAATCTTACAATTATTTTGACTACATGGATGCTTGGAATTACTTTTTAGCTATTGAACCATATAACCATACTTGGTTTATTTGGTTTGATAAAAAAGTATCATTAAAGTTCCCTTATTGGTTTGTTAAATGGTTTGAGTTGGTCGGACCAACATTAGAGATATTTCCAGATTATGCAAAAGAAACCTTTACCAAATTCTACAATATTACCGACTGCCCTACACATTTGGCTATCATGGCTTTTTGTGCAGTGTTTGGTGTTAATTGGATTACTTCTTGGACCTTTGCTACTAATGTTATGTGGGAAGACTACGCAGCTATAGAATTAATTAAAAGATACTCAGTTAAATGGTGGGTTAAGTTTAATCCAGAATTACTCAGTGAATCAAGATTAAATGCCTGGGTACAAGCTAATCCGGGTCGTTGCAAGAAAATTAAAGATAAAGAGTCTTCAGACTCTGAATTTTTGTCCAGCAGGACAAAAATTTTAGCGTCATTATCAGCAATTACAGACCCTAAAGAGTTTATTAATCGATTACAAGAAGTTTCTTCCTCCATGTCAGATGCTGGAAGCACTTCAGGGAATGATAATGAAGATGACTGTTATGGTGTTGACCTTGAAGACTGTTAAAATCCTTAGTGGATTTCTTCTACAAGAATTATTGGTGCTACTATTAAAATTATTGGTGCTTTGAAATTATTACCCGCAATTATGTTACTTTTGACTAGACACCTCCACTATCTCTTGTTCTTTAGTGGAGCATTATTAGTTTTTACTATTTACTTTTGCTTTTCTTTAGTGGCCATGTATGTTTGTCTGCCACTTGTATGTATAGTATTAAGTTGTGTTGTATTTTATTTTGAAATCCGCCTTGTAATCCCTCTATAAAAGGGAATGTTAGTCTTTGTGTTTAGGCATTCGAATAAAAAACCTCAAAACCACCCTTGAGCCATTCGAAGCCTTGTGATAATATTGTAAGTATTTTTGTGCAATAAAAATTCGTCTTTATTTATATCATGTCTTTACCAACTATTTATGTTTTTATAAATCCTTATTTTGATTACTTAATTATGTGTCCTCAATGTAAAGAATATATTATTTTCAATATCACTCCTCCATTAAAGGAATACACCATATTTACTTGTTCCGCAGTTTATGAAATTACTCTGAAAAATATGTTTACTCCTTTATGTGCAAAATTTACTCATATTATTCCTGATATCTTAGTTCCGATCCTACCACAGTCTGGTATCAGAGCCAGGTTGGATTGAGACTTATTAACTAAATTTACTAAACTTATTTTAAGGTTTTAAAGATTTTAATTTTCTTATTTGCTATTTATCTTTCTTAAACTCAGTTTAAGATGTCTTTAGGTGTCGGTCTAGTGAGTGGTCCACGTAGTAAGACCCAAGAGAGGCAGTAAAACGGCTGGTCAGCTCAGTTTAGAAGTCTACCTAGAAACAACTTATAAGGGGGGAGAGAGAGTTAGAAAGTAATTAAAAATTTTAAAAATCAGCAAAACTTTATAATTTGTTTCGTAGATTAAGTTAACATGTCTTTGTTTAGCCGAACTCTTAGTAGATTAGGTAGTAGTTCTATATATATATATATATATATATATATATATATATATATATATATATATATATATATATATATATATATATATATATATATATGTCTTATAAAGTAACACATTTTCAATTTGAATATCGCAGAGACTAGGGAGTCTCTCTTCATCCGTTTATGTCCGTTCCCTTATTGGTCCAAGAAATCATGTTTAAAATGGATTGGAAATTATGATCAATTTTAGGTTTGCATACAAATATGAGTTATCTTAATTATTTTAAGGATCTGAAATTCCTCTAGAAAAAAAAAAGTGTAAGTAATCCTTGATATATATAAATGAAAATGGTATTTAACTAAAAAAAATGTAACATGGGATGTGTCATAATTACTAGTAGCTGAAATGTTGCTTTCTAGTCCAATTTGCTCATTCTTCTAATTCAACCTATATACATGCTTTGCGCCGCAATTCTACCTTGTCTTTTTAAACGTGATTACCTCATATATATATATATATATATATATAAAGAAAAAAAAGGTCAAAGTTTAATGTACAAGTTTCAATACAAAATTACTATTTTTAACATGTGCAAATTTGCACATGATAGAAAAACTCTCATTTATATAATACTAATATTATACCATTAGTAGACTCGATCTATCTGTATATCGATACCCTTTGAACTTAGACTGATTCGAATACATTTAAATAATATGATATAATAGTTTTTAACTTTTAGATTACTGGAATTTAATTAATATGAAATCATTTGTTTTAATTAAAATCTTGATGATTATAAGTATGCCTAGTGTTATATACATCGATCCAGCCATCTCTATCTTACCAACTTTTGATTGAAACATTTTAAGATAGAAAAATTACATCAAATACCTGGCACTCGATGTTTTGATTAACATTTATGCACTTAGTAGCTAGATATAACCTAGCAATAATAAACTAAAGTATCCAAAAATTGACAATATTAATTAATGAAATAATTAACGAATCAATATACTTACATGTCTTCTTTCAAGACAAACAAGCAGTAGGTACATTTAAAGTCAAACAAGTTATTTAAAAGAAAGGCTTAAATGTAGCTTTGGTCCTCCTATTTTAAATAAAATGAACTTTTAATCCCCTATTTCTAAAACCAATTTTTTGATCCTCCTATTTAGCATGCTTTGGATTTTTCTTAGTCCCCCTGGCAATTTCGCTGACCTATTATGTTCATTAATGACATGGCGCTTAGTTGATATAGATGTGTTGGAATTAACTTTTTCCATGTCATTTTATTAATTTCATAAAATTATAATAATAATTGAATGTAAATAAAAAAACTGATAAATGTCAATAAAACAAAGAGCCCTAATAGCTGATATGTTTGGTTGTTCTGTTTAAAATTGAATTTGCCTTTAGAATTGATAAAAATTAAAGTTTTGTATTCTATAATTGATTTGGACACTTATATTAGATATATTATTTGATTCACTTTTACATGAATGTAGCTGAAAGTAACTCATTTCACTTTCAACTCACCTTTAGCAAGAATCAATTTTACAAAACTTATTCACTCAAAATCAAATTTTCACAACATAGAAACAAACAACAAACTTTCAAATGAGGAAATAACATGATCAAGAAGATTAACACACATCAATCTTAATCTTAATCTTAATAATATACAAATCTTAATCTTATATTATTCTTAATAGTATCTTAATCTTAATCTTAATTCTTATTCTTAATTTTTAATCTTAATTTAATCTTAATCTTAATCTTAATCTTATACTTATTCTTAATGTTGATTTGGCTCTGTATCGCTAATGGCATGCGCCCAAAGGGTTTTTGTAGCTTTTCTGTCGAATTTTTGGAGTTTGTTGTAACAGGAGAGAGTTCCTTTGTGGTCCTCTTTGCAAGCTTTGGTGTTTCTCTTACCAAGCTATGCTGAATAAATCTTTGCTGATTTTAAAAAAAAAATCTTAATCTTAAAATTGTAAACACAGTATTTAGAGGGATAAAAAATCTAAGAAATTTTTTAGAGGGACTAAAACTGAAAGTTGGTATATTTGTAGGGACTAAAAATATATTTAATCCAATGTATTATTTGGTTAATTGACTGTTTAAGATTGGCTCCCAAAGTTGTAAGATAATTGCTTTTCTCCCTTTGAAAATTGCTCATTCCCCGAAAAATGTTCAGCATGACTTAACTCACACTCGGTCTTTTTCAACGTGAGTTAACTCACACCGGACATTTTTCAGCTTGAGTTAGCTCACGTAAACACTTTTAAGATCGGTGAATCAGCACAAACAAAAAGGGAGAAGAGCAATTTCCAAGTTGTAAGCACAAACCCATTGTCATTGATGAAGCACAGATTTCTGGCAAATTTAGATTCCTTCTCTCACAATGGTAGTAGAACAAGTGGCTATACCTGCTTAGATGTGACTAAGGAATTGTAAGCCTCAAACCTGAAGTACACTGGTTTTGTGATGTGAATATGTACAATTGCTTAAAAGAATAGGAAATGAAGGCTTATTCCATATTTACATTCAATAGTACATTTAATATGCTTATGACAGTGTGTGTGCAAGCTAACAAGATTCAGAAGGTAATTTGATGCTGGTTACCCTCCAAAAGGTTCTTTCTTTGCCACCTTTTCGGTGCATGACATTTGTGTTGTGTTTATGGGCTTTCTAAAATGTTTAAGTGCAGAAAATTGCTCTATACACTTAAAATAATGCTTAAAACACACCAGTATTTTACGTTTTTACTTCGGCGGCAGTTAACTGCCGCCGGCTCATCCCATCGACACTTAATTGCTGCCGCATTTGAATCCATCGGCAGTTAGCTGTCGTTGCATTCTGGATATTGCTGATTACAGCAACCTACTCCTACATTGTTCCATCAACTCTTTTTCCTACTTCCTCTTCAATCTAAACCCCTAAATCCAATTTTTTTTACTCAATCCTTGTCCAAAATCATTGAAGCAACAATCCTAGAAGGTTTCAACACACTTTTGACGTCAAGAAACAGGTAATGCATAATTTAATCCGTTTTTTTTTTATTTTTTGTCATTTATGTAAAAATGCTGACATGAGGGGAGCGGCACTTAACTGTCGCTGTATGGGGCCATCGTTAGCTAACTGCTGATGGCAGCGGCAGCTAGGTGCCGATGGAAACTTCAAAAAACAGGCTTATTGCTTGATTTTTTGAATTTTTTTTTGGTTTTTTTTTTAATTTCTTTAGGTTTAATTAATTTTGATATTGATATTATTGCAATTGTAAGTTATTCATTCATAGTTATTTGTTGTTTATTCATAGTTATGTATGCAAATGCAGATGATGATCTGGTCGAGACAAAACCTATTTGTGTCGATAATTCCGGAAATGTCATACCGCCTAAGGTTGAAGCCAAACCAAATATTGATGAATCTTCTCTCCATGTTGAAGCTTCATTATATGTTGACTCCGGTGTCATCCCTCTTGAGGCTAACGAAGTTGACACGACTCATTTTTTTTCAAGCGAAGTTAAATGGAAAGATAGAGATGACTTGCTTAATTAGGGTATGTCGTCAAACAAATAGGGCGGGATTTACAATTGTTATACGTAGATCCAATTTGATCAATCCAATGTTGCAACTAATTTGTGACAGGAGTGGCGACCACAAAGTGCCGAAAAAAAGATTGAAGCATGAGGCAACGGGTTCAAGAAAATGTGGGTGTAAGTTCACGGTTCGTGGATATCTTAGTAGGGAAACAAATGATTGGAGATTGAACATTCTTAATGGAGTTCACAACCATGAGATGGAGCCAAGTTTAGAAGGACAGATGCTTGCGGGTAGATTAAGGGAGGATGACAAGAAGATTGTACGTGACTTGACCAAGAGTTTGGTGCTACCAAAAAATATTTTGATAAATTTGAAGACAAAAAGACAAGATTGCATGACAAATATCAAGCAAGTATACAATGAACGTAAAAAAATCTTCAAGTCAAACAGAGGTAACAAGACGGATATGCAGTATCTAATCTCAAAGTTGGAGGAGCACAAGTATGTCTATTTCACCAGAACACAGAGTGAGAGTACTACTATTCAAGACATATTTTGGGCTCATCCAACATCTGTTAAGTTGTTTAACAATTTTCCAACAGTACTGGTTATGGACTCCACCTATAAAACCAACATGTACAGAATGCCATTGTTTGAGATAGTTGGGGTCACCTCGACCGATTTGACGTATTATGTTGGTTTTGGATTTTTGACATCTGAGAAAGAGGATAATTTTACTTGGGTTTTACAGATGTTGGTCAAACTTTTTAACTCAAAGATTAATATCCCTTCAATGGTTGTGATTGACAGAGATACACCTTTGATGAATGTGGTAGCAACTGTTCTCCCTGAAACTAGTGCGATACTTTGTTATTTTCATGTTGGTAAAAATGTTAGAACAAAGTGCATCACTGACTATAGAGTGAAACCGAAGGATGGGAAAGAGGTGAAGTCAAGTGACATAGTTAACAAGGTAATGAGAGCATGAGATGTTGTTGTTGAATCACCTACTCAAGAATTATATGCAAGTGCGTTAATGGAATTCAAAAATGTTTGTAAAGATTTTCCAAAGTTTCTTGCTTATGTCGAGGGCACCGTATTGGATGTTATGAAGGAGAAGATAGTGAGGGAATGGACAGACTGTGTCTTGCATCTTGGCTGCAGAACCACCAACTGAGTTGAGGGGGCTCATGGTTTGAGCATTAGTGTAGGTGATTTGGGTACTTGTTGGGAGAAAATACATGATATGTTGGTGATCCAGTTAACTGAGATACAAACATCATTTGGGAGGAGTTGTACTGTATTGGAACATAGATACAAAGATGTCATTTTGTACGCTGGGTTGGATGGTTATGTGTCTAGGACTGCTTTGAGCTTTATTTTTTATGAAGAAAGACGTTCCAAGGAAACCTTGTGCATGGACAAAGAAATTTGTGGTTGTGTGATAAGGACATCGTATGGGCTACCTTGTGCATGCATTATTGCTGTGAAAATGCATGACAACAAGCCTATTCGATTGGATGAGATACACCGTCATTGGCAAAGGTTATGTATGGGTGAAGAAAGTAATGAAGATGATTTTTCTGTCGAGGAGGAGTGGAATGGTATTCAGGAACGTCTCAAGAAAGTTCCTTATCAAATCAAACTAGAAATCAAAGAGGTTTTGTGTCAGTTGGCCTTTCCTAGAATCCACAATGGTTTCTCCTCCTCCAAGAAAAGTAACAACCAAGGGAGCGTCGAAAAAAGTGAGGTGTAAAGCAAATGAGGCATCGACAATTCGAATCCCTTCTTATTGGGAGCGTGTTGATTCCCAATTTCCGAATAGTCAATTGTCGCAAACTATGCCATCATTTCCTAAAAGAAAGTGTGCTCGTATTGGAAAATCATCATGTTCCTCACTTCCACCACCTACTCGGTTTCCTAAGCTTAGCCCGGTTCCAAAGCCTGCTTTGGTTCATGGTGTTGTTGATGTTTTGAGCCCTATTGACTATATGCCAAAATTCATGGTTCCATTTATTGAAAAAGTTGTGGATGTTAAAGGCGATGTGAATTGTGGTTTTCAGGCTATAGCTGAGTTCTTGGGTTTCACCGAAGAAAGTTATGTCATGGTTCGTAGACATCTTATCAAGAGGTGAAAAATCATAGAAATGATTATGTGCGGGTATTTGCGAGTGAGGATCGTTTTAACATCTTAAATGACTTGCATCCTCCCTCAAATAGTGGTGGTATTGCACTTGTAGATAAGTGGTTGACTTTTTCGAACATGGGTCACATCGTTGCAACTTATTACAATAGACTTGTAGTGGAGTTGACAAATCACGAAATCGGAACTTCAGAATCCTTTTTCTCACTTAGAGGGGTGCCACCGCTTAAGCAAAAAAAAACCTCATCGTGTGCCTAGACTTAATTCCCAATCATTTTGTTCTTATTTTTTTGAAAGATGGTTGTCCACTACCTCCATCATCTACGGAGTGGAACATACACAGGAGTGAAGAGGCATCGACTTGGGAATTTGAGCATTTGGATCAACAAACTTGGTTCCGAGACCACGTGAACATTGAAAAAAGAGAGAATCCGCTCCCACCAAAAAAAGGAGTCAAACAAAGCCAATCCAATTTTGTGTGACACTCGTGAAAAAGCAAAGCAAGAATTTCAAGTTATTGCGGAAGATGAAGATGGTTCAAATTGACTTGATGCGATATGAGTGATTTTTTGTTTTTGTCGGTGTTCATCCTTTTTTTTGGTCGATATTACACCGACATATTTTTTGTGGTCGATATTGTAACGCCAATATAAAACTAACATATTAATATATATATATATATATATATATATATATATATAAATATATGACTTTTATGTGGTGGAATATGAATCTACTTTGTTATTGGTTATAATGTTTCTGCATTTGATATATATATATATATATTGGTTATTATGTTTCATTTAATTTTATTCTGATGTTTGATATTTCATAAACTTTTGTGAAGTTAAATATGTCTGAGGTTCCACAAATTGAAGCTCATGTCTGGTACTCTGCTTTCAAAAAGACAATTAAGATTTTTCTAACTGCGAACGACACTATGGATGAGTTGAAGACACAACTTAACAATTATTTTCTCCATGTTGGTGAAAATCATCATATATGTCATGTATTTGCTCAGATGCCATGTTATGACCTCGGGGCAGATAAAGATGAAGACATGTGGAAAACGGTCTATTTTCCTCAGCTTATTCGTGACGATAGTGACGTTGGATTTATATTTAGGCATATGGTTGAAAGTAATATATTTATATCTTTGTGTTCGTTCCAACTGTATGTGCAACGAATGTCGGTAGAGATTTCATGTAATATTATGTAATGTGTTGTTGAATTTCAAACACTATTTATGTTTTTGTTGAATTTCAAACATTCGTGTAATTTTAACGAAATGTTGAATTGATTTTATTTTGGTCAATTGTGAAAGATTATGTATTGTTCTTGCTTATGAATGATTATAATTGGTGTATGATTTGTACTGCCTCTGGAATTGTTGTTTTCGATTACAGGTAATAAATAGGCTGAGAAATGGCTTGCTAGAGAAAACAACAGGTTCTGTTCTGCATAATTTTACGCAGCGGCAGTTAACTGCCGATGGAGACGGCGGCAATTAACTGCCGATGGGGACGGCGGCAGTTAACTGCCGATGCACCATCCCAGCGGCACTTAACTGCCGACGGAGTAAAAACGTTATTTTCTGGTGTGTTTTAGCTTTGTTTGAAGTGGGAAGAACAATTTTCTTAAGTGCAATGGAAACATTTTTGTTGTGTTTACCCCTAAAAAAACATGATTTTTTTATTGTATTTTTTAGTGTTTGATGATGATTTTCTTATGAATGCTTCGGGAGCCTATATAGTAAGTTATTCATTTTGCTGCACATTCTAGATCTTGACATTCTATGTAATAGGATCACACTTATGTTGCAATTTATCGGCTAATTTTCCATTACTTATGTTTAACACCGTGACAATAAGGTTCAAAAGAACATCATGGTTAAAAAATTAAAGGTTCAGAAATCTTCAGAGTAGATTTGTGCTTTGAATGCTTATTAAGACTTTTGTGTGTGTTCATGTTGTTTCAAGGTCATCTTTCTTATGCTGCTATACATGTTTTAGGAGTTTGTGTGTTGGATTTAACAAAAGGGATTAATGTAATGTATGAAGTATGCCTTAGTGTGACTTAGATTTATGAGTTTTTCATCTTTAGTGTTGCCAAATGGGTCTTTTCCTACTGTTTATAGCCACTTTTGTGAGTTGACTATTTTGGATCTAACTATTGCAAATCTATTGCACAATGGATCAAATGATAATGCCCTGTAATGTTGAGCGACTAGAGATTAAGAACTATGATATCGTATCATGAAGTTCTTAATTTTTGCAAAAGGATCATGTTGGTTATAATTTTGAGTTGTCCGGGTACAATGTTGATGACATTGTTAAGTTTCATTATGCACATCATAATTATAGTCAATGTTTAAAGGGTGAATGATGTTTTACCCCCTGTAATATAGACCATTTTTGGATTTTTCCTTGTAATTTTTTTTTAGATTTCATCTTTGTAATTTAAAGATTTTTTGGTTTTAGATCTTTATGACATCAAATTGCAAAACTTATGGTATTATCGCCCCCTGTAATTTGAGCAAATTTCGGTTTACCCTCTGTTATATCATCGATTTTGTACATTCAAAATTCATGAAGGTCCAAAACCAAAAATCTTCAAATTACAAGCATGAAATCTAAAAAAAAAATTTAGAGAGGATAAATCAGAAATGGTCTATATTACATAGAGATAAAACACTATTAACCCATATTTAAAATACACAAATATAATTCATGATAATAAGAAACATGTGTGCAGATGTGTTTTTTTTTCTTAGATGTGTTGCTTTACTCTGCTGCTACATATGCAGTTTTTTTAACATCAATAAATCAATAAAATATTACATAGATTCCAAGATGTTAATGCATTTAGAAACTAATCTTTCTATATGATTTTTGTTATTATTGTTTAAATATAAATCATATGGCGAACAATCAAGAAAAACTTAAATATAGTATTAAATAAATTAAACAAATGACATCAAAACACTAAGAAAACAATTCATAATAATGTTCAAACTTCTGAGAAAGCCTACAATGGGTTGGGTAATCAGGTTAGCTAATTTCGACCACATAAGTTAGATTGCACCAAAATATTCAACCAAAACCTTAAGGAATTAGGCATATTGATCATCTTATATGTTGTTCAACATCTAATTTTGCATCCAATATAGAACTTTAACTCACACTTGACACAATAACATCTCTCTCTTAAGTGTGAGACTCTTTACATCTGAGATATAGAGACGGTTAAATAAGGTCAGACGGATGCACAACATGCTAAAAATGGTGGGTTGGTGGTGGTTTCTTGCAAGAATGTTTTTCTTCATTTCTTTCATAAATGAGAGAACGGAAAATAGAAAAAGGAAAAAAGTATTTGAACTTGATATAAATGATAAGGGAAAAATTAGGAGTGGTTTATCCTCGAGAGTATAGGAGATAGAGTGAGTTGCTGGTAATTTTATGGGTTTAGTTGAAGGAGTCAGAAATTTTGGGTAATTATTTTACCAAAAAATTTAATTGAATTAAAAAAGGTAACGTCATTTTAAAATGTCTAATAAACATGTATTTCGTCAACTCAGCATAACACATTTGCATTTTTCCATTGACAAATTCAACCAAATATTAAATATGTAGGGATTTAATATGATAGAGGTTGAATAAAAAAATAGAATGGAAGCGAATGACAACCAAACTAAATTTTAAGATAAAAAAAATTAAACAAATGACATCCAAACACTCACAAAATAGTGAGATTAATACCACACTTCACTTAAATATCCAATAAGCATGTATTTAACCACTGTCAGATCACACCAAAGACCAAAAGTGGAGGAATTTAAAATAATGGAAGCTTCATAAAAAAAATAGCATCAAAGCGAATGACATCGAAACTTAAATTTAAGATAAAATAATTAAGCAAATTACATTAATAAAAGTTCATCTTAATATTAGGACTTTCGGGGGACCTAAACTAGGTTGGATAATCACATTATGTTATGAGCAACCACAAAAATGAGATTGACACCACATCTTCATACAAATCCTTAAGAAATTAGGTATATAGATCATCTCACTTATATGTTTCTCGCCATCTACTCTTACATTCAATGTTGAACTTAAACTCACATATGACATAAGTGTCAGACTCTCTGCATCTATGATATGATAACATAGCAAAATAAGATTAGAGAAAAGCATATCATGGTAAATAGAATGGGTAGATAGTGATTTAATGGAGGGAGGTTTTTGTTCCTTTCTTTCACTGAGAAGAAAGACAATAAAGAAAAAGAAAGAAGACATCAAATGAATTTGAACATGAGAAAAGTTATAAGAAAAAAAGGAGTGTGTGCTTTGTTTCTGATAGTGTAGAGAATATAATGAGTTGCTGGTAATTTACGGGTTTGTTGAAGAAGTTTGAGATTTTTGGATAAATATTTTACTAAAGTTATACAAAAAAATGCCAAAATTCTAATAAGCATGTATTTTATCAACTCACATAACACATATGTATTTTTCCATGGTCAAATCCCACCAAAGATAAAAAGTGAAGGAATTCGAAATAACAAAACAGTTTTTTATAATGTTCGGATAATGTTGGGACTTATGAGTGAGTTTACACTGGGTTAGATCATCATATTAGGTCAATATGACATCACATCTTCACACAAAACCTTAAGACATTAGGTATATGAGTCATCTCACTTAAATATTGTTCAAAATTTACTCTTCCATCCATTGTAGAACGTCAACTCGTACTTGACACATTAACATCTCTTAATGAAGTGTGTGACTATTGTCTCTGTAATTATGTGACATAGTAAAATAAGGCAACAAAGGCACAACATGTTCAAAAAGGTTGGTTGGAAATGGTTTCATGGAGGGAGGTTTATGTTCATTTTTTTCATGAGAAGAGAGAAAATAATTTAAAAATAAAATAAAAACGAATATAAAAAGGAATTTAAAAATGGGAGAAACGATAAAGGAAAAATATATGAAGTGCATGTCTTATCCGTAAGAGTATAAGGGATAAACCAAGTTGTCAGTAATTAAATGAGATTTGAAGGAGTTAATATTTTTGGTAATTATTTTATCAAGAAATTAGACTTAATTAAAAAACTGTCAAATCATTTTAAAATGCCTGATAAACATATATTTTGTCAACTCTATAACACACCTTCATTTTTCATTGTCGCATCCCACCAAAGAGCAAATGTGAAAGAATTTAAAATAGTAGAGGCTGAATAAAAAAAAAAGCATAAAAGCGAATGATATCAAAAAAAAAATTAAGATAAAAAATTAAACAAATGACATTCAAACACTAATAAAATACTTCATCATCATATTGGGATGACAAAGGAAGCCTAACCAAAATTAGATCATCATATTAGACTAAAAACAAATGAGGAATGCTAACAACACCCTTTTTTAAACACTCACTCTCTTATTTGATGAAATCAATATATGTCTCGCCACTTTATATGAGTTCCATTTGTAAAATATAGGACCATCGTTGATTTAACCAAATTAGAGAGTGAGTGTTAAAAGAATGTTTAAATAGAGTGTTCTTACTTCTTAGCACTATTCAAAACAATAACACAAGTGAAATTGATAGCACATCATTAAGCCACATGTCTTAATGGTAGTTGCACAACCTTAGAATTAAATATTCCCACATGCCGAAATGGTAGTTGCTGAACCTTAAAATTAAATATTGCCCCATGCCTTAATAGTAACGAATCCCACACTTCTAAGGTTAAACCTTTTGGGTTGCTAGTGCTACTATTGAATTTTAATATACCTTTGGTTTCCCGATGAAAACACTCAAACATATGTTTCTACCATTAAATGTGGTTCTATTATGTTTTATATAGTTGTTTGGAATATGAAAGAAGAAGCATTTTTGCTTCCTTAAAATTGATTCGGATTGAAGCAGTGTTTTGTAGCTTTTGCGGTAGTTCAAATCAATTCTGCATTTGATCATGTCGGTATAGTGCATACTATCTAATTTTGATTAAGCAGTTTGGTAAATCAATTCTTTTCACTCAAAATCAAATCCTAACGGTGTCTTAATATTATGCCAAAAATTTCCAGCTGGTATATGATTTAGCAGTTTTTACATGCTTTCGCATGGTTCATGTGAAATGGCTGCAAAGGTCGTAATATTTTATGCAATATATAGTTAGGTTGTGGTAATGGTAGACATCATTATTTATTTATTCTATAAACTTGTATAAGCATTATTACATTACTACTTACTAGTGTTCAGACGGTACATATCGTTCTTTTTATTGCGTTAATACGTATCAATTACGAACATTAGTTTTTGTGAGATTTTCATTTTGATTAAAATTATAGCTATAAATATTTTGAATTTTCATATTGTAACAAACAATAAATATTTTTTCAATGATACCAACAATACATAAAATATGATATAAATTCTTATCATTTTTAATGACATCAACAATATAACATTATTGTAGTCAAATTTATTTAAGTGTGTAATTGAAAATGAAAAAAAAACACCTCAAAAATCATGTGTTTCTTTATATACAGTATAGATAATATACTAAACACTTATCAATTTAGACAGTCACATGTGAAACTGGTTGTGACATACTAGTATTATTGATCAGAGTTACATGTCATACTAACTAGAGTATTTGGGGCATTTGTTAAGCGATGACGCTTTTGGAAGCAATCCGAATATCTAAGAATAAGGGATGAGAGAATGTTATTTTTGAGTCAGATTCGCAAACCTTGGTGCATTCCCTTACGTCACATAGTCGTGACATGTCTAAATTTTATGTTATTCTTTTCTATATTATTGATGAGTTTGTATTACATTCTAGCTTCGAGACAAAGTTTAGTAAGCGACAAGCGAGCATGACAGCTCATACTCTAGTTCGAGTGGCCTGTTTTTGATTTAGTCACCAAGCTTTTGAGATTTATCCTCTTTGTATTGAACAATTTTTTATTAACGATATGAGTTAATTTTACTTTGGTAAAAAAAATGTTAATAATAATAATATTATTTATACCTACAATACAAATATTAATTATTATAACATTATATGGGCTATACGTAGGACCCTTTGCAATAGAATATCTAAAATTTTCATATTTTAATTATGTGAAATGAATATTTACCGACATATATATAATCTAATACTTATAAAATTTTGTTTATCTCTTTTATCAAAAGTAAAACCTTTGTTCATCTCCTTGACCAAAAAAAACTTTGTTCATCTCATCATCCACAAAAATAAAAACCATGTATTCTCTCCTCCAATGTATACCACACAAATCACGATGGTTAATTAATATTTTATTTTATTTTTTATATATATAATAGATTATGATGTTAATGCTATTAGCGGATAATTATCCTAAGAATTGATTGGAGAATATTTGCAATCAATGTACGTAGCAGTTGATCCAAATCCGTTAATATCGTATCCAAAATGTTAGAAGGAAGGATATGTGAACAACGTGATCTAATTCAATTTATTTTTTTGGTGCAATGATCTAATTCATTTTTATTTGTTATCTATTTGAGGTTAAGGGTAGCGGGACAAAGAACTCATTGCCAAATGGTGAAGGAATTGATAAAAAAAAATAGAAAAGAAACTTGATTAATTTCCTTATTTCTTATTTCTTTTGTAAAAAAATAAAATAAAACAATACTCTAAAGTTTTGTTGGACATGTATCTAATATCTAATCACATGATAACGATGGATTTTAGAGTGAAGGTTCAATTAAATAGTGTACCATTAAATTTAACCATGAGATTAAATTGCCCTACAAAACCTAGGTAGTCATTACCGCACCAGTTCTAACAACTGCACTTTGATTCACTTTTTTACTCGCGACTTTGGCATCTTCTGCCAAACAAGCTTTTCGTCTCCATCTTAAATCTAATCATGAGGAAAAATCAATTAAAATTAATTTAAAACAATTGGAAAGTCAAGCTCTCAGTTCCCAAACAAATAGATTCAATTAAAAAAATGCAACATAATTTTAAATGTTTAATAAATGTATTTTGTCGGCTTAGCATAGGACATATGCATTTTTCTCTTGTCACTTGATACCAAATTCAAAATTGAATGAATTTTAAATGATAGAGGTTGAATAGAAAAATTCACATGAAAAAGAATGACATATAAACTAAATTTAAAGATAAAATCTAAACAAATGACATCTAAAAACTAAAAAAAAGTTCAAAATGTTGTGATTTTTGAGGAATCCTACCTTGAGTTTGATCATCACAATGGACAAAGAGAATTTAGACAAGTGAGTTTGACATCAAATTTTTACCCTAAAGCCTAAGGAATTAGGTATATGGATCATATCATTTATATATTGCTCAACATCTACTCTTGCATCCAATTTTGAACTTTGATTCACATTTGACACTTTAACACATACAAAGTTTGTTGATGCATACAGCAACCAATTAGCAACATGACATTGATTGCAAATATGTTCCTACTACTCCCGTCTTAAATTTGGTGTTTTTTTAGTTTTACACGTTTATTAAGAAATTAATAATGTTAATTTAATGGTAAAATGTGTTTCTTTTACTAAAACTAGTAAAAGACCCGTGCATTCGCACGGGTCACGTGATATTACGGTAATTACATAAAGAAAAAGTTAAATTGATAATACTGTTAAATATTTATAGATATTAAATGAAAATTATCACATTAATGTAGTGAGTTTATTAAATATTTTTTATTATGCAAAAATCCGTTAGATATTTGCACTGGACCCTCTACAGATTTAATGTGTTTATATCAGCGGAAACAAATTTTTATGTCTTGATATTATAAAATTTATATGATAAAATTTTAAAAATTCATGATTATTATTGAAATACCAACAATAATGTATTGTTTCTATTAAATATTTGTTTATTTTATAAAAATACATTAATAATTTGCATCGCACTCGGTGCAGATTTTATGTACCTATGTTTGTGGAAACAAATATATTACCCATGTTTTTATATTTAAAAATGATAAATATGTGTCCCGTATTTTTTTTTTTTATATTTATTAGCAAAAATGTCTACCTTGTTTCTTTATACTCCTCTCTAGATTATTGTTCTCTTTGTGAATAAAGGAAGATGATAAATGACAAAATGTCTCAAAAAACCAAAGATTATAGGCCAAAATTAGGCAAAAAATAAACAATAAAAAATAAACTACATAATAAAAACCTCAAATATCACCGCACTACATACAAACTCTCGAATATCACAGCATTACACACAATCTTTTACTACTTCAATAAATTTACATCTTTGAGTTTCTAATTCCATTTCTCAATCGCCAAACCTTATAGTTGACACATGTACTGACAATGAGTACAATGTATGGAAACTAGGGTTTCTGAGCTCTGTTTAGGTCATGCCTTGGGAATGATCCCAAGGTTACTATTTGTAGCCTCTCTTGGGCCTACCCGGTCATGGTTTTGGGCCCAAATTGTAAAGGGCCAAAACCATGACTAGGGCGCCCTCGTAAGCTGCTGAGGGCGCCCCCAAAGGGTGCCCTTTAGGAAGGTCACCTAGGGTTATTTGTGACTGTAAAGTGGGCCCTGCGCCCTCCTGGAGGGCGTCCAGCCATATTCCAAGGGCTCACACCCTTGTCTTTAGGATCTCAAGTCCTAGATGGTGAGATCTACGGTCCACAGCCCAACAAGCACGAGTCTTGGTACAAGGCGAAGTGATTAAACTGTTTACGAGGGGATTTGCCTATGATTTGTTGCCCAGCAAGTGGGGCTTACCAGTCACGAAGCTATATGAAAAAAAAATTATGAGTACTAGCACAACATGGATGCTTGCCCAATCATGGGTGCTCGCCCGCGATGAGTGCTAGCCTAACATGGGTGCTCGCCCGCGATGAGTGCTAGCCCAACATGGGTGTTTAAACCCTACGTGGGTACTAGCCCACCACGGATACTAACTCAACGTGGGTACCAGCCCAACACGGGGACTAGCCCAACCTGGGTACTAGCTCCACATTTTTGTTTTTTTGAGTGCCTTAACGGGCGCTATTCCATCGAGAGTATGGGCGCTAGCCCAACGAGAGTATTCATATTATATTAGCCCAACAAGCACGAGTCTTGATATAAGGCGAAGTGATTAAACTTCGTGTAGAAACGACTCCTTTGAGTAGATTAGCTCGCCGCGCCCGTTAAACTACGTGTTGAGGACGCCTCTTAGTGGGATCCGACGGCTGACGTGAGGCGACCGTTCGCTCTCGCTGACGTGTTCGCATCGCAACGGTTCTTGGAAATCGTGCCCACTTAAGTGACGTCATCTGCGCGTTTTCCCAGGCTTTGTACTTTGAACTGTACTCGGATATACTTCCCCTGTCTCCTGTTTAGTTTTTGCCTTTTCACTTTCTTTCTCTTTTCTCATTTAAAAGCGTATATCCTTCACCAACCGTAAATAGTTCCGAGAATCATCGCACTCTCCAACACCAGATTATTCCTATTCTCCTTGCCTCTTTCTTTCATACAAAACAGGTAATCCCTTTTTCGAATTCGTCCTCTGTACGTTAGCTCTTCGTTTTTGTAGTTCAGGTTAGGATATGGTAGTTATCAAAGAGTGTGACGGGAAGGGCAACGTAATATCTCCGGCTAATTCGGAGGAGAGGGATGTGTTATTGAGAGAGGCGGTTAGACTTGCGAAACGATCAGATGGAACCACCGATTGGGTTGCTTTTGAAAATGCCTATTATGGCCATTCCGTTTTAGGAGAATTTTCGAGCGACTCGAGCGATAGTGAGGGGAAAGATGACAGTGGGAATTAATCTGATTGTATTATTCTTTCTGTTCGTCCAGGTCCCTCCCACACGAGAGAAACTCGCTGTATGGCGTCTGCTAGTAGTTCGGGACAAGGGGATTTTGCTAACGAAATGATGCGCTCGGAGTCCATGTATATGGATCCTCAGCGAGTGGCGCTGTTCCGAAGCGAAATTAGTGTTTCTTCAACAGGACGCGAAAAAGACGTGATTCTTGAGCCCTGCCGCCCTGGTGAGAAAGTTTACTTATGGATGCCAAGGGGTATGGCTCACGAGTTCTTCTACATGTACACGGCGGTCTTTGAAGATTTGGGCGTGAAGTATCCATTCACGCCCTTCGAAGTAAGTGTCCTGAGGTGGTTAAATGTGGCACCCTCGCAGCTTCAGCCCAACAGTTGGGCGTTCATCCGGGCCTTCGAGATCGCGTGCGAGGGTTTAGGCTTTGAACCCTCTGCTGGTTGCTTCTTTAGTTTTTATGGTACTAAGGGGGTAGACAAGTCGTCCTAGGTGTCCGTTGGCGCCCATCCTGGGAAACGGTTGTTTCCACCTTACGCATCTCATTACAAGAACTGGAGACGAACATTCCTTAGGGTGAGGGGAAGAGAGGATTGCGAGGACGCCGCAGTGCGTGTACAGAACGAATTAAAATTCCCCATCTGCTGGACGAGTTCTCCAGCTTCTATTACTGGGTTTGCTTACGAGCATTTGAGTGGGTATGAAAAAGATGTCGTTTCCTTCTTGGACAAGATGCTGCCCATGGATATCCGGGAGTTGCTGAATAGGGAGGGGAATGTTGATAGCTTAGAGGCTTATTTGCGTGAGTTGATTTCGTAACCCTACTTGTCTAGCTTTCTCGCCTTTTCCTTTACTAACTTGTGTATTGGCTTTGGTTTTTGACTTGCAGAATCAATGGCGCCTCTAACAGCTGCGGAGAGGAAGAAGTATTTGGCCGAGATGAAAGCCAAGAAATCGGGCGGGGTGTCGGACGCCAGCGATCCTTCTGGGCTTATCCTTCGCAAGTCTAAAAGGAAAGCTGAGGTTGTTCTTGACGCTCAACCTGAGTGCAACGTTGACGTTGAAGTGGCGCGAGAGAAAAATCGAGAGGAGAAGAAGAGGAAAGCGCCATATGGGGAAGAGGGGGTGATGAAAGAGAGGAGGTCCAAGAAGGCGCATTCTCGTCCCGCCGCTGAATTTACTGGTCCCAGCCGGGAGGTCCAATCCTTTTGGGACAAGGATTTCGATTATGGAGCTTACGTGAAAGAAAAGATGGTTTGTAATCCTGATGATGTGAAAGCTGGGACACAGAACCCTGTTCCCTTTACAACGAGGGATATCGGTGTGAACTGTTTGCGGTCTATTATGCTCTTGATGGCCGTGGATTGCAAATATGAAGAGTCGGTTCGTAATGGAGAAACATTGCTGGATAAGGTGAAGTCGCTGGAGAAGGAATTACAAGAAGTCCAGGAGAGCAAGGAGAAGGAGGTCAGGGAGACTAAAGAGGCGATGAGGTCCGAGTGTGATGAACGTATCAGTGATTTGAAGATTGGTCATGACGCCGACCTAGCTGGGAAGGATGCAGTGATCATTCGGTTGAGGGATGAGGTTGCCTCAGGAGTTGAGAGAGAAGTGGCGTTGAAGGCTGAGGTCTCGGAAGCCAAAGGAGAACTGGCCCTGTCCTTTGAGAATGGCTTCGATTGTGCAAAGGAGCAGGTCGCCTTTCTTCATCCGGACGTTGACCTTTCGTCTTTGGACTCTTTCAAGATTGTTGTAGATGGCGCCCTTGTGGACGAACAATAATTTTTGTTGTAATTTTAATTTGCTTTGATCTTGAACTTTTTGAATTCATAATGATGCATTATTTGTACTATGTTGCTTCGAATTTCTTCTTTTTAACGACGATGATAACGATGTTTCCTGGGCGGTAACTATTACTTGTCTATTTTCGCGACTTGCTAAAGATTGTCAAACCGTTTAATTTTTGGCGTTATTGCTTTATTGGGGCATCTTTTTGCATGAACTCTTCTATTTCCGCAACGTTTTCGTTTTCGGCTCACGACGTCTTAGAGCCCTTTTTTAGGGTTAAGGAATTAGGTGGCGACCTCGTTTTCGGCTCACGACGTCTTAGAGCCCTTTTTTAGGGTTACAGAATTAGGTGGCGATCTCATTTTCGGCTCACGACGTCTTAGAGCCCTTTTTTAGGGTTAAGGAATTAGGTGGCGATCTCATTTTCGGCTCACGACGTCTTAGAGCCCTTTTTAGGGTTAAGGAATTAGGTGGCGATCTCATTTTCGGCTCACGACGTCTTAGAGCCCTTTTTTAGGGTTAAGGAATTAGGTGGCGATCTCATTTTCGGCTCACGACATCTTAGAGCCCTTTTTTAGGGTTAAGGAATTAGGTGGCGATCTCTTTTTAAGCTCACGACGTCTTAGAGCCCTGTCTTAGGGTTAAGGAATTAGGTGACTGATAAGTGCCAAAAATGAGTTAAAAATCATATTTAATTTAGGCACTTAGATAGCTTGTTTTGCAAGTTATCATGGGAAAAGCTCATAATAATCATTGATTAAATGCCTATATAGCTTTTACTACTTTCCCCATCCAATTGTGCAGGAAGATACAAGCCAGGACATCAACTGAGCAAAGAAAATGAAGTTTTTATGAAGCCATCGCTACAAGCGCGCGTTTGGTCGCTACTAGCGAGGATAAGCAGGGATTTTTGGAGACTTCATCGCTAGAAGCGCAGGATTGGTCGCTTCAGGCGATCCTTTTGGGAGGTTCATCGCTACAAGCGATGGATTGGTCGCTTCAAGCGACCAAGGGCGGTTTAGTGCCAGGTGCTGACGTGGAGCTTCCTTATTGGCCAGAAGTCGGTCGTCGCTACAGCGACAGGCTCGTCGCTTGTAGCGAGCGAACATAAATTCAGAATTTATATAGCTTTTCAGCACAGTTTTGTACAGCATCTCTTGTAGATTTCTTAGTAGTTTTTCTGTAGAATATTTTAGCTTAGCTTTTAGACATAAAACAAGGGCTAGAGGCTTTGATCTTCAAGGAGCAAAGGTGATTGGATTGTGGAATCAACCAAAACTCTTTGGGAAATCAAGAATTTAGGTTTGTATTTTCATCTTTTCTCTACACTTTTGTAAAGCTATCATGAGAATGAATAGCTAAATCCCCTAGTTGGGATTGGAATGACTCTTTCTAGCTTAGTATGTAATAGTTTGATTATGCAATAAATATGGTTTTTAGCAATTGATGTGTTATTGAGTTTTTCTTGCCATTCATTGTCGTGTTTTGATTTAAAATGATATTGACGAATACTTTTAAATCTTTGGCGAGAATAGCTCTATCAAAATAAGAAAATCTAGAAATGGATTTGGGTTTTGATAATCGCACATAGTTTCGGAACTTAATGCTTTCGGATCGTTTGATTGATTGGGAAATCGTCGATTAAACGATACGATCGATCTCGCGACGTCATTTGGGAAATCAATGACGTTGTCGAGCGATATGTGGTAATTTCACTAAAACGCTAAAACTCATATGCACGATCTTTAGATTACATTCGAGGCTCGATTGAGGAAATTCCGATCTCAACGCTTTTATTCCTTAGTTTTTGTCGTCTTTATTTTCCGCATTTTTACATTACCATAGTTTATGTACAAACATTCGTACAAAACCCTTTTAGCTCAAAACGAGAGCGATTGTTGAACGGTTCGAAGTGTCGCACTAATCCCTGTGGAGACGATACAAAAATACTTACCTCGTTTGTTGAATTACTAATACTACTTCAACAGTGACAACCCCTTTGGGGTTAACGGATCATATGGCGCGCCTTTTGCGAGTTGACACTGTCTATCTCGTTCCGGTGATGTCTGTGATATTGGAGTCAAAGCAGAGATAAAAGTAAATGGGAATTGGTGCCTCATTAAAAACCCCAGCTTTCGCGGGGAAAAGAGTGCTCCCTTATTCCTCTTCATTAGTCGGAAATCGAAATACAAAGAATTCTAAAAAAGAAAATATGAGCTTTACTTCAACTTAGTCTTGTGTGGTTTGTTTGTAAAAATAATGAAATACTCAGCTGTAGTAATGGCGCAGGTTGACTGCATTCCAGGTTCGGGGTATCGTGTCTCCATTCAGCTCTTCCAGTTTCTATGCTCCGTGTGCTAGTTTTTCCCTGATTCGATACGGTCCTTCCCAGTTGGGTAGTAGCTTTCCAATTCGAGTGGGCGCGACGACCTGCCTTAAGACCAAATCTCCTTCTTTCATGTCCATCGGGATTACTTTTGAATTGTACCGGCGGGCTGCTCTTTGTTTTGCGGCGAATTCCCGGATGTGGGCGGCCTCCCGTACCTCATCGATCATGTCTATTCTGCATAGCAAGCTTGTCTCATTAGCCTCCTCCGAGAAGTTTTCCCGACGCCATGTTGGCGTGTCAATTTCTACGGACAGCATAGTGTCGGCGCCGTACACCATAGTGAACGGGGTTTCCTTGGTTGTGGAGTGGGGCGTCGTGTGATATGACCAGAGCACCTCATGTAACTGCTCAGCCCAAAGTCCCTTGGCGTCGTCGAGCTTCTTTTTGATGCCGTTCAAGATTACCTTGTTTGCAGATTCAGCTTGTCCGTTTGCTTGGGGGTGGATGACTGAGACAAACTTCGTTTGGATTCCGAGTTGGTTGCAGAAGTTTACCACCTTGGAGTTGGGGAACTGAGTCCCGTTGTCTGATACTATAACTTTGGGTAGCCCAAACCTGCATATTATTTTCTTCCAGTAGAAACGTATCACTCTGTCCGCCGTGATTTTGGCGACCGCTTCGGCTTCAACCCACTTGGTAAAGTAATCCACTCCGACTATGAGGAACTTAAGTTGTCCGGGTGCCAATGGGATTGGGCCTACAATGTCCACTGCCCACTTGTGAAAAGGCCATGGGGAAAAGACCGAGGTGAGTTCGCAAGCAGGGGCTTGCTTCTTATCAGAGAATCTCTGACACTTATCACACTTTCTTACAAAGTCGGCGCTCTCTTGGATCATTGTCGGCCAATAGTAACCTGCTCTTAAGAGCTTCGCGGCCAAGGATCGCCCGCCGATGTGGCTCCCGCATACTCCTTCGTGCACCTCTAAGAGGACGAGGTGGGTCTCGTTTTCACCTAGGCACCTGAGCAGAGGCGTTGCCTTGCCCCTCTTGTACAATTTGCCAGCGACCATGCAATACTTCGAGGCCTTCTTTCGTATTTGTAGCTCTTCCTCCTCGCTTTTGGGATTAAACGCTCCTGTGAGATATTTGATAAGCGGCGTCATCCATCCCTCCTCTTCGTTCTCCACGGCGCCTACTTCCATGATTTCTGTGCTAGGGGTTGCCAGCACCTCTTGGATGACCGTTCTGTTGTTTCCTGGGCGTTTGGTGCTGGCAAGTTTAGACAAGAGATCTGCTCTTGAATTCTGCTCCCTTGGAACGTAGATTGCCTCGAAGAAATTGAAGGTGGAGGCCAAACTGTTGACCTTTGCTAAATATTTAATAAGTTGACTGTCCTTTGCTTGGTATTCACCGGTAATTTGACTCGTCACCAACTGGGAGTCACTCTTCGCTCTTAAGTTTTCAGCTCCCATCTCTTGCGCCAACTTCATGCCCGCTACCAGGGCTTCATACTCTGCCTGGTTGTTGCTCGCCTTGAACTCAAATCTCAGCGACTGCTCTATGATTAGGCCCCCTGGTCCTTCCAACACTATGTCGGCTCCACTACCTTTGAGGTTTGATGATCCATCGACCGATAATAACCATACGAAGGGGGCGATTTCTTCCACTGGGGATGAAAATTCTACTAGGAAGTCGGCCAGAACCTGTGACTTTATGCTGCCTCTGGGAAGATATTGAATGTCGTATTCGGATAATTCCACTGCCCAGGATACCATTCTTCCCGCGAGGTCAGGTTTCCCCATCACTTGCTTGATGGGATAATTGGATTTGACAACAACTTTATGTCCTTGAAAATATGGTCGTAATTTCCTCGCCGTTGCTACCACTGCTAGAGCGAGGAGCTCTATTTTCTGGTATCTCAGTTCTGCTCCCTTGAATACTTTGCTCACAAAATACACTGGCTTTTTTACCTTCGTCAGAATCTTGTACGAGGATGGAACTCATAGCGTTTTCTGATATAGACAGGTACAGGAAAAGGACGGCGCCCGCATCTGGACGATGTAGAACTGGCGGGATGGAGAGAAACGTCTTTATCTTTGTGAACGCCTCTTCGCACTCTTCGGTCCATTGAAAAAGTTCCTTCTTCTTTATTGAGGCAAAGAAAGAGAAAGCTTTATCGCCGACAGATGATAAAAACCTGGAGAGCGCCGCGAGCCTACCTGTCAACTGCTGCACCTCCTTGATGTTAGAGGGGCTTCTCATGTTGATTATCGCTTGACATTTGTCAGGGTTTACTTCAATACCGCGCCTGGTCAGCATGAAGCCTAGGAATTTTCCTGCGTGAACCCCAAAAGAACATTTGGCTGGGTTGAGACGCATGTTATACGCTCGGACCTGATCGAAGATCTCTTCCAGGTCCTTTGAATGGCTTTTATCTTGTTTTGTTTTCACCACCAAGTCATCGATATAGACCTCCAAGTTCTTTCCGATTTGCTCTGCAAAGGCGGTGTCCATCAACCTTTGAAAGGTAGCGCCGACGTTCTTTAAGCCGAAAGGCATGACTTCGTAGTGGTAATTTTGGTGATTGGTCATGAAGGCGGTTTTCGGGGCGTCGAGAGGATCCATCTTTATTTGATTGTAACCGGAGTATGCGTCCATGAAACTTAGGGTTTGGTATCCTGACGCGTTGTCAATAAGGTGGTCAATATTTGGGAGGGGATATGGGTCTTTTGGACAGGCGGTGTTCAGATCGGTGTAGTCGACACACATGCGCCATTTTCCGTTAGCTTTCTTCACGAGGACGACGTTGGCCAGCCATGTAGGATACTTGATCTCACTTATGAAATGGGCGTCTCTTAATTTGGCAACTTCTTCATCTACTGCTTTCCTCCTCTCCTCGCCTAACTTCCTTTTGCGCTGAGCGACCGGTTTCACTCCTGGGCGTAGAGCAAGGTGGTGGCATACGATGGCAGGGTCGATGCCGGGCATATCTGACGGGTTCCAGGCGAACAAGTCTAAGTTTTTTCTCAGAAGATCCACTAGACTTTGCTCTTCGGCGGGATCCAAAGAAGTCCCCACCTTGGTTGTTTGATGTGGTTCCGGGCCTATTATGACTTCCTTCAGATCCTCCGTGGGTTCAAGGCGCTCGTTCTGGAATTCTTCCCTTGGGTCTAAGTCGATTGTGTTAACTTGCAATGCTTCGTTGTGGTTGCGAAGCTGTCGGATCTGTTGCTGTACTGCTTCTGCCGCCTTTGGGTCCATGAACAACGATGGCGATGATGGTCGGTTATGAAGGTTTAAGGCTGGCGACTGAAGGTTAACAGTCAGGATTGCGAATCTCAGGGGGGAAAATTGATGTTTTGAACAAGGAATGGGTTGAATGTTTGATGGAAGTTAGGGGTAGATTTAGGGGTGAATTGTAACACCCCGATTTTTAAATATTAATTTATTGATATTATTGTTGTATAATATAAGTAATATTAATATTATTAGGAATTATTTGTTTGGTGTTTTCAAAATAAGTTGTTGGATTGTGGATATTGAGAGAATAGATGAGTTAGCTAGTTGTTGAAAAATAGGAGATTAAGAGAAATCAAGGAGAAAGAGATGTTTTTAGAAAAAATAAGAGTAGAGGTGTAATAGTAAAAAGGAGGGGTTTGAATGAAGGAATTAAGTAGTGTTTTAATTAAATAGGATAAAAGGAGGTGTAAATAGTGGAGAGCAAACCTGTTAGAATGTAATTTCTTAGTCCCCAAGTTTTGCTAAAATAATTTTGGAATGCAATCTAAAATATTTTTATGCACAATCTAATATATTTTGGTTTGTGATCTGAAATTTATTTTGATACTCAATAATATATTTTTATACTAAATATGATATATTTTGGTACTCAATTAGAGATATTTTTGTACTAAATCTAATATATTTTTGTACTCAATAATATATTTTAATAATGAAGAGTAAATCTGTTAAATAGTTATGAGAGAAACCTAGCCCAGTTAAAAGGTTATAAATAGAGGAGAGCATTAGAGAGAATTAGGGTTACAACAAACATAGAAAAGATTAGAGATCAAAGGAAAACTAGGGTTGCAGAGAGAAGAAGCAAGGAGACAAGTGAGAAGAACCTGGAGAGAGATTTTACCGTAGGAATATCAAATTCTGCAAACTAGAGGTAAGGGGGGAGTCTCTATTCACCATAAGGGTTGTACTCATGTGGGTAGTGAAGGGTTGTGTTCTTTTCCTTGCTTCCATAATCTTTTGATGAAATCTTTCTTATATTCATGTTCTTTTATGTTGTTATAATTACTTTTTGATGATTTCTTATTAAATTCATGTTCCTTAATGTTGCTGTAATTATATGTTTGATTTTATCTCTGAATTGTGATGTTTTCGTGTTGAATTCGTGATTAACATACGGTGATGTCGTGTTTTTAAGGATTTTATTTGAAAAGCTATTCAATTTTTGCCGTGCTTTCTTATTTGCAAATTGGTTCATAATAATTTGATCAGATACGTGTTTTTTTTGTTTATCGCCTCTTAGTTATACCAAAGTATTAGATGCATCAAACCTGATCTCTAGACAAGCTTAATCATGCTTAATTCAATATATGGCTACTGTGTATTGTATAGGCCTTAATTTTATTAGATAAAACTTAATCTGGATCGAATAAAATAGTACGGTTTCTATTAGAAATCAATTTGGGCATTTAACATTTTTTTTGTCGTAATTGATGTGTATTCAACTATACATTATCGTTAATTTCATGTGATAATACAGCCAATATAAGCTATACAAAATTACTCCCCTATCTAAATGTTTAACACCCGAGAGATTAAAGTTGCTCTTGCTTTTCACCCAAAAAAGTTCTTTTGTTTATTTGTGTTATTTAGGTTGTACATGTATCTATGATATACAATAAATCCAAATGAATGAATTCTAATTTAATACAATGGGTAAGATTACGTGCATTTACTCTTGAGCTCTTGTTTTTGTCCTTATTAATTATTTGATGATGTGTATTGATGTGTTATATAAAATGTGTTATTTAAAGATGTGTGATTTAATGATGTGCTATATAAAGATGTGTGATTTAAAGATGTGATTATATAAAGATGTGTTATTTGAAGATGTTTGATTTAAAGATGTGTGATATAAAGATGTGTTATTTAAAGATGTGTAATTGTTGAGTCATATAAAGATGTGCATTGTTGAGTCATTACTTGGTGTTCATGCATTCATGGTCAGTCCGATTTAAAGATGTGATTTAAAGATGGGGGATAAATCAGTAACATACCTCTGATATCCAAAACCGGTACCACATGCATATAGAGTCGAGTTAGGGACATTGCATACATAACTGCAAGTCTATTTGAAGATGTGTAATTAAAAGATGTGTCATTTAAAGATGTGTAACTATTTAAAGATGTGATATTCAATGATGTGCTTCTATATGATTGTGTGTGAATGGCATGTATTTTACTATATGTCTACTTGATATTTTTAAATGATGTTGATTCTTGTATGTTATTATAAGATGTCGATTGATGCCTATTGATTTTATTAAATGAACGCTTATGATTAAATGTCAATACTACCTGTCTGTGATGTATACATGCCTAACTACAATTGATGATTATTTTATCTGAATCTATACATGTGTTAGTAGCAGTGAGTCTCGGAGGACGGCATTGGAGCCTTCTCTTTTTATCGCTTTTGGGAGCCTTTATCGAGTCGATGCTCTGATTAGTAACACTAGGGATTGAGAGTTTATTTTTATTTAAGACTTTGTTTTAGAATTCATTTTGAATTCAGTTTTGATGTCGATTTAATGATGTGACAATTATTTTGAAAGTTTTGAAATTTATTCCGCTGCGACGTTTTTAATATTAAATGAAGTATTTTTGGATTGATTTAGAAATGTGACACCCTTGCGTGTTTAATTATTTATTTAATTTTATTAGAAAATAAAATGTGTAGTTTAGGGTGTTACATGAATCGCGGCGGATTCGAAGGTTCTAAGGTTGCTCCTGAGAAACACTGTGGATGCACGACGTTCTGGTCGCTTTCCGAGGTCACGGATCCACTGCCTTTCTTTCGGAGACGGTGGCTAGGTTAGTTTTACCGTAGCCCCACGGTGGGCGCCAACTGTACTGGCAGTGAGTACAATGTATGGAAACTAGGGTTTCTGAGCTCTGTTTAGGTCATGCCTTGGGAATGATCCCAAGGTTACTATTTGTAGCCTCTCTTGGGCCTACCCGGTCATGGTTTTGGGCCCAAATCGTAAAGAGCCAAAACCATGACTAGGGCGCCCTCGTAAGCTGCTGAGGGCACCCCCAAAGGGTGCCCTTTAGGAAGGTCACCTAGGGTTATTTGTGACTGTAAAGTGGGCCCTGCGCCCTCCTGGAGGACGTCCAGCCTTATTCCAAGGGCTCACACCCTTGTCTTTAGGATCTCAAGTCTTAGATGGTGAGATCTACGGTCCAACACAATTTATCCCTTTAGACAAATCATGCCGCCACACTCTTAGATCTTTGATCAAACTTCAGCCCCATTTTTTACTTAAGAGATAAAAGGCATGTTGAATTATTTTTCCTTGTAATTTTTATGCAACATCACTTTCCCTTTCACATGTGTCCTGCACCTTTGCCTAAAGCATGGTTGTTAACAAAAGCTACTCCACAATCAATCATCATAAACCAGAACTCCTCAAAAAAGTATTTTTTCCAGCTTAAAACACCTTAAATCCATCCTTTAATTATACTCACAACCACGGTGTCTATTTGAAGTTGTTAGCACCTGCAAGATACTACAAAGAGACAAAAGTATGAGTAAAAGACATGTTTAGAGATTTAAACAAACATATAGTATGCTTCATTGTGGAATCACAGTGGATAATTATGAAAAAGCAACATTTCTTTGTTGCAAGTTAAAATTCGGCCAACTAAATTCATATATCATTCTAAACTCCCAACTAAATAAATGGATTATATTAAATTCAACTTATAACATATAGCCTACAAACAAATAAATGAGTAGAAAGATAAACATTATAGGACGCAGTTTGTTTTAAGATAAAAGGTTTAGTTACTTAGTATATAATGCAATATACCTTTCTAAACTGGCAATGAGAAATCAAAGACAGATGCATGCCTTACATGTAAAAAGTTGAGAGAAATAATCATAGAATAACACTCTAAACGACTCCCAAAATATAAAAAAAATGGGACTCTCACTTTAATAGAATGAACCCCATTCAAGTAAACCACAACATCATCTACTCATGAGATATCTTTAAATAAAAGAAAATAAATCAAACCACAAAATTTAAAAATTAAATCACAAAAATAAGGGTGGAATGAACAAAATAGATGAAAGTGTTTTTCAGTGAAACTTAGACTTTCATCTGACCATTGTTCTACATTCACAGTCTGCCAATTCATATTAATTGTTGATGTTTATGTGACTAAAAATACCTTAAATAATGCTCTATGTTCTTTGAGTGACTTAAAATCATGAATAGTACACTAATCAAAACTAATAATTGCACCAATTTCCCTTTCAATATCAATTGACATGTTAGTTGCTAGAAACTCAGCCTCCATCTTGTAATAAATTTCAAAGAGATCACAAAATTGGTAACATACTTACAGAAATATGTAGAATCTCTTTTCACAAACGTATAATCACATTTGATATGAAAATTTCCCAAGTTATTCGCTGCTAAGCAAGGATGCAAATTTTTCAGATTACGTAGATCAAAAGTTGGATAAACTAAAAAGCAAAAATTTACAATAAATTAAGCAAAAATTACAACAAAATTCCAAATAGATAAGAAACCTAATAATGAGGCCCAACGTGCTTTTCACTAAGGATTATACCTCTTAATGTCACCATGATGAGATAATAGAATTAATACTTTTTTGATATATGGTCAAATTTCCACCATTTGTAACTTTTCAATACTTTTACATATAACATAATACATCTGCGCTGATGATATGAAGAAGAACAATGCACTTGTTGCCTCACTCCTTCAAGTATAGGAGGACTATCTCACAAAGTTTCCTGTAAAAAAAAAGAAAGAAATGTTCATTAATTAAAATGGACACGTGAAAAGGGGTTTATTGTTGAAACATGATTAACTTGTAGAGGGTGAGACATATCCTTCAATTCATTAGTGCAAGTGCAAAACAAAATATCCAAATTGTAGTGAACCAAGTTACCCAAAACTAATGACCTTACCACAAACAACACTAAAACTGAGAAAGAGATCAACAACAAACTTAAAAGATAAATAAATGGCAAAGAAAGAAGGAAACCGAAATACCACAACCAAAAAATCTAAAAATAAGAATCAAAGAGATTCTATGCAAAGGAGTGTTGAACATAAATACTTTATTGTGAGAAGAGGAACAACATTCGAACAAAGGGAGTATTGAAGGAGTAATTGATGTTTAGGAGAAACTGAAGAAGGTAGTATTGAAGGAAAGGTTTGTGAGATGAGTGAATGAAATATGTGTCAAGGGGAATATTGACGAAATCAGTGAGAAGAATGACCCAAGGAGTAATGAGTATTGTGGGAAATGAGAAAAACAAAACGTGTATTGGCATAATGAAAATACATTGGAAAAAGAAGGAAAGTTAGTGTGCATTAATTAGTTTGATTATGGAAATGTAAAATATGCTTTGTGGGAGAAAATGACACTTTAAGCCCTTTATTTAGTGATTTAGTGAGTTTTATTGAGGATAATTAAGGTACTTTCGTGGTAATCACTTTTCTTATGATAGTAGTAGACACCATTAATAGTTATAGTTAGTGGAATAGTTATTTAATTGAAGTGTAATAAATATGAGTATGTTAATGAAAAAATAATAATAAATATTGTATTGATACCGTTATACTCCCTCTGTCCTTATTTATAGGAGTAGTTTACAAAAAAGTTTTGTCCCTAAATATAAGATTATATACAAATTCCTAGATGTATTGATTACTCTTTTTTCAAATATACCTCTTATTAATATTATCAATTTGTCTTGATATATGAAAAGTTAACATTAAATATATATTTAATTAAAGGTAATCTAGTAATAGTCACACACATTTGAGACAACTTTATTACTCCAATAACTTTTCTTAATACACGTGATTTTTGTAAACTACTCCTATAAAAAGTGACGGATGGATTACAAAGAACAAATAATTTGAGACAGAAAAATGACAAGAGAACGCCTAAATATGAGGGGGATTTGGATCACCTGCTGCCACATGACTGCAGCCCATGTGATTTTTGTGAGTGAGGAGAGAAATTGAAAATTTAAAATGAAGCGATAAAGATGAGAAAGAAGGAAATGATGAGAGATATAGAAACATAAAAGGCAGCAAGGGAGGGGGCCGACAGAGGATTCATATCCGATATTATCACACAATGGACCCTATTTCTTATGACAATGTCTGAGAATCTTTTGACATGCGGTTTTAATTCACGATTTAAAAACAGAGAAATACTCCCTCCGGTCTATATATAAGAAAATTTTCAAAAAACTTTTTGGTCATATTTATAAGAAAATGTCACAACTTTTAAGATGTAGTTATTGTTTAAAAGACTTTTCTATCTCTAATTTAATGTTTGTATTTTTAATATTTGTGAATGTATTTAATGCTTCACAATTTTTTATGAGGGTATAGTTGTAAAAATATTAAAAAAGTTATATTAATTAATAATTGTATTGGTTTTGATGTTTTTTTTGTTTTTCTTCTTATAATAAGGACCGGAGGGAGTACTTACTTGGTAACAATCACAAATAAAAAATGTTTAGGCATACACACATTAATGGAAAATTTAATAGAGAACATAATTGAATGATGTGATTAAATTCTCTCTCATTTGTTTTCTCTATTTATGTGAGTGTGTCCAAACACTTTTTATTTGTATTTGTGTCCATGTAAGACTTGCTCTTAAAAACAATGACCCTACATAAATTTATGAGCAATTTTGTTATTGGTTGGGATAGGTTGGTGATCTTGCCCTTATAGTATATATAATTGGATTTGGACACAGAGTAAAATTCTTCAACGAGAATATTGGTATCCAAATGGCGCCACGAGGCAGAGGTGTGGCTACAATTCTAGCCATTGGCACAGCAAATCCACCCAGTGTCATCCTTCAGGCAGATTATCCAGACTTCTACTTCAAGGATGTCAACATTGATAGTGATGATGAGCATCTACAACGCTTGAAGCTGAAGTTCAAACGCATATGTATGTTTATTTTCTTACTTATATATATACTCCCGTAAACTATTTTATTGACTGATCACCATGATAAGCATGATAAACCACTGGTTCGTAAAAAAACTCATACTTATGGCTGTTTGAGATAGACCAAGGGAAATTTTTCCAATTAGCAACATGCAACAATGCAACAATCATTTGGGTGTTTTGATAAATCCGTGGACTTTTAATACAATTTTTTTTGGTTTAAATGTACTTTTCATACCTTTATTTTTAATTTTATGAAGTTTTGGTACCCTTATTTAAAATTTAGTGTTTTAGTACCCATATTTGAAAATAGGATTATCAAAAGTGCATTTATTAATTATATAAAAAAATGAGCATGAAAGAAAGGCAAAGAAAACCAATTAATTGGACTCAGGTTGTTAATGAACTTCTTCAAATAACAAATTGTCCAAGAGAACCTGAATTTGATTTCTGGGTGTAACAATTATTGATCAGGCTTTACTTACCTCCAGGTTGAACTCCGGGTTACTAGGGTTTTCCCATATCGCTCGGCATTTTCAGCGGCAGTATACTGCCGTTGGAAACTTTTAAGATCACTTCAATAACTTTTTAAGTTGGTTCGGTCGATCTTAAAAATGTTCAACGACAGTTATTTACCGCTGAGAATGTCAAGCGGCAGTTAACTGTCGCTGGTGTAGTGAATGAGCAATTTAATAAGTGAGAAGTGGAAGTTCGTTAATACATTTTTATTTTGAAGAAGTTCCTTAAAACATATGTTGTTACTCATTCAATATACAAGCACTCGTACATTTTCCTCATAATAATTAGATATTAAAATTTTAGTAATTTTTTAAAGAATAGTAATTATTAAAAATTTCAAATAAAACTATTGAATTTAATTTAAAGACAACACGACAAGGTTACTTTATAAAAAAAACACGATAGGGTTATTAAAAAAATGAGGGCTCATTTAATGGTTAGAAAAAGAAACAGTATCATATTTTGCATCAATTCAGTGTATGATGTGACAATAAGATATTATAGTTAACCCTTAAATTTATTTTATCTTATTTCTCTAGTTAAATTATTTATCTTGAATATAAGCTGAGTTAGAAACCATAAGAATAGTATAAGAAAATAATTTATTGATTTACCCTTAGAAGATTTATTGATTTAAAAACTACAAAAATATGAATACTAACTTATTTTTTAACAAAATAAATATAATTTTCTTGCAAGAGTAGTTTTTTCATTACATATAATATATATAAAAAAACATTTATTTAGATTATCTAACATATATAACATAATTATTTAGTTACTCGTGATTTGTTTAAAATACTAAAATTATTAATTTAGTAGTGTCAATGATTTATTCTAAAATTTTATAAAATTATTTAATTACTTATTTTAATTTTTATTAATTTTTAAATTTTAAAATATCACGAAATAATTTGAAAAAATGTAATTGCTTCATAAAAGTAGTTTATAATTTAAATATCATATGTATTCCGTTATGTTATTATGATGTTTGTGTACCAAAACATGATATGATAAAATATTATTATCATTTATATGCTATATCACACGTCCTTATCCTAAGACATCAGTACCTGAAAATTTTGTATAGAACATATTTAGACACCTAATGTATGAACATTCATTCAATATTTCCCTTTCATTTTATATCTACTATCTTTTTCTTAACATATCACTCTTTCTATCTCTCTCTCTTGCAATATATATACACCGTCCATCAAACATATTCCTTTTGTTTACGCCCATCGAGCATGCATTTTTTACATGTCTCACACCTTAGCAACTTTGTGGTCTCTTTTATATTAACTCAAATTAACTAATCTTCTCCACTGCGTGTGCAGGTGAGAATTCAGAGATAGAGAAACGACATTCTGTCCTGACAGAAGAATTTCTGAAACAAAACACAGAAAACGGCATTTATGAATCTCTTCCTTTGGAAAAACTACCAACAGAAGAGGTAGTAAAACTAGGCAAAAAAGCATCATTGAAAGCCATAAAAGATTGGGGATAATCCATATCACAAATCACACACCTCATCTTATGCACAACTTCTTGCTTCAGCAGCGTTGCTGGTCCAGATACACACCTCGCCAGACTTCTCAATCTCAAACCTAGCGTTAACAGACTCGTGATGTTTGGTCACAGTTGCCACGCCGGTGGCACGATCCTCCGTATCGCCAAAGACATGACTGAGAATAATGTCGGTTCAGGTGTTCTTGATGTTTGTTCAGAAACCATGTTAGCTTCGTTTCAAACACCCACCGTTAATTATGCTCCTACTACAGATGTTCTTATCGGACATGCTCTTTTCGCAGATGGTGCTGCCGCTATGATCAAGCTGCCGATCCTACAAAGAGATTCCAAACATTGTGTCTAATAATGTTAAGAAGTGTATGATTGGTGCACTTTGTTCGATAGGTTTTGATGAAGATATTGAATGGGACAAGTTGTTTTATGTGGTTCATCCAGGTGGACCACTTGTGTCGAGTAAGGTTGAAGAGAAACTTGGATTGAGTGAAGGGAAGCTGAAGGAAAGTTGGCATGTGCTGAGGGAGTATGGAAACATGTGGAGCTCAATGTTGTATTTTTATAGTATTTGTTATATTTCAAAAGTTATAATTTTCCACATTTGATTTCCTACTGATATAACTACAATTTAATTATATTTTACTTGGTCAATGACTCATTATGAGTTAGTGGAATAACGTGATTTGCCTATAATGTGTCTTTCCATCTTTTTAGCAAAGCTAGTTTTAATTTGTAACTGATTGGTAGTATTAATTTGCAATGGGTTAATATTAACTGGCAAAAAATCAATTTGGCATAGATAAAAAAAAGCGCTTTTCCACTTTGCTGATCAGTGTTGGAAAAACAAATACTGTTAATTTTTGTACGTGTCTTTGATAGAAAAAAAAAACAAATCTCCTCACAATCATGCTTTGAGACACATCTTTGGGTTTCATCTTCCTGATTAAATTATATTCTTGCTAGTTTCTGTATCCTTGATTACCATCAAGAAGAGTTTGTTAAATCCTAGGGGGGTTAGCGTATTATACGCGGAAAATCCTTGAAGACAGCGCGATCAGCGCGTCTCAGACTATCTCGTCAATCTTGTTTTGTAGGTATTTGTAGCAGCTTCTACAACAATCTCAAGGATTTTACATGGCTGCTCAGACAAATATAGTGCAAAACAAAGCTGCAATGAAAAGGTACGATAACAAAGAGTCTTATCACAATAACCATAAAAATGATTTTGCCCATGATGTTGTTAACCCCAATTTTAAAAGAAGATGTATGTCTTACGTTATTGGAAAGTCAAGTCTTGAAATGAGAAATGGCAATCCTCCGAAAGCTAAAGTCAATTTGGCTGAAGCTAAAGGAGATGATATAAATGTTGCGGTCATTTCTCATGTCAAAATTATGACCAATGTGAGTAAATGGGTGGTAGACTCTGGAGCTATCAGGCATATCTGTGTAAACAGAGATGCTTTCACCTCTTACACTATTGTAGGGGATGATGAAAAAATTGTTTATCTTAATGATTCAAAAACTGCAACAGTTTCTCGAAAAGGAAAAGTTCTTTTAAAACTCACATCGGGAAAGACCTTGGCTCTCACTAACGTACTTCATGTACCTAGTATAAGTACAAATTTAATTTCAGTGTCCTTGTTGGTAAAGAATAGGGTTAATGTGTCATTTGAATCTGACAAGATTGTAATGAAAAAGAAAAATATATTTGTGGGAAAAGGCTATTGTGATCAAGGACTCTTTACACTTAATATTTCTGAAATTATGAATTATAAAGCTTCTTCGTTTGCTTACTTGATTGATTCATATGATATATGGCATGCTAGATTAGGACATGTTAATTCTTCTTATGTTAATAAATTGCAAAGTCTTGGCATGATTACTTTAAATGATAAGCAATCTGGTAAATGTGATATTTGTTTAGAATCAAAATTGACAAAGAAGAAATGTATGTCTGTGCAACGTGAATCTGATCTTCTTAGTTTAATTCATACTGATTTAGGAGATTTAAAGCAAACTATGTCTAGAGGAGGTAATAAATATTATATAACTTTTATAGATGATTTTTCTCGATACACCAAAGTTTATTTATTGAAACATAAAGATGAAACGTTTGATAAGTTTCTTTTATACAAAGCTGAGGTAGAAAATCAATTGAGTAGAAAAATCAAAAGGGTTAGATCTGATAGAGGATGAGAGTATATTTCTTTTAATGATTTTTGTGAAAAAGAAGGTATAATTCATGAAGTAACTCCCCCTTATTCTCCTGAATCAAATGGAGTGGCAGAAAGGAAAAATAGGACTTTAAAAGAAATGATGAATGCTATGCTTGTTAGTTCTTCTGCACCAGACAACCTTTGGGGAGAAGCTTTGTTAACTGCATGTTTTTTACAAAATAGAATTCCACATAGATTTACTGGAAAAATACCCTATGAATTGTGGAAAGGTTATAAGCCGAGTCTTAAATATTTAAAAGTGTGTGGGTGTTTAGCTAAAGTTATGTTACCTGATCCTAAGAAAAGGAAAATAAGTTCTAAAACCTCTGATTGTTTATTTATTGGTTATGCTGAACATAGTGTTGCATATAGATTTCTTGTTCTCAAAAGTGATGTGCTTTCTTGTAACACTATTGTTGAAACTAAAAATGTTGAATTTTTGGAAAATGTTTTTCCTTTGAAAGTCAAAAGTGTTAGTGAAAAACCTTCTTTAAATAAATAAGATGTAAACTCATATGATGATTTAAGAAGAAGTAAAAGACAAAGAAAAGAGACATCCTTCAGAAGTGATTTTTATACATATCTTGTTGAAAATGAACCTCAAACTTTTTATGAAGCAATTTCTTCCGGTGATGCAAAATTTTGGAAAGAAGCTATTAAAATTGAAATGGATTCAATTTCTAAAAATCATACATGGATTTTGGTTGACTTACCTAAAGGAGCAAAACCAATTGGTTGCAAATGGATTTTTAAGAAAAAATATTTTCCGGATGGTTCTATTGAAAAATACAAAGCTAGATTAGTAGCAAAAGGCTTTTCTCAAAAACAAAATATTGATTATTTTGATACGTTTGCTCCTGTGACCAGAATTTCATCAATTCGTGTTTTAATAGCTCTTGCTTCTATTTATAAACTTGTTATTCATCAGATGGATGTAAAAACAGCATTTTTGAATGGTGATTTAGAGGAAGAAATTTATATGTCACAACCCGAAGGATGTGTAGTTTCTGGTCAAGAAAATAAAGTTTGTAAACTTCTTAAATCATTATATGGTTTGAAACAAGCACCAAAACAATGGCATGAAAAGTTTAATCAAATTTTGATTAGTGATGGATTTTCATCAATTGAAGTTGATAAATGTGTTTACACTAAATGTGTGGACAATGAATGTGTGATTATAAGTTTATATGTTGATGACATGCTCATTTTTGGTACTTGTATTGATATTGTGATTAGAACCAGGTCTTTTCTTGCTTCTAAATTTGATATGAAAGACATGGGTGAAGCAAGTGTGATTTTGGGAGTTAAAATCATAAGGAAGGATGATAGTATAATACTATCTCAAGAACATTATGTTGAGAAACTTCTAAGGAAGTTTGGTCATTATGACTCTAAGTCAGTGAGTACCCCTTATGATGCTAACTCTCAATTAAAGAAGAATAAAGGTGATGTTGTTGATCAAACTCAATATGCCCAAATTATTGGGAGCTTACTGCATTTAATGAATTTTTCTCGTCCTGATATTGCATATGCAGTAGGTAGATTGAGTAGATATACACATAATCCTAATCAGGATCACTGGGAGGCACTTGCTAGAGTAATGAAATATTTAAGAGGTACCATGAATTATGGTATTGAGTATAGTGGATTTCCTGCTGTATTAGAAGGATACAGTGATGCTAACTGGATCTCTGATTCAGATGAGACAAAATCTACTGGTGGTTATGTATTTACACTAGGTGGGGGTGCAGTTGTGTGGAGATCATCCAAACAATCCATAATTGCTAGATCAACTATGGAATTAGAGTTCATAGCTCTAGAATTGGCTGGTAGTGAGGCTGAGTGGTTGAGAAATCTCTTAGCTAATATTCCTTTAGGAATAAAACCAACTCCGTCAGTGTCAATGCATTGTGATTGTAAATCGGCAATAGCCGTGTCAAAGAACAAATCGTTCAATGGTAAGAATAGACATATTCAATTGAGACATAATGTGGTAAAACAGCTGTTAAAAGATGGAACAATATCGATCGATTATGTGAGGTCAGAAGTGAACTTAGCTGACCCTTTGACTAAGCCCCTGGGGAGGAAAATAATTTGTGACACATCGAGGGGAATGGGACTTAAAGCCATTCGAAATTAGTAAGTGATGGAACCCAACCTTTGTGATTGGAGATCCCATGAATAAGGTTCATATGGGTAAGAACAAGTCACTTATTAGTTCTGCTAGCACCAAAAATTAGTTAATTAATTTTTGTTTTCGTCCCTTTCCTATGGTGTGAGTGAGAAGTGCTAGACACTGCATTACTGAGAGGATAAGCGTATGTAACTTTTAATGAATTTCATATCCCTTATGGGTGGTGTATGATTTGCAGCATACACTTGATGAAATCACCTATGTGAGTGTACAGTGGGGCCGCTTGTATGAGATCTTGGTGAAATCTCTGGAGCACTCATGAAAAAAAAACTAGGCACGCGCACGGCCTATTAGCGCACCACAGCGTTAACAGCGAGAATTGTGGGGGTGTGATGCGAGTGGTAGACCGCTAACATACATAAGTGTCTTTGGTTCATATAGCTTGCTACACCAATTTCACTGTGTGTTAAGTACTATCGTTCTAGCACTGGTTCATATAGCTTGCTATACCAGTATGATGCATTACATCTAAGATGTAAACCCAGAAAGTGTTTTCTAAACTAATTTTGAACTTTTGAAATATGTGGGGGATTGTTGTATTTTTATAGTATTTGTTATATTTCAAAAGTTATAATTTTCCATATTTGATTTCCTACTGATATAACTACAATTTAATTATATTTTACTTGGTCAATGACTCATTATGAGTTAGTGGAATAACGTGATTTGCCTATAATGTGTCTTTCCATCTTTTTAGCAAAGCTAGTTTTAATTTGTAACTGATTGGTATTAATTTGCAATGGGTTAATATTAACTGGCAACAAATCAATTTGGCATAGATAAAAAAAAGCGCTTTTCCACTTTGCTGATCAGTGTTGGAAAAACAAATACTGTTAATTTTTGTACGTGTCTTTGATAGAAAAAAAAAAAACAAATCTCCTCACAATCATGCTTTGAGACACATCTTTGGGTTTCATCTTCCTGATTAAATTATATTCTTGCTAGTTTATGTATCCTTGATTACCATCAAGAAGAGTCTGTTAAATCCTGGGGGGTTAGCGTATTATACGCGGAAAATCCTTGAGGACAGCGCGATCAGCGCGTCTCAGACTATCTCGTCAATCTTGTTTTGCAGGTATTTGTAGCAGCTTCTACAACACTCAACAGTGATTTTTATATTGAATGAGGTGAGGAAGAGGTATAAGATTGAAGGGAAGGGAACGTGGGGTATTTTTTTGGGGTTTGGTCCTGGTATGGTTATTGAGACTGTGTTGTTGCACAGTGTGGCATGTGTTTAATCAATAGATAAATAGAGGGGGCTACTGCTAATAATACTCGTCGGGTTTGTTATTTCAATAAGTTGTTGAACATTGCTTTGTAATATTTGGTGTTTGCAATAAATATGTAGTAGTAACTCTCCTTTCCTAGGAAGCCACGAAAACTGTGTGTTTTCTAGTTTTTATGGTTTGTTTGTTTTGTTTCTTTATTTGTGTTTATTGTTATTTTTATTTAGTTTTAAGTTTGTGCTCCATTTGATGAAATGTTTGAGAGAAACTCATTTTGAGTAAGGGATTTATTGAAGTTGTCATCAAATTTAACATTCTCTCGGTCTTACAAAATATTTGTCAACATGTAGTTGAATTTGTCATTTCAAAGATCATCTATAGTCGAAATGAGAGAACGCCAACAACAACTTTTTTCGAGGATGGAAACAAATGAAGATTGTGAATCATTCATAATTATTGACCATTGGTCATATGTGGAAGAAGTTACTTTGGTTGTTAGGATTAAGAGTTTGGTTTATTAATATATTTTTAGCTTTTGAAATTTTTTTGTGTATTGACGGCATGAATTTGACTTTTAAAATGTGGATTAGAAATGTTGCAACTTATAGTCAATTTGATTATTTTTTTTAAAGAAGCCAAAATAATAAATATTTACTAAAAAAGAGGGTTCCTAACAAAGCACGAGATGTGCCTCTAGGAACACAAATAAAGGTTCACAATACAACAACCACCGGAGAAGCAAAAAGGAATAAAACAAAAGATCTAGAGCTCAACAAACACATTACAAAGTGGTGTAACTAAACAAACATATGGGTTAACCACCATGGATGGAAATCAATAAAGTCTTTGGGTCTAAACATCTTAAGCCACCACCAAAAGTTGAGTAATCGATATATATTTGTTTTGAAAAATCTAAAGATTACGTTCCTTCTAAATGATCCAAATACAAGCCAACCAAAGAGCGTGCATAGCAATGTTCAATTTAATTATACTCTCGTTATTTTAACATTTTAATAAAGCTTATTTTATTGTTAAGAAAAAAAAACTCTATCAGTAATCTAAACTATAAACAAATGATAGTATATCTACAAGAAAATTATTAAATGACCCTCTCAACTTTTCATTTTTAAGCAAATCTTGCCTACATGTCATCCTCTCATGAATTCTCTAATTTTCATAAATAAATAAAATAATAATTATACAATAAATATTTGCATCACTATTAACAATAAATACTTGTCCCAAAATAGATGATCTCTTTCAATTTTAAATACAAAATTTATTACGTTTTTTCAATTATACCCACTAATCTATATATGCCGCAAGAATTTATTACTACAATGAAAAGTCTTGGAGATAGAGGCATTATGTGGCTCACCAAAGTTTTTTAACAATATTATGAGGTCAAAGCGCATGTCGAATGAGATCAGAAAAAGGACTTTAATCATGATCAATAAGAACAAGAGGTATATACAAAATTTCACAAATTACAAAAGATTAAACTTATGAGTCATACCACGAAGTTATGGAAACAAGTGATAAAACGAAGACTAAGAAAAAAGACTCAAGTTACTGATAACCAATTTGATATGATTGGGAGGCTTACCATATATGATGGAGCAATATCGGATGGATAAAAAATCTCGGTTATTTTTATTTCAGATGTCATTGGTTTGCTGATTGTCCTTTGTATGAGCAAGTATGATGATAGCAATTTGTCCTGAAATTGTTTTGGTTTGAACACCGTCTATATATGTTAGATTTAAAGGGTTGATTGTTTTGAGCGCTGCTTCCAGTGGAATTGGAACTCTATTATAAGCGGGTGGAAGAACTCCAAACTCGACGCGTATAATCCTTATTGAGATCAACGAGTTATCAACGTTGACTATGAAAAAGGATTGTCCTACGACAGAACTTACTTCGTCAAGCAAAATTATTAACTTTGTGATGATGCACTAATGATGCAACAATATTTTTTTGAAGTAGTTGACACTTTAATGCGTGACATCATGGAAAAAATGGATCCTAACAATAAGTACAAACGTTTGGCGAAATGAAAATAGTTTTGGGTAGTGATTTTAGACAGATATTGCCTATAAATCAGGAAAGGATTAAAACATGATGTTATTGTTTCTTCAATTGATTCATCCATTCCATGGGCAAATTGTATTGTGTTGAGGCTAATTGTGAATATGAGATTGAGATATCTCACGTACCAGCAGAGTAGGAGGAAATCACAAATTTTGGCAAATGGATACTTTCAATTGGAGACGGGGATGACGATGCAAATGAAAATTGTGAGATCAAGATAGAAATTCCGAAGATTTGCTCATATCTAACTGTACATATATGTTGATGACCATGGTAGATTTTGTATACCTTTTTTTTTACATGTTAGTTTAGGTGAGTTGGGTCCGGGGGCTCAGCAGGGTCAGAGCAGACCTCAAGGTTCAAAGAGCGATTATAAATGTACTTATTGACAACGGGAGTTGAACCCACAACCTTGCAAGTGAGTCAATTACTTACCAACTTAGTCAAACTTCATTGACATACGTTATTACAACTATAATATATATATATATATTACAAAAATTATACAATATTACAATTAATTTCTTTGTAATTTATACTAAATTTACTTTAAAATTATGTTGACTTATATGTTAAATAACTTAAATATAAACTAATTTTGTGTGAAATGTTTTCTATTTTTTATAAACTAATTTTAATTTAATTTAAAATAATATATTTATATTATAATTTAATCGGTACGTTAATTACGGGTATCATACTAGTTAAAACTATTTGCATTACTCTCAATTTAATATCTTCAAGTTTCTATTTACGATGATGGTAAATAGACCAATACTTGATAAATGTACTTTAATTAAAATATTTTTCTCTCTATTTTATTTACACACTTTTATAATCAGTGTCAAATGATTTAATTGTGGAATGGAGAGAGTATTTCTTACTAAGAAATGTATTTTATTCATATTTTAAAATCTTCTTTTTTGAATCAATAAGAAATGTATTTTATTCATCTTTTAAAATTTTCATTTTTGAATCTATAATACAATTAATTGTTAGTTTAACTAAAAACAATAATTAATATAAAATTTCTTAAGAAGAAGAAGAATATGGTTTGGGTTGGGTTAGGTTAGGTTGAAACAAGAACACGTGCTACTGGGAACAAAAAAAATAGTATATATTTTCTTCAAGTACTTGAGCAAGCACGGAAGTAATTATTTTGTTCAAAAATATATAGCTAGGAACACAAGGGGGTTTGGATTTTGTGTCCAAATGTGTTCCAACTTCCAATTATACACCTGATATTGGAATAGAAATCGTACCAACATCGTATTGATACCATATATACAGTGTAAAATAGCTACTTCAATGAAATATGATTGTATGTTTCGATTGAGAGATTATCTTTTCAGGGATGGTATTTGGAACCTTAGAGTTGGGGATAGAGAACAGGGCTATGAGATAACTTAAAGACTTTTAAGGTGATAAATTTGCTTAAGGTCGAAGAAAAGAAGAGAAAAGGCTTATTTGTTCGCTGACAACCTCAATGATCCTTTCAAAAAATATTATGACCACTTTGCAGAATAGAGATGGTTGAAGTGCAACTACTATCGAATATATTTATAATGCACATCATAAGTATAAAAATAGGGGTCTAAGATCATAAATGCTTTTTATATGAAATGTTTAGTTGAAGATAAATCCATGTTTCATTATAGGAAGTTTGTTGATTCTGATGATGTCAAAGATATTTTATAGGCTCATCTGAATTTCATCGAGTTGTTTAACATGTTTCCTATTGTGCTTGTGATTTATTCCACTTAAAAAACTAACAAATATCTTCTTCCTTTTCTTGAGTTTGTCGGTGTCACTTCTACCGAGTTGACGTACTCTATTGCATTTGCTTATATGATGTTTGAAAATGAAGAAAACTACATTTGTGCTCTACAGAGATGTCGTGATTTGTTGTAATCTCCATATATTTCTCCCAACGTCATTGTCATTGGTCGGGACAATGCTTTGATGAATGTTGTTGAGATAGTTTTCCCAAAGTTTACTAATATGTTATGTTAGTGCCGCATCTCAAAAAATGTTAGAGAAAAATGTAAGTCATGTTGTAAAGTTAAGGATCTTAGATCTAAAGATGGTAGAGATCATATCTAAATATTTATGCAAGACAGTCATGGATGCATACAGCTATAACTGAGTCTGATTAGAGCAAGTGTATGTTGATAATTGTTATTTATTCAAAATTGTTTGCTCAAACTTTTCAAAAAAATTGGAATACGTGGAAACTACTATTTTGGGATCGATGAAGGAAAAAGTTGTAAGGTATTGAACCAATCGTGTTATGCATATAGGAAATAAAATGACAAACATAGTTGAATTTGCTCATAGTCATTTCAAAAAGTATTTGAGTAATAGTATAGGTGACATATGTAAAAATTGGGCTTTCATTAAGAGCATGATAAAGTTACGGCATATTTAGATACAAATTTAATTTTAGAAGAACGTGATTTTAATAGAACAAACACAGTTCAAAAGAAAGGTGTTCCGGTCAAAGTTGGTTAGAAACAATCATCATATATATTTTATACTGTAAAATAAATTTACTATGATGCATGGAGTGGAGAACACAATCATCATATATATTTTATACCTATAAAATAAATTAAAGAATAAAACAAAATGATGTATGACTGATTTTTTGAAGCAACTCTTAACTCTTCTATGTACACTACCCTAACTAAAAAAAATATTTGGGCACATTTATACTAAATGAAAAGGTTAAACGAGAAAAAAAAATTAAATGATGTTGATTGATGTGATTAAATTATTTTTGTTTTAATATTTTTCATTTTATGTGAGTGTGCCCAAATATTTTTTATTTAGGCTTGTGACCATAAAAGACTTTCTCGATTGTTTATAAAAAATTTCATAATTGTCTAATAATATAGGCTGGGGTGGCCCTTTGCATGGGCATGAGGAGCTTCCGCCCATGACACTATTTTTTTAGAGTATCAAAATTATTATTTTTACTTACTAATTACCACTATATAGATATATTTCTTTTTAATTTGCCTTGATTTTTCTATTGACAATATATTTTTAGAGAACTTTGATTATGAGTGAATCTTTTACAACATAAAATACAAGAATAAATATATTCGAATAATTAAAATTTACGGTCGGCCCAAGGGCTAAACCACCCAAGCAAGGGCTTTAGGCCTCAAAATTTTAGGTTTAAAAAAGACCTAAAAATAAGTCAATTCAGCTATAAATATATAATATGACATATTAATAATTAATATTTATCTAGCTTACTTCGTGATGATCAAAAAGAGTTAGTTGGCCATGTTAGATAAAAAAAAGTTGTATTTGTAGTAAAATTAATTTGAAATTTAAATCTATTTTAAAATAATTAAATATAAAAACATGTTATTATATGATGGATGTTGGACATATATTCAACAAAAATTTTGGGTACTGGACTATATTCTCTTTTTTAACTAAAGAAATAAGTAAAGAAAGTGACTTTGAGTTGATTATTAAGTTTTCTTCTCTGTTCCACTTTTTTTTTGTCAATTTCTTCACCGTTTGATGGTAGGTTTTTCTTCCCACCGCACCACCTATAATAACCTTAAATATATCATTTTTCGCTCCTTTATCAATCGAATTCACATGTACGACGGTCGTCCTAATATTTTGAACAAGATTGCCATTGGATGTTCCCTATTTCTAATAACAAAGTCTAAATTTATTTGGTTTCCTTCTGTCTCAAATTATAGGTCACTTTAACAATTTCACATAGACTAATAAAAGTAATTAATTATATGAAAAAAGAGAAAACATAAGCAGTACTTGAAAACATAAGCAGTACTTTACAAAAATATATTTCATTAATGGTATTAGAAAGATAATTAAAATAATTAAAAAAGGTAGAGTAATAAATAGTAAAGACATAATAAAAAACAAAACATTAATATTTCATTGATACAGTAAAATGACATATAATATCGAACAAATATATTTTGCTAGAATGACATTGAATGCTTAATTTGGGACAATGAGTATTTCCTCCGTCCCAAATTATAAGTCGTTTCAAGAAAAAAAATTGTCTCAAATTATAAGTCGTTTTACAATAGTATCAATTAAGCATTAAATGCTACTTTTCCTATTATACCATCAATTATGGAGTATTTATATCTCTTCTTTCAATTTTTTAATTTATCTTTCTTATATTATTAATGAAGAATAATTATGTAAAATAACTTATTATAATTTCTTTTTGTCAATACAATATTCATCAAACTTCTTAATTTGCGTAAAATGATCAAGACGTCATATAATTCGAAACCAACCGATGAAGTAATTCTCAACAATAAAGGCAACGACGACCCTGCAGAAATTTATGGACAATTTATGTTGGGTAGTTCGTGATTTGGGCATTATATAATTGGATTTGGACACAAATTAAAATTCAACATGAATATTATCCTCTCTAAAAAAACATGAACATTATCCAAATGGAGAAGAGGGTGGCACCACGAGGCAAAGGTGTGGCCACAATTCTAGCCATTGGCACAACAAATCCACCCAATTTCAACCTTCAGGCAGATTATCCTGACTTATATTTCAAGGAAGTCAATAGTGATGATGAGCATCTACAACGCTTGAAGCTAAAGTTCAAACGCATATGTATGTTTCTTTTCTTACATAGGAGTATATAGGTCTAGCAAATGAGTAATCCATTTAAAATTATAAAAATACTTTTAAAAGAATTAAATACTTCAATTATCAATGCATTGAACACATAAAAGAAAAATTTAAGAGGAAAAATTTCATAAAGGGAAATACTTTTACTACGAATAAAAAACACGAAAACTGCAAATAGCACTACCATCCCATGTTTTCCACCAAGTCCGCTTTTTGTGTATTTCTTTTTTATATTAAAAAAATATTTGTGATAGCAAATTTGCACTTTATCGTGATATTCGTGGAAAATAGCATTCCTTTTAGTAAAAACATGAACTTAACTCTAGTAACCCTCCTTCTTTAAAAAAAAAAAAAAAAAACTCTAGTAGCCCTCCAAATTCTTGCTTTTAAAAAAATATCAACTACTTGTCAAAAAAAAATATATCAACTCAACCTATAGTTTGGTTGATATCAACTTTTCAATACAAGAAAACTTGGTTTTAGCGTCAACCAAAAACAGAACGCTAAAATGTAAAAAATGAATGTTAACGGCTTCTAACATCAAAATAACATCAAAAAAAAGTGACGACAATAAAAACTTTGAAGCTAAACACTAGATCCTACTTACACTAAAATAGCATTTATAAAAGTGGACACAAAATTTGAAGATAAATGCCTATTAAAAGTGTATCTATAGTGCAAATGTTAAGTTAAATTAAAACAACATTTATAAAAGTGGACGATAAATTGGCGTTAAATGCCTATTAGAGTGTATCTGAATACAGACGCTAGACTTAGTGTCGGTGTAATGTAAATGGTAAGATCAAATTTAAAATATTGAATTTCGTCAGGGTTAGCGTTGATTGTGTGGACGCTAATTCGGATGCTAACGCTAACTTAATTTTGAAATGGTAAGACCGTAACCGACTTAAAATATCTATTTTTTAAATTAAAAAAAATTACTTTCCTTCCTACAAATGTCTAACCAAAATTTCATACAAAAGACCATAAAAAAGACCCTTTTTATAACTAAAATGATCTCTAAGTGGGATAACAATATTTTAATTATTAGGAAATTCCAAAATTGACCTTGTAATTAAATGAAAGGTTAAATATGTTTTTGGTCTTTATAAATATACCAACTTTTCGTTTTAGTCTCCATAAATTTTTTGTTAGACTTTTAATCCTTCAAAAAAAAATTCATCACTACTTTTGGTCCCTACTTTTTAGTCAACTCATGTTTTGTTCAAAAATGGTGATGAAAAACTTTTGGAGGATTAAAAAGTTTAACAAAAAATTTATGGGACTAAAACAAAAAATTGATATATTTACAAGGATAAAATATTTAATCCTTCATTTAATTACATGGTCAATTTTAGAAATTTTTATTAATTAAAATATGGTTATCCCACTTAGAGGTCATTTTAGTTATAAAAAAAAAAAACTGGTCTTTTTTATAGTCTCCTATGGTGAGAGACCTATATAGGTCATGCACCCTAGACGACACCATGTTTTTAGGTGGGAGTAAGTTATGGAGATTATCTAGCCTTTATCTAACATATAGACTAGAATTATTTAGTTACCCATGATTTGTTTAAACTAATAAATTATTTATTTAGTAGTGTCAATATTTTTAAAAAAAAATTATATAAAATTATTCAATTACTTTTTTTCAACTTTTTATAAATTTATCCTTTCAAAAAAAACTTTTTATTAATTTATAAAATTTAAAATATTACATAATATGTAACACCCATACTAATTTTAACTAGTATATTAGCATGTGCGTCAAACTGATACTGGATACATTTAAAATATTCAATAATAATAATACATCACATCTGAATGAATACAAGTTTACTCGTATGTACAAATAATCCATCACTATTACAATACTTATACAAATGTCCAAAACGCTCCTGAGCTGGTACACGACGAGCAACTGTACTCCATCCAGTATCTCTATAAAGATCTCCATCACGAACCTTTGATTTACCTGCAAACCTGCACCAGAAGGAATGGGATGAGACATAATGTCTCAGTGAGCTCCAGCCCAACCAACTGTTGGCAACCTCAGGGAACCTAGGGTCGTCATGCCTACCTTGGCAATCTTGGGGATTTCCTATAATCGCCAAGTCTTTACTTTATCCTCAAAGGGTATTTATCTGCCTAGACTATGAATCTGTCTGTAATTATATCTCTAACCATGACTATAACTGTAAACCGCCTATAACTGTAAGTGTAACCTATCTGTAACTATCACTCAGTGATCGAGGGGAAACCTAGGACCACTTTCTGTTAACTGTCTATAACTATAACTATAACTGTGACTGTAACTGTAACTTTGACTATAACTGTGAAACATAAAACATATAAACAATTCTATAGCAGTTTTATGTTAGCTGTTAGCGTTGAACAAACATTATTATCTGAGTTCATTTTACGGAGTGCGGCCCGGGTGGAGTAACCCCGAGGACATCTCCCTATGAACCGGTGAAATTCCTATCATATCAGGCTAACACCGGACTCCCTATGAAATTGCATGTGGACAACCCTCTCGGAGAAGTCCCATCCGGCGTATCCCGGAGTCTGTTGAACATGCCTATGACTGTGATATAATATTCTTTAACTTTGATCATATGAATATACATAACTGTTACTTTAAACATATAATAGCAATCCTGTAACTCTTAACCTATAACTTATGAATTCTTGGCTTATCGTTCTCATAAGCCACCTATAATTGTTGGAGAACCAACACTATAATCTTATCTGTAACTTCAAATGCCGAAGCATTCCTATTACTCTTGTATTCTAATCCGAATACATCTATAACCTTGTTCACCTAATATAGGTTCTTGACTTATCCAAGTCATATGCTTTTCCTTAAGAGTTAACAACTCACAAGTAATGGAATCAATCCATTAAATCCTTACACTCAAACTATAATCCTTGTTTTCCTATCAAAGGATTCGACATATCGTTATCATATGCCGTTCTTAGGACTTTCCTATTCATATAACCATTGTTCCTACATTTCCCACGCCTTACGTATTCCTTGCCCCTATAATCTTTCAACCATTGGAAGCCTTTTTGGATGGGTTAAAATGGTGGATAATGTTTCTAAAATGTTTCTGGAGAAAACGGGAGTGAAAAACCATGCCCACACGCACCAGAATGCCCAAAACAGCAAAGCTGTCAAGTGCTGTCCTGATGCTGTCGCTATAGCCACGGCCTGTCGCTACAGCGACTGTAGGTAAAAGTCTGAAAAAATGTGCTGCTCGCTTGTAGCGACGGCTGGTCGCTTGAAGCGACCGTAGGCAGAAATAAAAGCTGTCTGGTCGCTGTAGCGACCATGACAGTTCAAAACTTGTTAAAAATCATGTTTTTCCACCATTTTTGCTCAATCCAAGTTACCCAAGCATCCCAAACATGTTAGAAATGATTTTCTATTAAAAATTGATAGTTTAAAACATATATGAGCAAGGAATTTTGCAAGCAAAGGGATTAGGGTAAAACACTATAACTTTCCCTATGATTCAATACACTATAAAACTCACAAAAGGGGGTTCTAAAACCCCTAGGAGCTCACCTTAAACTTGATTGGTGCTGGTTTAACCTTAAGCTTCAAACTCTAGCTTGATCTCTTGCTCTTTTCTTGCTTTTCTTTAACTTTTCTCTTGTTCCAACTTTTCCCCAACAAAGCTTGCTTGAAATACAAGATTAAAGGAAGAAGTTTGATGGATTATGGGTGATTGATGATGAGGGACGATTTTCTAAAGAGAGGGAGGAGCAAAATCTGATTCTTGAGAGAGAAAGAGTTGATAAATATGAAGAAAAACTCATATTTATCCTATTTAAATCCTTATCTCAATATTTACCATTATGCCATTCCATAATTACATTTGTGTCATTGCTTTCGTATTAATCCTGTGATACTGTTAAAGGTCACGCTTAAGCGGGATATTACACTCTACCCCCCTTAAAAGAAATTTCGTCCTCGAAATTTAGAAAATCCTTCTGAGGTCCTGAAAGGTAAATCCTTTCTACCTCTTTTTCTACTATGAAAATTTCCAGTTCTTTCTGCTTATTGGAATTCCATGGCAACTCTAGGGTCTGTCATGTAGATTAATCACGCACCCCGATTAAACCATACTGGTTAAAACTTGTTCTTTAGCCATGATTTCCATCTCTGTAAGTCAAAAACATATGACAATCTCTTTCCAGCCGCAAGGTCTGATGCATGCTACATAACTCTTACCTGTTAGAACGTATGGTTATCTGAACCAACATATCCGTCTTATTTGACTATGATCTCTGTTCAACATAATTCTAGCAAATCCAATGTAAAATTATTAAGTCTTGGATTTCCTTTACTGAATTCTATCAGTCCTTCTTTAATCAACCATTCAATCATATCCTGGAAATGTCGGACCGATCTGATTTTCCTCAATTATTCCAACTTTACGAGGAATCTATTACTTTACTTTTAATTCAAAAGAATTCTTGTCTTCGACTTTCGCCTCATAAGACGACCTTTTACTATTACATTCGTACCATTCTTTATATAGATTTAGTCTTACAGTGAAAAGCATCTGATGTTAAGTACCCTCAACGGAAATGAAGTCTATTGCAATTACCTTCACGATTCAAATACAAGGTGGTGGCTGAGCTTATGGTGCAAGTTCCTTTCTCTCTGACATCCTGGTGTAACTATTATCTCAACCATATACATTGTTCACATTCCCACTGCGGGAAACCTTAAGGCTCGAGAAATCTTATGAGCCACTCGTGCTCCATTTAATTAATCAACGATAACGCGTAGCTAAGGTCTTAGGAGCCTTATTCCTTCTAAGACTCTGACAATCTTACATCAATCAAGATATTCCTTACTCATGGAAATTAATACTTTCTTTACCAATAATTTCAAACTTAGGAAAGTTTAGTACAAGTGACGTGTGGCATAAGCCGTCTCACATATCATCATATAATACAATCCATAGCACATAGCTTCCATACATGATCGAGTACGTGTACTCTACTATCGGGTACACAGTACGTCGCATCATCATTGTCAACTAATGGGACATCATACTTAGTCAAAATATACTTGAAACAATGCCACTCCAATTAAGGTCATTCTTCTCGCTCTTAACTCATGCTTGTATCCTTTGAGTATCTACAATCCCATACGTAGCTATGATTACGTCCCATTGACGTTAAAACTTATTTTGTCCAAGGACATTCTCTGTTTTCTAAAAGAAAACTCTATTCTGGTCGCTATTCAAAATAGCACTCTTAAACTCTGAATCCTTTATTTCATAACTTCAATTCACGTAGCCTTTTACTGTAAACTATGAGTAATCTTCTGATCTGTGTAAAACATTACTGACTGCGTACCACGATTACTAATACATGTCTCATGACTGTAAATATGTTACACTACTGTCTAAGTAGTATAAACTCTGCTTGATCAGTATACATAATACTAACCATAACCTGTTACATGCCTGTTACATGCGACATGCTAGCATAACGTGGGTACGATGTGGAATAACTGCATGCCACGGCATAATTCCTCTTGGGTCAAACTTTCTACTCAAGTTAACTTTAAGTTACTGAGGTGAAACAGCTAGATTACCATATTAGATGTGGCTTTCTTCACTATGTACTTATTGTGCTAGAACACATCCTTTGAATTTTTAAACTGCTTCAATTCTCATTTCTCATGAGTTTCAAGGTCTGAAACATTCCTCGACTTATCTCTTAAAATTTCCTGTTAGAACTGATGATGAGTTCAAGTCATCACTACTTACAAATATTTTGTAGCTGGAGAATTATTCTCTGAATACCTTTCCTGTAATTCATCTGGCAAGGACTTCACAAACATCCTTTTTCTCTAAATTTCAGTTTTGAATTGTCTGTTAACTCATCTTTTGATTACTTCTCCGCTGCGCAACTCTGATTTAAACAATTTAACTTGGGATAGAAGTAATACACCACTATTACTATATAAAATCTCCTTGGCCAATCCTTTGACTTTATAACTTTGTAGTTACCATACATGACCATCTTACATATAATTTCTCTCGTGATTTAATCCACCTGTTTAACTTACTGATTGATCATCATCTGACTTTGCGTTTCCTTTCGGATATAAACAATACACTTACTTTCATAAAAATACGCCGAAACCTGTAAGCAGTCTTTAACAATGATTATGAGCCCTACAATGTTCCTGTCAAAACAACTTATACACTAGCTCTAGCTTTACTCTTTATACTCTGAATCGAGTTCCGTACTATAATTATCCGTAAGGATTTCACATCCACAACTTTTCCCAATACAACTTAGGTCCACATAACTCTATCATATCTCTTGGTTACTCCTCGAGTTTCTCCGGAAATAATCCGTCTGGATAAGACTCAACTTTTACCGGCTCTCCTGTAAGTCCAAACACATGTTACGCCTCTTCGAGTACCCGATTAATTTATCTTAAACTTCAACTCTTATTATTTCCTATTGGATCCTTCCAGTAACTTGTTACTGTATTCTCAATTCCAATCTAATCTTGTTATTTGAATATTATTCCATATATCTTCTCGACCGTTTCCCTCTTCATGGTTTCGAACAACCCAAGGCATGTATTTTCTACCATCTTTAACACATACCAACATAAGGTGATCTTCCTACTTAATCCTCGAAACCGGTCTGCTATAATCCGTCATCATAAGATTCAATCTTTACTTTATACCCTTACCGGGGTTTCCTCTTCACTTATTGCTAAGCTTACGTTCCTCATACAAAGCATCTTGATGACTCATATTAAAGGAAGATAATCTATTTCATCTGTCCAATATTTCGCTTAATCCATAAATGAGTCTCTTACCTATCAGATATTTAAATCTCATCCGATCTACGTGCGCAAGTCCTTTCATCCTTACCCACTATGCCCTTACTGGAAGTCCAGAGCTTCCAATAATTAACTGATCATTCCTTATTCCACGTCGCTGGGTTTGGTACCGTAATTCTTCACCTCAGTTCCCGGAATTAAACTTTATTCCACCATTCACTTTAACTTTTCAACTTGCAGTTCCCGTTGAGATTCTAAATCCTTCCTTAGAGTATCCCATAATTCTTTACTCTACATATCTCCTCAGAGAAGGCATCACTCAATGATGCATCCGACTAGTTAAAGTACTTGACCTTACTCTTAGATACTCTTAAATACCTCTTATATTCCTGAAACTTTGCCATTAACTGGCTCAGTTAATTCACTGTTAGAGAACCATCCTTTGGCATTAAATACCTTGCCAATTTCGTCTTAAAATCTGACGCTTAAAACTTCACCCTTCGTACACTTCTTTCCTCCTTGGTCACATTCAGCTCTCGGATATTTATCCTAACTGTCATATACTAGACAGAGTTGATCAGGCTCAACTAGATGTGACATTTAGAACAACATCCGGAACCAAATGATTCCACTACTTTTATTGAATCTTAAATGACCCATAGCACGGTCTGAATCGACCTGCTCTGATACCAATTGTAACACCCATACTAATTTTAACTAGTATATTAGCATGTGCGTCAAACTGATACTGGATACATTTAAAAATTTCAATAATAATAATACATCACATCTGAATGAATACAAGTTTACTCGTATGTACAAATAATCCATCACTATTACAATACTTATACAAATGTCCAAAACGCTCCTGAGCTGGTACACGATGAGCAACTGTACTCCATCCAGTATCTCTATGAAGATCTCCATCACGAACCTTTGATTTACCTGCAAACCTGCACCAGAAGGAATAGGATGAGACATAATGTCTCAGTGAGCTCCAGCCCAACCAACTGTTGGCAACCTCAGGGAACCTAGGGTCGCCATGCCTACCTTGGCAATCTTGGGGATTTCCTATAATCGCCAAGTCTTTACTTTATCCTCAAAGGGTATTTATCTGCCTATGACTATGAATCTGTCTGTAATTATATCTCTAACCATGACTATAACTGTAAACCGCCTATAACTGTAACTGTAACCTATCTGTAACTATCACTCAGTGATCGAGGGGAAACCTAGGACCACTTTCTGTTAACTGTCTATAACTATAACTATAACTGTGACTGTAACTGTAACTTTGACTATAACTGTGAAACATAAAACATATAAACAATTCTATAGCAGTTTTATGTTAGCTGTTAGCGTTGAACAAACATTATTATCTGAGTTCATTTTACGGAGTGTGGCCCGGGTGGAGTAACCCCGAGGACATCTCCCTATGAACCGGTGAAATTCCTATCATATCAGGCTAACACCGGACTCCCTATGAAATTGCATGTGGACAACCCTCTCGGAGAAGTCCCATCCGGCGTATCCCGGAGTCTGCTGAACATGCCTATGACTGTGATATAATATTCTTTAACTTTGATCATATGAATATACATAACTGTTACTTTAAACATATAATAGCAATCCTGTAACTCTTAACCTATAACTTATGAATTCTTGGCTTATCGTTCTCATAAGCCACCTATAATTGTTGGAGAACAAACACTATAATCTTATCTGTAACTTCAAATGCCGAAGCATTCCTATTACTCTTGTATTCTAATCCGAATACATCCATAACCTTGTTCACCTAATATAGGTTCTTGACTTATCCAAGTCATATGCTTTTCCTTAAGAGTTAACAACTCACAAGTAATGGAATCAATCCATTAAATCCTTACACTCAAACCATAATCCTTGTTTTCCTATCAAAGGATTCGACATATCGTTATCATATGCTGTTCTTAGGACTTTCCTATTCATATAACCATTGTTCCTACATTTCCCACGCCTTACGTATTCCTTGCCCCTATAATCTTTCAACCATTGGAAGCCTTTTTGGATGGGTTAAAATGGTGGATAATGTTTCTAAAATGTTTCTGGAGAAAACGGGAGTGAAAAACCATGCCCACACGCACCAGAATGCCCAAAACAGCAAAGCTGTCAAGTGCTGTCCTGATGTTGTCGCTATAGCCACGGCCTGTCGCTACAGCGACTGTAGGTAAAAGTCTGAAAAAATGTGTTGCTCGCTTGTAGCGACGGCTGGTCGCTTGAAGCGACCGTAGGCAGAAATGAAAGCTGTCTGGTCGCTGTAGCGACGGCTGGTCGCTGTAGCGACCATGACAGTTCAAAACTTGTTAAAAATCATGTTTTTCCACCATTTTTGCTCAATCCAAGTTACCCAAGCATCCCAAACATGTTAGAAATGATTTTCTATTAAAAATTGATAGTTTAAAACATATATGAGCAAGGAATTTTGCAAGCAAAGGGATTAGGGTAAAACACTATAACTTTCCCTATGATTCAATACACTATAAAACTCACAAAAGGGGGTTCTAAAACCCCTAGGAGCTCACCTTAAACTTGATTGGTGCTGGTTTAACCTTAAGCTTCAAACTCTAGCTTGATCTCTTGCTCTTTTCTTGCTTTTCTTTAACTTTTCTCTTGTTCCAACTTTTCCCCAACAAAGCTTGCTTGAAATACAAGATTAAAGGAAGAAGTTTGATGGATTATGGGTGATTGATGATGAGGGACGATTTTCTAAAGAGAGGGCAGAGCAAAATCTGATTCTTGAGAGAGAAAGAGTTGATAAATATGAAGAAAAACTCATATTTATCCTATTTAAATCCTTATCTCAATATTTACCATTATGCCATTCCATAATTACATTTGTGTCATTGCTTTCGTATTAATCCTGTGATACTGTTAAAGGTCACGCTTAAGCGGGATATTACATAATAATTTGAAAAATTATATATATAATTGTTTCACAAAGATAGTTTATCATTTAAATATATATTCTATGATGCCATGGGTTGTGTACCAAAAACATGAGATAATGAACATGAGACATATGTCCACCCACCATCGAGCATGCGATATATGTCCATGAGATAGTGGAGTCCACTTATATTTTACAACTGAAAAATAGTTATTGTTAGAAAGAGTGTGTTAAAATGAGTGTTGTTATCATTATTCTCAATTTTAAAAGTGAACATGAGATATATGTCTCATCTTAGCAACTTTTATATATTCGTTCAAATTAACTAATCTTCTCCACTGCGTGTGCAGGTGAGAATTCAGAGATAGAGAAACGACATTCTGTCCTGACAGAAGAATTTCTGAAACAAAACACAGAAAACGGCATTTATGAATCTCTTCCTTTGGAAAAACTACCAACATAAGAGGTAGTAAAACTAGGCAAAGAAGCATCATTGAAAGCCATAAAAGAATGGGGACAACCCATATCACGAATCACACACCTCATCTTCAATACAACTTCTTGCTTCGGCACTGTTCCGGGTCCTGATACTCACCTCGCCAAACTTCTCAATCTCAAACCTACCGTTAACAGACTCATGATGTTTGGTCACGGTTGCCACGCCGGTGTCACCATCCTCCGTGTCGCCAAAGACATTGCCGAGAATAATGTCGGTTCACGTGTTCTTGTTGTTTGTTCAGAAACCATGTTAGCTTCGTTTCAAACACCCACCGATAATTTTGCTCCTGCTATCGATGTTCTTATAGGACACGCTCTTTTCGTAGATGGTGCTGCCGCTATGATCATTGTTGCTGATCCTAATCCTACTATTGAATGTCCACTCTTTGAAATTGTTTTAGCTTCACAAACAACTATTATTGATACCGAGAACTCAATAAGAGGACAAATGCCTGTTGAAAAGGGTAGACTTGTCTATTATTTGGATAAAGAAATTCCAAATATTGTGGCTAATAATGTTAAGAACTGTTTGATTGGTGCACTTTGTTCGATTGGTTTTGATGAAGATATTGATTTGAACAAATTGTTTTATGTGGTTCATCCAGGTGGACCACATGTGTTGAGTAAGGTTGAAGAGAAACTTGGATTGAGTGAAGGGAAGTTGAAGGAAAGTTGGCATGTGATGAGGGAGTATGGAAACATGTGGAGCTCAACAATGATTTTTACATTGGATGAGGTGAGGAAGAGGTCTAAGACTGAAGGGAAGGGAACCACTGGTGAAGGGTTGGAGTGGGGTGTTTTGTTTGGGTTTGGTCATGGTATGGCTATTGAGACTGTGTTGTTGCGCAGTGTGCCATGTGTTTAAGGCGGAAGCTAGGGTGCATGAGTGTAATATGTCTCGCACCATACACAAGTTCATTTAACTGATGGATATTGTCATACCCCAATTTTTGACCTAAAATATATTTTTTTTACTCGTCTTTTTAGTTCGGAATTTTTCGTCGTCTCAGACGTAATTTCGACAGTGATGTATTTTAAAATACCTCTTTTTTTTTTAATTTCGTCCGGGTCCATCTTTCTGTTTTTTTATTATTATTTCTATCTTTATTTTTATTCTTTTAAATATTTTTATCGTTATTTTATTTAGCACTTTTATTATTTATTTTTCTTCCTTTTATTTGCTTACCTTTTTAAACAGCTGACCTTTTTTGAGGAGACTTTGTTAATATTTATTTTGTTTTAATTTGTCACTAATTTGTCCATTATTGAGTATTATTGTCATTTAATTTGTCAATTTGACCTTTATTGAGCATTAGTGTTGGCAATTAGTATTTTAACAGAGTAGCAGCACAGCAAGAAAGGGAATTCAGAATCCAGCCAGAGAAACACGCACAAAAAACTCATCAGCAAAACGCAAAAACCTCCAAACCGTAAACCACCACAACCACCACTCACAGCCTCTCTCCCAACCGCCCCACTCCACACTCCCACTCACACACCACCACACAGCCTTTCCCACAAAAACTACACAGCCGCGCGCCTCTCCCTACCCACTTCCAACAACCAACGTACGGCCTCCCCCTAACCCACGAAAACAGCCAGCCGCGAATCCCAACCACAAACCACCATACGGCCATTCTCCCATAAACCAAACTCACGGCCACGAACCACCTCACCACACTACCACCGTACAAAACTCAGCCATACACACACATACCACACGCGAACCCAAGCCCTCACACAACCGCACACACACGCTCCAAAACACCACACCACAACCCGGAACAAACCACCAGCCAAGGCCGAAACACAAGAGCCCTAACTCAGAACCTGAAATAGAGAGGTAGTTTTTGTTTGAAATTATAACTTAGATCTAGTCTTCTCGACAAAGCTTTTGTGAAAAACAACCTCAAATTCGTAACCGGTAGGAAAAAGGAATTTTAAAAAACGCAATTTTTTTTCAAAAAGGAAGCAAACATCGCTCCGGCGCGGTGGCGCCGCCGGCCAACCACCGCGCCGGAAGGTTTTTCGGTCACCGTTTTTTTGAGAGGAAGAGAGGAGAGGAAGAGAGCTTAGAGAGAGAAGGAAGGGAAATAATGAGTAGAAAAGCTGTTTTCTTAGTTTATACCAACCCAAAGCCAAAGCCCAGACTCGGCCCACTATGTTTTCTGCCCTTTTTTCTTCTGTTTTACTGCCTGCACCCCCCTTTCTTGCTTCAGCACCCCCCTTTTTTTTTTTTATTTTCTTTATCATTTCTTGCATTTTACTTTTTAGTTCCATATTTATTTTCGTGCATTTTATTTCATGATATTTATCTCATAGTATTTCATGCATTTTTTTTTATTATTTTTTTTTATTTCATGCATTTTTATTTCTTTGTTTATATTTAACATATTTATTTTATTGCATTTGCAATTTTATCTTTATTTATTATTCCGTTTTTATTCTATTAGAATGTATTTAGGACCAATGTAAATATAAATGAGAATTTGCACTGACACTCACTTTATTTATTCCGCTTTATGTCTTTTATTTTTGTTTTCTTATTTATTTTGCTTTACGAAAAAATACAAAAAATATTAGGTTAGTTCATTTCAAAAGGGTTTCGTGGTGATCCAACGTCACCACGGAATTTCCTCGCGTTTAGCTTTTTAGTTATGTTTTTAGTCTTAAGTTCATTTAAAAAAAACAAAAACATGCAAATATTCAAAAATCGCAAAAAAATCTTTCCTTAAGTAAACCTTGATTTTCAATCAAGTGTCCTTTTTTCTCTTTTATTTCTTTAAATAACCATTAATCTACTTTAATAACACTTTAATCATTTTCAAAAAAAAAAAAAAAAAAACACAAACCAATCTCATTTTTGCCACTTGGCCTTTATTTTATCTTTAAAACTTTTTTAAAAAACCAATAAAAAATACAAAACAAATCAACCGTCATTTTTACCCCGAACTACGAGGTTTTGATCCCTCACGGGTACGTAGGCAAAGGACCTTGTCCTTCCAAATCATAAAAAATACAAAAAACCTTTTTATTTTTTCTCACTATTCTAATTCATTCTTTTCTTTCCTTAAAAAAATAATAAGCAAGTTATAGCCAAAATAAATAAATAAAATCAAGAGGTTCTCGTAGAGTAATACAAACGTTTAGGGTGCTAACACCTTCCCTAAACGTAACTAACCCCCGAACCTAATCTTTTAAATTGTGGTAATTTAGAACTTTTTTCCACTTTTCATTTAAAAAATTAAAAGTTCAGTCGTGAAATAAAATTAGTGAGTCAACGCTAATCAATAGCTTGATCTCCGAAAATCACCGCGACAGATATTGAGGCTCCATAATTTCTTATTATGCACCATACACACTTGAACTTTTTCCAATTGACTATCTCTTTCTCTCACTGCAACTCCTTGCTTATTTGTATCAACACCGACACCTAGATCTAACAACCCATAAACCAACTAAAAATCAAACATGAATCCCCTTTATCCATTGATATGCTGAACATCAACAAAACTCTGAATCCAGCATATCAAAAAAACTTAAACCCAATACCAATTAAATCCAGAAAATCAAAACCCAATCTTATACAACAAAAACAATTTGTTGGGTTTTGAAAGGTGAAGATGAAAAGAGTGTGACCATTTTTTTATTGAAACTGTGGCAATTTGTTTGATCGCTTTTGAAGAATTTTCCAACATATTATTATTATTATATCTATTAATCCAGTTCATCACCAAAACTTGAATTTGTAATCTCACAAATTCAGTTTTATTTTCTTTCTCCACTTAAAAAATTGGTTTCTTGGCAACTCAAATCCAATCTAATACAGGAAAAACAAGAAAGAAAATTTTGAAAAATCAATAAATAACTAAAATAATTATATGAATTTTGTCAAAACAAAATTATATGAAAATCAAATAGCAAAAACATTAAATTTAATATCGCAGAATTGAAAGAGAGTGATGGAAAGGGGAGAGGTACCACTATATGCTTAACCACATATTTTGAATCAAAGCTGATTTCTATTGTGTGTTTAGGAATAATCTAGAAAATTGCAGAAAGAAAAGCCGATATGGAATGACTAGTTGTTCTTGTGGGAAATTGATGGACACGAAAATTAAGTTGCATGTAGATTTTAGCTATGCGGTTGTGTTTTTGTTACGAAGGAAACATTCGTATTTAATTTTGGCTTAATTGCAGTTTTGGCCTCCTAAGTATCACGAACTTGCGATTTTGGTCCCCTATAAAAAACAATAACAAATCAACCCCCTAAGTTTACCCCCTTTTGCACTTTTGGCCCCCTGGTCCAATTTTGACCCAGTCAACGCACACGTGGCACCTCACTTGAGTGAGTAGGACGCCACGTGTGTAATTTTCAATTTAAAAATAAATAAAAATGCCACATATGTAATTTTTTAATTAAAAAAATTAAAAAAAAATAAAACAAAAAAAAACTCCTCCTTTCTCTTCTCTCTCGTCTCCTCTCTTAGAAGAAAGTTGGTGAAATGGGAGAGATGAATGAGAGGCTTGAGAGAAAGAAGAAGAGATATGAGAGAGGAGACGAGAGAGAAGAGAAAGAAGAAGTTTTTTTGTTTTTTGTTTTAATTATTTTTTATTTTTTTAATTAAAGCATTACACATGTGGCATTTTTATTTATTTTTAAATTGAAAATTACAAATGTGGCGTCCTACTCACTCAAGTGAGGTGCCACGTGTGCGTTGACTGGGTCAAAATTGGACCAGGGGGCCAAAAGTGCAAAAGAGGGTAAACTTAAGGGGTAGATTTGTTATTGTTTTTTATAGGGGGCCAAAATCGCAAGTTCGTGATACTTAGGGGGCCAAAACTGCAATTAAGCCTTTAATTTTTTATGATTTTAATTTGCTCCAAAGCTCACCTGGCAACACTCTTCAACAGGTCCAACAACTTGGTTATAAAAACACTCTTCATCTGGACTCTCTCTCTCTCTCTTATATTATGAGAAGATCAATGAATTTACTTCAAAATTACGGAACTGTTTCTGCATGATCGCCGACAAATTAGAGCTACAGTGGAGAGAGAGGATGCAGGTAGCTGCCGGCGGTTTGATAAAAACTAAAGAGCAAAATCAAAAGTTTGTGAAAAGAGGAGAGAGGGGAAAAAGAGATAGGATACAGTACTGTGTACGATGCACATGCGACATTTTCACTTGTGCACGATGCTCAACATGTCACACACGCACACCGAAGAAGCGCCTATGTTTAATCAATAGATAACTAGAGGGGGATACTGCTAATAATACTCGTTGTTTTTGTTATTTCAATAAATTGTTGAACAGTTCTTTGTAATATTTGGTGTTTGCAATAAATATATAGTAGTAACTCTCCTATTTAAGGAAGCCACCATGGAAATTGTGTTTTGGAATTTTTATGGTTTGTTTGTTTTGTTTCTTTGTTTGTGTTTTATTACTATTTTTAATTTTAAGTTTGCACTCCATTTGATGAAATGTATGAGAGACTCATTTTGAGTAAGGGACTTATTGTAGTTTTACTATCTGTCGAAATAGGGCAGTTAAAAACTTTTTTACCTTTACGCGGTGCATAATCCGAAACAGACCAAATCATGTGTCTTGAACATGTGAATGAAGACCATTTTATGATGGCAAAAAAATTTTCTTCTATGTTTTTAGTTTATATTACGGGTATATCTAAAAGAGGGGTGTCCAATTCCTTCCATGTGTATATTATGGGATCGCACCATAGAGATGATGTAGGGCTTTGGGAGCCCAGATATATCCATAGGATGGTTAGGTATAATGAACTCGTTTGTTTTGCGGGTAATGAGATAATTGGAGATGATGATGTGCTGATAATTGAAAACCTTGACAAGGATGAAGGTGATAAGAAGATTGTAAATGATAAGCATATTGTAGATGGAGTAAATGATTGGGGTAGCATAGACCCCGCCCACAGGATCGGTCTAAGAGTAAGGTCACTAAAGCCGTTTCTTAAGGCCTCCAAGCAAAAAATATATTTTTCATTAAATTTTATTAGCGAAAAGGCATTATATGAAGACAAAAAAATGCCACGTGTATCAAAACTTGTTTTAGGCCTCACTTATCTTTTAAGATTATTGGGTCAACTATGGTCCCACAAGATTAGTTGAAATGTGTATCAAAACTTGTCTATGTTTATGTTGGTCAAATCTTGTAGTTTATGAATGTTTGTTGTTAAATTTGCATAGCTATACATGCTTCTTTTTTTGTAGTTTGTTGTAGTTTGGGTGATTTTGGATTATGTAATCTGAAATGTGATAGAGGGGTACAATTTGTAGTTTGTTTATCGTTGATTGAATTTATTTACAACAACAGTTTTCATTCGAGTATTGGTATGGTTCCTTTTGAAGCGTTGTATGGTCGGAGATGTAGAACGCTGTTGTGTTGGTTTGAGTCAGGTGAGGGTGTTATGATTGGACCGGAGGTAGTTCAACAGACTGCGAAAAATGTTAAGATGATTCAGGAGAAGATGAAGGCTTCGCAGAGTAGGTAGAAGAGTTATCATGATAAGAGGAGGAAGGAGTTAGAATTCCAAGTTTGTGATCATGTGTTTTTGAGGGTTAATTCAGTTACCGGTGTTGGGCGAGCTTTAAAGTCGAAGAAGTTGACTCCACGTTTTGTTGGTCCTTATCAGATTGTAGAGAGGGTTGGAGCAGTAGCGTATGATCCGTCTCATGTGATTCAAGTGGATTATTTGGAAGTAATTAAGGGATAATTTGACCGTGGAGACTGTGCCTTTGGGTATCGAGGACCGTGAAGTTAAGCAGCTGCAAGGAAAATATATCATTTTGGTCGAGGTGATTTGGGGAGGTCCTGCGGGAAAGAGCATAACTTAGGAGTTGGAGAGCAAGATGAATGAATCATTTTCGGAGTTGTTTCCTTCAGGTAATTTTCGAGGAAGAAAATTCTTTAAGTGGGGGGGAGTTGTAACAGCCCGATTTTTTTAGAATAAGATTTATTTATTATTATTGTTTATTTATTTATTTGATAATTGATTATTTGGTGTGTGATTGGTGGGTTAGAAGAATTTTAAGTGGTGGAGGATATTTTAGTCACTTTGGCATGAGTGGCATTTTTGTAATTATGTTAGAACTAGAAATTTGAATTTTAGAGAATAGTGGTGTATAAGTAATATGAGAGGTTTAAATGAAGTAAAAGTGTAGAGAAAATAATTGTGAGAGTTGGATGTGACTAAGTTCATTAGTGTGAGTGACTCTAACCCATATTATATAAAGAGTAGTAGTGAATGGTGGTGAACTAGGTCAAATCATTTGTGAAAATTTTAGGAAGAGGCTAAGGAGAGAGAAGAGAGAAAGAAGAGGCTAGAAGAGGGGAAAGCACTAGAAAGTGAAGAACTGAAGCTAGGAAGCCATTTTTGAAGAGTTTTGAGGTAAGGGGGAGATTATTTTCATCAAATGGGTTTTAATAAGCAAATGAGTAGTTTGGGTGTTTTAGCTTATGCTTAATTTCATAATTGTTGTTGTTGATTATGTGGAATTCGTGCTCTATTTTTCATGATTAATTTGAGTATGTTAAAGTTGGTGAATTCATGTTTTATTCATGTCACAATTCATGGTTTGTTATATTAATTTGATAAGTTGTCAGTTTTGATGCTTTTGATGGATAACATGATAATTGCATGGAAGTGATTAAGTTTGTTGTTGTTTGTTAAGTTGCTGCCATGACTTGTTGAATTGATGAAAGAATTAAGTTGAATATGTGATTTGTTGTCAAATAAGTTGTTGTTGTTGTTGTGTTTTGGTAAAATAGCTTAATTTGGTGAAAATGAATAAGTTGATGTTGAATGAATAAGTTGCTGCAAGAACTATTTGAATAAGTGATTATGATTATGTTGGGTATGAATGAAGTGTTGTTATTGTTGTTACACCATGTTTGGTTGATTAAGTTGTTGATAAAAGTGAGTTTTGGGTTTTTGATTAATTAAGTGAAAAACCATGAGAATTCATGTTGTATTGATGTGATGTTGTGTTTTAATTGTTCCTTATAAGTGTAATAACTATGGGTACTGTTTATACAACAATTTTGGGATTATTGGGATTGAAAATGAGATTTTTGGGAGATTTTTGAGGTCTTCCCGTAAGGGAAAACCTGTTTTCTGGGCAACCAAAAAACAGGACTTCGTTGAGCGACCATAGGGCTTCGCTGAGCGAAGTTGTGCAGTAACAGCATTGTTGTTCTACGCATTTTGGTCTTTTTGGATTGTTTTCGGACATCCCTAGACATTCTTTCTATGTTGTCTTGATGTTGTTCTGATGAATTATTGCTGAGTATTGATTGCTTGCATTAAAATGAATTGAATTGTTTATTTTGAGACGAGAATGATAAATTATGAAATGAACTTGGAGATTTATTTTGAGCTATAAAATACATGCAAGTGTATCAAATGTTTATGATGATATGAAAGGTGTTGTAGCATGATTTAAGTAGTGGAATGATGATGGCTTGATGTAATTGTGAGATTAAATCATGAAATGTGAATTATGTGAATTATTATGAATAAAAGTAAGATGTTGAGACGTTTAAGATATGACGATGATTAAACTTGTTGAAATGCATTAATATGAGATGATGATGATGATAGACGTGGCTTAATGCATTATAGTTGTGAATAAATGATGATGTGGTGATAACATAAATTGTGTGGAATGTATTGAATTGATAATGCAAATGAAAAGTTGTGAAATGTGGCATGGTTTGAGATCATGATTTATAGTTGTGTGCATTGTCAAGTCCATATGTGAACATCCATGCATTCCTTGTCGGTCAAATATAGCTTGATTTAAGATCAAGATTTTATATGTAGCTTGGTTTAAGACCAACATTTAAATGTCGCTTGATTTAAGATCAAGACTTTATATGTAGTTTGATTTAAGATCAAGATTTAAATGTAGCGTGATTTAAGATCACGATGGTACCACATGCATGTATAGTCATGTTAGGCGCATTGCATACACATGAGTCGTGTTTGGTAATGTTGTGGTGTGAACTTGTGCATTTATGTGGTAAATGTCAAATTGTTGATGTGTGGAAATTATGAATGACTCATAATTGTGTTGATGATGATTTATAGTGAGACAATGATTAATCGTTGATGATGTATATTTAAGTTGGCAATTATACATTTATGAGAATATGCTATGATTTATGAATCATGTTTTGGAATGATGATGCTTTTAAGTTACTAATAATGATGAATGAATTATGCGTGTGTTGATAACCAGGATATTTATGTTGAATGCTTTTATGTTGTCGATGTTTTGCCTGAAACTTACATGCGTTTATTATATCCTTTTGTTGAACGTATATCTTACCCTCCGGTGGCTTTGTTGTCGTCTCACCCTCGTGGTGTAGATTTGCAGGTTGAGGAGTAGTTGCTTGGTGAGTTGTGTTGAGGACGGCGTTACGCCTACTCCTTTTTACGTTGTTTTGCAAATCTCTAGATTAGGTGCTCTGATCTAGGAGTCTGGGGATTTTATTTTGTTTTGTTTTGGATTATTTTTTATGATGTATTTATTTGAGATTTTAATGTTGAGACCCGAGATGATATTTTGTTGAGATGAATTATTTTCCGATGTGCTGTGATTATTGTTGATGAGATTTTTTTTATGAGAAATCTGTATGAGTTGAATGATGATTTGTAATATCCCGATTATGTTGAATTGCGTGATTTATTATTTAATTAGTAGTATCGGGGATCGAGGTCTTGTAGTTACCACTATATAGATATATTTCTCTTTTTAATTCGCTTGATTTTTTCTATTAACAATTTTTTTTAAGAATTAACAATATATTTTTAGAAAACCTTGATTATGAGTGAATATGTTACAACATAAAATGCAAAAAAAAAAAATTATATTCGAATAATTAAAATGGTATAATTCTATTGATTCATCAGAGCACCAAAAATCTTAGGCCCGACTCTAAGTTAATTTGGATGCATGTTTGCTTAGTTTTTGCTTTTATGTGTGGTATAATAAAGAAAGTTTTATATTTCTACCTACGTTTTTGTCCTTTTTACACTAAGGATAAAGATAGAGAATGTGTTTTTTCTTGTTTCTGAACAATAACATAGAATTGTTACTTGCAAGTACGAAGCAAGAAATTAACATTAGGGGATCAAACTTAAACGTGCAATTTAATAAAGAAAAAATAAATTTTTAGATGTACAGTTTGAAAAAAATTAAGAAATTATAAGATATTTTGAAGTTAATATTGTCAAACAAATATAAAAAAAAAACTAACATTTTTTAATAATAAATTAATCTTCATGCTTGATTTATATTTTGCTTAGTTAAAAAAGATTTTGTAGGGCATTTATTATAGTCTTTTAATAGGCAAAAAACATGAATTTCATTAAATCATTGTATAAAGGGATTCTCTCACAGCCATTAAAATGATTGAAGATGAAGAGAGTGTTTTGCTTGTTATTCTTCATTTGTTGTCCTAGGTTAAGGTGTTATATCATTTGTCGTCTAGTTTTCGCTTTTTAACTTGTTTCTCGTTAATTTAATCAAGTGGTTGGCCCTGTCAAGTATCGTCTTAATCAGTCAGCTTCTTTAAATATGTTTAATTTAGTACTTGATTTCATGTCTTTGGTCATCTGGGGATTAAACTTGTATTTCTTTTCCTAAAGGTTTCTAATTTACTTTGAACATTTGCTCCTTTTGTTAAAAAAAAAACAAGAGTAGAAAATTAAGTGTTTATGACTCAATATATTGTTAAAAAATATCAAGTATACAATATATTATAAATTTCACAAAAAATAAATGTAGGGATTATAAAAAAAAAAAAAAAATCTTGGGAGTGGAAATTGGCCTCTATTGGTCTCCCTTCTAGTTTCGTCTCTGGTTACTCGAGACACCCCAATGTTTCAAATATGAGACTCAAACCTCTAACATGCACTTTCGTGGAATTATTTAGTACATGTTTGGTTTTACCAAAATTAATTCTAGACTTATAAAATAGATTAAGACATGTTTAGTTGTTCTGAACTATAATTGATTTTGCCTTTGGAATTGATTCTACTTTCAACTACAAATTGGAGCTTTTGAACTCTAAACCCTAAACCCTAGAATATATGAATATATCCAAACATAAACCATTTTACTTTTAACTCACTTTTAGTCGAAATCAATTTTACAGAATCAATTCACTCCAAATCAATTTTTGACAACTTAGAACAAAACACAAACTTAAACTTTCAAATAAAGAAATAACCGGATCAAGTAGATAAACACACATAAATATACATATATAAATCAACATAGCATGAAATAGCATAGTACCAAACTGATTTTGCAAACCTTAAAGTCACATTAATTAGACACAACATCTATGAAGTCATGGTCATTTCCCATTGCCTCCAAAATCTTGTGAGGAAGACACACCTGAAAGTCCATACTACCTTCTTCTTTTCCAGCAAATACAGTAATCATTCCACTTATTTTATTTCCACTGCGAACTGCCACAGGTTTTCCCCATCCAAAATCATTACCATAAACATCAAACCACGGGGAATTGCTACTCACTAATGTATTATTATTGGTCACGCTAGAAAATCTAATGATTCTTGGATTTATCAACCAAGACTCATAGTGATTTTTCAACTTCTCATTTAAGTGCAAAGAAATCATTTTGTGTATCTCCCAAGCACCTTTACCAAGTCCAGCTTCTTCCAACAACTCCCCAGCTTTCATTGTAACCCTACAAACTTCAATAGCATTTCCAAAATAATCTTTTGTCAATGGTGGAACAAACCTTGATCTAGCTCCTATCACGACTATATAATAAATTTGTTCTTGTGGGTCAAATTGTTTGGAACGGATCACAGAGCGCCAAAGGTGTGTAAAAAGTGCTTGGAGGGATGATATTTTGTTGGTACCAATCTCCACGTTGGCTTTCAATTTCAGTTGAGCGATTTTCTCCTTTGTGAAATGGAATAACCTCTCTGATGGATTGAATTTCTCATTATCACACGAGGAAAAAGTCAATTCATCAGAGTCGTTCTTTTGTGGCTCTATAGTCGAAGGAAATTGTATGGGATGTTGAATACCACTTGGAAACCAACGTTCTAGCGTTATGAGTTTGGATACTTGATTGCAACAACCACGGGAGATTTTAGCCCATGAGTTAATGAAAAGCCATGTGGACTCTCCGTCAACAACCACATGGTTAAATGTAAAACCAATGAAGATGCCGGCAACTAACTCAGTCACTTGCACAGCTAACAATGGTTGTGATGTGCCTTCGTAATTTCTAACTCCGTTCAATGGAAAAAATAAATCGACGATGGGAGGAACGTAGGTGCATCCAAGTATGTCACCTACACAAGTGTTCTCTGCCGTGGCATGGACAAAGAGCGCGCCTGCATTGTTGCATGTGACGGAACACGAAATGGTGTTATCTTTGTGGTCTGTCATCTCTAGACGGCCTGCTAGTGGTGGGAAAAAGGCAAGGGCAGAAGATAGAGAGTGTTTCAGATGTTCAATTTGGTTTGGCACTAGAGGATGGTGATAAAGAAGACCCTTTTTTGTCGGTGCAACTAGCAGGAACTGGAGATCCCATGGAGTTAAATCAATATTTTGATTTGTTGAATTTGGTGCCTTTATAGTATCGGTAGAGAGGACATGGATGGCAGCCATATATTTATTTCAGGTTATATTATGTCGTCGATGCTTGGACATATGGGGGTAACTCACTAACTATGAATTCATAGAGTGATAATATATTGTCACCAAACATGTCATTTTTGCTTCTTTAAGAACTTGGTATAGTAAACTGATCTTTTTTTTTGTGTGAGGCAGTTAAACCGATCATTAATAAAATATATATTGAAAATCTTGGGGAATGAGTCCAAAAAAAAACATAATCTTCCTGAATTTATATTTTAATATTGTTGTTATCTTAATAGTAGATTGCAATTATTGAGTAAAATAGTATACTCATGTTTTACTCATGCAAATGCAATAATTAGAAATAAAGAGAAAGTTGTGATAGATATGTTATATGTGTTATTTTATAGAAAGAGAGAGAGAAAAAAATGTGATTGATCGAGTGTTTGAAAGTTATGGGTGTCAAAATATAAGGGTTGTAATAAAATTATTAATGCAGAAATCTGATGTAATTAATGTCGATTGTGTTTCTGACCTGTCTATGGTTTACAAGCCTCACGTTATTTTATTTTTTTGGGAAGTCAAATCAATCGACCGAAATTGACATCAGGGATAATCGAAATTAGAGACCTTCAGAGCCTCGCATTATTGATGTCATAGGTTTGATCGGTATAATTTTGTCATCACCACCGCATGAGTACGTTTGTTATGTATATCATTATACTAATTGTTAGCAAAATATTAGCTGTTGAACAAAAGAGACCATTGATGAGGAACTTGATCAAACGGATATGATTGAAAGAGAGTCATTCTTTTCTTCATTCATTTTTCTCTCAATTTTCTCTCTTCTTCGGTTTTATCAAAGTTACCCCTTAATAATTTGGGGGTAATTTACCCCTTTCAAAGAAAAATTCATTTTTTTTCATCTTTTTTCTTATAATCAAATACCATTTTCATCTTTAGAACACCAAACTTCTTCATCTGCTTCATTTAACATGTGATCTCCATCTCATTCGTTCCATAATCAAATCATACTTGTCATTAGGGGTAAATTACCCCCAATTCATGAAAGGATAATGTAGGCCTCACCATTTTGGTTTTTTCTTACAATCAATTACCATTTTCACATCAAGAACATTAAACTTCTTCATCTCGTTCGTTCAACATGTAATCGCCATCTTCTTCATTCCAGAATCGAATCTTACTTATCATTAGGGGTAAATTACCCCAAATTCATTGAGGGGTAATGTAGGCCTTACCCTCTTCTTTAGGTTATATTTTGTCGTCGATGCTTGGACATGAGTTGCTTACTAAATTCATAGAGTGATTATATATTGTTACACATTTGTTATTTTTGCTTGGACATGTTTTGACAAAAGCACCTGACTTATCATTTTCGAACATTCCCTCTTCTTCCACAATGATCTTTCCTCCACAACGAACAGTTAAAACCCAAACGGCTAGATATCCACACATTCTGGTTGTCTAATATCAGCAGCATGTGATGTTTGCATCGACATGTTGACGTGGATGTGAAACACTGCGACGGTGTGAGGAAAATCTCGTTCGCAGCTGACAGTGAGAGCAAAGTTGCACGGCGCGGCAGTGAATCTTGTCTGTGGGGAGGGGGCTTGATGCCCCTTCCCTTTGGTTTATTCCTTCCCCTGTATTTTCAACCCTCGTATTGATATTTGTTTTACTAAATTTGTATTCATAAGATTGTGGGGGAGGAGCTTAATTGACATCGCTGATGGTTAAGAGATGTATTTTCTTATTGAATTTTCAGAACGTTTGGTAGAATTGATGTTGGAAAGATGTTATGAAACTTTCATTGCATTTGATACTAATTACACCCTTTTCTGATTATGATTTACTCATTAGCATTTCTCTTTTAACATTTTAGGTTCCTGAGTGTTTTTTCTTATGCAATAGGATGTGACAGCGACAAGATGCAGTCCAAGGAAGCAAAAATTGCTAGAGAAAAGTTAGCGTGATTTTCTACCCTATCTAAGACAGATTATTAACGCATCATCGAGTTCAAGGTTTTATACAATTTCAAAGAGTTCAAATACATGATCACAAACAAATCACTTAGAATCCATTTGGTTCGAGGGAAGGAGTTATTTTAAGTTTAATTGTTTAAAATAACTACAGTGAAAAATAGGAAAATTTCAAGAGAAAAACATTAAACAACTAAAGTGTAAAAGAAAAAGAAAAATATACACTTCCTCTCTATTGAAATCCTCCCTCCCCTTGTCGAACCAAACACAACACATAAATAAAGAGGGCAGCAATGCAGAACAATCTGTATACGGAAATGGTAATGGTAATGAAAGATTGATTTTAAACTCAATATTTTGTTTTTTCAACATAGATGAAATTAATTGTACAAGTTTAGAGAAACGTTGGTCTATAACATACCAAACCAAAATACTACACACTGCATGAAACAAGCAAAGCAGCCAATTAAATTTCATATCAACCACATTATACTACACTATCCGACCTACTTGCTCTTGCAGATAGCACTTACAACAATTTCTGATTATGCGTTTTGCTTTTTACCCTCTTCTATAGTCATGTCTTTCTGTGTCATGTATCTAAAAGTTAGGAAATCTATCAAAGTTATACAACCTACCAAAATGTCAGTCATCCAAAAAATGCACAGAATGTAAAATAGTTGGGTATCAACAGTTAACGAAGTTAAAGTAATTACTAACAATAACTGGATGCTCACAGATCCTTCAAGAAACTCATGTCCTCTTCTACTCAAACTGGTTTTTGGCCAAATTCTCTTCAAAATTCAGAGAATTGGCTGCAGTTAAAAGCATGTCCATTCCACCACAGCTTTCCAATTCTTCTACAAATTTATTGTTGCAGTTGTTATTAGCATTTGACTTTGAAATATTTTCCCCGGTTCTCGGCTTGTTAGTCTCATACGCTTTTTTTGCCTGGGATATTGCCTTGATTCCAGCATCACATTTTCTGCAGAACCATTTCCCTTGTGGAATAGAATCCAGTGGAGGTTTCATGCAATAGATGTGATATGCATGATCACAGCCATCACAGAGGACAATCCGTGAATCATCTTGATCGGTGAGGCAAACTTGGCATATACAACAAGGGCAGTACCACCAATAGCCTTGTGAATTTAATTGCTTGCTTGTCAAACACCTTGCATGGTAGTATTTACTTGGACAATAAGGGTGATCACATATTCTTATTTTTTCACCTTTGACTTCGCCTTCATTTCCACACACTTTGCAACTGAGTGTTTCTTCTCGACCTGTAGATTTTTGAATCCCATCATAGCTGTCAAATGAATTATCATCAAATTCATGAAGTGTTTCTTCATTTGCAGGGAGGCTTTCATCACCAATTATTTTCTTGGGCGTCTTTGTGTCATTCAACCTCGCACATACTACACAATTTTCATGCGGAGAACCAAAGCCACTTGTGGTGCAATTAGCACAATACCAGCTTTTGTGAGGTATTTCATTAACTGCAAGCTCAATACAGGACAAATGGTACACCTTCTCACATGAATCACAGACCAAACAGTCTGTGCCATCTGCCCTTTCTCCACAACTACTGCAACAGCAAACTTTATAGGTAGCGCATTCTTCCGTTTGCTCCGGTTTCATGTGAGAGTCCAATTCCTGGTAAAAAGAACTGATTAACAAAGACAAAACCAAAACAATTCCCATTTTCATTTTAGTAAATATCTCAAGTAAAGCCTTAAACATATCAAATGAACTGCATTTGATACTCATAAATGGACAGGCATTTCCCAGTACAACAGATTATTTGCATCATGGACATAGGACTGTCAGACACATCTAAAAAACCAAACAAGTCCCTGTCCTGTCTTAATCAAGCAAATCCTTAAGGCTTGGGAATCGATAACTTAATTCTTCATGTCATTCTCTGTCAACCAGAGAAAAAGTTGAGGTAGAAAAAATCAAAAAATAAAAAAGTCTCCAAGTATGTGAGATTTAATTTTTTTCATTCTTGTGGCAGATCCTATAAACACAGTTGGAATCCATTGTTGTAATGATATATACATTTGGAATCAAATAGATACAATCACAGTTGTTACTTGTTAGTATTATTATGTACCATCAGAAAATCTTTTCTGATCCCATCATGTATCTCAGAAAAACCACAAAAAAAAAAAAAAATGTACCATTCTATATTAAAATGGACAAGATATTAATCATTATCTAAGATTTCCCGTACAATTAATTGCCTATTCACATTTGATAAATTTTGCATAGAAACTGGTCAGTAATAGACTATGGCAATATACGTATTACGTAATGTCTTCATGCTTCACACCTTAAATGTCTTCAAATTTCAAAAGAAAAGCATGCACACAACACAAGTGAAGAAATGTAATCATTTTTATGGTGTAATTTCATATTTGCTCAGTATATCAAAGGACAGGCATCTATCTCCAATACATATGGCACGCATAGCTACACAAACTTTATCTCACGATATCCCAACCAAAACAACAGTGTCTGACTGCTGCTATTGATGCAATGTTAGAGGAAAAAAATTAGCTAAATTTTAACATATCTGATACCTGGATGGATCAGCTCGTGAAATATCAAAACAAAATTCTAAAACTCTTACCACTTGTTTTTCATCTTCAAATGTGCTCTGCGCTGAAATTCCAACCTGAAGGTATGGCAAATTGTTGTTTAGACAAAGGTAAGCAAATAGGAGCAGAGAACAAACTGTGAAACTTAAGTGTTTTGACAAAGAATTTGTTTACCAGCTTAGAGTAGGAATTTGTTGATATATTGGAGAGGCTATTTGAAAGAGCAATAATTTCCTTAAATGTATCTTGAAGCTTTCCAAAGACCTAAATTACAAATCAGGAATAGCCATACAAAATAAGACCCAGCAACTAACATGGAACATGCTATGAAGTTCCCTCAAACAATACTAAAATAACCTAGTGAACCATACCACGGTTTCTACTAGCAGTGATACACAATAAATCAACAGATTTGTATAAATAGCATTAAACATTGAGGAAGAGATAGTCAAAAGAAATAAACATGTTATGCTCAAAATCATGAAACAACTCCAGAGAATAGTCTTAACTCTTAAGAGTAGCTTCAAAGTGACATCAAATTTTGTGATTCAGTCATCTGCGATATCTGACTTGCGTCAAACCACCATATATGAATAAATAAAGTGTCTAATTATAAAGAGACTGCTAAAAACTACCTGTTGAATATCTGACAAGAAAAGTGCAGGTGATTGTTCATAGGTTTTCTGCTTCATCCTTGAGGTTATGACACTAAAATCAAATACACTTTCCGGCTTCATTGCTTGGAAATTATCAAATAAAGTCTTGCATATTGAATTGAATTCTTCTGAGGTTAATAAATCGCAGAGCACACGCTGACACATCTCAGTTACACCATGGCCATGTGGTTCACTAGAAGATCCATTTTGCATGACATTTGCATGCCCATTAGCTTCAGTTCGTGTTCTATGAGATAAATGATCAAATTGTGAAGAGAATTCTTGTCCATCTTTGCCAATTTCAGAAGTTCCCTGCTGTCAAAGTAAGTTGGAACTTAAAATTGAAGGAATCAAAAGTGCTTACGATAAGTCAAGTAAGTGCATTACAGGTAGTTCTAGAAGAAGAACCAACCATAACTGTAGTGGCACAACTTTGATGGCAAATTAGTGCTTCCCCTGTGCACCCCTCTATGCCACCATTGATATTGCCTAATGACTGGTATAAATGTTTTAGTACCACGTTTCCCCAATGTCTATGGGCGCAATCATCTGCAGTATTGCCTAAAGTTGCACCTAAGGGTTCCTTCACAACCTGGAATTAAATAAATAAATAAAACAAATACAGATCTTAAGAAATAACTAAGGAAGAGTATTTATTGTTCTTCAAAACATCTATCTGCTAGAGACAGAATCTTATTGTCTTGTAATATAGTTGAACCCCATCAGCAGGACTTTTACGAAATTAAAGGAAGTAATATTGTACTTATGATGAAAAGGGAGAAAAAAGCAATCCCCCCCCCCCCCCCCCACCAATAGTTTTAGTGTCAATGCTCGAATTAAACACCCAATGCATATCAATATGACTTAAGATTTAACCTGAATGTTATCTCATTGTCAATAAAATCATAGAAAATTGCAGTGTTTCCTATACAATACAAAGAAATAGCCCCTCGTACAGCCAAATTTCTACATATTGGAATATCAAATTTTCAGGGTAAATTGCATTCCCACCATTCTAAATATGCAGGACATAGGTTGCAACTAGCCTCTATTTAAGCACAGAATAACTTTCCATCAAAACAGAATAGATGCCGGAGGATATTATCATGGCTAATGCAAAAGTAGTAAACTAGTGCCATCTTGCAATTGAAGTTTCAACAGATAGCCCCTGATCAATAAGATCAAGTATATCATTTCATTTCCCTAGCATCTGAAATCTGAGGCACTTTGGTCTGGATTTGCATGTTAACTAGAATGGCATAGGCGCATCACCGAATCAATGTTACAGAAAACATTAAACATAACATAAAAGATAGATGAACCTAATTTTTGTGTGTGGAAGTTCTCACAATATTTTTGTCCTAAGTTCACAAATTTAATTTGCAGGAACCTAAAGTTACCAAAATGTAGCTAGCTTACTCTTCTGAGCAGAAACAATGGGGTTATTAAGAAACTTTATAAAAATATAAGCAACTCTAAACCATCTAGAAATCAAGAACGTTGAAGAACAAATTGACGCATAAATCACATTCAATTCTAAATAAACATTAGCATTTTTCTGGTTGATATTTCCTCCTTTCAATCACCCATTTTGGAATCATAGGTACAGTGTACACATACTGAAAAAAACAAACAAGGCAGAAGAGCAAACCTGGTCTGCTATATGACTCGCAGTTTCCACACATTTTCCACAATCCTCCTGGGCTTTGCCTTTTGAACTCGACTTATCATACTTTCGCCTCTTATAAGTTCGAAGACACGTCACTCCACCAGAGCCCCCGTCGCCAGAATCAAACCCACCTGAACTTGCCACCCCATTGCTAATGCCTTCACTTTTCAAGACTCCAGCCTCTTCAGTAACACCATTTCCATTCACCCCATTATTCAAAACATCACTTTTTAAAACCACAGGCACTTCAGCAACCCCATTTCCATTCGAAAACACCACCCCGTCATTCACAGCTTCACTTTTCAAGACTCCAACCTCTTCATTAACACCATTTCCATTCGAAAATACCGCCCCATCATTCACGGCTTCACTTATCAATTCTCGAGCCTCTTTAGCAACACAACCTCCATTCACAACCACCGCCCCATCATTCACAGCTTCACTTGTCGATTCTCGAGCCTCTTCAGCAACACAATTTCCATTCAGCCCATTATTCAAACTTATCAAAACCTCAGCTACATCAGCAACACTATTTCCATTGGAAAACACTGCCCCATCATTCACAGCTTCACTTACCGATTCTCGAGCCTCTTCAGCAACACAATTTCCATTCAGCCCATTATTCAAACTTTTCAAAACCTCAGCCACATCAGCAACACTACTTCCATTGGCAAACACCGCCAAGTCATTCAAAGCTTCACTTTCCGAATGCTTACTCTCTTCAACAACACCATTTCCATTGGAAATTGGCAACCCATCATCAATGGCTTTCCGTTTCAAACACTGAACACCTTCAGCACATTCAGTGTTACCAGAATTTTCCATTCCTTCGTCAGTTTCCATATCAAAACAACAAAAATACAAAACCCTAATTCGAAACAGAACAAAATTAGGGTTTCAGATTAAAGCCAAAAAAACTTTCCAAGATCCAAGATTTTCACCAGATTTACTGACCCAATAACGTTGCAGAGTCAAAATCACTCAAAAAAACAATTGAAGTTAAAACACAGCACACTTTCACTCCTGAATAAAATGAAGAAAATTAAAGAGCAAAGACAAAACAAAGGGTTGCGTATAGTTATGGTGCGTGAAAGAGTGGGAATTTTTTATAGGGAAAGAGAAAGAGTGAGAAAAGCGAAGTAGAAGATGAAATTGGTGGTTAGAAGTAAAAATGGGAGTGTGAGAAAAATGGTGGACTTGCCTGAGTGTGGTGGCGCTGCTACGCCAACACTAGTCTTATCTGAGTTCTTGTTTTGGAACCGACGCTTCAGTGCCTATTTCAACTTATTTTCAACTTATTCATATTTCTGCCTTGTTATTTTTTGGGTTAACAGTGCCTTACCATGTAATATTGGCCATTTCTGTTTTCCTCCTTTAAAATTTTTTTTTTTAGATTCTGTCCTTGTAATTTAAAGATTTTTTATTTTGGACCTTGATGATTTTTGACTGTACAAAATCGATGATATGACAGGGGGTAAACCGAAATTTGCTCAAATAAACAGGGGGATAAACCGAAATTTGCTCAAATTACAGGGGGTAAACCGAAATTTGCTCAAATTACAGGGGGCGAAATTTTCCATGAAGGTCTAAAACCAAAAAATCTACAAATTACAAGGATGGAATCTAAAAAAAAATTACAGGGGGAAACCGGAAATGGTCAATATTACAGGGGGTAAAACACTATTAACCCTTATTTTTTTATTATTGAAAGCTTATTTTTTGAAGAATCGCACACAAAAAGGTAAATGCATTTAACCTTTTGTTACCACAATTCCACTTTGCATTCCACCTAACATTGTTATTTAAACTAGATTGATGCACGGGTCTTATGAGCTTGAATACAATCGATAAAAATCGAATGTAATGGTTTTTTTTAAAGTACAACACGGAAAGATAATATTGTATGAAATACTAAAATAACATAGATAGTAAATGTGGTTTGATCATCACCTACATGATATGTTTTACATTAAACATTACGAAATACTTCCTCATAGACGACGTTAGAAGTAAAATCAGTATCTTCACCATCTTCATCTGTGATTAATATCTTCAACCCTTCTCTTGAAGTCACCCTCGATTCAGCAACATACAATTGCCCATGTGAAAATACAGGCGTTGGAAGGTATATGCCCACATTTTTAAGTGTCTGGCCTTGACTCTTGTTAATAGTCATTGCAAATGATACAGCCAAAGGAAACTGCCTTCTTTGACTGGCCTAGACTTTCGACTCGTGCGACGTACGGGTCCCATCGACTGTTATAATGATCAATAAGTTATCTTTGACATGTGTCATGTACGTGTCTATCGATAAACACAAACGTGATTATTATATGATTTTTTCTATCATGTGTAAATTTACACGTATTAAGAAGTTTAAAATAGTAAGTTTGTATTTAAACTTGTACATTTTATATTAAATATATAATTTTAAAAAAAAAATTGTTACTTTTAGTTGTTTTAACGTGTGCAATGTTGCACATGTTAGACAAACCCTTATTAGATATACAATATCGTGATAAAATGTGTCTTAATATGTCCTTCAACGACATATGAATCGTACCAAATTTGTCACGTCTTTGAAAACATAATTTATTAAAATGATTTGCTTGCATTTGATAACAAAAAAGAAAAATAAGTAGAACTATTACCTAATTTAGAGTAAACCCAATTTATAGCAAAATAAATCATGAAAATAGTAAATGTGGACAAATTGCATCACAATTATTAAAGTTCGAACTAAAAAATGTGGTCAAATTGCAGCTTAAAAAACTGAATAAAAACTAATTATATAGAGTCCAAAGTTAATAATACATATCAAAATGTGTCTGGCTTACAATCTTAATATGAATGGTTGATTTATAACATTTTTTCTTTTACAAATGCTACATAACATCAATTTGAACAAAGGACAACAAATATGACAAATATTGGCTTTACAAAATCAGACCATGTTATCAAACATATCTCTTTTGGATGGTACTCTACGTGATAGGTACGCCATTTAAGCCTCAAGAGATGAATATAAGCTGGATCTGTTGGTTCATATTCCCATAAAGCAACATCTGTAAATGTCAAAATCATAAGAAAGACATCAGATACAGATAGCAAAACCTCAACTCATGAAAACAAAAATGCAGATAAATGATAGCATCGTTTGAGGAAGAAAAAAAACCTCTTTGGTAGTGAATAGAGAATTTTGAGACATTTATGGCAAATTGGTTGTCCATCATGGTTACCTCTTATGTGAAGGGTGATATCTTTGTTGTTATGGCAAAACAATTCTCAGTGTGTGTATGTATATAGTACTTGAAATAAGTCAATTGTCTATTAAGCTTATTCCTTTCGTGTTCCTCATAGGCATTCATCACTAATAGTGTTACTTAATGTGCATGTTTATTTCCAATGCTAATTAATTATTTTGTTATGAAACTTCCAAAAACGGTTTGAATGTCATTAGTACACATGGGAAAATACAAAGGTTATGTAACTTCCAAAGGTTAACATTACATGGTTGACTAAATAAATAACAATAAATGTGCAACAAAATTTAAATTTGAAATTAGAGTGGAGGGAAAATTTTTAGGGTTGCAATTTTTAGCATTTAATGTATTACAATTAGAGGGAAAAAATTAGGTTTAGGTGTTGCTAGACCTAATAACTTTTAAGAATAAAAGATAAATAAATGAGAAATAATCAAGCGGTTGTATTTAAGTTATTAATAAACAAATTATTCAAAAGAATTTGAATTTGATCTCAAGTTAAACAAACACCAAAAACTAGATAAGTGAGAAAATTTAAAGGTCACAAACCCAAGTAAAAAATATTTATGCATACACACGGATAAAAAGAGAAAATAATTGAATGGTTTGCCTAAATTATTTCTCTTATAAATTTTTACGAAATTACGAAAAAACAAAATACTCTGCACCTCTCTTGGAGGCCTCTAAAACAATGGGCACCAAAGAATCTTGTGTTAGATTATACGCAGCTAACCAATCCGCACATCTGTTTCCTTCATGCAAGGTGTGGTTTATTTGAACCTCCTCAGAATGTTCAATAAGATCTCATATTCAACGAATTAGAACGTGGGTAGCCCCTTTAATCTTACAATTACCCATTACCATGTCCACTAGTAGTTTGGAGTCACTTTTCACAATGAGTTGCGAAAAACCTTGACTTCTGGCTATCTTTAAGCCCTCGTACATGCCCACATCTCAGCATAAAGAGCATCAATGATCCAATCTTCCGAGCATAACCTTTTAGCCAATGGCCGTTGGAATCTCGAATAAGTCCCCCACAACATGCAACGTCCAAAGACTCCTTATAAGCTCCATCACAATTCAGTTTAACCCAATCTCCATTTGGTCTCCTCCAACCAATGTAGACAGTGTCAATAATTCTTGACCCTTGTGGTAGGTGAGGATGGTCGCCCCTACCAATGGCTCGAACAAGTTCAAAAATGATATGAATAGGATCCATATGCCGATGAAAGTCCTCCTCAAAGATAGATTTATTCCTCCACTTCCAAAGATTCCAACATGTCACTAGAAAGATAGATCATCAGTCCTCCTCATGTGCTTCGTGCTTCTCATGGGTGGGGTTATTGAAGATCCAATCCCTGCAATTCAAAGAAAATAAATTAGTAATATGAATTGACGTCACTAACTTGATCTAAACCTGGGTTGCGTAAACACAATCACGCAAAACATGGATGATTGTTTCGTCTTTATTCCCACAAATAAGACAAATGGGTGAAACTCCAATTCCCCATCTGCTTCTTGAAGGGATTTATATGTGACAAATATTGTCCTTGTTTTCTTCAAAAATAATATTGTCCCTTTTTTTAATATTTATTTCGTGTTTTTTTATTACATTTATCGATAATTATACTTATCTCTTGTTTTTTTTTATATTTATCAGTTATAAATAGTTGTCTTGTGTTTTCTCTCTTCTCTCCTTCTCAAACTGTGGCCGTCACCACCTTCCTTCTTCATGTCTACTGAAGAAGGGTGATTTAGGATCAATTTTAACCAAAAATCACCCGTCAAAATTGTTTTTCCTACTTTTTTTGTTAAATAAGTGATTTCCACATATTTTCAGTCATCTTTCGTTTGTTTTTGTGAGTTCATTGTCTTTAGACGATTTTGTTTGTTTTAATTTCTCGTCTTTGTATGATGTGTTTATGATTTTCCGTCTTAGTACGATGTTATTTGATTCAGGTTAAAATATTAGTTTTGCACAGTGCAAATTCAATCAATGACTTTGGCGTTGTCAACGTTGCAGATCCGGAAACATGAGTATTCTGGAGGCTTGAATATAGTCATATTTGTAGACATAGGTACTCTGTCATTTCATGCTATTACCAAGGATGATGTGAGTTTGTTCGCAGATTCATCATTTTTGTTTTTAGAGACATTGAATTTGTATTGTATCGATGTGCTCTATCAGTTTGAATGAATATCTTTGTCAAGTCTTGCATCCCATCGAGACAAATGAGGTTGATGTGCTTGTTGCTCTTGTCGGAGTGCATGTACACCGCCCCCTGTCGTTCCAAGCTTACGAAGACAACAACTTTCCGCACTTAACGTTGTTCAGCTGATTAGGTCAGATCATAATCTAACAAAACATCAAATGTTCACACAAAACATTTTCTACAAGCATTTCTAGATGCAAAATCGTCAATAATTGCTAACGCTTAAAATTCATTAAGAAAAAAATCATTTGTGTCATCATCTGACATAGAGCTGTCAAAACGAGCTAGCTCGTATGGGCTGGCCCGGAAGCCCGAACAAAACGTAGATTATTGCTTTTCCCACTTCATACAAAGCTAAAAAACACCAGTATTTTACGTTTTTAACCCCATCGGCAGTTAACTGCCGATGGGAAGGAAACCAGCGGCAGTTAGCTGGCGTTGCCATGTTTTGCCTATATTTTCCAAAACTTCACATTTTTTCATCTTATTGTAAACAAAAACGATAAAATGAGAGAACAAAAACGATAAAATGACATACGATTAAAGTGAAAAAGCTAAAAAAAATGACAGCTAATTTTTTAACTTAAAAACTGTTTTTAATTTTTTTTAAAAACAGATTTAATTTTAACAAAAACTAATTCTAACATAGTTTTAATTTAAAAAAAAAACTGATTTTAAAAAAATCAGTTTTTATAAATTGTTTTAATTTAAAAACAGTTTTCAATTTATTAAAAAAACAACTTTATTTTTTTTTATAAAAAAATTGTTTTCCAACAATAAACCTTTTTAGTATATTATTTTTTAAGAGGTATTTTTATTAAAAAACAGTTTTTTAAATTAAAAAAATTAATTTATAAAAAATATCATATTTATGACTACACAATGTGGTTGTGAATGTGTTGTTAGTTATGGATTGATAGTTATCAATGGTTGCCTTCGTGTGAGGAAAATCAAAAGAAAATTGATGTATACACCTTGAAACTTGCATCTTTCCTCACACGAAGGCAACCATTGATAACTATCAATCCATAACTAACAACATATTCACAACCACATTGTATAGTCATAAATCTGCTATTTTTTAAAAATTAATTTTTTTAATTTAAAAAATTGTTTTTTTAATAAAAATACCTCATAAAAAATAATATACTAAAAAGGTTTATTGTTGGAAAAGAGTTTTTTTATAAAAAAAATAAAGCTGTTTTTTTTAATAAATTGAAAACTGTTTTTAAATTAAAACAATTTATAAAAGCTGATTTTTTAAAATCAGTTTTTTTTAAATTAAAACTATGTTAGAATTTGTTTTTGTTAAAATTAAATCTGTTTTTAAAAAAATTAAAAACAGTTTTTAAGTTAAAAAATTAGTTGTCATTTTTTTTTAGCTTTTTCACTTTAATCGCATGTCATTTTATCATTTTTGTTCACTCATTTTATCGTTTTTGTTCATAATAAGATGAAAAAATGTGAAGTTTTGGAAAATATAGGCAAAACATGGCAACAACAGCTAACTGCCGTTGGTTTCCTTCAGTTAACTGCCGTCGGATCCTTCCCATCGGCAGTTAACTGCCGATGGGGTTAAAAACGTAAAATACTGGTGTTTTTTAGCTTTATATGAAGTGGGAAAAGCAATTTTCCAAAACGTAGGGCTTAGGCCTAAAAATTGCAGCCCGAATTTTTTCAGGGCTTTTTAGCCCGGCCCGTAAAAGCTCGTAACCCGTTTGGCTAACCCGTACGGGTTACGAGTAACCCGGCTGCCCACGTAAAGGAAATTTCAGCTCTCTTGTGTGTGGTTTACTATCAGAGAAGAAAGAATGTCCATGGCTTTCAATTGTACATGGCTTTCAAAACATGCTTTTATTATATTATGTATGCGGTACCTTTTTGTTCATGGCTTTCAATTGTTTCTCAATGTTTGGATCCAACGCTAAATTATTCACAAGATGAAGGTACCTTCATTTCTTTTTCTTTTTTTTTTTGTTTTGATTTTAATTTTGTTTATGTTTTGTAACAATTTTGTGTAACTTCCGAAACTGTCATGTTTTTTCGTTTTGTTCAGAATTATGAAACTTTAAACTGCTTTTTTTTAAGTAAAAACTGTCATAACTTGTACTATAATAGATTGACATATACGATCAAATACATTTTTTTCCTTTAGGGGAAGTTAAGATTTTCCAGTGGCCATGAAATTATAAGTTTTGTTTGTGTTAAATGAGTGTCTGTGTGTTAAGTGTCTTCATCTCACTTCCAGAATTTGGTTCATGAACTTTAACTGCTTCTTCTAACTTGTTTGGATTCTACGACCTCTTTATTACTGAAATGAATCATCTCTGCCTTGGCTCCTTTTCGTTTTTTTGTATGTTTGTGTATGTTACTCACCCCCAGGCAAATGGACAGGCCGAGTCCGCCAATAAGGTAATTCTGAACGGGCTCAAGAAAAAACTCGATGACGCCAAAGGTCTTTGGTCAGAGCGACTCCATGAGGTACATCCAATTTAATTAAATACATCCTGATATATTTTTGCAAATGCCATTTTGTCCGCTATATTATCACCATACAATGTGTCCCTCATACTTCGATTAAATATGTTGCGTTGTTCACATCATTACTGAGTGTCCAGGTATTATGGTCGTATCATACGACACCCCACTCATCCCTAAAGGAGACGCCGTTTAGAATGGTGTACGGGGCGGAGGCAATGCTGCCTGTGGAAGTAGACACGCCTACATGGCGCAGGGAAAACTTTAATGCAGAAGGTAAGGACATGGATTCTTGCCGGGGATATCTCCCTGCGAAGACGCCTATTCTGTGCACACTCATGTAATTTATTAACAAACCGTTCGACTAACAATGATTATTTCCGAAGGAAGCCTTTTAACTAACAATGTTTACTTCAGATATCTTTCAACTAACGATGTTTGTTTTTTAAGATAACGAAATTGGCCAAGCATGCGACTTGGATATGCTGGATGAAGTAAGGGAAGCTGCCCACATCCAGGAGTTCGCTGCGAAACAGAGGGCCGCCCGGAAGTACATGTGGAAGCAGTATTTCATACAACAAAAGTAAGTATTTTCAATTATCGTCTCCACAGGGATTGGTGCGTTATTTCGAACCGTTCAACAATCGATATTGTTTTGAGTTAAGGGTTTGTACTATTGGTTTCATAAAATAACGGAATGTAAATGCGGGAATTAAAACAACAATTAATAGGGAATAAAAGTATTGAGATTAGAGTTCATCAATCTTGCAAAGAATATAATTCATGAATCATGCATATGAATTTAGCGTTTTAGCATAAATATCACGTATCGCTCGACAACGTCATTGATTTCCCAAATGACATCGTGAGATCGATCGTATCGTTTAATCGACGATTTCCCAATCAAACGATCCGAAAGCATTACGATCCGAAACTTAGTGCGATTATCAAAACCCAAATCCATTTCTAGATTTTCTTATTTTGATAGAAGATTATTCTTAAACATAGATTCAAAAGTATTTGTCAATATCATTTGAATCAAGCATGAGATTGAAAAGCAAGAATAACTTCATAAACATATAAATTGCTAAACCATATTTTTACATAATCATGTATTACAATCAAAGCTAGAAAGATTACCTCTAATCCCAACAAAGGGATGTTAGTTGCTCATTTTCATGACAACTATACAAAAGATAAGAGAAAAGATGAAGATCATAACCCAAAGTCTTGATTTCCCAAAGCCCTTGGTGGATTTCCACAATTCAATCCTTTTGCTCCTTGAAGATCACTACTTCTAGCCCTAATTACTAAGTCCTAAACTACTACTAAAGCAATCCTAACAATTGGAAGAAAGAATTCTCAAAGTTCTCCAACTGGTTATATCAGAAAATGAGCCAAAAATGCTTTAATACTCTGCATTTTTGCACGCTCGCTACAAGCGATGAGCTGGTCGCTTGTAGCAAGGAAGTCTGTTGGCCAATGGGGATCCTCCACGTCAGCATGGAGCCTTAAACCGCCCTTGGTCGCTTGAAGCGACCAGTCCATCGCTTGAAGCGATGAACCTCTAAAAATCCCTGCCTAGGCTCGCTTGAAGCGTGGCATCAGGCGCTTGAAGCGATGAAGCCTTCAAATTCCCTGCCTATCCTCGCTTGTAGCGAGGAAGTGTGCGCTTGTAGCGAGGCTTTGATAAAAACTTCATTTCTTTTGTTCAGCATGTTCAAGCATGAATTTCCTGCATTAATAGCATGGGGTAAGACATAGGATCACAAATATAGCATTTGAACCATAAATATGAGCTTATCCTAAGATAACTTGTGAAATAAGTAACATAAGTGCCTTAATTAAATGAACATTTTAACCACTTTTAGGCACTTATCACACTCCCCAACTTAAATCTTTGTTTGTCCTCAAACAAAGGACACAACAAATAAGGAAACAAGCTTTAACCATGGCTTTGAGCAAGAATGCAAAAGAATTAAAAGTTTGAAGCACATAAGCGTCAGATGAGTGATTCAACGTGATTGCGCAAGCTAGGATTAGGTTTCTCATTAAACGAGATACATACAATAAATGTGAACTAGTTCTAAACACAAAGAATTAAATCACACAATCCTAAACAAGCAACATGTTTAAAATTGAACCAAACCTAACACACTTCTATATAAAGTATATGAACAAATTGAAATCTATTGTGAGGGTATGAACACTCATCCAACAAACATGATAACATTCCAATTAAATTATGTGTCCATCTAATTATCATTTCCAAAAGCATAAAAGGCATTGATCAAAAGGTCTTTAAGGGTTGTAATTGGGCTAGGTTACAAAAGAATTGTCATATGTGGGATATTTGAATTCAAATGGCCAAGCAAAAGGAACATTCAATCTAATTACAAACTTCCTTCTTTTTCCAATACAACTCTTGGTGAATTACATACTTTTCTTTTCTTGATTGATCTTGACAACTTTTTCTTTGAATTATTGCAAACCTTTTCATTTTTTCTCTTTTCTTTTTCTTGGTTTGCTTTTCTTTCTTTCTTTTTTTTTTTCTTCTTTTCTTTTCTTGTTGTCAAGATCAATTATCACATTCACCATTACATTGACATAAACATAACCTCCCTTTCTCCCCAACTTATTTCAATGACACCCTAATCGAATGTTCCTTTGTTATTATGGCAAAGGTCAATAAAAACGATGGATAAGGGTTCACAAGAAAACAACTATCAGAATTCAATAAAGAGTTAACTATGAACTGAATTTTTTACAAACTCCGGCAATTTCAATAAGCAATTGAGCTTATGAAAGTTGACAGTTCACAGTTAACAATTCTGATTCAATAGGCTCAGAGGGGTTCACAGATACTCACTTCTCACAGGGTAGGTTTAATTGGTCAAGTATTTCACTCAATTTCAAAAAATTGCCTTGATCACTTCAATGTTTTTATACAAATTAAAACAACAACAGATTTAACATAAAATAACTGAGTTAAACATGAAATGTTGGTCTCCTGCATATATATACAATGGTTGAGGATACCTCACATTTTGGCTAGTTCTATATTGGTTCAAAACTAAACAAATGCTTGCGTAAAACTGAATAAATTAACTTGTGTGTAAAGAACTTATTCACATTCAAGAATATACCTAGAAAAACAAGAAAACGAGTACCTTAGCTGCGCGCTTTAACACTCATTCTATCATTATCACTCAATTGATTCTAAGCTCAAGCACTGGCTTTTGAATCTTTCTTTCCAAATTGTTGGGAAAAATTCAAAAAATAAATAACAAAATTTAAAATTAAACATAATATATTAAACATAATAACCAAAATAAGATTATCCAAAGTACATAAGGGTTTAAGGCGGCTTTGGAAACTGTACTGTCAGAATTTGGTCCCATCGCTACAAACGAAAGATGCGTCGCTACAGCGACAGAGTCTGAAGCTCGTCGCTATAGCGATGAGATACATCGCTGCAGCGACCATGACAGTAAACAGAAATTTTAAAATTTTCAGCCCTTGCCACTATCCCTACATGCATGAATGGATATTCAAAACTACAATACTAATTAAAAACAATAAACCTACTCAGTTGGGTTGCCTCCCAACAAGCGCTTGTTTTACGTCTTTAGCTCGACGCCTGATTCGTTAGGGTGGCCAATACGAGACGGAGAGCACATCAGCTCTAGTATCCCTTTGCTGTGGGAGGAATTCCATGAACTTGAAGAACAGCTGATGTGGAGTCCATAACCTCCCTAACCAAAATAAGCTGAGCAAGGTACACAAGCAATCTAAAACCAATTCCAATCCGGCCTTGCTCACTTTCACCCCCTCCTTTCCACAAGTTTCTTCCTTGTTATGGGACGGTTCCGGCTTCTCAATCTCCATAATTTCTTCACTATCAACAACACTGGCCTCTTCAGAATTTGACCATTCTTGAGGAAGTTCTAAGTTGTGTGGTATTTCTAATTCTTCCACTAATGGCTCTATACCACATCCTTTAAACATTGTCTCTTCCTCACTCTCTTCAATATCGTCTTCAACAATCTCTCCGAATTCCAAAACGGATTGATTGTTGGTCTGAACCTCCATGATTCTTGGTAGATAATTCATTTGAACTCGCAAAATCTCCAATTGGCATGATAATGCTCTCAATCTTTGGTTGGTATTTTGCATGTTGATCATGGATTGTTGCATGAACATATTCAGAATATTCTCTGTTCTCGCCATTTGTTCATCTTCAGACGGATATTGTTGATATTGTTGATAAGCTTCATACTCGTATGGATCATAGTAGTTGAAATAATCATGATGATCAGCCATGATTTCTTTCAATGAGAATCTGAAACACAAATAACTAACAAGAAACTTTTCTTTGCATAACAAAGAGGGTTAATGCCAAACAGTTGATAATTTACAATAATATTAACAAGATATATACAAAAGCTCAAAACACTATCAATTATTGCGATGCTCAAAATAACAAAACACTAATCCCCGGCAACGGCGCCATTTTGTTGAAGCAGTATTTCATACAACAAAAGTAAGTATTTTCAATTATCGTCTCCACAGGGATTGGTGCGTTACTTCGATCCGTTCAACAATCGATATTGTTTTGAGTTAAGGGTTTGTACTATTGGTTTCATAAAATAACGGAATGTAAATGCGGGAATTAAAACAACAATTAATAGGGAATAAAAGTATTGAGATTAGAGTTCATCAATCTTGCAAAGAATATAATTCATGAATCATGCATATGAATTTAGCGTTTTAGCATAAATATCACGTATCGCTCGACAACGTCATTGATTTCCCAAATGACATCGTGAGATCGATCGTATCGTTTAATCGACGATTTCCCAATCAATCAAACGATCCGAAAGCATTACGATCCGAAACTTAGTGCGATTATCAAAACCCAAATCCATTTCTAGATTTTCTTATTTTGATAGAAGATTATTCTTAAACATAGATTCAAAAGTATTTGTCAATAACATTTGAATCAAGCATGAGATTGAAAAGCAAGAATAACTTCATAAACATATAAATTGCTAAACCATATTTTTACATAATCATGTATTACAATCAAAGCTAGAAAGATTACCTCTAATCCCAACAAAGGGATGTTAGTTGCTCATTTTCATGACAACTATACAAAAGATAAGAGAAAAGATGAAGATCATAACCCAAAGTCTTGATTTCCCAAAGCCCTTGGTGGATTTCCACAATTCAATCCTTTTGCTCCTTGAAGATCACTACTTCTAGCCCTAATTACTAAGTCCTAAACTACTACTAAAGCAATCCTAACAATTGGAAGAAAGAATTCTCAAAGTTCTCCAACTGGTTATATCAGAAAATGAGCCAAAAATGCTTTAATACTCTGAATTTTTGCACGCTCGCTACAAGCGATGAGCTGGTCGCTTGTAGCGAGGAAGTCTGTTGGCCAATGGGGATCCTCCACGTCAGCATGGAGGCTTAAACCGCCCTTGGTCGCTTGAAGCGACCAGTCCATCGCTTGAAGCGATGAATCTCTAAAAATCCCTGCCTAGGCTCGCTTGAAGCGTGGCATCAGGCGCTTGAAGCGATGAAGCCTTCAAATTCCCTGCCTATCCTCGCTTGTAGCGAGGAAGTGTGCGCTTGTAGCGAGGCTTTGATAAAAACTTCATTTCTTTTGTTCAGCATGTTCAAGCATGAATTTCCTGCATTAATAGCATGGGGTAAGACATAGGATCACAAATATAGCATTTGAACCATAAATATGAGCTTATCCTAAGATAACTTGTGAAATAAGTAACATAAGTGCCTTAATTAAATGAACATTTTAACCACTTTTAGGCACTTATCAGTACAATTCGAAGGTGGTCCCCAGGGACATACAAGAGGGCGATATGGTCCTAAGGTAGGTCGTGGCGCCAACCAGGATGGGAAAGCTACTTCCAAACTGGGAGGGGCCTTACAGAGTCCGAGAAAAATTGCCCGGCGGTGCTTATAAGCTGGAGGAATTGTCAGGAAACATGGTCCCGAGAACATGGAACGCCATTCATCTGCGGCACTATTACAGTTAGTTTACTCTTTGATTAATTTGTAACTCGCTCCTGGTACATTTTCAAAGTCGGGCGAGTTCCCGCATAACATTTTGTAATTTCACATTGTTATTTAATAAAGTTCTGGGGTGGCACTCTTTTCCCCTGCAAGGGCAGGGGTTTTTAACGAGGCGCCTCAGTTCTACGATAAGCGTCCCAGTGTACGACGAAGTAAGACCTACTATTTTGAGGCGATAAGACCCCTGTGGCGCTAAGACCTACTATTTTGAGGCGATAAGACCCCTGTGGCGCTAAGACCTACTATTTTGAGGCGATAAGACCCCTGTGGCGCTAAGACCTACTATTTTGAGGCGATAAGACCCATGTGGCGCTAAGACCTACTATTTTGAGGCGATAAGACCCCTGTGGCGCTAAGACCTACTATTTTGAGGCGATAAGACCCCTGTGGCGTTAAGACCTACTATTTTGAGGCGATAAGACCCCTGTGGCACTAAGACCTATGATACCTGCTTGTGTTTAACGTTTCGCCCTACAAGGCTTAAACTGGGCAAATACGCTTAAGTTATTAGTACCAATTGCCTCGCCATCGACAATGACGCGGCTTACAGACATGTTTTTAAATTTATGCAGCATAAAATCGATTCATGAGTATTCACAAAATTTACGAAGTTACAAAAAGTCGCCACCAGTCGAACTTAATACTTGAAGAAACTGCCACATGATTAGAATTTCTAGGCAAGTAAGTATGTGTTCCGTAGAAAAAGATGAAAGAGATTAAGATTAAACAAAACGCGAGAGTGCAAACGGTTAAATACAGGAAGCGTCAAGGGCATTACAAAATGCAGTAAGGGCACTACAAAATAGCAGACCTAATCCCTAGTGGATGACATATAAAGAGGAATGTCTAAAGCTAATCCTCGTCCACAATCTTCCCGTCCACCACAGTTCGGAATAGGCCAATCTCTTCAAGGGAGGCATCTGGGTATAGGCATGCGACCTGGGCTTTCGCCCGCTCAAAACCCTTCTCCTCGGCAAGAACGCTTTCTTCTTCCGATACTTCCAGCTTCGCCTTTAAGTCCGCCACCACCGCTTGATGCGCATCAATCAAAGCAGCTTTCTCTTCGGTTAAAGCTTTGGCTGCTTCTTCCGCCTTGGACTTGGCGGTCTCAGCCGTCTCCAGGTCCTGGCGCACAGAAGCGAGTTTCTCTTCTGCCAGTTTCCTTTTCTCCTCAGACGCATTAAGGGCGGTTTGCATCTGCGCCAGCGCGCTCTTGTGCTCCGCCCTCTGTGTTTTCTCTTTCTGCTGGAGGGTGGAAAACTCCTCATTCATCACCTGGCCCAGCAGGGCGCCCTTTAGGAGATGAACGCCCATCATCTTTTGCACTTGGGAGAACTCCATGGTTTTTAGTCTCTTCCTGTCATACTCGAAATTGAAGTTCTCCCGCATAAACCCCTCGTAGTCGAAATTGGCATCCCATAGCGAGGGAGGGATATCTGTCACAAGGTTGGCAAGAAAAATTTTAGTTCGTAACAGGAATGCAAAGAAAAATCTAGACGAAATAACAGGTGTTTGACTTACCAGTTTCCGGCTCCTGGGAGGTCTGGGGTTGACAGGATTGGTCCTCATCCGTCCGGCTCCTTTTCCCTTTGGGCAGCACTGTGGCGTCTGCGGCAACCACGCCTCGGGATGGGATGGCGTCGAGGGTGCTCGCCGCCCCTGTTAGTGTGGCGTCACCTATATCCCCAGCCTTGCGCTTCTCCCGCATCATCAGGCCGGGGGGATCACTCCTCCCACGATCATCACCTTCATCAGCCCTTTTTCTATTCGCCAGCTCCAGGGCCAGCTTCTTCTCCGCAGCAGACTTCAGCGCCATTGAATCTGCATAAAGATCATATAACTAAAATTAGCAAAAGATAAAATTAGCAAAACACAAATTTGACTACGAAAATGGCGTCTCCCGCAGTGGTATGAGTGCTACCTATGTATTCCCCAAGAGCCACAGGGTCGTGTTCTTTGTGGATAAGTTCCTTTACGCTCAGAACTTCCATGTGTTCTAGGAAGTCGACTACGTCCTTCTCTGCGTCGCTCAACTTATCGTAGTCATAGCCCGATACCGACAGGGGGTCGCCGGACCAGTACAAAGGAAACCCCTCATCGCCGCCTTGATCCATGAAGACGGGAATAGAGGCGTCCAGCCCCCTCACTTTGAAAAATTTCCTCTTCCAATTCTTGTAGTTGTTCGCAAAAAGAGCAAACAGGCCCCGTCCCTGCTGAGAGTTAATGGACACCCACGTGCCTTTTCCCACTCCCTTGGAGCAATAAAAGGAGAGAAATGCGCCCACAGTTGGCGCCAATCCCAAACACTGGCATAGAACTTCGAAGCCCCTTACATAAGCACAGCCGTTAGGATGGAGTTGAGACGACGCCACATTTATTGCTTTTAGGAGCACAGCTTCGAAGGGCGTGAAGGGAACCCTTACCCCTAAATCTGTAATAGCACAGGCATACGTATAGAACGCCTCATTCGGCACCCCTCGTGGGCGACGCATGTAGACCTTTTCCCCTTGGACGCAGGGTTTCGTGATAATATCTGCCTCATCACCCGTAGAGGATACCGCCTGATTCTCCCGGAACTCCGCCACTCTCTTTGCGGTGCTAAACAAGGAGGATTGGGCGGCCACATTCTCATCCACCCATCCGGCGCTCGTTTCAGATTCCGCCATTTTTCCCTCTCGCTCACCAGGTCCTTAAGAAAAGAGAATAACCACATCACTATCATGGCTACTGCTACTAGAATCACTTAATTAAGAGAAGAGGTGGGCGGTACCATCGTCGCTGTCAGAGCTAACCTCAGAAGCGACGAGGGGGTGTCCAAAATAGCGTTGGTCCACGAGCGCCCAGTCTATTGTCCCATCCGCCCTCCTGGCAGCCCGAATGGCAGCGTTCCATACTTTCCGTCGCTCCTCCAAGATGGGAGAACCCACCGAGTTGCCCTCACTGTCACACTCCCGTATTACTACCATTTTCCTTTCCTTTTACAAGCGTTTAAGAAGCGTAAACGTAAATGAGAAGGGCAAGAGAATTACCTGTTTTAAAGTAGGAAGTAGGTTGCAAAGTTCGCCGGTGCGCTAGCAGAAGACAGTTGAAAGCGATAGGTTCGGACGAAACAAACAAACCCTATTTGTAAGCAGTAGGACCTCGAGTTGCGTGCCTGGTCCGAAAGGGCACGAGATCTGAACGGTTCAAGAGGCCCGTCTTTTTAGTTCTGCTTGGCTGAGATTACATCAAAATAGGAAAAGCAGACAGATCCTCAGCCGTTCAGATTACGGTGCGAACGGTCGCTACTTATCCACCGTTGGATGGTGATCCATGCGCTGATAAGGTGCATGCATCGCAGGACATTACGATAAGGAACAACCACCAGAGCGATCAACAGGCCGTCAGTTCCCACTACTGGCTAATATATCACATCGCCGTATGGCGACCACTCATTCGGCCCCTGCAGGGCGAATCTTGTAGTCGCCCACGAAGCTAAAATCGAGCATCTCGTTAATCACTTCGCCTCTTCGAGACTTGTGCTTGGGGGTTGTGTACCGTCATCTTATTCCTTTCACGACACGTGGCTGCCTTTCCCGGCCAGCTGGACCTCACTCCCCACGTGCCCGCCATGTGGGCGAGGTCAGGTTCCCACAGCAATAACTCGGGTAAGGAAAGGGGCCCCCATAACGCACCCGAAGCGGGCTGCCCACGCCAAAATCTGAGCTAACGGTCTTATTTTAACCCCGTCTACCAGGTCTTCCTTACGTTCCTATTATGGGCCGGGATCCTCGTGGAGGAGGACCAAGTCACAGCACCAGGTGGCTTGGGAATCCTAAAGAGTTCGCCCCACTTCCCTTAGGTCAAGGGAAGTATAAAAGGAGCTCGGAACGTCCCTCACAAGATCATCACATTCATTCACGAAGAAAAACCCTAGCCAAGCTCTTGAGTTCAAACATTGCTCAGGGGGTTGGTACCATTGTTCACGTAGCAGGAACATATTTTGATTAAGAATGACGTTCCGTTAGTTGGACGAGGATAATGTAATGTACTGTGTACCCGTTAGTAGTGTACGCGTGTCGTTTATGTATGTAAGCTATGTGCTATGAATTGTTATATAATGTTATGTGAGACGGCTTATACCACTCATCATTTGGACTAAACTCCCATAAGTTTTGGATTTATCGGAATAGAAAACATTAACGCTATGATTAAGGAATATCTTGAGGGATGCAAGATTGTCAGAAAGAAAGGAGCAGATACCATAAGTGAAGCCTCCTCGTGTTAGGATAGTGGAAGTAGTTGCAGTAGACTTTATTTCCGTTTGAGAATACTCAATACCAGATGCTTTTCAGTGCAGGATAATTCTATATAAAGAATGGTACGATTGTAATGTAATAGATCGCTCGAAAGTTGGAATATTTGAGGGAGATAAGATTGACCCGACGTCTTCAGGATAAGATTGAGCGGTCAATGAAGGAAAACTTATAGAATTCAGTAAGGGAATCCAAGATTTAATAATTTTAAATTAGATTTGCAAGAAGTATGTCGAACAGGAGACATAGTCAAGTAAGATCGATATGTTGGTTCAGACAACCACACATCCTACCAGGTAAGAATTATGTAATTTGCATCAGACCTTTCGGTTAGAAAAGAGATTGTTGCACGTTTTTAATTTACAGAGGTGGAAATCATGGTTATGGAACAGTTTTAACCAGTCAGGGTTAATTGGGGTGCATGAATAATTTACGTGTCAGACCCCCAGAGTAGCTATGGAATCCTAATAATCAAGTTGAATTGATGAATTGGCTAGTAGAGAAAGAAGTAGAAAGGATCTATCCTTTCAGGATCTCAGGAGAATTTTAAATTTCGAGGACGAAATTTCTTTAAGGGGGGTAAAGTGTAACATCCCGCTTAAACGTAGCTTTTATCAGTAACAGAGCAATAACGAGTGAGTAGGGACAAAATGGTAATTTTGAGGTGAAGGGCTTTATACAGGGATAAGTATGAATATTTCTTCATTATTCCTCATTCCTTTCTCTCACTAGAAGTTCAGATTTATCTTCCTCTCTCTCTCTAGGATTTCGATCAGCATCATCAGCAACAAAAATCCACCAGTTTGCTTCCCTAATTTCTGGAACAGAAAGCAAGTAAGCTTTTGGGAAAGATTGGAGCAAAGGAAAAGTTAAGGAAAGACTAAGACCAAGATAGGGTTTTGGAGAAGAATCAAGTTAAGACCTTGGAAAGCTTGGCAAGACCAGCTGTGATTCAGGTGGGTTCCTTAGAGTAGCAATTTACCCTTTTGGGTCAGATTTGTGTGAGATTACAACTTAATTGCTAAGATTTAAGCAAAAGGATAGTTTTTCCCCTTTTTGATACATATGCTTGATCCTTGCTTAATCCTGGTTCACAGTAAGTTTTCATAGTTCAAATGAGTCCCTGGCATGTTTTCAAAGATCACTGGACAGTTAGGTACCAAGGTTTTCAAGATTAAAACATGTTTTTCAGAAAATTCCATGTTCTGCTACAGTCGCAGAGCGACGCTCAGGGTCGCAAAGCGAAGTAGCAGAGTTTTACTACTGTCTAACCTTCGCCAAACCATCACCTAGACTTGGCTCTGCGAAGCTTCAGAGTCTAACTTCAGAAGCTGACTTCAGAGTCTGAAGGTTCAGACGTAGGTGATCGCAGAGCGACGCTCAGAGTCGCAAAGCAAACTTGTCTGCCAGAGTCTGAAGGTCCAGACGCAGGATATCGCAGAGCGACGCTCAGGGTCGCAAAGCGAACCTGCCCAGGATGGCATTTTTATTACAAATAATTGTACCTTGCCAATGATCTTTGATATGCTTTGGGGTAGTGATATACATGAACCTTCAAGGATTAATCAAGGTTAAAGATATGTATCATATCAGAGTGATGGGTAATTTATCCACAGATTCTCAAGTATGAGAAACAGGAAAGTATTACTGTGGGATAGTAATTCTCTAAGTAAGACATATGATGACGATATGTCTACATCCTTTGATAGGAAAGCAAGATTAAGTGTACACAATTAAGTGTACAAAGGTATAAGGAATGTTTCAACATTCAAAGCTTCAAATAAGCTTAAGGGTTGGATTTTCAACGATCAAGTAAGAGGCTTATGAGAACGATAAGTTTAGAACCTTATGCTATAGGTTAAGTATCACATGATTAAATATGTGATGGATGCATCAAATATGCATATGTTTAGAGATATGTATCAGATATACATATGAGTTTTAAAGTTAAGAATTTATTATAAAGATGATACGTGTCCAGCAGGCTCCGGATTATGCCGGATGGGACTTCTCCGAGAGGGTTTTTCACACGTAAGGTTTCATGTTATATGTATTTATATGATAATAAGAATGTTAATTAAATCTTTAGTCGTGACTCTATGACTCCCCGCTAGTAGTGGAGTTAAGGTACCCCGTTAGTAGTGGTTAGGCGTTCTTTGGATGTAAGTCCTACACGGCGAAAAGAATAAGTTAAGTCGTGACTCTATGACTCCCCGCTAGTAGTGGAGTTAAGGTACCCCGTTAGTAGCGGTTAGGCATTCTTTGGATGTAAGTCCTACACGGCAATAGATAAGTCGTGATTCTCAGGCTCTCCGTTAGTAGTGGAGTCGAGGTTCCCCGTTAGTAGTGGACATACATTTTTTCTATGTAAGTCCTGCATGACGAAATAGGAGTCCGGTGTTAGCCTCAGATAGGAATTTCACCTGTAAGGATGTGTTAAAAGCACAAAAGTAAGTATAATTTTTATATCGTTCCACAGGGATTATTGCGATATCATAAACCGTTCAACGTCGATTATCGTCTTAAGTTAGGGTTTAATCTTTTTCATTACTAACACTACTCGACATTAAAAACGTTATAAATAAAACGTAGAGTAATAGGACATAAAAGGTGTTAGGATTAAAGTTCGTCAATCAAACGTCGATTGTATTCGATTGATCATAAATATGGATTCTAGCTTTTTCTTATATACGACATTATCACGTATTACTCGACAACGTCATTCGTGTCCAAATGACGTCGTGAGATCGATCGTATCGTTTAATCGACGATGTCTCAATCTATTAAACGATTCGAAAGCTTTACGATCCAATACTTTAAGTAATTATCAAAACCAAATCCCATGTCTAGAATTTCTTATTTTTATAGAATCTTATTCTAAACCTAGATTCAAAAGTATTTTTCAACATCATTTAAATCAAATATAAGAATGGAAAACAAGAACAAATTCAATGGTATATAAAAATTGCTAGAATCATATATTTAAAATATCAAAGGTTTACAACTAAGAGTGATTGATTACCTATTAATCCCAACAAAGGAGATTAGTTGATCATTCTCATGATAACTATGCAAAAGTAGAAAGGAAGATGGAGAATATGCTAAGGCTTGATTTCTCAAAGCTTCTTAGTGTAATCTTCACTTGAATTCCTTTTGCTCTATGAAGTTTGCCTCCTTTCATGCCTATTCTCTCTCTAGAAAATAAAGATTTCAAGCTCTGGAAATATTAAAATCTGATATTCAACTGATTATAACAAAAAATGAGCTTAAAAAGCTTTTATATTTCTGAGATTTTGCACGCTCGCTACAAGCGACCAGCCTGTCGCTGTAGCGAGGAAACTTTCTTGGCCAATGGGAGAGCTCCACGTCATCACTTAGCATTAAACCGCCCTTGGTCGCTGTAGCGACGAGATCTGTCGCTACAAGCGATGGATCCTGCAAAATTCCCTGCCTAAGCTCGCTTGAAGCGTCTAGTCCATCGCTTGAAGCGATGAACTCTCAATTTTCCCTGCCTAGGCTCGCTTGTAGCGAGGAATCTGGCGCTGGTAGCGATGAAGTCCTGAAATTCCCTGCCTATCCTCGCTTGTAGCGAATAGACTTGCGCTTGTAGCGATGGCTTTAACAAAACTTCATTTTCTTTGCTCCAATCAGGTCCAAGCATGAAATTCCTGCATAATTAAATGGGGTAAGACTTAGGATCACAAATATTGCATTTTAACCACAAATATGAGCTTATCCTAAGATAACTTGTAAAACAAGTAACATAAGTGCCTTAAAATATATCAAAAATAACTACTTTTAGGCACTTATCAGGATGGGAGATGTATTTCGGGGTTACTCCACTCGGAATACACTCTGTAAAATGAACTCAGATAATTAATGTTTGTTTAACGCTAACTTCTAACTTTATGTTATAAGTAAGATGAATATGTATATGTATTTATTACATAAATTTATGACCAAGTAGTCATCAGTTAGCAGTTATCAGAAAGTGATCATAGGATGTCCCCAGATCACTAAGTATGAGATTATGATATGTTATGAATATGAAAGAGTATGCAGTAATCCTAGGAGTCCCCTCGATCACTAAGTTAGCAGGTTATAGTCTAGTTTCATGACTATACAGTTATCAGGTGCAAACCCTTTATGGGTAAGGTTAAAGCTTGGCGATCATAGGTATCCCCAAGATTTCCAAAAGTAGGCATGGCGACCCTAGGTTCCCCGTGGTTGTGTTAGTTGCGTAACAAAAGTAAGTATTTTTAAATTATCGTCTCCTCAGGGATTGGTGCGCTATCTCGAACCGTTCAACAATCGTTATTGTTTTGAATAGGGGTTTTGTAACTTGTTTGCATAAAAACTAAAGTAAGCTAAAAGCGGAAATAAAACGAAAAGAAATAGGGAATAAAAGCGTTGGAATCGGAGTTCATCAATCTTGCATTGAATATAATCTAAAAACCATGCATATGAATTTTAGCGTTTTAGTGAAAATATCACGTATCACTCGACAACGTCATTCGTGTCCAAATAACGTCGTGAGATCGATCGTATCGTTTAATCGACGATTTCCCAATCGATCAAACGATCCGAAAGCATTACGATTCGACACTTTATGTGATTATCAAAACCCAAATCCATTTCTAGATTTTCTTATTTTGATAGAAGATTATTCTAAACCTAGATTCAAAAGTATTTGTCAATAACAATTGAATCAAGCATGAAAATGAAAATCAAGAATAACTTCAAAAACACATAAATTGCTAAAATCATATATTTGCATAATCATGGATTACATCTAAGCTAGAAAGAGTACCTCTAATCCCAACAAAGGGAAGTTAGTTGTTCATTTTCATGACAACTATACAAAAGTTTAGAGAAAAGATGAAGATCATAGCCTAAGTCTTGATTTCCCAAAGCCTTTGGTTGATTTCACAATCCAATCACTTTTGCTCCTTGAAGATCATAGCTTCTAGCCCTAAAAACTGTCTAAAAACTAAATCCTAAAAATATTACTGAACTGAATTAAAAAGCTATCTCTGATTATTTTTTAAAAATTCAGCTTTTGCACATATTTATAAGTGTTCTGCAATTCTGGACTTTGCTCTGCGAAGTCATACTTCGCTCTGCGAAGTCCTTTCTTCACCAATGGGCTTCTGCCACCTCAGCCTTGAACAGTTTAAACCGCCCTGCTTCGCTCTGCGAAATCACTTAGATGAGATTCTTCAGAAAATCCCTGCCTGGTCTCGCCATTCACTCGCCAAGCACGCGCTGGGCGAGATTCTTCATTCTTCTCTTAGTGATTTCTTGCTATTTTCAAGTCTTGGCTTGCTTTTTCCTACAAAAAATGGGGAGGAATAAGGTATACAAAGAATAATTGGCATTTATTCATAAATTCCATGCTTTTCCTAAGATAACTTGCAAAACAATAAAAAGCCTTATAAAAGACATGAATTTATTCATTTCTTGCCACTTATCAGGTTGCCAACAGTAGGTTGGGTGGAACTCACTGAGACATTATGTCTCATCCCATTCCTTCTGATGCAGGTTTACAGGTTGCACGCAGCAAGGGTAAGGAGAAAGCTTTAGACTGATCGTGCTGGCTTTCTAGTCTTCAGTTTATCTTGTATTCAGATGTTGTATTATGATGTATATTATCAAAAAGGATATGTATAACACTTGGATGTATTATTACTACGTGATGTAATATTATGTCATAACTTTCAGTATTGTAAATTAATGCATCCAGTACGAAATTTTAATACTCATATAAGATCCTAGGCAATCTTTATATGGGTGTTACAAGAACAACAAGGGTATAGTGACCAAGTTGTCGTTGGGATTATCCTTCACGATGACCAACAACACCATCGAATACGAAACTTTCTTAGCAGACCTAAGATTGACTAAAGACATGGGAGCCAAAGCCATACAAATTTGCACTGACTCCCAGCTGGTAGCTTCCCAAGTCCTCAAGTGAATTCCAAGTGAGGGAGAACACCTCCAGGAATATGTCGATCTTGTCTAAGCCAAAATGAAAGAATTCAAATATGTCAAAGTCACGCATGTTCCCCCACGAACACAATACTCGAGCAAACGTCCTGCCAAAAATGGTCAGCACAAGGACCACCAATGGGAATGAAATTTCAAAAATCCAGGATTGGAGGGCCCTCTAATTCGTTATATTGAGAACGGTGAGCTCCCCGCAGATACCACTGAGGCCTCAAAACTAAAAAAGAAAGCTTGCTCTTATTTTGTAGTGGAGGATACCCTCTACAAACGAGGTTTCACCAGACCTTTAACTAAAGGGCTTAAATGCACTTTTGGTCCCCTTATTTTAACATTACTGAAATATTGATCCCCTCATTTCTAAAACCACTATTTTGGTCCCCCTATTATACATTTCTTGGATTTTTTTAGCCCCCCATCAATTTTGTAGATGTGGCTCCCTTCTTAATGACATGACACTTAGTTGGAAATGGTGATTTGAAGTAGTCCTTTTCTATGTCATTTTATTATTTCCATCTCATTTATTTGTATAATAATTAACGATATTATATTTGAATAATCCATTCAAAATTTGGATGCTACTTTCTGGGGTTGAGATAAGAATTTGTTTAATCTTCTAAGTTGTAAACAATCTTGAATAAACCGAGGATTAAAAAAACCGAGAAATAGAAAACATTACAAAACTGGAGACGAAAGCTTCATAAAACTACTAAATCCATAAACTCAATCGATTTCTCTATGGTTTTGAGAAGAAGATTTCAATGAGTTTGATTGAGATTTCAATGGAGGGTTTCCATTTGAGATGTAGCGAGACAGGGGTTTCATTCCTTTTTGAAGAGAAAACTTGGATCCACTTTCAATGTTTGATTTTCTTCGTTAATGATTGAACTATGATTTTTTGTTAGATCTTCATGAGAAATGGGTATGGTTTGAGAAGAAGAAATTGGGTTTGGCTTGGGAAGAAGATTTGTTTGGGTTTGAGAAGAAGCAAACAAGTATTTTTTTTTTCTCTTCAATTTTATAGAATGGATTTAGGTTTGAAAAGAAGAAATGGTTATGGGTTTGAGACTTGAGAGGAAGAAATGCAAAATCTATCTTAGACGTGTCGTTTGAAGAAGATGAAGTTTTTCTTATTTTTAATAATTTTATAAAATATATTAACATTTAAATAATAATATGGTTTTTTTTTAATCTAAATCATTGTTGCCAACTCAGCACCATGTTAAGTGCCATAAATTAGTTAAAATGAATATTTAATTTAAGCATTTAAGTAGCTTGTTTTGCAAGTTATCATAGGAAAAGCTCATAATCACTGATCAAATGTCAAATTATGCTTTTACTTCTTACCCCATCCATTTGTCCAGGAAAATGCAAGCCAGGACATGAATTGAGCAAAGAAACATGAAGAATTGTCAAGGTGCCATCGCTACAGCGGAGGAGCTGGTCGCTATAGCGCGCCTAGGCAGGGAGGAATTAAGTTTCCATCGATGCAGCGATGGATATGGTCGCTATAGCGACCAAAGGCGGTTTGAACTCCGTTTTGCTGACGTGGAGCAAACCCAATGGCCAAGAAACCTTCCATCGCTACAGCGACCAGCTCATCGTTGTAGCGAGCCTTGAAAAATCCAGATTCTATTTATAGTCTTTCAACTCATTTTCAGAATAATTAACATTATTGGATTATTGTTGTAATAGTTTTAGGATATATTTTTAGACATAACATAGGGCTAAAAGAGGTGATCTTCATGGAGCAAAAGTGATTGAAGTGTGGAATCAACTAAGACTCTTTGGGAAATCAAGAACTTGGCTTTGGATCTTCATCTTCCTTCCACTTTTGTATAGTTGTCATGACAATGATCAACTAACCTTCCCTTATTGGGATTGGAGGTACTCAATATAGCTTAGATGTAATCTTTGATTTTGCAAATATATGATTCTAGTAACTTATGTGATAATTGAAGTTATTCTTGCTTTTCATTCTCATGCTTGATTTAATTGTTATTGACAAATACTTTTGAATCTAGGTTTAGAATAATCTTCTATCAAAATAAGAAATTCTAGACATGGAATTGGGTTTTGATAATCGCACAAAGTGTCGGAACGTAAAGCTTTCGTATCGTTTAATAGATTGGAAAATCGTCGATTAAATGATACGATCGATCTCACGACGTCATTTGGACACGAATGACTTTGTCGAGTGATACGTGATAATTTCTCTAAAAAGCTAGAATTCATATGCTTGATTTCCCAAAGAGTCTTAGTTGATTCCACACTTCAATCACTCTTGCCAATTAAATCAAGCATGAGAATGAAAAGTAAGAATAACTTCAATTATCACATAAGTTACTAGAATCATATATTTGCAAAATCAAAGATTACATCTAAGCTATATTGAGTACCTCCAATCCCAACAAGGGAATGTTAGTTGATCATTGTCATGACAACTATACAAAAGTGGAAGGAAGATGAAGATCCAAAGCCAAGTTCTTGATTTCCCAAAGAGTCTTAGTTGATTCCACACTTCAATCACTCTTGCTCCATGAAGATCACCTCTTTTAGCCCTATATTATGTCTAAAAATATATCCTAAAACTATTACAACAATAATCCAATAATGTTAATTATTCTGAAAATGAGCTGAAAGGCTATAAATAGAATCTGGATTTTTCAAGGCTCGCTACAACGATGAGCTGGTCGCTGTAGCGATGGAAGGTTTCTTGGCCATTGGGTTTGCTCCACGTCAGCAAAACGGAGTTCAAACCGCCTTTGGTCGCTATAGCGACCATATCCATCGCTGCAGCGATGGAAACTTAATTCCTCCCTGCCTAGGCGCGCTATAGCGACCAGCTCCTCCGATGTAGTGATGGCACCTTGACAATTCTTCATGTTTCTTTGCTCAATTCATGTCCTGACTTGCATTTTCCTGCACAAATGGATGGGGTAAGAAGTAAAATCATAATTTGGCATTTGATCAGTGATTATGAGCTTTTCCTATGATAACTTGCAAAACAAGCTACTTAAATGCTTAAATTAAATATTCATTTTAACTAATTTCTGGCACTTAACACACCACGTCATTAATAAGGGAGTCACATCACCAAAATTGATGAGGGACTAGAAAAAAATCCAAGAAGTATATAATAGGGGGACCAAAATGGTGGTTTTAGAAATGAGGGGACTAATATTTCAGTTATGTTAAAATAGGGGGACCAAAATTGCATTTAAGCCTTAACTTAGTGTCTCGCCCTAACGAAGCCCGAGAGGCTCTATACGAGACCCACGAGGGCGTGTACGGCCAGCACCTAGGCGTGAAGGCTTCTAACGTATACTTCACGTAATGATTAGAACGACTCACGTCTGGATTCCCTCGTGAAAAAACACACAAGTCTTTGTTCTTCTACAAAGACTTGGGGAAGGAAGGGCAAACCCCTTTTTCGAATTAGAAGATTCTAGACTAACATCATCTTGCTCGATGAAATGAACGACCCAAACCCTTGGAGTAAAAGAAACTTCAAGTCGTCACTTCGCGTCACTTCACAACGAAGCAACGACTACGAGGGGGAGGGTACTACCTCGGTCTATCAAAAATAGTTTTGATTGAAAAATATGTTTGGTTACACAACTAACCTTACGAGCATACATTTCAAACATATCAAACCTAGTGTCTGAAGTAGCAATATATGTTGCAAGAAAGGGGGGTTTTGATAGACTTTTAGCAAGTGTACTAAAAATGCATCGAAGTAATAAAATTTATAAGTTCGTCTCCACAGGGACTGTTTCAACTTCTACTCCGCAATGTCGTTATTATTAAGGATGTATTAAATGGGGGGTTGCCCTAGACAGTTGGTTTGATTGCATAAAAAATAAATAAGCTGATAAAAGTTGTTTCGAAAATATAAGGAGAGATGAGATCAAGTCTTTCGAATCCTTTGATTAATTCTGTTTGGTAAACTGCACCTATTTCTATGAATCCTCCTCTAGTTTTACGATGATTAACAAAAATAGTCATAATCAATCCCTTGAGTTAGAACTCTCTTCTCGGATTACAGCCCCTAATCCCTTAGGTGATCTAATATTCCTCGAAGGTTTTACGAACGTTAACCTATTATCACAAATAAACGATTATCCATTCCTAGACTAACCCTGTTTATTTGAACAATTCAATTAGGTCTAAGTTGAAAGCTAGGGATCAGTAGTCATTCATTCTTACCAAATCATTGTTATATATTGTCAGTATATAGAAAGCATTAAAAACAATTGAATTGAATAAAACTAGATTAATATTCATAAGCCATAAAGTTTCACAGCCACATGTTTCAAACAGAATACATCAGATTCATCTCCAGACCTAATCTCTAAGAGATTTAGCTACTCATAATGTAAATTACAAATAACATAATCAATTGAAGCATAAAAACATACATAAACTGACTATGAGTTGGATGGAATGGCCACCTCTTCAGTTTTTGTGCTCTCAAAATCGTGCCTCCAATCTCCTAAATTCTGAACCCTTGTTTCTGAAAACAGTTCAGCTTAAATAGGCAACAACTGCTCCTCAAATCGTGACACGATTTGATGAAATCGCGACACGATTCTGCATTAAAGTCCCCAAGATTCACGATAATCAGTTTCCCAATCGTAACACGATTATGCAATCGTGACACGATTTTATAGACAGAACTCTACTTCCAATCTGGTCAGAAAATTCGTGACATGATGCCCAAATTGTGTCACGACGCACTTAGTTCAGGTTTTTGATGTTTTCTTGCTTTTTGCACCTCCAGGCTGTCTAATAATACTACAGACTCAATAAAAACATCAAAACAACTGATAAAACATGTAATGACAACATGTCATCAGGTTTAAATTGTGACCCTTTTAAAATTATTCCTGAAACTTAACAAGTTTGTATACTCAAGAAAATTCTTGGTAAATGTTAGTATAATAAGATTATAGAGTTTTAGATAAAAATGTTTGTTTTATCTAGGACCAGAATGTTCTGGATTAAATACATTTTAAATGTTTAAGTTGCTTTAATAGGGACCAGAATATTCTGGAGAATGATTAATTAATATATAAGCGGAATGAGTAAAATGATATTGAGCTAAAATGTAAAGCAAGGACCAGAATGTTCTGGAGAATGATTAATATAAAAGCAGAATGATAAAACAATATTATATGTTGATTTTAAACGTGAGTTTGTTTTAAGCAGTTGTTTTATCTTGGACCAATGTTCTTGATGCAGTTGTAAGAATTAATAAGACAATATAAATGATTAATTTAGGACCATAGAATTATGGATTAATTTGGTTGTGATTAATTAGGACCAGAATATTCTGGAGAGATTAATAGATATTATTATAATTGTGATAGTATGTGTATATTGTGTAACGAAAATAATAGAGAAAGGGAAGAGAAAAAAACACAGGAGATTTATCCTGGTTTACCAAACCCGGCTACTTCCAGTCCCCACACCTCGTGTGAGATTATCCACTATAGTATCCTGCTAACAGAAACTTCTGACTAGCACTATAAATTCTTGATCACACCAGATCAGTCGGTTACACCCTGTGTTATCAACATCAGCAAGTTTCTACAATTCTTTGCTTTTGCACAAGAAATGTTGTTACAATTCTTTCTCAAACTATTGTTACAAATAGACTTGAGAACACAATACACTTTGTATGATGATGATGTTTTGGATCAAATAAAATTCTTAACACATGTTTGAGATTTTAATAAAAAAACTCGAATGAGTATGATCCAAAATATAATGAGAGAGAACTTGGACTTTGTTTGTTTGTGAAGAGCTTTGTATGTAGTGATGATTTTCACATGATAGAATGCTTGCTTTCAAAACTCTTGCATTTAACCTTCAAAGCCTCTTGTATTTATAGATGAGGAGTGACTTGGTGATCAAGTGTGAAAATAGAGTTGTTGGACACGTTTTTACAGTTGTCTAGAGCTTCATTTGATTTCACTTTTCTTCTTTATTTCGACCAGAATGTTTATTTACAAATCCAGAACATTTTGGATGTTCAGCTGGCCTTTGTTGCTTCTTGCGTGAGTGATACATCTGTAATGAGCTGTTGCTAGCTGTGTAGAAGTGACATTGCCTATGTCATTCACTTTTGCTTTAGCGATGTCATGATTTAATTTCACACGTGCTTTTATCCTTTGATGGGCTTATCATGAGAATGGCTCAAAATTCTTTTAAGGCTCAAGACAACATCTTTAAAATGAATATTCTGCCATGCTTTCCTTTTTGCTAACTTGTAATTTGATGTTAATGATTTATTTTCTTTCTGAGGCCAGAACGTTCTCGACACTGACCATAACGTTATCATGAAACATTTCTCACAAAACAAGTTAGTAGATAACAAGATGAAAAATAAATTTAACATGTTTGTAATCTTTAAAACATCAAATAAGAATTTTGTCTCAACAGTGTCAAGCATATCAATCGTATAAGCTTCAATCAATAAGATCGCACATAATACTTGGAAATTAAATCAAACATTTCAAATGGGTATAAATATGAAGCAATACAATCATATAAACATAAATGGTACATAAAGTGGGTGTAAGCCACAAGGGGCTACACAATGTTATGGCATTTCGCCCGCTTACATCACCAAAAGTATTACATAAAAAAAATGGCATAGCCATTCAGGCTTGGTTTTCTTCTTCTTCCTCTTCCTCGAAATCATCGGGCACCACAAGCACTCCGCCTTTCACCTCCCAATCTTCCCCGCCGTTGGAGTCGACGTTAGCAAAGAGCATCTCGATGGTCTATTGGTAAGCATATATACTAGGGGTATATAGGGGCTCGTCCCCTATCCACGAGGCATCAGTATATGATTTTGTTCATCGAATATATCGAACATGAAATGGAAAGGAGGGAAAAGAAAATGAATTCGACATTTGAATCAACCCTTCCTTCAACAATCAATTCAATTTCGACGAGGAAGGGTCGGATCATCTTCACAAATGAATCGATTCAAGAGAAAAACGAAAAAGTAACATTTCCACAGTGGCACCACCATTCACGGCGGCGTCCACACCACTGACGGTGGTGCTAGGTCGGAACTACAAAACTTTCTAACCTCACACCCATAGTTGGCAAACAAAAGTGGCAGTTTACTACATTTTTTTACAGAGACACTATAATCGCCGCTACCACCACCACCTCTAACGGTGGAAACATCTACTGTTTTTGTCATCTACCCTAAAAACAACATACAATGATTCGAAGAACAATATAAATAGAAGTAAAGAGGGAAACTTGAAACAAGAGGGAAAGAGTTGAGGATAGCAGTTGCTGGTACTTGTGCCTTCAAACTTTAAACAAGAGGGAAAGATTTGAGAGAGAGAGAGAGAGAGAGAGAGAGAGAGAGAGAGAGAGAGAGAGAGAGAGATCACTAGCATACCAAATTGGCAAGCAAAGGTAAAAGTCGTACGAGCATACGTCACTAGTCTCATCTCGAGCATCTCTCTATACAGACAGAGACACCCTACGTATGAGCCAGCACATAAACGAGCATCAAACACTCCATGCGAGCATAAAAATCTTTATTATCCATCTTCTCCTCGTGAGCATATTAAAGGCTAATGGTTCCAAGCAGCTACAATTTTGAAGATCATCATCTTTAAACAGAGTACTAGTCGAACATTACACTCAATGCCTATTAGCCCTCTTTACGAGCATCATGTTTGCCCTTGCAAAAACTATTTTGCTCAAAGTCATCACTCTTATCCAAGAGCAGTGACTTGGGGGCTACTGTTCTGGACCGAGCTAAAATACATAAAAGGCCGAATTTCATAGATCCATTTCATATATGCCCAATATCGCACTTGGGTCAACTTCTTGCTAACACACCCCTCTCTATGAGGGAGGCGTTCTTAGCACTTCGGGAGACCAATTCAAATTGAGTTTGTAACATCTCTCCCCACGTGCCTAAAATCTCGCTCGACGATTACGATTCCCGCAAATCCGTAACCGTCAAGACCACAGTGTGCCACTAACAACGACTCCTGCGCCTCTACTATATAATGAGACTTTTCACAATCCCCAAAGGTACGAAATCTTTCAACCCTAAAACCCCATTCTTGCTCTCTAAACTAACTTTAGCGTCAAAGCGTCTGCAGGTACACACCCCCTCACTGTTCCAGAGCTGACAAACACCTAGAACCACCGCACCGAACGTCATCATTCTGATCTGGTAAGATCAATTACCACCATATTTTTTGAAATTAATACTACCAATATATTTGTTTTTATATAATTATTGTAGTTGATAGAAATTCAGTATTCAAACTCTCGTGGTGCATATATTATACATTGTTTTTAGAGCATATATTATGCATCGTCGTTACCCCTAAAAGAAAAGAGTAATGATATTTGTACAACTATTTGATTACAACTCTTGTGACAACTTTCTTTTTTTATTGGGCAACAATAATAGAGAGATAAAAATGAAAGAGAGTGTTGTTCGAAACTTGTCACAAAATGGTTAAATATTATTCGGTTAAATATTATTTCGCCCCTCTCCTTTGGACAACATCATCAATATCGCTAAAAACGTAAAGAGTGAATCTGCGAACAAACTCACAACATCCAAGTTAATAGCATACAACGACAAAATGCCTACAAATAATATGATAAAATCTAAAACACCAGAATATCCATGTTTCTGGATCTGCAACGTTGACATCCAAATCATTTGATTGAATCTGTGATTGAGTGAAGTTGATCTTTCAATATGAACCAAGCGAACACCACAACAATATGCGAAATCAAACAACGCCGCACAAGACGACAAACAACACAACACCACACTCACACGACATTTATGGCAGATTGACTGTCCATCATGGCTACCTCTTATGTGAAGGGCGATATCTTTGTTGTTATGGCAAAACAATTCTCATGTGTGTATATATATATTACTTGAAATAAGTCAATTGTCCATTAAGCTCATTCTTTCGTGTTCCTCATAAACATTCATCACTAATAATGACACTTAATGTGCATGTCTATTTCCAATGCTAAATAATTATTTTGTTATATAACTTCCAAAAACGGTTTGAATGCCATTAGTACACATAGGAAAATACAAAGGTTATGTAACTTCCAAAAGTTAACATTACATGTTTGACTAAATAAATAACAATAAATGTGCAACAAAATTCAAATTTGAAATTAGAGTGAAGGGAAAATTTTTAGGGTTGCAATCTTTAGCATTTAATGCATTACAATTAGAGGGAAAAAAATTATGTTTAGGTGTTGCTAGACCTAATAACCTTTAAGAATAAATGATGTGTTTGTATTTAATATATTTTTACAAGAGTTTTTTAAAACTCGCCCAAACGATAATCGGCGAAAATTATTTAACCCAATATTATTTCTCAAATGAAAAGAAAAATAGATAAAAGGGAAAAAGGGTATGTATGTGAAATGAGAGAGACCGTGTGACGCCGAAAGACAGAAAACCCTTTTCCATCCATCATCAATCGCATCGATCGATCGATCGATCGATCTATCAATCAGATAGAATGCCACGGCATCGTTGCACAGTGTACTCCGAGAGCGATTACGACGACGACGACGATAACGTCACTATGAGATGTCTCTCTTGCGAGGACGATTACGACCCCGACGACGCCGGTACCTGCAAAGAATGCTACGACGAAGCCAACGAAACAGAAGAGGAGTTCAAACGTCAGATCCAAGACCTCAAATCCAAAGTCTCCTTCCTCACTCTCGCTTCTCCTCTTGACGCTCCTTCCACCACCGATCTTGTTCTCCTTCCGTCCGGTGATAGTTTCTCTCCTTCCATTCCCGCTCACAAGGCCGTTCTCGTCAGTACCCTCTCTCTCTCTCTCTCTTCACCTTTTTTTATTCTTTAATTTTTTATAGTGATGCTGTAAATTATAAAAAAGTTAAAGTAATAATAACCATGTGGTTAGGTTGAAGTGGTTAACAAGTTTCGGTTAAAAGTTAGGGACGAATTGTTCAGAGGAATCTCATGCTAGGAACTTGGATATGTTAATTACAGGACAAATATGTTGCTTACACTTCTATAATGTACTGCTAATCTTGTCCACAATCAAAATGGGAGTATAATGGATATGTGTTTAAGACTTAATCCATTGATGATTTAATTTAAAGGGTACTGTTATTTAACCTACCTATGAAAATCTGATAGTAAATGTGCCCTTACTCAATGTTTTAGTAACTCGCTTTAGACGACGGGCTTTTAAGAGTTTAATAATAAATTGATTAGTTGAAAGAGCAGGTTAATCCCAACAACCTAAGAAGGCTTAACATTAAAATAAATTAATGCAACAACTTATTTGGACTTTTAGTTTCTGGTTTTAGAAAAATGTTTTTGTTGACAATCATTGGTGAATTACTATATGTTACTATGTTTTTGGTTAATCCTTGATGTGATTTACTATATGTTACTGTTGCTATGTTTTATCTTGATATCTTCCTTTTTAAAGCTGTTCAAAATGAAACTAATAACACAATGATTGAATAGGTTAGTCGCTCTCCAGTTTTCAGAGCCATGCTTGAGAATGATATGGAGGAAAGCCGGAGTGGCACCATCAAGATTGCTGATGTATCGTACGATGCTCTTCGTTCTTTTGTTAACTACTTGTACACTGCTGAAGCATGCCTTGATAACCAAATGGCCTGTAACCTATTAGTTTTAGCAGAAAAGTATCAGGTGAAACATCTTAAGGCATATTGTGAGAAGTATTTGATCTCCAAACTGAATTGGGAGAAAGCTATTGTGAACTTTGCCTTTGCACATCAACACAATGCCAACCAATTGCAAGATGCAGCTTTGGCAGTGATCATGGAGAATATGGACAACCTCACTAAAAATGAAGATTATACGGAGTTGGTGGAAACTAATCCTCGTTTAGTTGTTGAAATATATGAAGCTTATCTTGCCAAACAGGTTAATACTGCAGCCACGCTCGGGCTATAGGAATGCGGCGTAGGAAGTTATTGTAGTCAGCTTTAAAAGCTTGGTAGAAACTTAAGTTTGGATTATATTCTTAGTGGGTGATTACTCTGTGGTAGTATTAAATTGTACATTCCATACACTGCTGTTACTACTACAGTTTAAAATGCATCTAGAGCCGTTGCCATCTCTTAAGGCATTGTTTACCGTTGTTGATCAATTTTTATTTTAGAAGGATTGTGGATCACCTTTTGATTTCTGTGTTCTAATATCACATCACTTTGGTTCTAGTGTTAATAAAAAAAGTATGAACATTGGCTTAAAAGTATACACCAGTTTTATTTTCTCGATAAAACTAATTTGTAGATGTGATCAGACAATAGTTGCATTCATGTCACAAGTTCATTCCATCACCGTACTTCAAAGGCTTCCTTGCCGAAGGGCAGGGGTTGTGTTGCTTTGGTTGCTGGATTTTTAGCCACCGTCGCCAGTCACTGGTTCAATTAAAACGACGACATTGTGTCACTGTTCTGTGCACCGCCGCATGCTCATTGTTGCGTCTCGTGATGTCAGCCTCTGTTTCGTGTTTCCACATATGCTTCTCTGATTGTCTCTAGATTTGTTGAGATATGCAGGTTTCAAGGTTTTATGTTCAATGTCGGTACCATTTTAATATCTGTCTCAAACCTTGTTATTTAATTCAGACGGATGTGATATCCTAGTCATTCTATATGTTTGACACATGTCTGTTGGGCTCAAAAGAGTTATTGCTTTTTGCTGTCGTTGCAGGAAGTTGTTAGTACGTGAATAGGTATGTGTTGCCGTTGATTAATTCGTCCTCTTGAGAAGTGGAGGCTCACACAACACCTTTTTTTTTAGTTTCGCGCCCATACGCGGGTTCGCTAGGTAGTGCTTGTGGTTTGTGCGTGTTTACTTCACTTTCTTTTAGACCACTTTTCTTGTATTTGACTTGTGTATACCTGTTTGGACTGATTATGTGGTTTACCGTGTTAGGTTTATGTCTTCCAGTATTTCATATTCTTTTATTTTCATTTTCATTTTCAGTTTTTTAAATGGTGTTAAGAGGATTTTCATAGGGATGGCAAAACGGGTTCAACCCGTTGGGTTGACTCGTTTAGCCCGCTATTTTTGGCGGGCTGAGTCAAAGTTTCAAACTCGTTTCCTCTAGTTGTTTCGCCCCGCTTAACTCGTTGAAAAAATGAGACGGGTCGGTCCGCCAACTCGTCAACTAGCTATTTTTATTTTTTTTTATTCAATGAGTCAAACAAATGTTAAAGTGGAGTGGCACAATAACTCATCATAATCCAATACAATAAAAAACAACAATTACTTAAATAAATTTAGGATTTTTTTAAAAAATGATATGTCTATCGTGAGAGTTGAGACACTGAGAAAAAAACTCTATTACTACGACAGAGAAGAGTGCACCGCTGCTGCTGTGCTTCCTAGGGTTCATTGATGCCTCCGCTCCACCTCCTTGGTTGTTGGATTTATTTTGGGATTTGTTTTATATTGGCAGTATAGTTTTAGTTTGAGACTTATTTAATGTCATTGAATTTACAATGGCAGCATTGCTATTAATCATGATGTTATTTTTTTTAATCACGTTGTTGGTGTTGAATTTGTTTTTAGTCCAATTTAGTTTGTTGCTATTTTTTTAAATAACAAAATAATTTTTTATAACAACAAAATTAAAAAAAAAAAACATTAAAAAAACATTTTTTTTGTTTGATGGGCCAGCCCGTCAACTCGTCGGTCCGCCACTAAGCGTGGCGAGTTTGAATTTTAGACTCGGCTACCTAAATTGACTTTACTCGTCTCGTCCCATTTTAGACGGATTTAAACGGATCGGGTCTAAACGGACTGGGCGGCCCACTTTACCATCCCTAGGATTTCCCATTTGCACCCCATTTGCTTAATTTTTTTTGACAGAATAAAAAAATTGAATAGTCTTTCTATATATTTATATTTCATACAATTATTGCGTAAAAGTTAATACATTCCAAATAACTTAGCCAATCAATTTTTATAAGAAGTATTTACAGGTAGATTTTTAAAAATAAGGCTTAAATGCACTTTTGATCCCCCTACTTTAACATAATTGGAATTTTGGTCCCTCTATTTTTAAATCCACCATTTTGATCCCCTGTTTTACATTTCTCAGGATTTTTTTTAGTCCCCATAAGTTTTAGTCCCACCATAATGAAAACTTCAAGCTTTAACAAATAAGTTATTGATCGTAACGATTCGTTGGTAACCTAATGATGTAAGATGTCAAAATAATTTAAAACATTATTTGAAGAAACAATAACTCAAACTTAATCAAGCGTGTTTATTAGCCGAGCATGGTGATAATGTAAAACAGAAAACCGTATTGTCGTTGAAATTGGCTCCTGTTGGCAAGCGATAAGAATGGTGAATCGCCATAAGCATTATTAACATGACTATTAAGCATGAAATAACAAGAGAATGTCATTCAAATAATAGTATTACCACATATCTTTAATAAGAGTGACAAATCATTAAAAATTTTGGGGGACTAAAAAATACCCAAAAAATGTAAAATAGGGGGATCAAAATGGTGGATTTAAAAATGGGGGGACCAAAATTCCAATTATGTTAAAGTAGGGGGATCAAAAGTGCATTTAAGCCTAAAAATAAATATATCATGTTAAACTCGTCCACAATCGAGTCAAACAAAAAAATTATACTCTCGTACAAACAAATATCTAGTTTTTTTATGATAAATTGATAACTAAACATATATCTCTTTAAAAAAACAAAACTATTTCTATCTATTTTTTAAATACACACGTCGTAATCATAAATGCAACCCCCTAAAAAAAATCGTAATCATAAATAATCAATTCCTTCAAACAAAAAAAAATGTTCAATTTAACCAACAACGAGTTGCACGGTTTTGACTTTCGTAGTAGACCGGGATTTGTTTAATTCAATTAAAAAAATGTAATGGAAGACTTTGCCGTACAACTTTGGTTTACAAACAAATCTTATTAAGTGCATGTTTGGTTCAGACTAAGTTTTATAAAATCATCCATTTAAACACGTATGATCTAGTTGGTGTCACAATAAGGGATTTTTCTGAGGCAAATGGCTAGAAGTTTTTGACTCAAAGATGGAGATGTCAATTCACGTTTTTCATGCATCAGCTACTTGCAGGAAGAAGAGAAGTAAAATTGAGAAAATTCATGATGAAAGTTGGAAAATGTGTATGGTGTATGATCCTATACAATTATGGAAGGATTATGGTGATGATTTTTTTTAAGCATGGTATTGTTGGCTTGAGCGCGGTTTTTTTTCCGGCAGAGTTGAATGATACAAATATTGCTCTGATTTCTAAAGTTAATGTTCCACTGTTCAATGTTTATGTATTAGGTAATATCAAAGGTCATTGCCAACATACTTAAGAGATGTTTGCATAAATGTATTTATGATGTTATGTCTACCTTTGTTCCGAGGCGGTCTATACTTGACAACACTATAATTATCATCGAAATTCTTCGTTACTTAAAGAGTAAGTCTATTGGAAAGGTGGGAGGTGTTGTCCTTAAAATGGACATGAGCAAGGAATATGATCGAATTAATTGGGGATATCTTAGAGGTGTTATGTTGAGGTTTGATGAGAAGTGGGTGGGGTGAATTATGATGTGTGTGGAGTCGGTCGAATATAAAGTGGCGGTCAATCAAGAACTAGAGGGGCCTATAAAACCGGGGAAGGGACTAAGACAAAACAACCCTTTATCACCTTACCTTTTTATCATTTGTGTCCAAGGCCTAAAATCGCTTATTGATAAGGTGGAAGGGAAGAGGAGATTTACATGGAGTTCGTGTGTGTGGGGGAAGCTCCTACGTTCGCCCACCTTTTATTCATCGATGATTTTTTTTTTGTCGAGCCACTGATAGAGAAATCAATGTTTTGAAGAATACTCATGCTATATATGAGGAGGCGTCAGGTCAGTAAGTCAATTTTCAAAAAACTAAAGTATTTTTTAGTAAGAATATGGGAGTTGAAGCTAAAACAACAATTGCAGATATCTTTCAAGTTAACATTGTTATATGCATCGGAAAATACTTGGGGTTGCCATCAATGATAGGTAGAAACAAGAAAGACGTATTCAAATTTATCAAAGACTGGGTGTAGAAGAAAATTAATTCGTGGAGTAGTCACTCTATCTAAAGCGGGAAAAAAAGTGATGAATGATATGATATGAATTAGGTTTGTTTCAGTAATAAAATAGCGCGGACGGTTGCATATATGGCTAACCTTCAAAGTTATATTGTTATTGATAATGATATGAATTAGGTTTGTTTCAGTAATAAAATAGTATTAATTAGGAAAAACTATTGGCTATTGTAATTACTATTTTTTTTTACCAATTGGCTGTTGTAATTGGTATTTCATATGGACAACAACTTATCAAAAATTTAACTCTTATATTTATATGCTTATGACACTTAATCATCCAACTTAATTTGATGCTAGCATTATTTAGACCACATAAATTAAATGATGCTAACTTAAACAAGTAGCTCAAGAAATTTAAAATTTGACAAGTAGCTCAAGAAAAATATACAACTATTCAAACCGATTCTAGATCACACATAACATGGAATATATACGTGTTATGTGAGCTGGATGACGTCGAGTTTGTCGAAGTAAATAATGTCATCAAATGAAATTTCCTCATTAATTCTCAATATTTATAGTACAATTATAGACTAGCAAAAAATAGTCTAGTGTGTTTTTCACAACAATAACATATTTTTGCTAAAAAAACATTAACATATTTGCCACGTATATATAATACACCGCCCAAGGATTTAGAAGAAGAAAAAAAAAATCAATCTTTTGCCGGCCATGACATGTACATATGTAAATATATAAGCAAGGGTGTTGTTAACGAGTACCCCAGACACTCTTTAAACATTCTAAAATAAACAATTATTTTTAAAAATCAAATATTTTAATTTTTAGTGTATTGAATACACGTATTTCATGAATACTTACCATTTATGATCTTTAAAAGGAAAATTCTTGTTTCCCATCAATACAAGGTGGGTAATACTACCCATGTTGAGTTGGATCAATCAAAACAATGTATTTATATAACATTAAAAATAATAGAAAACAAACAAATAACTTTGATTGGTGCCAACTCAACATGAGTTGTGTTACCCACCTTTTATTGATGGGTATCCAAGTTGTCACCTCTTTAAAAAGTGTTTGAAAAACACTTGTTAACATTTTCCTGCAACTAATTGCCCTTAAAAAAACTAACGAATTAAACAAGGGAATGAAGTCTAAATAATCATCAAGAACAAGTTGAAGTTGGGAAGGAGATGAAACAACTCCCAAACACAAAAACATATAAGTAATAGTTAGATGCAATTTTAATATTTGCCACCATAATATGGTCATGGTGTATATTTCTCCATGATATGCCATTTATAATACGTCTTCAGTAATTTTCTTGTAATAATAGTTAGGTTGTTATAATAGTACGTAAGAAGAAAAATAAATTTTGGGCGAAGGTAAAAAGATAAATATAGGAAAGACTAACTCATTTTTTTTTAAAATGTAATAACAGATACAAAGGTATGAGTTATAGATTGGTTTGATTGGTGGATAGGAGGAGGGTTAAGGAACCTGCGATTTAAAACTCCCTCAATGTCTCTCAGCTCATTTTTCTTGTAGTGGCGATTGACTGGTTTAACAATAGCAATCTTAGACTTTATTTTTTGGATGAACAATCTAGACTTTCATATGCACTGAATATTGATTTTCAATAACGTACAACATTTATACGTACACTTGACATAATGATGACATATAATCGATAAATTAATTACTAGTTATAAATTTACATACAGAAAAATAATACCATTAATCATACACTTGTAAGCAACATCATTTTCTTGAATTCTTGAAAATCAAGCCTACCATCCAAATTGGTATCATAAAACCGAATCATACTTCTACAATCCCTCCCACTAGTTTCATCCAAAAATCCAAGTCTCTTCAACACACACTCAAGCTCTTGGCTTGTAATGAATCCATCTCCATCCAAATCAAACACTTTGAAAGTCTTCACAAGATCCCTCTCCAACTCATCATTCTGTTCTTCATCACCTCCTCTATTCTCTTCATTGTTCTCCTTTGATATAGAGTTGTAAAAGAACAAGAATTCATTGAAGTCTAAGCTCTTCTTTTCTACAAGAGATTCAAGCTCTTCTAAGCTAAATTGTGAACTATTATTACATATCCTCTGGAGCACAGAGTTTAGCTCCTCAAGGCTCACAAAACCGTCACAATTTGTATCTAGCTTCTCAAAAATACGATGCAAATCAGTGCTAGATAGAACAGACATATTCACAAACAACATGTAATAATTAATAAAAGCAAACAAGGGTATATTATGAATTTTTGATGCACTGTTTCTTTTTGTTGGTGAAAAGTGTGTATGCTATCCTCTTCTCTTATATACTTTGGTGCTTATTATTTTAATAAGTCATCAAATCACAACATGTTTATTTATATAGACATATTTGCAAAGACTTTGTTAGACTTTTTTAATTTATATTTTTTTATTAAACGGATGCACATGAATAATTTTATATGAAATAAATATCTAACAAGATGTATACGAGTAAAAGATAAAAAGAATGAGAGAGGGATAAAAATAAACACATATCCTTAAAAAAAATAAACACATAATAAATCATATGATATTAGTATTTTAATATTTAAATAACAAAATATGTGTAAAAGATATATGCAATCATGATAGGTTACCCTTTGTGCGAAAGCAGAGCTAAAAAAAATGTTGATTGATTGATGATATGGACGAGAATGGTCGAAGGCTGATGCAAATGCAATTTGCAGGAAGTTTCGTAGCATGCGCTTGAAAGCTTCCCTTTATTATAAATCTTAAAATGTGTTTTAAAATTAGCACATTGAATATTAAGCACATCGAAACTGAAAGTCGTGTAAAAAAAGAAAAAACTGATGACAGTCTAATTTTATATGAGAATGTAAGGAGAACTATTTCTACGGTCTTCTTGTTATATTTTGGTTTAATTGTTATTTTGGTCCCTTAACTATTTTTGAGGTACCGTTTTGGTTCCGTAGCTAATTTTTGAATTGTTTTGGTCCTTTAAATATGTTTTTGTTACACAGTTTAGTCTCTTCCATCAAAAGATTAATCCCAAATATCTTTGGTGGACCAACATTATAGGTGGTCCACCAAAGACCTCATTAATTTTTTAAACTATAACCGTTGAACCTTTTTATCACAAAGAAAACCATTAGATTTTGTGAGTCTATTGTATCTAACAAAATGTCATCTACAACTAATTATTTTTTTCTATTTCTTCATCTTCTTCTCTCCTCACATTATTTTCCCCCTTTTCTTCATCTTCTTCCCTCGTCTCTTCATCATCTTCAACAACAATTTTCACAATCTTCATCAAAATAATCCAGAAAAACCCAGAAAATCAAAACAATTAAAATTAATTCTATTCTTTAATCATTACACCACCATCATCATCTTCACAAAACCTTCTCTCATTTCCAATGCCTCAACTCCACAACCTCTACCCATTCTTTCTTTCTTCACTATTCGGTTACTACAATACTCAAACTCCACTCTTTTCAATTTAGTTTCTTCTTCAGTTTCAATTAGCCACAATTTTCCAGAAACGATTCCCAGATTCCAGAAACCCCAAACCCCACTCTCCCATAATTCCAGAAACGTGAAATTCCAGAAACGATTCCCAAATTTGTTTCTGCAGCTCTAGTATTTTGGATCGAATTTTTTGCTCTTGCTCTTTGTATCAATTTCTGACTGATTTATCTTGGGTTCAATTTTTTGTTCATGTGATTTTTGCTTCCTCTATTGTGATTTCTGTTTGTTTATGTAAGGATGATTCAAAGAAGGAGGATTTGGATTTGGGAAATAGGTTTGAAGATTTTGGTTGATTTTCCCATTGTTAGTGAATCTGAAAAAAAAAAAAATTGAGAAATAGATCTGAAGATTTTGGTTGATTTGGTTTATGGAGATTGAGAATTTGTGTTGTTTGAAATGAAAATGATGTTTTTTGAGTGAAAAAAAATGATTATTGATTGAGTTATGCCATTAATTTTTTGGTGGGTTTTTGTGTTGAAGGTTCATGAAGGTATGAAGAAATTGATATTATGTTCTTCATATTTTCCAGTAAGGAGATGAAAGATTGTGATGGAGAAGATGAAGGAAAATGAGTTAACGTTCTTGAATTAAATTAACAGAATGGACTAAAACGTGTAACAGAGTTAATCTTATGGGACCAAAACAATTCAAAAATTAGTTATGGGGACCAAAGCGATACCTCAAAAATAGTTAAGGGACCAAAATAACAATTTAGCCTTATATTTTAGTATCGATGACAATTATATTATCCATCAATAAAAGATGAATAGTGTTATCTATGTTGAGTTGACATTAATTAAAATCATTCATTTGTCTTACACTAATTATGTTATATATAATATAAATAATGAAGATAAATGAATGATTTTGATTGATGTTAACTCATAAATTCTATTCTATCTTTTTTTTTTTTTACAACTCTAGTCAACTTTATTGATGGATAAATAAAAATTTGTCTTTATTATCCTTTTCTTAAGTTACAAATTGGTGCTCTCTTTAAACTAATAGATACACAATCAATTGTAAAGTGAAATATGTATTTTTTATATAAATTATTTTTACATCTTATAATTCTTCAACATGAAACTTGATTTTTTTTTTCCTTTCTAATGCACTCAATTGTAGCTAACACAATTGAATTTGGTGCGTAAATAATACGATGGTTAACCTGATTCATAGATTTTGATATCATGTTAAGTTTTATATTCAACTTAAGCTATATCATTACAAAATTAATTTCTGAGATAAAAATATTTTTTTTTTTATAAACTCTTTTAAGATATATCTCTTTTTAATGTAGGAAACTAGGGTTTTCTAATATTAGTTGATGTTTTAAAAAAATAATATAATAAACTGATACAATATAAATCATGTCAGGTATGACCATAATAGATAACAAAACTCTCCTTAAACAACATTCATAGAGATGGATTTGAATCCAAGATCTATGGTTAGTTGAAAGAGACATGAAATATCTCATTTAAACACTCTTGAGTTATGGGGAAATATGATATGAATGACAATATAAATATAAATAATTTTTATAATAATACTTTTTTGGTGAGTTTTTTTTAATAATCTAATACATACATACATACATACATATATATACATATATATATAATTTAAGTGTAATATTTTTTCTTTCAATTATATCATTCATTAAAATTATTGTGTTAGCCATTCAATCATTTTTTATAATATTATTTAAGTTTTAGTTTTGTTTTGTTAAATCTCATTATAACATAAAAAATTTCACCACAATAGAAATAATCTTTTATAACAAAAAAAACTAAGGAGAGTTTATTTTGATTTATTTAACAAAATTATTTGAGTGTTGTATATAGTAAAAATTTATAATCAGATGCAATGATACAGATATAAAATTAAATAATATTTACGAAAAATAATAATTTAAGTGTAAAAGAAAAGCAGACAGTCAACATGTTAGTAATGAGATACACTTGTTTGGTCACAAACATAAATATGAGTCACTCAGACACACGTACATAAAAAAAGTATGAAAGAGAAAAAAATTAAATAATAGTATCTTTTTGAAAGGATTAAATGATAGATATTTCAATGAATGTATGTCTAAATGATTTTGATTTTGTGTTGTGTTGTGTTGATATAAGTATTTCTTGTTAGTAATTGACAATTTAGTTAGTAGAGTCAATGAAAAATAAAAGTTTGTTGTTTGCTTGGTAATGGATTTGGAATCAAACCAGATCCACAAATGCCTCGTCCTTTCTCTACTAGGGCACAATATTGGCAATTCACTCATATAGTATTCATTGTAAACTTCTGATTTCGTCATTTATGGGAATAAATAAACTACTAAAGTGCATTCAAATGCGTGTTTGGTGCGTGCATCGTGTCTCTCTACCTTTCTGTTAGTAGGTAGGGAGGGAGACCTTTATCGTAGAGAGCACGTGTAAAGAGCTAGTGGCATATTCCTTGTGCTTAGATTAGATCCATTAGCTTGATTAGAGAAATGATATTTCTACCATCAATTTATGACAATTTCTTTCTCATATTCACAATTTTTTTTACTGTCTCTCTGTTATTTTGATTTTCGTATCAATAATTAATATTTTTTTTGTAAATCTATGATTTATTCTATAAATTTTAATATAAATGGTTGTTCAAATAACACATCTCCCTTAACTAATCTACTTTAAAATCATTTGAAACTTTAACAATGAGTGGTGTCGTTTCTAGGATTACTCGTCTTCACGACTAAGTTGATGATCAAACGAGTGTTGGTAAAAAACAGCAAAAAAAAAAAACGAATATGAGTGTCTAAAAATTTAATTTTTATTCAATTTTTGTGTGTTGAATATACACAATCAAGGAATCATATGATATGAAGTTAAGAATAAAAGTAATCAACTTTTGTTCAATCAGATGAACAATCATTATACAAAAGATTAAAAAACACATGATATAAACCTCCATGTGGGGAAGAGTATATCATACACACCAGTTCCAGGGAATTCCACATTTGTGGGTAGAAGAATTTTCAATGTTACATATCATATTGCTAAAAATTAATTATTGCAGTAGACTTCCTGTTGGTAGATTATGCACAAATTAATTTAAGCAACTTAATCATCCTCAAAATAAATTAACCAGAACACACTATCAATCTTTTGGATAAGTCACCGTGGTGACAAACATCCATATCAATTAATAGTGCTCTAAAATAACGATGAATCGTTGTTCAAATATAATCTTAACATCATACATACATTTTCCCAAATTTATATTATAAAGTAAATACAGTTAAACACATACTCGTATAAAACTATAAAACTCAGGTGATAAGAAATATCAAAGTGCACAAATCAAAATTTCACATATATATGCAAAGTATAAAAAATATATCAAACTATAAATGATACATATAAAGTCAAACATGTCATTTCAACCAATTCAAGATCGTATAAATATTTTCTTAATTTAATTTCATAAAGCCAACGAACAAATGATATGGTAGTGACAATTTAATCCATGCTCTATCAAACAATGTAATGACACAAACACATTAATAATGACTATACTTTTATTCATGCTCTATAAAACAATGTGATGACTCAAACACATTATCAATGGTAAATTCTTAGGTACTTTAGAGTTTGGATTGGTACCCATATCCTCTACGCAAAATTTGTTTAACAATTAAATTTATTTTAAAATGAATTAATATAAAAATATGATATAATATTGATTGATTGGATGAGGGATACATACCCAACAAAACTATATGGATACCATTATGTTCACAGGAGGATTATGAAATAAATATATTGATAAAAAAAAAAAAACATTGAAGAATTTGATTTGAAGTCTTCGGTTAATTGCTTCTTTCCTGATATGTTTTTCTCCGTTTAGCATTTTCTTTTCAAACGCCCTACAAAGTTGTTCATGGGACAAGTCTCTTGCCCTTACTATTGCGTGTTTTGCTTGAGACCTTCCTCGTCTTTTGCTCAGAATTTGGGAATATTCGTGAGTGTTTCACGCAAACTTGAAAACAAATAACATCCTTGTTAATCATTCTATCACTTTCCTTTATACATATCTTTAAAAAAAAAATTGCACTAACCAAATAACTTCTCTCTTTGTCGCTGTTACATTCTAGTGGTTCAAATGTTCAATGTGAGAACGTTTTATGTTGAAGGTTCGAACCTTGGTCACCATATTTCCCTTCTCTCGTGTTCTTTTTGTATGTGTTGGCCAATAGATGGACCCAAATTTGCTGTTGTAATAAACAAATACGTGCGGTTTTTTTTTATCTCGGTCGTTAATTTGAGATCGAACGTTTAGATTTAAAACTATCTTTTTAGTTAAAACAATATTGGCCGTAAATTTTCAATCAGACGACTAACATCGATTACATTGTCATGTTGTGCAAATGCAGAAAATCCCATTCCCCACTAGATCAATAAAAAAAAGAAACTTCTCTCTTCAACCAATCACACCCTTAAGTTTAAGTGTGTGTGTATGCTATTAAATTTCAAGCGTGCCAATATAAAAAGGGGAATGTATCATTTACACCTTGCAGACTACGAATGCAGAAAATTTCCCCTAATCAAGGAGGAGCTAATCTTATAAACAAAATAATAATACAGTTACTCCACACAGAAACCTAGGTGAGAGGGTGCCATTGTGCGAAAAACCCTTCAAAACTTTAATGTCACTACTTAGAACATTATTATTACTACTAAAAAGGCATTCCCAAACCCAATTTATAGCTCACATTACAAGAGAATAAAGAATAGATAATGAAGCACAAGGGCTAAATATTCTTTGCACAAATGCATCTTCAAGCCTTGAAGTGAAATTTGCCTGGCTTAGAATATTTCTCTTCCACCTGTTCAACTTTGTTAAATTTAAAACCTCTGATTCTCAATACCTCAGGTTCTGAGGAATCTTTGTAGTCAACTGGTTCAATAGTCCAACCATTGTTCCGAACTGAACCAACCACGTTAACCTATTTAATTTGTATAAAAAAATTCCCCGCATTAATTAAAAACATTTAATCAAACACAGCCTTGTGCATTCAAGTCAATACTTTCAATAGTATAAGTTTCAAGCTTCATTTAGTTTTTTAAGAGATAGTGGTGGTGGGATATAAATTTAGTATTTAAAGACTAAGAAAAATAAAATAAGTCTTCTATATAAATTTGGATAACTTGTATATCAAGCGATGCATTTATTACTAGTAGTTAAGTTCCACAGTTTCCACACACTTAAAATTCTCAATAAATGTGCACCTCATTTTCTACCTCTCAGTGTTGTCGATTGGAGTATTTTTAAAAGAAAAATGCTAACAAGTGGCCCATATCGTATAGGTGAAAACAATACCTAGTTTGGATGATAACCTATGCTGAATAATTGATAACAATGCTGAGGGGTAGGGGGAGGTGTAGGAAATAAGGCTAACACTATTGTGCAGTCTTACATCAAGTTGTAAATATTCCTACCAAGAAGTTACTATGCAAATGCAACAAAACACTCAAGATGGAAAAATACCGATAAATTGTATTGGCATACCTCTGCATCATCAACAGCATCTATGATAAGAGCCCCGTCTAGGGAAAGATTTTCAATGAAAATTTTTTGACCCTTGATCGCAAGTGTAGACTTATGAGAAACGGAGCAATTTCCACTGACTTTGCTCTTGATTGAAGAGAAAGTCAGACCCCATTTTGGTTTCCATGTGATACGGGGCCAAACTTCAACCTCTTGACCATTGAAATCCCGCAATACTGGATCTGCTACTTGGAAACCAGCCTGGAAGGGGTAAAAGAATTCAGAGAATTTATTATAATCTGAATTGAAAATTATAGTTTTAGCAATTGGTATCTAGGCAGTCGGGACAAAAGCACAAAATAGACATAAGAGAGAGAGACCGATACACTGCAGGAATCCCAAAAACAATCTGGAAACAACGAAGATTCTTGCAATAACATTTGATAGCTACAATTTAAGTTTTATGACTTGTAAGGTTTATCTCATTTTAAATATTGCAAAAACTTTTGTAGGCATAAAGGAGCTTCACTGGCTGGCAAGTAAACAATCTTCTATAACTTTCCTCATCTGTACTATAATATTCTAACGGGAATTGAATTCTACAACAACAACAATCACCGAGCCTTCTCCATTAGACAGGGCTGGCTACATGGATCAATCATTGTCATAAGTTTCTGTCATGTATTAGGTCCTATGATTATACCATTTGCCCCTCCATAAATCTCTCTTAATGGTTTGATCTATAATTTAACTTCCTTTGTCTTTCTCCATCAGATCTATTCTCCTTACCATTGTTTCTAAGGTCTTCTCCGTACATGCTCAAATCACCTAATACGAGATTATAGCGTCACTGCTACAATGCGGGTTATCTGAAATTTCCCCTGATAATCTTATCAGCTCATTCATCTTTGTGACATTAAGTTCAATTTCTTGTTAGTTTTTATATGCAACAGGCAGCAGTAGCAGTATGCAACATTGAAGGTTTTATAGTTGTGTAATAAATTTTTCCTTTAAGCTTTGAGTCTTATCTATTTATCACATTATTATGCCCAAAGCAATCGAATCCACTCAATTTAGATCTTATGGTCAACATCTCTCTATCTCCTTTATTTTGTATGATGGACTCGAGGTACTATTTTCACATTGCCTAAAAATAAATAATAAATATCTATAAAACTAATTCAAATAGAAAGAACATAAAATAATTAAAAGAAAATAAAACACCTGTGTCATAGCATTCAAGACTTACAGGTTACAAGGGTAAAATCACTAAATTACCTTTTTGAGAATAATGCTATTTGCTCGATAGATGGCCATTTCTCCAGAGGTAGCACTATGGTATGGATTTCCTTTTGGCACCTTCAGATAAAAAAAAGTACATGAAATTATCCATCTTGAAAACCCTTAGAAAGTTAGGGGCCTTTTTGTTTTTTGTTTCCATTATCTGATTTCATTTCTTGTTTTCACTTTTAGTTACAAAAATGTCACTTTTTTAGTGCATTTCCCATTTTTGAAGTTCTGTACATAAAACACAGAAAACAATTAAAAGTTGTTTTCAATATTTCTTTTTACAAAATGTTGAATATTGGAAAAAATTGCAATTTTAAATTAATAAAATGAAATTTGAGAAAAAAAAAAACTAAGCAGGGCCTAAGATACCATCACTCAACCTTTACACAATAAAAAATTTCAATTCGAATCCAAATTTCTCAATTTCACAAACTTGTGGCAAGACATTTCCAATCTACTTCAGTTGAATACAGCATACACTTAACAAGGAAATCAAACACTTCCACTATTTCTTTTGTTTCTGCATGTATGAACTTTTGCATTAAAACTTAAGCAGTACCTTAGAAGCATCCTCAGCATTATTCTTCACAGGTGCATAAGCAAACCATGTTTCCATCACCTGCACGATTACATAGCATCAAACAGCCATAAAGTGACATCACAGCATGACTGACTATTTATAACTCTAGATAATCTCGGAGGATGGAAAAGTCAAGCTTGATAAGCTTTGATTTGCTAAAATTTATATACTGCCCTCAAATAGATAATTTACCGTGAACCCAACCCTGGCAGATGGGGGCAATGTTTTTGGATAGTCTTGCATCATGCATTCAAGTCGAGTTGACGATTTAAATGCAGTTTTGCTGGAATCTTTATACCTGCAGTGAGTAAATACAACATTGTCGATGCGATATATCAGGAGAAAAACACTAACTGAGATAAATTTAAGTCAGCATAGATTTTTCCTCAAGTTTTTCATGAAATCTTTCACATAAAATAATGTTAGTTCAACTACAAACCAATTGTAGTTCATACTGTAAAGAATAACATCGACCATCTATCTAGAAAAAAAAGACGAGAGAAAAGAAAATGGTAAAGCATGCTACACTGAAGCATGGAATCTAATTAAATAAAATTGAAGAATGCTACACCGAATTGATGAAGTAATAATATGTATAGTGAGTATTCGAAAGAAGAATTACTTTGGGTTAACAAACTCCTGTATGGCACCTCCTGTTTTTGTGAGCTCTTCAATGTAAGGACCAAGTTCTAAAATCAACTGGCAGAAAAGAAAGATATTGTCACTAAGCAATCAAGGCATAATCACGATGCAGTTCAACTATGTAAGGATGTGATGTCATATAACAATCACAACTAAACCGTTGGTATCAAAGCCTGATAATTCTAGTATTCGAATTTCCAAACATAATGCATAATGATCCGAGAGCTCACACCATATGACAAGATAATAATGCAGATAAGCAAATTATCAAATCAGCCACACAATAGATAATTTAAAAGGAGAATTCCACGGCTGGGAGGGAGGATGATAACACTGAGATAAGTACGAAAAATGATTACTTGGTTTATATTTCCTGGAAATGGGGAGTAGCCAGTCTCACTGTTGACATCGCCGTCAGGGTATCCACTTGCTCTCAGAAGAGGATCTAGCTGATTGTACTCCACATTTATCACCATAGACCTCCCTGTAATTTTGATGAACATGTGCTAAACATATTAATTCTAGAAAATCCATAAAAAATCTCATTGACATAATGAAGTCATGCGACATTTTATTTATATAATGCTAATACATTTGAATAAAACCTGCAAGCATGTAAGAGCCTGTTTGATGCACATGATATGATAGAGATATGATAGGATATGAAAAATAGGAAATGATATAGACATGATAAACATTTATCCTATCACATGTTTGTTGCACACATGATAACAAACATAATATCATATATATCACAATTAAATGACATAATTAACCTTGTAATTAATTATAATTAAATATAATTAAGCTATTATTGTCAATCGTCTTCTTCCTTTTTTTGTGGGTGTCATAATCTTCATTCTTAAAGTTCAATTAAAACAAATCATGACTTCTTCAATTAAAAAAATTGTTTACTGTTGTCTTTCTTCTTCCTTCTTCAATTACAAAGTTCTATCAAAACCCCTTTGTGTAATTTCAACCTGTAAAAAAATTCATATACCAACAACAACCTATAAAAAATTTACAATTACAATCCAAGCTCTTAACCAAATTAATTGTTGTCTCTGTTGAAAATAATACGAAATTCTAAAACTCTCTGTTTCATCTCTTTTCAAAATTGACTTGAATACAAAATAGACAATCAAGAAAGAAACAAACAACTAATTAAGCAGATTGAGGAAAAAGTGATTGTAGGGTGGAATTGGGGTCAGATCTGTAACAAATAGAAGAGATGAAGTTGAAGAGTTATGGAGGAAGAGGTAGAGGTCGATGGATGGAGAACATAGAGAACATGAGCGATGAATTGAGAGAGGGCAAAATAAGCATTTTAGTGCTAATCATGATAGGATAATTCTAACCCACCAAAAACTAAGAATAAAAATAACAAAGGGTGAGTACGATAGGATTAGAAATGGGTTTAAGTTATTCTTTCCTATTGACGCACCAAACAACAAATTGAACTAGGATATGATAGTTTTATCATATCTTGTCTTCCTATCACGAGGACCAAACGGGCCCTAAAAGTATAAGTACAATCAAATGTTATGGATTTCAAACTGTGATCTAATACCAAATACTTTTTCTCAAAGAAAAGGATCTATCCTAGCAACTATTTACTTGAACTTGGTAGCATTTCAATCCTAAAAAAAAAAAAAAAGAAAATAGAGTAGTACACACACAATTGGAGGGTATGAAAAGCTAATTGGTTCGTTTAGATTTAACAGGCTTACAGTAATGAATTGTATTAGCTCAAGTGAATAGTTTGAAGATCAGTATCAAAATTGTTTCAGCATCATACCTATGTGTTATGATGCAAGTTTATTATTATCATCCACATTAATATAACATATGCGACTCCAGAATCAGCATTCAGCAGCACTATAGTCTTTGTCTATGAGGGATGAAACAATCAACTTACCATCTGAGTGGGTGAGCCTGGTAATTCCACCAATAGCTTCTTTTGCTTTCCGAGGTACTGCAAGAGAATTAACATGGTACTGCTTGGTAGAACTGACACCTAGTGCTGATGGAATTGCCTGCATCCACGAATTAATACTTAAAATATACCGATGGGGAAATAAGAGAAGATAAGTTGAAAGTATAAAATGCAAAAGCAACTAACCTTGAACAGAAGTCCATTTGTATCTTGGAAAAAGAGAACCCATTTCACCCCAGCATTATACCTAACAAGTATACATTCATCACATCAAATTTACGATCAAAGCATATCAGCGAAATAAAAAGAGCCATTTGCTGTATTTATTTCTTGGATTTTTAGAATACAATCCCATCAACTTATAGAACTGGCAACCGATATTTAGGCTTTGTCTAACATGCACAAACAAAATGGTCTTGCACCATGCACAAGTGTCCTTTCCACCATTTGAGCAAAAGTCACATCATATTTCTTTAATTTAATGGTGAGATTTATTGATCCAATGGTGGAAACAAGTCGCTTGTGCATGATGCAAGACTTGTTACACTTGTGCACCATAGAACTGACCCCGATATTTATAGTGTGACATGGCGGCTTTTTTTTTGTGCCCAAATATATTCGGAACATTCTTAAATTACTTAGGAACATGTGATTAAAAGTTCTATCAAATGTCTATATATCAGAAAAATGAAATTGAAGACGTATAAGTAGGCCTTAAAGATCTATAAGCTGCTCGAGTCATACCATACTTTCAGAATACCGCTGGAATGAAGAAGTGAATGCACATCGCCATGCCCATGAGGTTTTGTCTACCCAAAGAGAATCGGTTAATAGAATGCAATTTGTTTAAAATCCAACATTTAACGTTAATGGAAGACATTTTTTTCTCTGCCTTTTGTTAAAATAACGCAATCAGACTTATATCCAACAATACCTGAATTCTGTATCTGTTTTTTGGATCCAATGCAAGCCTGGCATCATTATTGTCTAAGCATGCAACTTTTTCCTGAATCATGTTCAAAATTAATAATTTAAAAAACTTAATGCCAGATTGAACTTTCCGTAAGACATAAAAGACATACCTGCTTTAAGAGTGTTACTTGTGTGGGTTGCATGCCAAAGTAAGAATTTGATTCTAATAGCTCTAAGGTACGCCCATGAGTGTCATCAGAGGTCATAATAACAAAAGGAATTTGTGTCTTGCCTTCACCTGAAAGTTGAAAACCGCACCCATTACCAGAAAATACCTTGAAATATTATAGGTAATTAATACCATAGCTGATATTAATTACCAGAATAGGATAGGATATTGTTTGAAAGAGAGAAAGAAAAAAGAAACTCTAAAAGTAGACTTTCTTTCTCTAGTGTGGAAAATATTTTTTGGAAACCATTTTATGAGAAGTAAAACGGCATTTTGCTCAAACTCCTATGTTTGTTGTAACAGTCAACTATTACAGCTCATTTTAGGAGAGAACAATTACATATCATGTCATTTTAAAAATGTTTTCACATAACACATAAATTTCTGGTCTTCTGGAAAAATAGCTTTTTAAGAAAAAATAATTCACCAGAAATGTTTTCTAGGGGGATATTTTCTACTGATTTTTGTTTCTTCCAATACAAGTAATTTTACAAAAATAATAGCATACAAAAAGTTATTTTCCGTCAGAATGAATTGACCCTCAGTCATAGGAATTCGGTACAATATAGAAATCTCAAAGTCTTTTGTTTTACCACATACTTAACAAAATCAGATGGTTAAATATGACTCTATATTGGAAAGAAAATTAATAATTACCTTCTGAGCTTGCTTCTTGAAGTGCCAATATGGATTCAATATAATGTTGTAAGAAACATGTTCCTGTAGTTGTTTCCGCCGGAAGAGCAACCTAAAAGAAGAAGAGAAGAAGCTATGGTTAAGAACTACTCCCTCCATCTCATTTGCAATATTTTTTTGTCTCAAATTAACGGTCACTTTAGAATACCAATGAAACGTTAATTATCATTTTTTTACTAATATACCCTTGTTTATTGCATCTCAGTGCACCTAACTACAATTAATAAGGGTGCTTTAGTAAATGGAACTTGATTTATCATTGAAACCAATGCAATTAATATTTTTTCTTAAAAACCGTGCACAACTCAAATGAGATACTTAAAATGAGACAGAGGGAGTAGTAATTAAATCCCTTCTCATGCTTTGTTGTGATGGAGGGAGTCACAAAAGATTTTAAAATTCTTTTGAAAAAAATATTTATTGGAGAAAAAAACCCTCTGATTTCAAAAGGAGAGAGGCTCACAGTGGCAGATGAGAGAGTACACCACATCAAGAAAATGAAATTGAAATGTTTAATCATGTATGAATTAAAGGAAAGCTAATCACTGGTACTTTGAGTGAGTCTACAGCACACCTAGACTAGATATTGGATTTATTAACAGAGTCATCCTAGTCTAAACACACGGCTTCTTCTTCAGATAATGTAATAATAATGTGTTTGGGAATCAGATTCCTCATCATAACCTTCATTTAATCAAGATCCACCAAAAATATTCCTAATGTAGGTAGCGTTTAATTTGGCTCCCTCAAAATTTAGTTTAAGCTCTATAGCTACATTGGAAATTTTGGTATTCATAGTACTCCAAAATTTAAGTTGATAAGCTCAAAATGATCACCAACCAACTTAACACCATAAAATGGATGTTGATTGATTTTGACAAAACAACAACAAACTTATATATACACAAAGATGTCATCATCACAGAGAATGATAGAGCAAAAAAAATGATAAAGGTAGTATACCTTAATCCCATTATATCCTAGACGCTCACCAAGACCGCCAGCAACAAGAACAAAAGCAGCTCTGCGAGCTTCACGCACACCTGCTTCCTCAAAGTTGATGAAATTCTCATCACCAAACGTCAATGTCTCACCAGTTGGAACCTGCAAAATCATTACTAAACAGTCATACGCATTATTCCATTTCATGAACATGCACAAACAAAAAATTCAAGGATTTAATTTGAATACACTCATAGTGTAAAATGCATGCATCCGATCAAATCACGACATGTAGATATTTTAGGAACTAACCTACAAAAGTGACATTGGTGTAATTTGATTGGATGCATATGTAAAAAGTTTTACAGCATTAGTGCATATTTTAGAAATTAATGTTAAAATTCAATAACAAGTTTTATGATTAAATTGAATAAAGAGGAAGAAAGAAAGTAGGATGGATATGAGTATGAGAAAAGTGATAATTGTAACTTACGGAAGGGGTGAAGCCATGAAAAGGGTTAGTTCCAGCTTTGGAATCAGCCAAGAGTCGTTTGGCGTTATTGATATAAGATTCCAAACCACCAGGGTAGCTGGAATCAAGTAGAACAAGCTAACAAACAAAAAACGCAGTGTCGTTTAGATAGATAGATATAATATAAAGAAATAACAGATCTATCTATGCGATGAAATTGAATACCTGATCAAAGAATGCTTTCTTCTCGCCGTCGTCGATGCCGGGTGCTGGCCAATCGCGGAAGAGATGGTCTTGGCCATTGTTCAATAGCATCTTCACCAACTCTTGCTGAATTGAGGAAAAATAATGAGAATGAGAATGAGAAACGTTAACTGAAATATGAAAAGCTTAGAGAGAATGGAAAGAACCTGTTTCGGGGAGAGAAGGTTGAAATTGTCGCCGAGGGAGGAAGCCATGGCGGATGAAGAGAGTGAGACGGTCGGTCACGGTGGAGAAGAAACAGAACAGAGTAAAAGAGACAAGACAACAACGTAAGTTGGTGATGTCAAATCAAATGTTTTAATTATTATTATGTTGATCTGATTTTTACTTCCAGTTCTTTTCTTGTTTCTACTCTCACCTCAAGCCACGGTTCACCTTCAGTTTCTTAACTGGGCCCGTACCACGCACGTGGCACCCCCACACAACAAACAACCATACTGACTTACTAACATTTTTTTTTTTGACAAACAATACTAACAAGTTTTTTTTTTTGTCCTTGCAGAATTTTCGACCAAAATTTTAAGTTGTTTCCGAAAATTGTAGATAGAAGGAAGGAATGAACATAATCATTAAAATTTTAGGGAAGAGGATTGGACTGAATCAGCAACGTTATGTCTAACAATTTTAATATTTTTATTAGTTTGGTTAAAATTTGTGAACCAATGCATTCTCTTGCATTCATTACAATTCATACTATTTCATCAAATTATATGGTTCTAATATAATTTGGTGAAACTCTGACCATAAGACAATGTGTTAAAAGACGTGTACTAAAAACAATGTGTTGCTGGTATTATTGTTGTAGATAAATTGTAAGGGTGGCAATTGAGTTTATTTATGCACCGTTCATCTAATCCATCCATGAAAATTGCTCTTTATGCACTTTTAAATGCTCATAGACACCTCAAAAACCTAAAAAGCCCCTATCAAAAGTTACGCCTCGATCCATTGTTAAGGGGAATTATAAACAATGGGTTATATTGTCATCCCCAATGTATTAAGGTTTGAGGTTAAGATATGGTGTCCAATTCACTTAGTTTGATTGTTATTGACTTAATGTGATGATCTATCAGGCCTCCCCTTATGACCCAACAGTGATATCAAAGTCGATGATTACTAAAAAGTTGACTCATTGTATCGAAAGTCTTTCTAGCAATAATGGTAAGATGTGTATTTCGTTGATGTTGCGGCAAAGGCGATGCAAGTATATGCGAATGAAAAAGCTTCCACTTGAGGGGAGTGTAACCAGATTAATTGATTGACTCGCACTTAATAGAGAAATTGTTGTGTAACAAGTGTGAGTTAGAAGTCTCATATTTGATGGACAACCGAATATTGAAGAATATATAAGTGAGCGGACGCGTATACATAATACTCTTGATCCAATGTGATGTTCCACTAGGGCTCTCCTCATGACATTTAATGGATTCGCAAGCTTAACTTGAAGAATGTCATTTTTGAGATGGATGTCAAGCTATGTGGTTGATGACTCAAGAACATATCACCGAGTTTGATTCTTTGATTATTGAGTGGAGACCTCTTTACATTGTTTAAACTATTAGGTTGAGTCCACTAAGAGACAAGTTAGCATGATTGCTTATTAGCTACCTAAGAGGACTATTTTTAATGTTTGTTCATAACTTTTTTTTATTGAGGTTCCTGCTTATATTGAGCATTTACATTGGTTTTACTCAAACCCAAAAAACATCCGATCTTGGACAAGAGATTTTTGTTTCTATCTTTGATAATTTACAAATTAAAGAACTAGTAATTGTAATAACATATCTGACTGATTCATCATACACAAAAACATCAATGATTTGCTCACTTTTCTTGGTGTGTTTCACAAATTATTTCTCAAGTACTAGCATCTTCAGGTTGGATATCATTGTTGTTGAACATGATCCGTGGCTTCCCCATGCTGAAATTCAGAACTCTAGCATTCATGTTATACTTGATTACCCCATCATATAACAACTTTCTTATATAATGCTCTATGTCCGAACCAATCAAGCGAAGTGTGTATTCATTCAATGGAGCGCCCTGTTTTCAATTATCAAAAAGGTTAATATAATTTTACCATGGTAGAGAGAAAAAGCTTGTAGCAGAATTAACACAAAACTGGAATCAGTCTTGTCCAGATTTAACTAATCATGATACAATTCTAACACTTAATTGGCTCAAAACTAGCACATAGCTAAAACTAATTATATTTTTCCTTCTCCTAGCTTTTTGGATTAACAACTAGCACTGTTACAAAATTTAAATTATTAATAAATCAGATACAGAAAAAATAAAATTGTTCTCTTGTTAATATTTCCAACACTTGGCAATGGAATTATAAACAAATTTTGTATTTTGTCTTTAGTTATGGTCACCAAGTGTAGAACTTATTTTTATCTTAACCATCCGTTTTCAGGGAAATGAAGCTTTGACAATCCAGAGTTTGCCTGAAAGGTAAATAAAGTGGTCTGACTAAGAATTGTTCTCGTCAGGATTTGAACTCGAATACTTCCGAACATTTAACCTTTAAGTAGAGTTCATCAACCACTTGAGCTCTCAATCATTTAGTTTCCTTAAATTTAAGCATAGACTATTATCTATCCTTGTATTAATATTTTATTTTTGCATCACTTTTCATGTTTTTTCTACATATTTTGCTAAGCAGAGGCCTACATGCTAGTCTTGAATTATAGGATATGTGAATTCAGTATATGTGACACTATTCTAAGACAAAAACTATTGTATATTTGATTATGTTTAAGGAAACTACCTCATAGTGATCCACAAGCTCCTGAAAGTAAGAATAGACCAAGTTGCAAGTATCAGGATTCCACACAAACTCATCAGTAGGATCAAGAATAAGGGTGAGTTTATCCATCTGAGTTTGATCAAAAGCACTAGTTTCTGGATCAATATAAGCTGCATAGATCCTCACATGACGTGTGGCACAGCTCAACCACTGTCCTCCATATTCCCTGGTCAAGCCTTGATCCTTTACAATCACCTGAGGTTCAACTGGCCTTGGTTTTGTTCCTTTTGGATTAATTTGTTGATTTTGTGGTATTTCTTTCTCTTCTCCTACTTTCACACCATCTGTTTCCTTAACATCTGGTTGTTGTTGAGCTGAAATGAAAAATGGTGTTCTGTTTCTTACTTCTTTTCTTCTTCCTCCTGTCCAACCTAGTATGGATAATTTGGTAGAAACCATGTAGGAACAACTTGTGGCCATGTTTAATTTAGTGGTTTTTTTTTCTTTGCCTTTAATGGCCAACAAGTACTTACAAGAGGGCCTTATTAGTTTGCATATTGCTTAGCTTCACTCCTTCTCCTATGGATAAGATTTCTTACATAATAACTGGAGGGAAATGTTTGTGGTCACAGAAGAAATAAAGAAGAAGAAAAAAAGAACAATTTCCAATTTTACCCATGCACATGCTTTAATATATGAGTTTTAAAATATACTACTCCGTCCCAAAATATAAGCAAAAAAGAGTCAACATAAGTTGATGTATTTGGTACAAATTTTGAACCAAATACATTAACTTTTGTTGACCAATTTTTGCTTATATTTTGGGACGGAGGGAGTATACTGTATATACTATATATCCTCAAATCCCACCATTGCATCATTGCATATTTTTTTTTAGCTTTCTTCACTATCAAATTACTAAAAAATTATGTAACAAAAAAAGGATGCATAATTTTTTCTAGTTTTTCTTTCTTTTTACTTTATTTTGGAAACTACACAAAGTTTCCTTACAGTGGTATTTTTTACCAATTGGTCATTTCTCACCCATTTGGTGCCTAGCATATTTCAGTTTCAGCCAACAAGGATGCATACATAATTGTATAATTGTACCTGATACAAACATATCTGCAGAGAATACGCATGAAGAGGTTGTAAGGCAAATTATATTTAAGTGCATGTTTGAATTCAGTGAATTTGATGAAATCACGGTAGCAGCTACTGTGATTTTATAGAAACCTCAGTATTATTTTTGCTAAAATCATGGTGACGCACACCCTAATTCTGTTAAACTCTCCGTCAATCAAAACATGCATTAAGTCAAATTACATCACAAATGAAAGAATCCAAGCGACAAAATTGTTGTCGTATTATTAGGATTAAGAGCAATGATCCTAATACTCTAAAATACAACTTCTCCATCCTATACAAAACTCAATGGACCAAAACTAGACAACATCTGAAGTATAATGAAAAAGGGGGTACTAGCCCAACAAATCAAGGAGGCTTAGTTTCCTAATTATTAAGGTAAGGAGGAGGGCACACACAAACAACCTCTCATCCTAAACCCCCCATTTAATTAAAACCATGAAGATGCCAAAGCTTATGGAAGATGCAAAGGAAAACAATATCTACAAGTTATTAAAATAAAAAGTATAGAAGAATAGAATTTCTTGTAGCAAGCAATATATGCTTGTAATTTGCTCAGTCAAAACTTGATGCTCGGCTCCACCTGCCTCTCAAGTAGTCCTCTAATGAAACACTTTGCTCAACACTGTACATGGAGAGTGAGTCATCATCCACATCAAGCAGTGCAAGATTAAGATGTGACTGTATATTACTTGGTGGACATGCTTCATCATCGAGCATTTCGTGTGCTTCCAAAGCATTGACTTCTAGTCTTGCCCACTTGATTGCATCAATATCGCCTTGAAGTAGCTTTGAAACCTGTGGTCCAATAGAATACATGATAATTACAACAGACAAAGGACTAGTGAAGGGAATAAGAATACTTTTGATGGTGCTCGAAGGACCCCAATTCCCTGCAGTCAGGGAATCGTAAATTCACACAAGCAAGCAAATCACGGCCATTGAAAATAATCAAACAGTTGACAGTTAAAACAAAATTATATGGACCTTCTAATTTTTTTAAGGGCTGAGATCACTTCTGCAGTCACTTCTGACTGCAGAGAATCCATTACTAGAACAAGAAAATAAAGTTAATAAGTATGCTATAGAATTCAAGTACCACATTATTTAGGAAAAGCTAAACAAAAAAGGAATTTTTCATGTCCATTGTACATGACATGAAGGGCTCAATTTGCTATAAAGAATAAAGATGATAGTGGGCCACTTACAATACTCATTTGTGGCCTAGCTTTTGGAGCACGTTTGATACAAAGAGTGGCCGCTAATACCATTCTTTCCATCTCATCATGATCATAGTTATCACCCAAACTAGGATCTAACAATTGTGACACCTTTCCACTATTTATAAGTGGACTTGCCTGCAAAATATTTTTTCGATTATTTTTTCAATAATAACATAATGATTAGGAAGTAAGTATATAATCACTGACACATACCCACATAACAAGATTCTGTTGACCTTTTGGATAATCAACACTTATGGGCTTTCTCCCTGAAAGAAGCTCAAGAAGCACAACACCAAATGCATAGACGTCGATCTTATCATTTACTTTGCCGTACATGAAGTACTCAGGAGCCATATAACTGCATAAACAGGTGCAATACATAATTCAGAATCGCTCTACAAACGTTTTCTGTAGCATGTATGGATAAGAACGGATGATAAGTTTTTGATGGATTTGAAAGTACTAACCCAAAGGTTCCAGCAACATCTGTGCACGTTATATGAGATGATGAAGTTGATGCCCACGTAGCCAATCCAAAATCAGAGAGCTGAATAAAATCAAAGCAGACCAACATAAGGATTGATTAATACAAATAATTCAAAATATTAAAAGCCAATCAATCGAAAGATAGATAAATACCTGAGGTTCAAAATCTTTGGATAGTAATACGTTGGATGATTTTACATCCCGATGAATCACGGGATGATCATCTTTACAATGCAGATATTCTAAAGCTTCAGCAACACCTGTTGCAACCTTATATCTCTGTGTCCAACCAAACGTGCGAGGGTTTTTCTTAGTCCCTAATTTAGCATGGAATAGAAATAAGTATGATGTTATTTGAATTTTGATCACATAGAAAAACTAAAGGGGGTGTTGCAAGGTATATTTGTCTACCGTGAATGTTCTCTTCAAGGCTTCCTCTTGATAAGAAATCATAGACCAAGAGTAGATTGCCATTCTCGAAGCAGAACCCAATGAGGGAAATAATGTTTTTGTGATGCAATGTAGTGATGATTTCTATTTCCAAAAGAAACTCTTTCAAAACATCGTATGAAGGCTTTAGGATCTTAACAGCAAGTTCTTTGCCATCACGAAGGCAGCCTCGATAAACCTTACTACTTCCTCCTTTCCCGATCAAGTTTTCTGAAATCATATTTGTAATAATTTTGTTAAAAATAAAATGGTTTTGTTAAAACCGAACACAGTCAAACTTAATTAATAATAAGAAACAAACCAGGCAAAAAATTTGATGTTGCTGATACAAGTTCTTGGTACTCAAACAATATGCAAGTTGACGAGTATTTCTCATGCAGTCCCTCCAATTCTTTCGGAATACTTTTTAAATTGCATTCAGGTGACGAATAAGTTTTCCCTATTTCCGAATCTACTGGAATAAGAGCACCACTTTCACTATCTAAAGCCACAGATTGACCCCGACCTTGATCACAAATACTAACTTGTTTATCATGATCAACATGGTATGAAAGATTTCTACACGGCAACCTCATTGCCCACTGGACCACAGAGATTTGATTGCGCATGAACGGTTTATCAGGTAATTGCCGATCTGGTAAAAACTTCTGACGTAGTAGCGGCCAACCGGGTTTCAATTCAAGTTGCCCCACATCAGTTGTCTGTACAGGCACTATTGCCAAAGAATTTTCATTGCCACCGTCACCAGATGAGACTTCAGATCCTTCTGAAGGCTCTTCTGCAGATTGATGGCAAGAAGTGTCTTGCAATGCGCCGCAAATTGAGCAACTCTGATGTCTAACATTTTCTGTTGAATCCAGTAAAACCTTAGCTAAACTGTGATCCGAAATCCGTCGAGTTCCCTCATCAGTATCAGCATTAAGTACTTTTGTATTCTTACTGAGTGTCAACTGAATCGAACCAAGCAAACCATGTGTCAATTGAATTGAACCAAGCAAACCATTTCCACGTTGACAATCAAATCCTTTCAAAAGCAAAAAAACAATATCAATAACTGTAAATTAAATAGAGTTCATGAATCATGAGATCCACATTAACCAAAACTAAGAAAAATCCAAAACCTTGTACATCAGCAACAGTTGATGCTGCCAAGCTGTCACGCTTGTACACAACCTTTCCATTATTCACAGCAAGAACGCAACAGTCCTTGGATAACTTTTTAGCACAATACTTGGCTACAGAGCTAGATGACCGAATTCTATGAAAACCATGAACACTTCCAACAATAACATGAGTTGCAGAAGAAGCATTTGCTTCTCGTACCAAAATTTTCTTCACGGATGATCCACGGCAAATTTTTAGCTTAAGATCCACCTACAAAATTGAAAATCAAAAACAAAAACTTAAACATGAAATAATGTAACTGAATTTTTTTGCTTACTAGGATCATAATTGGAGATGAGAATATTAATTTTTATGCATTAACCATTTGTAATCAATTTGAAGACAGAAAATGAAGTTTCATATTCATCTTCACAAATTAAAAAATTCAAAAGAGGAATAAGAAATTGAACCTGCTTCAAATTACAGAATCCTTCATAAACATTAAGAACAGAGTCAAAAGCCTTAACAAGAGAAAGCAACGACGATTTCCCATCTCCATTCACAATTTCTACACAAACCCATTTCACATATCAATCATCACATAACCTCAACAAAATAAAAACAAATGAAAATCATCACTCACCATTGGTCCCAAGAACATGCAGAGCAACAACAAGATCACCAGGTTGAGCAACTTTAACCAAAGCCCACGTAAGAAGCTCTTTGCTTGGTGAATCCATTTTCACTCCCACAACCACCGTCCGGCCACCGTAGCCACCGTCATCACACGTTTTTTGCATTTTTTTTTCTTCAGATTGATCACGATCAGAGACAAAGTACGATGATGTTTTTTTTTTGTTTTTGTGTGAGTGAGTGAACTATGTGATATAGCGTACACAACACAAAGGTTTGTGTCGTGAACTAAGGTTTGGTTTTGAAGCTACAACAACAATAGTTAGGAGGAGGAAAGAAGAGGAGTGACACGCTTCAACCATAACTTTTCGGTTAAAAGCATCATTAAACATGTGACTTTTTTAACAAGATTTTGCTATAACAATGTTTCATTTCATGCCTTTTCAATTTGGCCATTGGACCCACTTTTCATGTAATAATAAAATGTAAACATTTTTTTATGGGAGAAAATCATTGCTTGTCATTAATTATCAAATGCGTAATACATGACGGTACATCATCGTAAACGTGGGAGCTAGCATGAAATGGGGATGCCTTTGCTAATTCATGAGCGACCTCATTAGCTTGCCTCCTAGTGAACTCGACATGAGAGTTCTGAAAGCTATTAGAGAACACCTGGCTACAAGCATGAATAATACAACCTAACTCGCTATGGTCCTCTACATTAGACTGAAAGTGGTCCTCAATTGTTTTGGAATCTAAAACAAAATCAACATTGTCATAGTGAAGATCCGCCAACCACTTCAAAGCCGTATGAAGGCCAACTGCCTCGCCAATAGAAACATCACACAGAGGGGAGAAACAATCCGTCTTAGCAAGAACAAACTCACCCAAATCATCGCAGATACAAATACCAATACCTACCATGTTCAAAGACGATGAAAACAAGGCATCAATATTACATTTATACCTGCCATAAGTTGGTTTCGTCCATACTGCCACAAGACTACCAATAGCGCCCACTTGGGGGGTAGGGGAGATATGTTGTGTTTGCGATCTCACCACTTGTGCGGTGCGCCAATCGTCTAACAAGTGTTTAGCACGTTCAACAACCTGTTGGATCGTTTCTGTTTGCTGCTGCCACAATTTTAGGTTTCTGCGCTTCCATAGACTCCACATGACCGTAACAAAGAGCTCTTTTTGAGGCGGAGGTAGCTGGTCAAGCAAAGAAACAATCAAGGCGTCCATATTGTAATTCTGGCGGAGTGTTCTATCAATGGTGTCCCATAAGTGGACCTCGCGCCAGGCTTGCATCGCCCCAGGGCATTCTAACAACACGTGAATGTTATCTTCATAATTATTACCACACATAACACTCAATAGGACAATGAACTCCACGGCTGCTTAGGCGTGCACGTGTTGGGAAACATCCCCGACACACACGCCACACAAAATTCCGTACCTTGGGAGGTACCTTGAGTTTCTAAATCATGTGCCACCTGCCCGGAATATGTAAGTGGGAATTATCGACAATCTCAGCAACACATATACGATAAGCACTACAGACAGAATAATTACCATTTTTCTCGGCCTTCCAAATGAGTTTATCTTCATGGACAAGAGGCTGGAGTGGAGTATTTAAAATAAGCTAAGTAGTACCATGATCAAACAAGCTAGCGAGTAGGGTAGCGTTCCAAACCTTCGTTGATGAATCGAGGATATCCTGGACTTTGACATGGGACAAGGCCGCATACATGGGGCTGTCCATGGAGAGGGAACAGACGTCTTTGAGCCACGGAGCACCAAACAAAGGGATGTTAGCCCCTGAACCAATTCTCCAACGTGCCCCCTGCTTAACCACCATTTTAGCACTAAAAATACTCCTTCACACATAACTGGGGTTTGCTCCAAGTCTAGAGCTCAAAAAGTCACCTTCAGGGAAATAACGCGCCTTGAATATCCTAGTCACAAGACTAGTGGTACTCTGTTTGAAACTTTCATCCCTGCTTACCAAGCATTACTACATTAAAAGATGTGAGGTCCTTGAACCCCATTCCACCATAAATTTTATGAACAGATAATCTTTCCCAAGAGAGCCAATGCATACCTCTTCGAGTGGAGCCACCGTGTCCCCACCAGAAAACATTAATCATTTTTTCTATAGCTTCAACTAATTTATTTGGTAAAAGATAAATACTCATAACATAGGAGGGAATGGATTGGAGTACCGATTTGATCATCACCTCTCTTCCGGCTTTGGATAAACATTTGCTGCTCCAGGAGTTAATTTTATGCCAAATACGGTCCTTGATAAAACCAAAAGTAGCTTCTTTACTTCGTCCGATCATAGAAGGTAGCCCTAGATATTTCCCGGTGCCCATAACAGCATGAACACCGAGAGTAGAAGTGATAGTGTCTTGCAAAGGGCCTGGCACACTGCGACTGTAGTGCACTTCGGACTTAGGAAGACTGATGGCTTGAACAGAAGCCGCCTCATAAGTTTCAAGAATATGTTTCATCACATGAGCTTCTCTTTCGTCCGCCCTGAAAAATAAAAAACAGTCGTCTGCAAATAAGAGATGAGAAATATGTGGAGCATTAGTGCAAATAGATATGCCATGAATATCCCTTCGTCGTTCAGCTTTGCGGATGAGAGCTGAGAGACCTTCTGCACAAAGAATAAACAAATAAGGTGAAAGAGGATCACCCTGCCGGAGTCCCCTACCAGGAATTATAGGACCTACCAACTCCTTGTTAACAATAACAGAATAGTCGACAGATTCTACGCACATCATTATCCACCTAACCCAATAGCTTGCAAATCCCATCTTCAACATAACCTGTTTGAGATATAACCAATCAATATGATCATAGGCTTTGCTGATGTCTAGCTATATCGCGACATTCTTGTCTCTCACACGCCTACTTATTTTCATATGATGGATCAATTCAATTGCAATCATAGCATTATCCAAGATTGAATGCCCGGGAACAAAAGCTGACTGATTATCTGAAACACACTTAGGGAGAACACTTTTAAGCCTGTTGGCCAACACTTGTGCCACTAATTTGTACACCACATTACAGAGAGTTATAGGTCTCCAGTCCTTCATAGTTTTTTGTTCCGTCCCTTTTGGAATTAATACAATATTGGTGGAATTAAGAGAAGGTGGAAACTGATTGTTATTGAGCCAAGGACAACATTCACTAAAAATACTAGAACTGCATAAAGACCAAAATTGCTGAAAGAAGCCTGGATTAAAGCCATCAGGCCTGGGACACTTGTCCGGGCGCATAGAGTTCAAAGCTTCTTTGAATTCCTATACCTGAAAATGGGAGGTTAGATAATCATTATCTTCGTCTGTCACTACATTTTCAATGACCTCTATCACTGGTGCACGGCTGCCATTGCTTTCAAGGAAAATATCCTCAAAATATCCTTTTGCAATTTGACATAAACCCTGCTCATCAGTCACACGGATTCCAGCAGTATTTTCTAATGAGAGGATGCGATTTACCTTTTTACGAGAGGTAGCAGACGCATGGAAAAACTTTGTGTTAAGATCACCGTCACGGTACAAATGAGTTTTCGCACGTTGTCGCCAATACTTATCCTCCTGTATCATTAACTGAATCATCCTTTTCCTCAAGGAAGTCAACCGGTTAGGATCAGCTGCTGCCCTTGGTCTCGGCACCTGTTTAGTTCCTTGCGACATTCTGCTACTTCCTCCTTCAAGCCATTACGATTAGCTTTGTTCCATAAACTGAGATCAGTTGCACAATGATCTAATCTCTCAGTTATCGACATACCTGCACTAGCCATCCAACTATCAGAAACAACATCATGGAATCCCGGTTCAGCACACTAGGCATTCTCAAATTGAAACGTTCTTTTAGGCACCCAGACACTTGTAACAGGCTCCCGGTGAAGGAGTTTCGGATAATGGTCAGAGGCTGGAGCGACTAAATTTTCCACCTTCGCATGAGGGAACAACTGAAGCCACGATGCATTAGCAAGTGCACAATCTAATCTTTCCTCAACTGCTCTTGGGGTACCTAAACTTTTAAGCCAAGTGAAAGGATAACCTTCCATAAAAACATCAGTTAGGCCTGCATCAGAAACAGCTTGTCGAAAGCCATTGATTAACCAGCGGGCACGGGGGGGGGGGGGGGGGGGGGGCGTCTTTTCTCCCTGGCATCCAGAATACAGGATTCTCCCTAACAGACATAAAATCACTAGTAGAATTATTATTCATTATTTCTAACTCTTGACTAGCACCTACGTCTACACTAGCCATAACAATATCCTCACTAACTTCAGCAACATCATTTGTTGTCCTTCTCTTTCTTTTTTTGAGATCAGAACCTCCATCTTCCCCTTCATTCACGTGAGACAAGGCAGCTGGTGCAGCCTCCAAAGCAAGGATAATAGGTTGTGACACGTGCGAACTTTCGGCCATATCTCTTCCAGCAATTTTCAGAGTACCTGCACAAATAGCATTTGAATTTTTGGACCTGTTAACAGTGGACATATCACTCCGGATGGAGTTAATCTCCTTATAGACAGCTGAAATTCTCCCACCAAGAGTCACAATATCAGAACCTGTTGCCGGAGGGATGTTCTGATGCGCCATACCAGGAGGGTTAGCCGATTCAGGTGCTGCCACGTTGCTTCCAGACCCACTGTTTTCACCTTTAACCATGTCACACAACCATTTATTCGAAGCTTCAGTGCCCATTCTGCGCGGTACAGGCTTTAAGTATGCGCCCCAACCTCTTTGTCCATCATCACTTTCCTTATCATACAAAACTTCGCAAGTACGGTCCGTGTGGCCAAGAATCCCACACGCATAGCAAAAGGTTCCAAGTTTCTCATATGTAAACACAATATGAACCCATTCACCTCCACAGGAACGGACCTGCCAGTTTTGCTTCAGCGGTTGTGTGATGTTAATGCACACCTTCAATTTCATGAACATACTGTGAGGAGAATTTTTGCTGTCATACTCCAAAAATTCCCCCAAATAGTTCCCAATTGCTTCACCAACTTGTTTCTGCATAAACCCAAAGGGCAGGTTATGCACTTGCACACAAATATTTAGGAAATCAAGGCAGACGTTTTTAGGAACCTCTCCCAGATTAATTCTTTCGATAACCAGATTGCAGTTATCATAAGTCCACGGTCCATCCTTCATGAAATTTTCAGCATCGTTCTTGTGGTTGAATTGGAACAAGTAGCGGTTGTCAGTGGTAGGTATCACAGTGACACCCTTTACCGGCCTCCAGGCAGTGCCCAGTCGTTCCTTCAGGTAAGCAAGCTGCACCTCCTTATCAGAGAGCACTCGGCCAATCAAGCAGTGGTCCGTAGTGATTGAAGTTTGGACAGAGGCATCTAGGTTTACTGTCATACCTTCATCTTCTAGGGTTAAGCCAGCAAGGTTCACATCCATGGTTGAGAAAAGGAGTAGAGAGATGAAAAGGAATAGGCGTTGGCCAAATGGTATTGATACGATTGTGCAGAATTTTGAGGGCATGAAATTTAGGGTTTCTATTGTTGGGAGAATGAGTTGTGGAAAATACCAGGGAACAAAAGGCCATATATACTGATCAAGGAACATCTAGGTTAGAAAACCCTAACCAGAAGCAAGCAATCCTCACACTAGGTGGCAGGCTGCGGCCCAAGGCTGGCTGGCGGCAGCCCAATTAGCCTGAAACCCTAATTAACGCGACAACCCTAGGAGAGCGGCGAAAAAAATTATTTACTAGCAATAAAATGTAAACATTATTTAGTTGACGAATGTAAGAAATATATATATATATATATATATATATATATATATATATATATATATATATATTCCATTTATTGATTTTTCTTGCTTGTTTAATTATCTATATTTTGAGCTAAAAACATTAGTTAGTTGTATAATTAATATTTGTATTTGATTATGCAGTCTGAATGGGTTAGTGGTGGTCAACTTTATATAAAAAAAGGACTGTGTATTAGAGTGAAATTGTGGTAATAATTAATTTTATGGGTGGGTGGGCAATTTATTTTTTTTTGTTAAAACGAGATATTTAGGAAAATTTTCAGATGATGGAATGTTTCGTGTGTGCATAAGAAATTACTACTTGCAACTATTTTATTTGTGTAAGAAGTAATCTCGCTATGTCATTCACTCATTCTCATTTTAATAACATCATGTTTGGATCGTTTTCAATGTGTTGTGTTAACATCCATCTATATACTTTGTTTTTTAGTTAATGAATCTTATCTACGAAAGCTTTGAATACATTTTAAACTTATTTATACATTTAGTCCCTGCAAATAAAAGTCACTTGAGTTTTGATCCCTGAATTTGTTAATATTTTTAATCTGACATGCAAATATTAATCACTTGACATTTGGTCTCTGAGCACGTTTAATGACAAACACGTATCATAAAAACACGTGTTAAGAAATCAAAAATAAAAATGTTATCTTGGAATTTATGTTTAAGAGAATGATATTTAGACTTTAAAGAATAAATACACAATTTTAAAGATAAAATTTCCATCTTTGATTTTTTAACAGGCGTCCTTATGACACTTGTTAACATTTTCCACAAACATATATAACAAATGATTAGTAAATATAATATGTAATGGTAATTTATACATTAAGCACATCAATCATCACATGGATCATTACGTGCATATATATTATTACTAGTTAATAAAGCCCTAATTCACTTTTACTAGTTAATTTTAGGGTTTTTACTATACAATCCATATGGTAAATCTTATCAAACCCCCCAAATTATGGACCCTTGTTACCTCTCCAAAATGAGGGGGGAAAATATCTAAGTATAATGCTAGTGTACAACTAGTCTAGAAAGAGTTTACCTTGTTACTAAGACATTACGCAGAAGAATTTTCACTAATAAGTCATCCATACTTTCCTTCCTTTGCTTGTTATAGGTCTTCACCAAAATGTAACCCCTAAATTTGAGAAATGAGATTTTATAAAATATGAAATAAAAACAGGAGAGTAACTCAAAAAATTTTTTTAGAATTTCTTCTTTAAGTTAGAAGGGTTCATATTAAAGAGAAATGATATTTGAACAATCATTTTGTAACAACTTTGTTACAATTTTCTCTCTCATAGTCACGCCGAAAGGTATAAGTAATATAAATCGAAATGTGAAAGCTATCATAAAAGCCAAAACACTAGATGGGTAAATAAAGTTGTAGACATAGAAGTAAAATATAGATTATTTCCAACTTTACTTGGAACGCTTCAAACAAGTACATTGGTGAGAAGTACAATCTCTAATCAAGTTTAACCATTAGCTCTGGTAAAAGCCTTGCTTAGTTTAGTGCATGTGAGTGGTTTTCAGCACAAAAGTATTTGGAAAAAAATGACAATTGAAGTATTGAAATGCCTGTCACACCATTAATTGGTTGATAAATGTTATGTTGTGTCAACTGAAATGGACCATATGAGAATTCAGGAGTGTTAATCATACTTATGGAGCTTTAATGCACGTGATGGGCATTTGTGATTAAAGTGGGCTATTGTGATCACATCTACTCGTGTGGGTCTACCAACACTTATTACTCACACAAATAGTAAATCACATTCAGAATCAGATCACACAGTAAAACATAAACTCCCGTTGGTATCATCCATCCTTATTTGTGTTTGTGCGTGATCCACCAGTAGCCTTCAACTCAAAAAAAATCATTAATTAATTAATGTCCACCGCAACTAATACTATATGCCCCGTGCTTCCTTTCACGGACCAATTCTCATGTTCCATTTCACTTTTAGTAAATAAATAAGTACTCAACACTATAACACTTGTTAAAATATCAACAACAACAAAAATGGAAAAGTTTTATATAGAGAAAAATCAATTTTTAAAATTATAAGGTGTTGAATATAGTAAAAGTGTGTTTATATATATCAAAGAGTTAGATCACCTATATATAAAGAGCAACCAAATAATTTGTACAAAAAGAGAGAGCAACTGAATAACTACGTAATATTTTTTTTTGTTAATCCTTGAAATTGACCTTGTAATTGTGCGAAGTCTGAAATATGATCTTGTAAAATAAAAAATATATATTATAACTTTGTAATTTGATATTCTTATTGTTTTTGACCATGTAATATACACGAAATTTGTAATTTGAAAAATAAAAAGCTACCTAAAGGTTGAATTTTTTCATGTTTTTTTACCAGACATGTTTAGGACGTTAAAATATGGTTTTACACCAAAAATTATAATTTTTCATGGTGACTGGTACTTGTGAAGTTAGAATACGCGAATATTGTAATTTGAAAAATAAAAAGCTACCTAAAGGTTGAGTTTTTTTTCATGTTTTTTTATCAGACATGTTTAGGACGTTAAAATATGGTTTTACACCAAAGAATTAATTATGAATTTGTAAAGCGTAAAAAACTCCAAAAATAAAACAACACAAATCTAGACCTATAAATCGAATTTTGAGATGATTGTTTGCAAATACATTTATAAAATACCTAAAAATGATCCGTAAAGTTTTATAGCATTTCAAAGATGTTTCAGTTTATTTTTATTTTTCAACCAAAACGTGCAAAATTGCAATTTTGTTCCGAGTAAGCATTTACTCATGGGTCAAATTTTGTTCCCTAATTTTGTAGGCATGGTTAGAACATCATAAGTACCGTCACCATGAAATTTTGGTGTTTGTAAACGACAAATGAATTAATTATGAATTGTTTAAGAAATTCATAATTATGGAAAATTGTACTAGCAGTGAGTACAATGCTTCTAGAAACTAGGGTTTCTGTGCTGTGTTTAGGTCCTGCCTCGGGAATGGTCCCGAGGTTACTATTTGTAGCCTTTTTTGGGCCTTACCCGGTCATGGTTTTGGGCCTAAATCATAAAAGGGCCAAAACCATGACTTGGGCGCCCTCGTCAGCTGCTGAGGGCGCCCCCAAAGGGTTATGTGTGATTGTCTAGTGGGCCCTATGCCCTCTTGGAGGACGTCCAGCCCTATCTTAAGGGTTCACACCCTTGGCTTTGGGATCTTAATTCCTAGATAGTGAGAACTACGGTCCACAGCCCAACAAGCACGAGTCTTGGTACAAGGCGAAGTGATTAAACTGTTTACAGGGGGTTTGTCTATGACCTTTTGCCCAGCAAGTGGGACTTAGTAGCTACGAAGCCATGTGAAAAAATTTTATGAATACCAGCCCAACATGGGTGTTTAAACCCTGCATGGGTACTAGCCCAACACGGATACTAGCCCAACGTGGGTATTAGCTCCATGTTTTGTTTTGAGTACCTTAGTGGGCGGCACTAGCCCTACGAGAATGTTGGGCGCCAGCCCAACAGGAATATTTATGCTAGCCCAACAAGCACAAGTCTTGGTACAAGGCGAAGTGATTAAACTGTGTGTATCTCGCCGCGCCCTTTGGACCGCGTGTTGAGCACGCCTCTTATTGGGATCCGACGGCTGGCGTGAGGCGACCGTTCGCTCTTGCTGACGTGTCCGAATCGTAGCGGTTCTCGGAAATCGTGCCAACTTAAGTGACGTCATCTGCGCGTTTTCCCAGGCTTTTTCGCTTTTAACTGAAACAGATTTACTTTACTTTGTACTTTCAGATTCTCCTTATCTCTTTTTCTTCCTTTGTCTCCGTCCTTTCCTTCCTATTCGTTCTCTTTCTCCCGTTCAAGCGGTTGCGGTGTTCGTGGAGAAAATTGCAGCTTACTGTTTTACAGATCGTCCGGAGAACTCGTTCGCTTCTCAAGCCCTCCATTTGTCTAGATCCAGGTACCTTACTTGATCTCGTTCTTTTTGCTTTAACATTCGTAGTATGGTGAGAATTAGAGAGTGCGATGCGGCGGGTAGGGAGTTATCCCCAGCTAATTCGGAGGAAAGGTGTAGGTTGTGGGGGGAGAGCGTTAGGCATGCGAGACGCTCTGATGGAACCATGGATTGGGTGGTGTTCGATAAGGCCTACTATGGCCACTCCCTTGAGACGGAGTCTTCGATTGGTTTGGACAGGGGTGAAGCGGGAAGTATTAGTGGAGATTCATCTGACGTTATTGTTCGTTCTGTTCGCCCAGGTCCGTTCTGTAGGAAGGGAATTTGTTACATGGCGTCTTCTAGTGATTCAGAACAAGAGAGTTTTGCCGACGAGGTGCTTCGTTCTGAGTCTGTATACTTGGACTCGCAACGGGTGGCGTTTTTCCGGAGTAAGCTGCACGTGTCTTCTACGGGATTTGAGGAGGACGTGGTTTTGGAACCTTGCCGTCCGGGGGAGAGAGTATGCGCACAGAGGCCGAAAAGTCTGAAGAGTGAGATGTTTCATATGTACACCACTGTTTTTGAGGATCTGGGCGTGAAGTATCCCTTCACGCCCTTTGAAGTTGACATGCTCAACTGTCTCAATGTCGCGCCTTCTCAGCTGCAGCCGAATAGCTGGGCTTTTATCCGCGCCTTTGAGATACTTTGTGAGGGATTGGGCTTCCAGCCCTCGGTTGGGTCCTTTTTTACTTTCTATGGCACGAAGGGGGTGGATAAACAGTCTTGGGTGTCTGTCAGTGCGCACCCTGGTAAGAGGCTATTTCCGCCCTACGCCTCTCATTACAAAAATTGGAGACAAACATTCCTTCGGGTTAAGGGGCGAAAAGGTTGTGAGGCGGCCGCAGTATGGGTGGACGGTAAGCTGAAGTTTCCCACATGTTGGACGAGTGCTCCGGCGTCCATCATGGGTTTTGACTATGAGAAGTTGGACGCGTACGACCAGGGCGTCGTCTGTTTTTTGGACAAGATGTTGCCTATGAACATCCGGGAATTATTGAACAGGGAAGGTGACGTAGATGGCCTAGACGAGTATTTACGTGAGTCACATTTATTTGCTCAAGCCTATGTTTTGTATTTATATTGTCTTGTTCCTGATCTTTCGCTTTATTTTTTGTAGAGGATATGGCGCCCATGACTGCGGCAGAGAGGAAAAGATATCTTGAAGAGATGAAAGCAAAGAAGGCTGCTGAGGGGACGGCGACTACTGATCCCGCGGGGCTTATTACCCGCAAACCAAAGAGGAAGGCTGATCATCCGATCGAAGTCCCAGTTGAGAGCATTCCGGCGGCTCCGCGCGATAGGAGGTCGCCCGGAAAAGATAATAAAGGGAAGGCAGTATCAGAGAAGAAAGGGAAGAAGACGCCCCCTCCTTCCCTGATTGGCGCCGTCAAAACCAGTAGCTCGGTGCCGTCTTTCTGGGACAAAGGTTTTGACTATGGTGCTTACGTGAGGGAGAGGCTGGTATTCAATCCTGAGGATGCAGAGTCGGGAAGTCAGGGTGCTGTGCCTTTTATGATGAAGGATATGGGGATCCATTGTCTGCGGACTATGCTGCTTATAGACTCGGTTGATCGCAAGTATGAGGAGGTGGTGCAGAATGAGGAGGCCCTTCAAGCTACGGTGAGGGCGTTGGAGAAAGAGTTGGAGGAGGCCGGGAATGCTAGGGAGAAAGAGCTGCGGGAGGCTAGGGAGGCGGTGACGCTTGAGTTTGAGAAACGCATCTCTGATCTGAAGATTGGTTATGCGGCAGATCTCGCCGGAAAGGACGGTGTCATTGCCAAGCTACAAAACGATGTCGCGGCTGGAGCGGAAAAGGAGGCTCAACTCAAGGCCGAAGTTTCTGAAGCGAAGGGCGAGCTGGCTCTGAACTTTGATGCTGGCTTTGAAAGGGCCAAGGCACAATTTGCCCTCCTCCATCCTGGCGTCGATACTTCCGCTTTTGATCCTTTTAAAATCATTGTAGATGGCGTCCTAGTGGACGAACCCTAATTTGTTTATTGTAATTTTAACTCCTTGACTTATTTTTAAATTCATTACTCTGCTTTGAATTTGTGTTCGTGATGTATTATCTTCGCTTTTAAACTTTTTATTTTCCTGCAAACTTAAGCATTTCGGAAGGTCTCTCCTGGGCGGTGATTCTACTTATTTCGTAACGGCGTCGATCGTTGTAGGCGTGTTTTCTTTTATCGCTTGATGTTACAGGGTTCCTTTATAAAGTTTTCCCGACGATCTTGTTTTGTGCTCGCAACGTCTTAGAGCCCTCTTGGGGGTTAAGGAATTAGGCGGCGATCTTATTTTCGGCTCGCGACGTCTTAGAGCCCACTTGGGGGTTAAGGAATTAGGCGGCGATCTTATTTTCGGCTCGCGACGTCTTAGAGCCCACTTGGGGGTTAAGGAATTAGGCGGCGATCTTATTTTCGGCTCGCGACGTCTTAGAGCCCACTTGGGGGTTAAGGAATTAGGCGGCGCTCTTATTTTCGGCTCGCGACGTCTTAGAGCCCACTTGGGGGTTAAGGAATTAGGCGGCGATCTTATTTTCGGCTCGCGACGTCTTAGAGCCCACTTGGGGGTTAAGGAATTAGGCGGCGATCTTATTTTAAGCTCACGACGTCTTAGAGCCCTCTTGGGGGTTAAGGAATTAGGTGGCATTTTCATTTTAAGCACACGACGTCTTAGAGCCCTCTTGGGGGTTAAGGAATTAGGTGGCTCTTTCTTTTTAAGCACACGACGTCTTAGAGCCCTCTTGGGGGTTAAGGAATTAGGTGGCTCTTTCTTTGCGGTTAGCATATCATACGGCGAGCTCATTTGAGATTCGGCAATGGCGATCTGCTAAATGCAATGAGAGTAAGACGGACAAGCAATATATATATATGACATTAATAAAAAACCGGGGCCTCATTAAAAACCCCCATTACTGCGGGGGGAAAAGAGTGCCCCTTACTGTCTTACTACTTATCTGTACAAAAAGAAAGCGAATTCATAAGATAAAAAACGGTAAGAACTAAAGAGGCTTTGTCTTCCCTCCAGCTCGCCCTTGAGTTGTCATGGCGAGTTCCGTCCTGCGCTGCCTTCAATCTTTTTCATCACCCTGCGGTTAGCTGGTTCTGTCCATAATGTCAGCTCCTTCTTGATTTCGTCACATTCTACTTCTTCCTTCCTGGTCCTGAAAATAGGATTGGCCGGCTTTGGGCGAAGCGTCAGGAAAGGAGTACTAGTTTCCTCAACCTTCCTGACCTCTCCGTGTTCTGCATTTTCTTCATCTGCATTGGCTCTCGAATTGACTGGCTTCAAGTGGGGTATCGAGAAGGGAGTACTTTCTTCCTCGACCCTCTCGATCTCCTCGGGCTCCGTATCCTCTTCTTCAACATTACTATTTTCTTCCTCGACTTTCTTGATTTCCTGGACATGAATTTCTTCTTCTAGGCTGGATACAATGAGGTTCACTCGGTGCACTTTTAGGTTACTGCTTCCTTTCTTCTCCTTCTGAATCTTCAAGCTATTGTGGTAACACTCTCGGGCTGCTCGCTGGTCTGCTCTAATGGTACCAACCCGCCCATCATCCAGCGGGTATTTCATGACGAGGAACTTGGTGGAAAGGTAGGCGTCGAGGGCGTTAAAGGCTGGGCGGCCTACGATGACATTGTAGGAACAGGGCGAGTTGACTACCAAGTATCTGATCCTGATGGTCTTAGCATTACTACCTGTACCGAATGTTGTTTTCAGCGTGACGTATCCCCGGACGTGCACCTGTTCCCCTGTAAAGCCGGCCAATATTCCTTTAAAAGGCTGCAACTGCTCCTCGTCTAGACCCATCTTCTCAAAAGCGGAATAATAGAGGATGTCTGCAGAACTGCCTGGATCAATCAACACCCTCTTGACGTCCCAGTTGAAGATTTGGACAGTGACGACCATGGGATCGTCGTCGTGAGGAATTACCCCCCTACGGTCTTCACTTGAAAAAGTGATATCCACCTGACGCTCTGATTCTTTCCTGGTGTGGTCATCAAGCAGCATTATTTGTCTGACGTACTTCTTCCGGGAGGTGCTGGACTCCCCGCCTCCTGCAAAACCGCCAGATATGGTGTTCAAAGTGTGGCGCTCTCCTTCTTTCGCCACTTCTTTTTCTCTCTGGGGGTCTTCGTGGGGGCGCCTGTCCTCTCCTCTACCTTCCTTCACGTAACCCCTCAATCTGCCGTTCTGAATCAGCTTCTCTATTTCCCTTTTCAGATGTATACAATCGTCTGTAGTGTGTCCCTTGATGCGGTGATACTTGCACCAGGCATCCTTATCGTTCCCCATGATTGTTCCTCTCGGTGGCTGAGGCTCAGGGATGATTCTGGAGTGGCAAACTTCTCTCCAGATTTGTTCACGGCGGGTGTTGAGGGCCGTGAAGGATTCTGGAGGGGGTGGGCGCCTATCATGACCCTGGCGTTTGTATGGCGCTCGGTCTCTGCTACTGGACGGGTAATAATTGCGTCGATGATCATATCCGTAGGGAGCACGCTCCCTGGAATCTCTTGCCTTCTTCTCGGCGTTACTTTCTTCTCCCTTTATATAACACTCTGCTCTAGACATGATTTCTTCCATGGAGTCTGCTGGTTTTTGTGCCAACGACTCGTTGAACTGGCCAGCGCGGAGACCGTTCTGGAAGGCTCCCACAAACAACTCTTGGTTAGGGTTAATGACCTTGATGGTGGCGTCATTGTAGCGTGCAAGATACTCGCGGAGAGTCTCGTTGGGTCCTTGACGGACGTTGAAAAGGCTGGTAGACGAGACTTTGCGGTGGCGGCTTGCTGAAAACTGGTGCGTTAACTTGCGCGTCATATCCTGGTAGCTGACTACGGAAAATCGAGGCAGGTTCATATACCACCTCAGGGCAGCGTCTTTCAGGGTCCCTGCTAACAACTTGCACTTGAGAGAATCGGCCGCACCGATGACGGCCATTTGAGTGTTGAAGGCGGTCACGTGCTCCACTGGGTCGCTTTTTCCATCGAAGGAGGACAGAGATGGCGGCTTGAAATTCTCTGGCACCGGCGCGTTCCAAACTTCGGCGGACAGTGGTTGAGGGTCGGGGTCGGCCGATTCATCTTGCTGAGACCCATTTCCTTCGGCGTGTTGCTGCTGTTGGATGGTCTCCATGGTTGCTTGCAAGGCTTCATTATGGTCGCGAAGCTGCTGGATCTGTTGTTGTAGAGCCTCTAAGGCCGCAGGGTCTGCCATCGCGCCGGCGACGACGGTAGTTTGGGTTTGTATGTTGAGTTTATGACTGGTGGTCAGAGATTCGCACTCTAAACCTCGAATCCTAGGTTTAGATCAGGGTTTTCCGAACAGATGTGGGTCAGTCGTTTGATGGAGTAAGGGGTAGGTCTAGGGTTGAATCACGGCGGATTCAAGGTTTTGAGGTTGTTCCGGGGAGATATAGTGGATACACGGCGCTCTGATGGCTCTCAGGGACCGTGGATCGATCGTTTTTCTCTGGGAGACGGTGGCTAGGTCAGTTTTACCGTAGCCCCACGGTGGGCGCCAACTGTACTAGCAGTGAGTACAATGCTTCTAGAAACTAGGGTTTCTGTGCTGTGTTTAGGTCCTGCCTCGGGAATGGTCCCGAGGTTACTATTTGTAGCCTTTTTTGGGCCTTACCCGGTCATGGTTTTGGGCCTAAATCATAAAAGGGCCAAAACCATGACTTGGGCGCCCTCGTCAGCTGCTGAGGGCGCCCCCAAAGGGTTATGTGTGATTGTCTAGTGGGCCCTATGCCCTCTTGGAGGACGTCCAGCCCTATCTTAAGGGTTCACACCCTTGGCTTTGGGATCTTAATTCCTAGATAGTGAGAACTACGGTCCACGAAAATAAATATTCATAATTAATCCGTTCCTAATCGGAAAAATCTAATTTTTTTGCGTAAAGCAATATTTAATGTCTTAAACATGCCTAGAAAAAATCATGAAAAATTCAACCTCTAGATCACTTTTTTGGACTATGGGTATATTGTAGGGTCACAAATGAGAAGAATCTTAAATTACAAAGTTAGAATACGCGTTTTTTATTTTACAAGGTCATTTTTCAAACATCGCGTATATTAAAGGGTCATTTTAAACAATTAGCCCTATTTATTTTACCATGTTACTGAAGTGGAAGTAATAGTCACAAGAAAGGGGGGGTTTGAATTGTGACCCTTTTTAAATTTAACCTTCACTTGTGGTAAATCATTCTCAAGTTGATACTTGGAAGAAATAAAAACTTGGTTAAGTTCAGAACATTCTGAAGTGCGTTCAGAACTGTTAGCGTAATAAATGATGAACAAAGTGATAATGGTGTGTAAACTGAATTTAAACATTTATGCTGAAAATAAATAGTAAAGGGATAGAGAAGAAAGGCACACAGAATTTTATAGTGGTTCACCCAATGTGGGTTAGTCCACTCCTCACAATCTTGTGAGAGTTTCCACTATGATGCTTGAGATAACCTCTCAAATCCTGCACCGTACAATCTTGTTCCCTTGGAACGGTTACAACCTGTATTCTTTAAGCCTCAGCAGGCTCTCCACTTTCTGTGCTAAGTCACACCAGACCTTGCACTATGTTACTCAACCTAGACTTTAATACCCTTAAAACTAGATGAGATTTGCTCTTTACAATTGATTGGAGTTTTGAAGAAATGTTGTCAAGATGAAGACAATCAGAAGAGAAGAAAGGAGGGAGAAATTATCTTTAACAAGATAAAAGAGAATTGATTTACACTTTTAGAGACAATTTGAAATCTCAGTGATGATCAATTCGAAATGCTTGAGAGAGTTTCCACTATGATGCTTGAGATAACCTCTCAAATCCTGCACCGTACAATCTTGTTCCCTTGGAACGGTTACAACCTGTATTCTCTAAGCCTCAGCAGGCTCTCCACTTTCTGTGCTAAGTCACACCAGACCTTGCACTATGTTACTCAACCTAGACTTTAATACCCTTAAAACTAGATGAGATTTGCTCTTTACAATTGATTGGAGTTTTGAAGAAATGTTGTCAAGATGAAGACAATCAGAAGAGAAGAAAGGAGGGAGAAATTATCTTTAACAAGATAAAAGAGAATTGATTTACACTTTTAGAGACAATTTGAAATCTCAGTGATGATCAATTCGAAATGCTAAAGCTTCAAACACTTTTCATATGTTTTCTTGTATGCTTTGCAATGGTGTAAGTAATGCTGAGCCTTTCACTTCTATTTATAGAGTTATTGGTCTCTTGTAGCCGTTGGAGGGTGACCAATGGTCTTGTGCCATGTGTCCTGGGCCCCAATGACTTTTACTTGAAAATCTGGGTGAACATTCTGAACTTCAGAATGTTGTTGTGTTCTTGAGAATACTTCAGAACGTTGTTGCATTCTTGATGATCTTCATCTGGGTTCATCATGTATGAATGAAGATATGAGTTTTTGGGTTCATCATATGCGTCTCATATGATTTTCTGGGCATTATCCATAAGCAGTGACTTTAACACATACATCAGAATGTTGCTGGATAATACTTTCCCAGATTTGCCTTGGAAACAGTGCAGGACAGTTAAAGTGGAAACGTCACTTCATGCCCATGCTTTAGGGGATTTTGCTGGTCTTGTACAGTACCAACTCCCTTATGTGTCAAAATCTTATTGATTCTGACTTGGAGATTGTAATCTTGCTTTTGCTTTACTTTTCCAACCACTCTACTATTGCTGTCAGAATTAAAGCATGTGCTGTATTGAACTTTCTGAACTCTGAAAGTTCCTTTTGTTTTACTTAGGATGATTTGTAAGACTTCCATTTGATGAAATCAAATTCTAATAGTAAAACATCAATGAAGTGCAGTAATTTGAACATCTAGGATGATATTCCCTTTTGGAATATTCCTATTAATTCAATGTTCATAGTCTTAAATGAACATTGAATATCCTTTTTGACATTTATCTTGTAAATGCCTTTATTGCTTGATTGATCCATGCAAGTATGCTTTCCTGGACATTTATTCATGCCACGTGTGATTTGCATGTTCTTGATAGTGTTCTTGAATTTCTGGGCTTTGTGTAAAAGTAGCCTTATGACAAACTTTCTGAACTGTGAACAAGCTTCTGAACTATGTTCAGCTTCTGAACAATGTTCAGCTTCTGAACAATGTTCAGCTTCTGAACTGTGTACAAGCTTCTGAACTGCGTTTCAGCTTCTGAACAGCGTCCCAGCTTCTGAACTGCGTTCTAGCTTCTGAACTTCGTTCCAGCTTCTGAAGTACGTTCCAGAGTCTGAACTGTGTCCAACCTTCTGAACTCTTGTTTAACATTCTGAACTCTGACTGAGTTCTTTATTCTTAATGATCTTTGATTCCTTTTATCTTGGTATGGTTCATACTTTGTTCCTGTCTTAGTTAATCACTTAAGAACACATTAAATACCAAGAACTATCAAAGTCCATTAATCCTTTAATCACCATAGATGTCTTTAATGATTTCTTAATCCAACGTCGAAATCTTTTTTCTACATATGATATGTTCATATCACATCTGTTCTTGTATGTTCTTGGTGTGGACATTGAATTTTGGGTTTGCTCTAACGAACCTTCTGAGCAACCTTCTGAACAACCTTCTGAGCTCCTTCTGGGTTCATACATATGAACTTCAGAATGTTTCTTCTGGGTTCCTTCTTTTTTGATGGTTGTACTTTATGTTGAACATTCTGATTATCTTAAACATTCTAATGTTCTTCAATACTTTGAACCTTATGAAGGTTGTTTATTTATTCCTTTCAAAAACTACTTGAAGCATATAAATGAGAGATCATTTGTTTTGACAAACAAGATGATTCTTTCTTTGAAGTCCAAAAGAATATTTCTTTGCATCATTGCTTGTAACCGATGACTTTAAATATTCTTGTTTATCCATGAAGTAATCCTTTAATATTTCTGGAAATATTCTGGGTTAATTGTTCATGATCATTATGAACTACATTCATATGAACATTTTGAACTCTGAACTTCTTATCCTTAGAAGCTTTAGAAGTGTGATACTTTGAGGAGGTTCTGAGACTCTTCCTAACTTGTATGCATATTTCCTTTTATCTTGTTTACCCATGGAGGATCTTCACATCATATAACATAAAACTCAATGTGAGTTTTGTCACATAACTTCAAGCACCTTCTTGTGTAGCTTGTGATGTAAGTTCTTCCATCATGATTCTTGAGCTATGAATCTTCATGGAGATATGATACTATTGTTTCAACTGATGATATACTCATTCTTTCATTGTGGAGTAGATATAATGCACTTATTGATGTGGGTGGCTTCTAGCTTATCCACTTAAGTGATTCCTGTTCTTATAACAAAAACTCAAGTGCAAACATCAGTAGATCACTATTCATAAAACTTATCATTTATTCCACGAGGTTTGTTATCATTAAAACATTCATCAAAAAGATTTTTGCTTCAACAATCTCCCCCTTTTTGATGATGACAAACCTTTTGAATAAATTTTAAGTTTTATGAAGGATATAATAATAAATGTAAGAATGTTCATGGATATGCAATTAAACTCCCCCTAAACACATGCAAGAGTTTAATTCTTATCAAACTAATTAAACTCCCCCTCAACATATGCAAAAGGTTAATTCAAAACATTCTTCATTAATTAAATCCATTTTAGATTTTTCTCTCCCATAATACATATGTGTCGCGTCGAATTTCGGATGTCAAGCTATTGGGGAAGCTTTGAATCACTAATTCTAAATTACGACTGAACTTTTAATTTTTCGGGGAAAAAGGAAAAAAGTTCTAAATTACCTTGAAAAAAGATTTTAGGTTCGAAAGTCGATTATGCGAGGGGAAGGTATTAGCACCCCTCACATCCGTTGTACTCAACGGGAACCTCTTAGTCGGCTTAGGCTTAAAATGGTTCGATGTTTTACTTACGTGTTTAAATATGTATAAAAGGAAATATATAAAAGACATAATGCGGGATAAAGAAAGAGATAAAAACAAACGAAAAGGAAAAACAAGTTTTTTATTAATGGGCTTGACAAGATGTCGATCTTGCTCCTACGTATCTCCCGGTAGTCGGAGAATTCAAAGCGTACGTAGTTCTTTGGTAGAAAAACGTTTGTATGTTGATTCGTTTTAGTTAAAAAAAGATTGATCGCGTCCGAGCGAAAAAAAGTTTGAAAAAAAAGAAAAGTGTAATGAAAGTAAATGTCAACTGCTCGGGTTGCTGCCGAACTGGCCATTGACGACAAGAAAGTAAAAGTCAGCTGCTCGGGTTGTTGCCGAGCTGGCCACTGACGACAATGCATAAAAATAAATGATTTGATGAAAAAGTTTTACGCTCGGACGTGAGCAAAGGTTTTAAAACGTACGAAGGCGTACAAAGTTTTAAAATGGTGAAAGATGGACGCTAGGCGATAAGATCGCGCAAGGCGTGAATGTTTTTTAAAATAAATAAACAAAAGACAAACGCACTGAGGCAAAAAATTCGCGCAAGGCGTGAAAGATAAACAATAAAACGCGCAAGGCGCGAAAGGTTCGGATTGACCATGAGGGCCAAGAAAAGGGTAAAAATGGCCACAAGGGGGCCAATGGAAAGTTTAGCGTGCTAGACGCGTCGAGGGTGGAATGACGATTGCCCGAGCGACGAGACATACGTCACGCATTCGTACAATCGAGGTTTGGGGAGACATACGTCAAGCCATTCCCGTTTCATTCAAGTTTGGTTTTGTTACTCTAAGGAATCTCAAAGGGAACCAAAGCTTTAAAAGGATACATGTAAAAGAAAAGAAAACACGAACAAATTTGTTGTTCGGTTTTATTAAAAATCATGAACGTGACTTGTTGCTTAAGTTATTGAAACTCAAGAATAAGTTTGGTTCAAGTTTGAATGGCAAACACAATCATAAAACATGCAAAACGTTGGAAAGTTCACAGGTTCGGCCCAATTCGAGCTTGGTTAAAAAGAGTGAGCGAACTCGGCTTAAGTTCGCGCTTAGATTGAAAATCATGAACAACGTGGTTGTTCAAGTTTGTTTTTTTTGAAATAGACGAACTTAGCTTGCTGCTCAAACTTGGTTTTTTTGAAAATATTAAGAACATAACTTGTTTCACAAGTTATTCAAATTTTGTCGCACGAACTTGTGAAATCTTCAAAGTTGTGCATGATTATGAGTTGGGTTTGGACCAAAATGGTTTTAACCCTCTTTAGGTTCTGAATCAAGGGCTAGAATCCCAAAAATTTGACATTTGAATGCCTGATTCATGTTCTGAATTTCACATACTTCGCAGAGCAACCAGAACTTGGCTCTGCGAAGTCAGGTTCTGGTGTGTTCGCAGTGCGAGCAAGGCTTGGCTCTGCGAAGTATGCGAATTTCTTAACTCAGAAGCTGTTTCTGAACAGAAGTTCAGAAACTGCTTCTAAGCAAGATTCAGAACCTAAAGAAGGTTAAGAAACTTGACAAAAAGGAAGAAAAAAGGGTAGAAAAACACAGTTTTAAAGCTTGGCCCCTTTGAGGTCCTTTTTTGAGGTTCAAAGGAGGTTTTGGTTCACAAAACAAAATTGGACAAAGCAAGATATGCAAACAGAAAATACAATAGAAAAGAAAGGTTATAGGAGACTTACAGAACTCCTAGCAATGCTTGAACAAGACTGGAAGTAGCTTGCTTGTTTTGTGAAAGGTTATGAACAAGGTTCAAAGTGTTTGTGATGGACAGATTTTGTGCTGCAATGCAAGGGATTTTTGGTGTGAATTTCGTGTGTGTTAGCTCTCTGAAGTGGTCTGTTTTTGACTGGCTTTCAATGTGTTTCAGTTGTGTGTTTCATGGTGTGAAATCCTGGTGCCTTGCATTCCCTTTTATAGGCAAAAATGCAATCTATGTAATGATGAACAATGATGAATAAAATCCTAAAACACTAGCTGATCATGAGCTAAACTCAGGCTAGATCACTTTGCATTTAATGCTAATGGATAGGAATTGCTTTGCCTTGTGCCAAGGGGCAAGGTCTTGACTGATCTCAGCCACAAATGCCATTGATTCTAGAAGGTAATGATGGTAAAAACTGTAAAACAGGGCAGCTGCCAAAAGGGATGATTCTTGGGATCAAACCTTGCAATCCTGGAAGGTCAAACAATCAAAACGTGTACTGCCATGTACAGGGAGATTGGGGGAATCAAAATCAGCATGTGGGCTTATGTGTGGGGGAAGAAATTCAGGTCAAAACAGGGCATGTCACACAGCTTTTTTGCAACATAAACCACTTGGGATTGACTGGTTTTGGCAGGGCGAAAGGGAAAGAAATGGATCAAGCAGCTGGCTGGCATGTTTAGGTTGGGTGAGGGGTCAATTTGGGGGGACAAAAACTGACCAAGGATAGCCAATTTGTTTGATCACATGAGAGGTTGGAAGAAAGTTCCTCTTTCCTTTTACCTTTAATGTCACACATTAAATCTTGCCTTGCTGCACCAAATCAGTCACAGAATAGCAATAATACAAGTAATAATGCTACTAATGATAATTGTAGTTGAAAGCAAAAAAGATAAACAACTATATAAAAATCTGCAGAATTTTCGCAGAGGTCGCAGTGCGAAGGTGAGTTCGCACTGCGAACTCCACTTTTTTTAATTTTTTTGTATTTAAAATAAAAGGTAAAAATGGGGAAAATAATAATAATATATAATGATAATAATGATGATAAAAATGCAAATGGCAATGATAATGAATAAAATAGTAAATGACAATGATAAATAAAATGATGATAATAAATAAAACTTAATAACATTAAAAGATAAAAACTAATAGTAATAAAATAATAATGATGTTATTAAAGGAAAATAAAATAACATAACAATAATAATATTAAGGATAATGATGATGATATAAAATATTATAGCAATAATAAAATAATAAAAGGTAATAAAAAATATAACACCCATAAAAAATATAAGTCAAAAAATGGGGTATGACAGATGCCCCTATTTAAGTTTCTTCGTCCCGGAGGTTGAAAATGTGATTTGAAATGGACGGGCCGAAGAGACTTAAATATAGAGTACGCCATTTTTTGACTAAATATTTTCCCGAGTTATAAATGCTATAAATGCATGCAATGCAAATGTTATGAATGCTTGTAATGTAACTATGGATGCAAAGGATGATAAAAAGGAAGACCACACTGGGGATAGGTGTCAGCTGTTCGGGTTGTCGCCGAACTGCCACTGACAACAAAGAATGAAAAGGTAAATGCCAGCTGTTCGGGTTGTTGCCGAACTGGCCACTGGCGACAAAAGAATGAAACAAATGTCAACTGTTCGGATGTTGCCGAACTTGCCATTGACGACGGGAAAATAAAATGTCAACTGTTCGGATGTTGCCGAACTTGCCATTGACGACAGGAAAATAAAATGTCAACTGTTCGGATGTTGCCGAACTTGCCATTGACGACAGAAAATAAAATGTCAACTGTTCGGATGTTGCCGAACTTGCCATTGACGACAGGAAAATAAAATGTCAACTGTTCGGATGTTGCCGAACTTGCCATTGACGACAGAAAATAAAATGTCAACTGTTCGGATGTTGCCGAACTTGCCATTGACGACAGGAAAATAAATGTCAACTGTTCGGATGTTGCCGAACTTGCCATTGACGACAGGAAAATAAATGTGAAAGATGTCAGCTGTTCGGATGGTTACCGAACTTGCCACTGACGATACTGGGGATGCGGCTGACAAGCCGTTCCTTACAAAAAATGCCCCTTCAATCGGGGAGAAAGAATGCACAAGCTGTTCATTGAAGAACTTGCCACTTGGCACAACACTGGGGAGTACGCACAAGCTGTTCATTAAAGAACTGCCACTTGGCATAACACTGGGGAGTACGCACAAGCTGTTCATTAAAGAACTGCCACTTGGCATAAAAACTTGACAAAGAGACGCGCAAGCTGTTCGTTTGAACTGCAACTTGGCGTAAAAGGATGACATCTCTGAACCAGACGAACTGGGGATGACACTGGGAAAAAGAATTCACGAATTGCTCGCGATTGTTTGGTGAGACTCATGATGGTTAGAAATAACCATGTATGACATGCTGTATGCATATGTATGAATGCATGAATGTACGACTGTCACTGAGGACGTCATGTGAGGGATGAATTTGTACTGGGGATACCCAACTTGTTTGTTAAGGAATTGCCCCTTGATGTGAGATGCATGCTAATGAATGATTATGATATGCTGCATGAATTATGCTGACCTGGGGGATGACAGACATCACGTGGGACGCTGGGGAACTATGGTTTGAATGCCGAGCAAAGTCGGGCTTGGATGATGTAAGACTCCACTGGGGGTATGCCAATAAGATTGGGCTTCGCTCGTGAATTCACTGGGGATATAAGGATCATTTTGGAAGCATGATCGATATCCAGCTCCGATGCCAATGGTAATTGGGCTTGTGAGAATGGAACAAACATTGACTTCCTGGGGAATTTGTTTGACCGATGAACAAAGGTTGTTCAAAGAAAGAAAATGTTTTATTGATTTTTGTTTGTTTGGTTTGGAAGGACAAGGTCCTTTGCCTACATACCCGAATGGGATCAAAACCGATGTAGTTCGGGCTCTTGCCCGGGTACGACCGACAAACTTGGTGAGACAAGATTAGACTGGTAAAATGAAAAGTGGACCGACGTCACATTGCAAACACTCGGTAACCTTAAATGGGGATGATGCCACATGGGATACATCCAACTACTGACGGGGTAAAGCCGTAACCATTGATGAGGAACACATACCTCCTGGGGAGATTGTTTTAATCCACTGGGGGATATGATTGGATGCCGAGCGAGGTCGGGCTTTGGTTGGTATTGGATGCCGAGCGAGGTCGGACTTTTTGATTGGTTGCCGAGCGAGGTCGAGCTTTGGTTGGTTGCCGAGCGAGGTCGGGCTTTGGTTAGTTGCCGAGCGAGGTCGGGCTTTGGTTGGTTGCCGAGCGAGGTCGGGCTTTGGTTGGTGCCGAGCGAGGTCGGGCTTTGATTGTGATTGTGTTTGTAAGGGCCAATGAAAATTGGGCTTTGGTAATGGGGTTTGTGAGCGCCAATGGAAATTGGGCTTTGGGTTGGTAATTGTATTTGGGCTTTTGTTATTATTGGGTGCCAAGCATGGTTGGGCTTTGTGAATTGCTTTTGGGAGTGCCAATGACAATTGGGTTTTTTGTAGGAAATTGTGAGGAATGCCAATGACGACTGGGCTTTTTGTGAATTGTGAGGGAAGTGCCAAACATGGTTGGGCCTTGTTTGAAATTGTGGGTGCCAATGAGAATTGGGCTTCGGGTGTGAGTAGGTTACCAAGCATGGTTGGGTTTTGGTTGTGAATGGGATGTGGGAATGCCAATGAAAATTGGGCTTTGGTTTGCCAATGAACATTGGGCTTGGGTTTGCCAATGAACATTGGGCTTGGGTTTGCCAATGAATATTGGGCTTTGTGATGGGTTGCCGAGCGAGGTCGGGCTTTGTTTGGTTAGGTGCCAATGAAAATTGGGCTTTGCTTGTGATTAGGTGCCAAGCATGGTTGGGCTTAGGGTTTGCCAATGAATATTGGGCTTTGGGTCGCCAATGAATATTGGGCTTTGGGTTGCCAATGAATATTGGGCTTTGGGTTGCCAATGAATATTGGGCTTTGGGTTGCCAATGAATATTGGGCTTTGGGTTGCCAATGAATATTGGGCTTGGGTTTGCCAATGGATATTGGGCTTGGGTTTGCCAATGGATATTGGGCTTGGGTTTGCCAATGGATATTGGGCTTTTTGATTGGTTGCCGAGCGAGGTCGGGCTTTGTTTTGGGTTGGCAATTTTGATGTTCCAAGGTTGCACTAAACACAACGTTTATATCATACAGCTTAAGTTAAAAACATGTTTATCGATGAACCATGCCTATCACACATTTAAGTAAAAAACAAATTGAATATTAATTGTGAGGGTAATGAACACTCATCCGGCAAGTTTGCCGACATTCCGATCAAGTTATGTGTCCATCTAATCATCGTTTTTAAAAGCATAAAAGCATTGATCACAAGGTCTTTGAGGGTTGTAATTTGGCTGGGTTACAAAAGAAATGTCATATGTGGGGAAATTGAATTCAAAAGGCCAAGAAAGGAACATTCTTTCTAATTACACACCTCCTCCTTATTTCACACATAACTTTTGGCGATTTGCAAATACTTTTGTTTGATCTTGACAACCTTTTGATTTACTGATTTTTCTCTTTTTTCTTTCTCTTTTGAGATTTCTTGATTTGTTTTTCTTTCTTTCTTCTCTTTTTTTTTTGTTGTCAAGATCAAATAAGAAATTCACCAATTGCTTGATACACACAACCTCCCTTTTTTCAACTTAATTCAAGATGATACCCTAATTGAATGTTCCTTCCTCTTTTGGCAAGGGACAATAATCATGATGGTTTAGGGGTTCAAAAATGAAAGAAAATTATCAGAATTCAAAATGATTTAACTATGAACTGAATTTTTTACAAACTTCGGCAATTTCAATAAGCAATTGAGCTTATGAAAATTGGCAGTTCATAGTTAATGATTCTGATTCATTAGGCTCAAAGGGGTTTAACAAATACTCACTACTCACAGGGTGGGCTATTTGTGGTCAAGTGTTTTTACTCATATCAAAAAAATGCCTTGATCCTATCAATGCTTTCATACAATCTAAAACAACGTTCAGATTTAACATAACAAAATCGAGTTAAACAAAAAATGCCGGTCTCCTGCATATATAAAAATGATTTTGAGGTTTCCTCACATTTTTGGCTGGTTCTAAATGATTCACAGAATAAACACATTAAAAACGCAACCTGTATGATATAACTTTTGTATTTAATGCTTGTCAACGTAAACTGTATTGGATACCGAGCTAGGTTGGGCTTTGGTTGTAATTGTGCCAATGATGATTGGACTTTTGTTAAATGGGGAAAAGGCCGCAGTAGCCTGGGGGAAGGTAACCTCGGTTTGAGGTACCGGAAACTCTTGAAGAGTAGTGGGGATAGGGATGAATTCCTCACCAAAGTTGAACGGCATGCCCCATGTACAACCGGGGAGTCTAGTGTTATATGCATGGGTTGCTCTGGGACGACGATCCACTTTTCTTGAAGGGTTGACACATAGTGTTGCGAACGAAATGCAAACACTGAAGACTCAATGCGGATTGTAAGAAATCCTTGGTAAGAAGGGAATCGAGTTTTGGACTCGAAGACAAATGTATGCATGATATGAATGATGTAAATGTAAAAGCATGCGATGTATATGACAAAAATATGCCCCTCTTTTTTTTTTTTCTGAAAATGCATATGCAAAAATCATTTTTATGAATGTAAATGTATGGCATGCATATGGTATGGTATGTATGTTCAAAATTTCCCCCATCCTCACGTGTAGGCTCTAAAGGTGATATTCCTAAGAAGAGGTCCCTAGAGTCATCAATCTCATATGGAATTAGGGTTGTCTATGGACATACGTCGACATGACTTCAATTAATTCCATATGAAAATCTCGTCTAAGCGGGGTTGGGCATCCTACCTCACGGACATACGTCAACGCGGGCTTCCGCACACAACCTCCTTCTAACTTAGTTTTCTCTCGAGCTCGGGTAGAGAGCCTCACACGTCCGGCATTAACCCGAACAATGTGGAGTAACATCGCTCAAGTAACCCCCACAATTGAGATATATACGAAAATGAAGCACAAATGATATATATGTATGAAGAGCATAAAAAATAGACAAGACAAAAATGACAAGAAAACATAAATACGTAAGTAAAATGAACAAAATTAGCCTAAAAGCCGACTGAGATAGGCTTGACTCGTTTATGCAAAAACAAAGTGTTTTATGCATGGTCCCCAGTGAAGTCGCCATTTCTGTCGCGTCGAATTTCGGATGTCAAGCTATTGGGGAAGCTTTGAATCACTAATTCTAAATTACGACTGAACTTTTAATTTTTCGGGGAAAAAGGAAAAAAGTTCTAAATTACCTTGAAAAAAGATTTTAGGTTCGAAAGTCGATTATGCGAGGGGAAGGTATTAGCACCCCTCACATCCGTTGTACTCAACGGGAACCTCTTAGTCGGCTTAGGCTTAAAATGGTTCGATGTTTTACTTACGTGTTTAAATATGTATAAAAGGAAATATATAAAAGACATAATGCGGGATAAAGAAAGAGATAAAAACAAACGAAAAGGAAAAACAAGTTTTTTATTAATGGGCTTGACAAGATGTCGATCTTGCTCCTACGTATCTCCCGGTAGTCGGAGAATTCAAAGCGTACGTAGTTCTTTGGTAGAAAAACGTTTGTATGTTGATTCGTTTTAGTTAAAAAAAGATTGATCGCGTCCGAGCGAAAAAAAGTTTGAAAAAAAAGAAAAGTGTAATGAAAGTAAATGTCAACTGCTCGGGTTGCTGCCGAACTGGCCATTGACGACAAGAAAGTAAAAGTCAGCTGCTCGGGTTGTTGCCGAGCTGGCCACTGACGACAATGCATAAAAATAAATGATTTGATGAAAAAGTTTTACGCTCGGACGTGAGCAAAGGTTTTAAAACGTACGAAGGCGTACAAAGTTTTAAAATGGTGAAAGATGGACGCTAGGCGATAAGATCGCGCAAGGCGTGAATGTTTTTTAAAATAAATAAACAAAAGACAAACACACTGAGGCAAAAAATTCGCGCAAGGCGTGAAAGATAAACAATAAAACGCGCAAGGCGCGAAAGGTTCGGATTGACCATGAGGGCCAAGAAAAGGGTAAAAATGGCCACAAGGGGGCCAATGGAAAGTTTAGCGTGCTAGACGCGTCGAGGGTGGAATGACGATTGCCCGAGCGACGAGACATACGTCACGCATTCGTACAATCGAGGTTTGGGGAGACATACGTCAAGCCATTCCCGTTTCATTCAAGTTTGGTTTTGTTACTCTAAGGAATCTCAAAGGGAACCAAAGCTTTAAAAGGATACATGTAAAAGAAAAGAAAACACGAACAAATTTGTTGTTCGGTTTTATTAAAAATCATGAACGTGACTTGTTGCTTAAGTTATTGAAACTCAAGAATAAGTTTGGTTCAAGTTTGAATGGCAAACACAATCATAAAACATGCAAAACGTTGGAAAGTTCACAGGTTCGGCCCAATTCGAGCTTGGTTAAAAAGAGTGAGCGAACTCGGCTTAAGTTCGCGCTTAGATTGAAAATCATGAACAACGTGGTTGTTCAAGTTTGTTTTTTTTGAAATAGACGAACTTAGCTTGCTGCTCAAACTTGGTTTTTTGAAAATATTAAGAACATAACTTGTTTCACAAGTTATTCAAATTTTGTCGCACGAACTTGTGAAATCTTCAAAGTTGTGCATGATTATGAGTTGGGTTTGGACCAAAATGGTTTTAACCCTCTTTAGGTTCTGAATCAAGGGCTAGAATCCCAAAAATTTGACATTTGAATGCCTGATTCATGTTCTGAATTTCACATACTTCGCAGAGCAACCAGAACTTGGCTCTGCGAAGTCAGGTTCTGGTGTGTTCGCAGTGCGAGCAAGGCTTGGCTCTGCGAAGTATGCGAATTTCTTAACTCAGAAACTGCTTCTAAGCAAGATTCAGAACCTAAAGGAGGTTAAGAAACTTGACAAAAAGGAAGAAAAAAGGGTAGAAAAACACAGTTTTAAAGCTTGGCCCCTTTGAGGTCCTTTTTTGAGGTTCAAAGGAGGTTTTGGTTCACAAAACAAAATTGGACAAAGCAAGATATGCAAACAGCAAATACAATAGAAAAGAAAGGTTATAGGAGACTTACAGAACTCCTAGCAATGCTTGAACAAGACTGGAAGTAGCTTGCTTGTTTTGTGAAAGGTTATGAACAAGGTTCAAAGTGTTTGTGATGGACAGATTTTGTGCTGCAATGCAAGGGATTTTTGGTGTGAATTTCGTGTGTGTTAGCTCTCTGAAGTGGTCTGTTTTTGACTGGCTTTCAATGTGTTTCAGTTGTGTGTTTCATGGTGTGAAATCCTGGTGCCTTGCATTCCCTTTTATAGGCAAAAATGCAATCTATGTAATGATGAACAATGATGAATAAAATCCTAAAACACTAGCTGATCATGAGCTAAACTCAGGCTAGATCACTTTGCATTTAATGCTAATGGATAGGAATTGCTTTGCCTTGTGCCAAGGGGCAAGGTCTTGACTGATCTCAGCCACAAATGCCATTGATTCTAGAAGGTAATGATGGTAAAAACTGTAAAACAGGGCAGCTGCCAAAAGGGATGATTCTTGGGATCAAACCTTGCAATCCTGGAAGGTCAAACAATCAAAACGTGTACTGCCATGTACAGGGAGATTGGGGGAATCAAAATCAGCATGTGGGCTTATGTGTGGGGGAAGAAATTCAGGTCAAAACAGGGCATGTCACACAGCTTTTTTGCAACATAAACCACTTGGGATTGACTGGTTTTGGCAGGGCGAAAGGGAAAGAAATGGATCAAGCAGCTGGCTGGCATGTTTAGGTTGGGTGAGGGGTCAATTTGGGGGGACAAAAACTGACCAAGGATAGCCAATTTGTTTGATCACATGAGAGGTTGGAAGAAAGTTCCTCTTTCCTTTTACCTTTAATGTCACACATTAAATCTTGCCTTGCTGCACCAAATCAGTCACAGAATAGCAATAATACAAGTAATAATGCTACTAATGATAATTGTAGTTGAAAGCAAAAAAGATAAACAACTATATAAAAATCTGCAGAATTTTCGCAGAGGTCGCAGTGCGAAGGTGAGTTCGCACTGCGAACTCCACTTTTTTTAATTTTTTTGTATTTAAAATAAAAGGTAAAAATGGGGAAAATAATAATAATATATAATGATAATAATGATGATAAAAATGCAAATGGCAATGATAATGAATAAAATAGTAAATGACAATGATAAATAAAATGATGATAATAAATAAAACTTAATAACATTAAAAGATAAAAACTAATAGTAATAAAATAATAATGATGTTATTAAAGGAAAATAAAATAACATAACAATAATAATATTAAGGATAATGATGATGATATAAAATATTATAGCAATAATAAAATAATAAAAGGTAATAAAAAATATAACACCCATAAAAAATATAAGTCAAAAAATGGGGTATGACAATATGTCTCCCCATCCTAGGTTTTTCTCCCATCATATATATATCTCTCCCCCTTTTGTCATCTATCAAAATGTACTAGGGATGATATGAAGGAAAAGTGACATAATCTTGGAAGGTAAGAATCATAAGACATTACATGTAATTCACAAGTGTATTCATATATCAAACTCATGGTTTAATTTAAAACACATTGCAGGGATCATGATCAATCATTATTTCAATCAGTTGTATAAACAAGACATGAAAAATGATAACATATGCAACTATTTCAACATATTCCAAATATGAGATATTTTTCTCAAAATTTGAGAAAATGTTTTTGTCCTTGATTTCAATGTTTTTGAAAAGATTGATATTTTCAAGTATAGAAAACTCCCCTTAAGTTTTAGAGATGAATGTCCTATTACATTTCAAATCTTTTGATTTTCTAAGAAAATAATTATTTTTTTTAACTTATTGTCATAGCATATAAGTTTTTCATTTGGACAAAGCCATGCTAAAAATTAGAAAATGATTAACTAATCTAAATTGAGTCTTTAAAAGAGAAAAGATCAATTAATCTTATTTAGCAATTTCTGAAATTGAGAGAAAATGAAGTATTTGTGGAAGCGGTGAAATTAGAGTTTAGAAAAGATCTTGCTCTCTCTAGAGTATTCTCGTGTTGGAAAATATTGCTGATTTTTTTTTTAAAAGATGAAATGCTTTAAAGTATCATTTGATGCAAGATAGTTTCTTTAAAAGAAATCAATTACAAGCAACAATTTTTTGACACAATTTGTGGAAATCACACATGTTTACAATCAAGTATGTGATTATGTTTACTTGCATTTGTAGGTGTGTGTGAGTGATACCTTTTGAGTGTTGATCTTTCAAGTTTTCATGCTTGAAAAGTATGTTAGACACTTAAGGTCAAATTGCAGAATAGTCTTATGCAACAATTTTATGCACAAACACATATTGATATGCCATTTATGTTTACAACTCTATCTTTGTCTTCAATTTTTGAAATTTAGAGTAAGATAATTATTCAACAATCCTTAAAACAAACTTTTATGTGCAAAGCAGGGTCAACAAAATATGCAGACCTTAGAACAATTTTTGAAGATTATAACAAGATCACACACAACATCAAAATGAAGATCAAGTATATAAAAAAGTCTTCTAATGATAAATTCAAACTTAAGATTCATTTGAAATCATGTTTGAAGAATGGTATTTTCATAAACCCTATCAAAATCATGTGAATATCTTCACGTTTCAGATTATTGTGAAGTTTGACAAATTAAGACATTTTTTTTTTATGTTTCATATCAATGAATAATCATGATTCAACATTTATGATCAAACATAAATCTTCCTATGAATCATTTAACAACAATGATGATTTAGTTTGCAGTTCATGTCAATAACTTAGATAAAAATGCATCAGAATCATTTATTTCAAATGTGAAGAGATAAGTATTCACAAAATGATATAACACATTTAACATTTAACATGATAATTAAGAAGGGATTTGGGGCAAATAATGAGAGAATATTATGCATGAATTTATACATAACAAAAACAACCCCTTGTTCAAGTATTATAACACTAATTTATTTTAAATGCACCCTTAATATATCTTGTTAAAGCATAAGACATCATGCAATGATTTTAATCATCAATTATGACTTGTGCAGTTGCAAATGGGTATAATATCATCATGAAAGAAGTATGAACAAAGAGTGAAAAAAAAATTATTGCATTTAAGTTTAAACATTTGATATATGCACATATTAGACATAATTTGATGCATTCAATCATCACATTTATTATAGTGCAAATAAATGTGTACCTTATGCATGATATCCCTTACTTTGAGATTCAATGAAGAGAGCATGTTTCTCTTTCTTTGAAATACTTTTTCATCTGGATGGAGAAGTCCAAGCATCAATAAGCATAACCTTCTGAAGCAGTTTAATCATCAGTAGCTTTCTCTTCTTCTTAGTCTTTCCAGCTTTCTGATATGAGTGTCTTTTGTCATATCTAGATGTTTCAGGATCTGCAGACATATGATCAACAGATGGAATGCTTTGTTCATGAGGAATGTTTTCTTGAACATTCTGAACTTGAGTAGCATGAATTGTTCCATCATTTTCCATCTGAGAATCCTGAAAGACTCTTGCATTGAAGTCTGAGCTGAATTCCTCCACATTCAGATCAAAACCAGCTTGATTTTCAGCTAGCTCGTCTTCATCAAATTCCTTTGTGGTTGTGTTTTCACTAAGCATGTGTGTGGCTAGAACTTTAGCAACATCATGCATATCTTGATCTTTTAATGACAGAGGGTCATTTCCCATATCAGATTCTAGAACAATTTCTTTTTCATCAATATGGAGTTCATTCATGATGTTTGTAACCTCAACTTCAGATTTTGAAATTGTTTCAGCAGTAGAAGATTTAAAGGATCCTTCTCCAATAAAAGCTTCCAGCTTTGTTAGCTTTCTGAGGTATTTCTCCATAAGCTTCTTCAATTTCATCAATCTTTCTGAGTTCCATCTTTTAGTAGCTGCATTAACTTTTTGAAGTCATGTTTCAGTAGTTGCATCAACTTCCTTTTGAAGTTCTTCAACATTCTGAACTTCATCAGCTCTCTGAACTGCTTCATTAGCATTATCAGCAACTTTTTTGGAGGGTTTCTCCAGGGATGTCTTGATCCATTGTTGGAGGATATGCTTCCATAAGATCGTTTTGAGGAGATGCATCTTCTTTTTCTGAGAGATTTCCAACTTTCTCAACTTTTCTCTTATTCCTGCTTGAAAACAGAGGGATGAACTTTGAAGCTTTCAACTTTTTGGATTAAGTAGCTTCAGCATCATGAGCATTATCTTGAATATTCTGATCTTCAGTTTCTGATGTTTCTTGAACAATCTGAATTGTTTCCTGAGCATTTTGAAACACATCAGTGTTGAAGTCTGATTTTAGATCTTCTATGTTGAGATCAAAACTCGTTAAAAATTCCATTTGTTCATCTTCTTGTGATTGAGCATTTTCTCCACTCATCATCTTAGAAGCCAATATTCCTGCAACTTCCTGAGTATCTTCATCAACTTCTTGAGCAACTTGCTCAGTATTTTCTTCAACTCTCTGATCTTGGTCAAGAGGGTTTTCTTCAACATTCCGAGGTGTCAACCTTCTGATGTTCCCTTTTTTTTTGGCAACATTCTCAACTTCTTTTTGTAGAGATGCATCACCAGCTGAGTCAATCTTCTGACTGTCTTCTTTAGTGATTGCAGCAACCATATGAGCCTCTTGAGGTATCTCATCATCTTTCATTTGAGTGACAACCTCATCTTGCACAATTTCAACAACTTCATCTTCTTTATGAAGTTGTTCTTCATTCTCACCAGCAACATTCTGAACTGCTTTTCTTGCAAGCTCATCAACTTGTTGAAACAACTCCAGGGCTGGAGGAGAATGAGCTTCATCATCTTCCATATTTTCAGGAGATCCATCTCCTTCTTTCTTCTAAATGCTGGATAGGTTTCTAACCTTCTCAACTCTTCTTTTCTTCCTAGTTTTTTGAACTTTCTGATCTGCATGTCTTTTCATAGATCCAGATGTTCCTGAGGTTGGAGGAGTTGGCATGTTTGAAGTGGTGATGTGAAGTTGTCCTAAGGTTTTGGTTGTGAATCTCATGAAGGTGTATTTACTTTCTTCACCTTCTAGGGATACTTGTGCAGCCTTAAAGATTGGAGTCATATGCATTCCATATGGCAACTCAACAACTTTTTGTTTGACAGCCAGACAAGAATCAATCATGTATTGAAGAGTTATGAAGCAGAGGTTGAGTTTTGTTTTGGTCATGAGATGGTACATGATACATAAATCAGTATCAGTTACAGCATCAAAGGTTCCACATCTAGGGAGTAAAGTGTGCCTAATCATGTTATGGATGATTTTAGGGACATCTTGAAAGTTTGAGGAATTGAAATCATGATCAGGTTTAATGTGTTCTAGGATAGGTTGTGGTTCATGTTTAGGTGATGACAGATGATAGCTTATTAGAGGTGTGCAAATAAATGAAGTTTTGGTTGTTTGACTTGAACTCATTTTGGATTGTTCCATTGTTCTAGAACAATTCAGCATCATCTTGAGAATCATCATCATTATGATCTCCATACGCATTTCTTGAACAACAGTTGTCCAAGATCAAGGCTTTTCTTAGACGGTCAAAAGACGTTCCTGCAACACAAATGGGTAAAGCTTTTGGTACCCATATTACTTTGGGTCCTTAGAGGTTAGTGTTTCTCTTTTCAAGAGATTCTTTCTTATGACCACATTCTGATTTAAGATGATCAGATTTGTTGTAATAAGAACTTTATATTTTACCAATCTCAACCTTTTGACATCATTCTATTTTAGTGTAAAAAATGATTCAGATCTTTTATGAAAACACTTTTATAATCTGATTTTTTTTTTTTAAAAAATCTTTATGATAACAAACTGATTCTAGATAATAATATATGTTATAATAAACACAATAACCTTATCAACCTTTTGAGAGTATTATGATATAGGATAATATGTCTTTTTGAAATAAGGATTTTTCTCAACTTTCTTTTTATAAAACAGCAAACAGATCTTTTTGTAAAATGAACATTTTTAATTTAGATTCTCACTTTTGTTTGTAAGAGTTTCTGAATCCTAAACCAGCCCCTTTTTTTTTTTTAAAATATCTTGACAGACTTCAGAAAATTGGTTATGTCCTTTTTCAAAAAAAATTTACTACTCTTTTGTATGTGAGAGGTTATGAATCTTGAACCAACATTTTAAAAGGTCTTAATAGACTTCAGAAAGTTGGTTATTTTTTATTTGTTAAAAAATTTACTTCTCTTTTGTTTGTGAGAGGTTTTGAATCCTGAACCAGCTTTTTAAAAGGTATTAACAGACTTCAGAAAGTTGGTTATGTCTTTTTTTTTTTTTTAAATTTTTACTTTCTTTTCAAAATAACATTTTGTTTCAATAATTTAGAATTTTCTAAGTCTTGCAACTTTTTTGCTCATTGAGAATCTTATGTTTCTCAAACATTTTCAAATAAGAGTGTTGCAATTCTTGAATGGTTTTAAGATATTTTTCATTCAAGATTAGTAGTTTCACATTTTCTTTCTTTATTTCAGAAAACTTATTTTTTAAAAGTTCATACTTTTAAGATAAAATGCATGAGTCATATGAAATATTATTAAACACTTTGCATAAAAGATAAGGATTAGAATTTATTACCTCTTCACTTTCTGTGTTTGTCTTTACTCATGTATTGACTTTTTCTTTTTCTTCAAAGTCTTCACAGGATGCCATCTTTGCACTTTCTTGTTCAGAGGACGTCTAGTTTTGAAATATCCCACATTGTTGCATATGTGACATGTACTTTGATTTGCAGATTTTGACATCACTTCTTTCTGGATCTTTTCCTCATACACTGTTAAGTGCTCAAACCATAGAGGCAGAGCTCTGATACCAATTGAAGTGGAAGTAATAGTCACAAGAAAGGGGGGTTTGAATTGTGACCCTTTTTAAATTTAACCTTCACTTGTGGTAAATCATTCTCAAGTTGATACTTGGAAGAAATAAAAACTTGGTTAAGTTCAGAACATTCTGAAGTGCGTTCAGAACTGTTAGTGTAATAAATGATGAACAAAGTGATAATGGTGTGTAAACTGAATTTAAACATTTATGCTGAAAATAAATAGTAAAGGGATAGAGAAGAAAGGCACACAGAATTTTATAGTGGTTCACCCAATGTGGGTTAGTCCACTCCTCACAATCTTGTGAGAGTTTCCACTATGATGCTTGAGATAACCTCTCAAATCCTGCACCGTACAATCTTGTTCCCTTGGAACGGTTACAACCTGTATTCTCTAAGCCTCAGCAGGCTCTCCACTTTCTGTGCTAAGTCACACCAGACCTTGCACTATGTTACTCAACCTAGACTTTAATACCCTTAAAACTAGATGAGATTTGCTCTTTACAATTGATTGGAGTTTTGAAGAAATGTTGTCAAGATGAAGACAATCAGAAGAGAAGAAAGGAGGGAGAAATTATCTTTAACAAGATAAAAGAGAATTGATTTACACTTTTAGAGACAATTTGAAATCTCAGTGATGATCAATTCGAAATGCTAAAGCTTCAAACACTTTTCATATGTTTTCTTGTATGCTTTGCAATGGTGTAAGTAATGCTGAGCCTTTCACTTCTATTTATAGAGTTATTGGTCTCTTGTAGCCGTTGGAGGGTGACCAATGGTCTTGTGCCATGTGTCCTGGGCCCCAATGACTTTTACTTGAAAATCTGGGTGAACATTCTGAACTTCAGAATGTTGTTGTGTTCTTGAGAATACTTCAGAACGTTGTTGCATTCTTGATGATCTTCATCTGGGTTCATCATGTATGAATGAAGATATGAGTTTTTGGGTTCATCATATGCGTCTCATATGATTTTCTGGGCATTATCCATAAGCAGTGACTTTAACACATACATCAGAATGTTGCTGGATAATACTTTCCCAGATTTGCCTTGGAAACAGTGCAGGACAGTTAAAGTGGAAACGTCACTTCATGCCCATGCTTTAGGGGATTTTGCTGGTCTTGTACAGTACCAACTCCCTTATGTGTCAAAATCTTATTGATTCTGACTTGGAGATTGTAATCTTGCTTTTGCTTTACTTTTCCAACCACTCTACTATTGCTGTCAGAATTAAAGCATGTGCTGTATTGAACTTTCTGAACTCTGAAAGTTCCTTTTGTTTTACTTAGGATGATTTGTAAGACTTCCATTTGATGAAATCAAATTCTAATAGTAAAACATCAATGAAGTGCAGTAATTTGAACATCTAGGATGATATTCCCTTTTGGAATATTCCTATTAATTCAATGTTCATAGTCTTAAATGAACATTGAATATCCTTTTTGACATTTATCTTGTAAATGCCTTTATTGCTTGATTGATCCATGCAAGTATGCTTTCCTGGACATTTATTCATGCCACGTGTGATTTGCATGTTGTTGATAGTGTTCTTGAATTTCTGGGCTTTGTGTAAAAGTAGCCTTATGACAAACTTTCTGAACTGTGAACAAACTTCTGAACTATGTTCAGCTTCTGAACAATGTTCAGCTTCTGAACTGTGTACAAGCTTCTGAACTGCGTTTCAGCTTCTGAACAGCGTCCCAGCTTCTGAACTGCGTTCTAGCTTCTGAACTTCGTTCCAGCTTCTGAAGTACGTTCCAGAGTCTGAACTGTGTCCAACCTTCTGAACTCTTGTTTAACATTCTGAACTCTGACTGAGTTCTTTATTCTTAATGATCTTTGATTCCTTTTATCTTGGTATGGTTCATACTTTGTTCCTGTCTTAGTTACTCACTTAAGAACACATTAAATACCAAGAACTATCAAAGTCCATTAATCCTTTAATCACCCTAGATGTCTTTAATGATTTCTTGATCCAACGTCGAAATCTTTTTTCTACATATGATATGTTCATATCACATCTGTTCTTGTATGTTCTTGGTGTGGACATTGAATTTTGGGTTTGCTCTAACGAACCTTCTGAGCAACCTTCTGAACAACCTTCTGAGCTCCTTCTGGGTTCATACATATGAACTTCAGAATGTTTCTTCTGGGTTCCTTCTTTTTTGATGGTTGTACTTTATGTTGAACATTCTGATTATCTTAAACATTCTAATGTTCTTCAATACTTTGAACCTTATGAAGGTTGTTTATTTATTCCTTTCAAAAACTACTTGAAGCATATAAATGAGAGATCATTTGTTTTGACAAACAAGATGATTCTTTCTTTGAAGTCCAAAAGAATATTTCTTTGCATCATTGCTTGTAACCGATGACTTTAAATATTCTTGTTTATCCATGAAGTAATCCTTTAATATTTCTGGAAATATTCTGGGTTAATTGTTCATGATCATTATGAACTACATTCATATGAACATTTTGAACTCTGAACTTCTTATCCTTAGAAGCTTTAGAAGTGTGATACTTTGAGGAGGTTCTGAGACTCTTCCTAACTTGTATGCATATTTCCTTTTATCTTGTTTACCCATGGAGGATCTTCACATCATATAACATAAAACTCAATGTGAGTTTTGTCACATAACTTCAAGCACCTTCTTGTGTAGCTTGTGATGTAAGTTCTTCCATCATGATTCTTGAGCTATGAATCTTCATGGAGATATGATACTATTGTTTCAACTGATGATATACTCATTCTTTCATTGTGGAGTAGATATAATGCACTTATTGATGTGGGTGGCTTCTAGCTTATCCACTTAAGTGATTCCTGTTCTTATAACAAAAACTCAAGTGAAAACATCAGTAGATCACTATTCATAAAACTTATCATTTATTCCACGAGGTTTGTTATCATTAAAACATTCATCAAAAAGATTTTTGCTTCAACAGTTACTTAATAACTTGTTTATGAAAAAAAAAACTAATAACAACCATTGATGATTCCTCAATAGTTTTTATTTGAAGAAGCTATGAAAACCATGTTACTTAATAACTTGTTTATGAAAAAAAAACCTAATAACAACCATTGATGATTCCTCAATAGTTTTTATTTGAAGAAGCTAAAGTAGCCCACTCAAATTGACACAAGGGAGAATCGAATTTGAGACTTTGAGGAAGATCACACTCCAAAATTCTAAGTCAACACCACCAAATCAACCCGAGTGGGTTTGATTCCTCAATAGTTAGTAGTTTTAGAATCTTTTTAATCAAGTTTTTAGTTTATTTTTATTAATTTAATGTTTAATTTAGAGTTATTTTGAATAAATTACAATTTTTGATTTATTGAATGAATTAGATGTTTATCTTTCAGTTTATCTTTTAACCATATATTTAGTAGTTTTTCAATTATACAGGTGTTTACCTGTGTTTTTGGTTAACGACGAGTCTAGTTTTGTTTTGTTGGATATTTGGTTGTTGGCTTCATGTTTGCTAAAATCAAATATACAAGCATATGTGTTTCAGAAACTGAAATCTCAAGCTGTGCGTCTTTAGAAGCTGGAAGCAGAACTTCAGAAGCTAACTGAGTGTTCATCAGAAGCTGAACTGTTCATCAGAAGATGAACTGGTCATCAGAAGCTGAACTGTTCATCAGAAGCTGACCTTCAGAAGTTGCATTTCAGAAGCACGTTTTCTGCATTCAGAAGCTGCGTTCTTTCTTGTGTCTTGGAGCTGTTATTTTTTCTCACATTATCTTTTGAAGATTTAATTGAATTCTCCAAGCTGATGTTTCCAGAAGAAAGAATAATTTTGCAAGATATATTCTGAAGATTGGATTGTTTTATTTGTGAATATATTTTCAAAGAAATCTTTGGAAAATATATTTCAGAAATATAATTGTTTCTATTTGCTTCTAAAAGAATTCTGGAAATATATCTTTGAAGAAGATTTGATTTAAGAATTATGTTGCTGTTGAAGCTATAAATAGAGGACGCTGTCATTGAAGGAATTCAACTCAACCAAAGTTATCATTGAGAGATTAAGTCTTAGGTTTTGAGTCTGTAAGCTTTGTGCTTTGTTTTTGTACACCACTCAAGTGTTTAAAGTTGGTTGTTTTTATTGAGTTGTAATTCACTTGAAGCTTTTAAGCAAAAGTGATGTATTGAGTTTTTAGGAGAGTGTCTCCATCTTTGTTTGATTTGTTAGAGTCTGATAATCACTGGGGTAGTGATTGACTGAGGGAAGTGAGAGGGGTCTCAGGTCTAGGAGTTCCTAGGTTGAAATCTATACGGGTAGTGATTAAGTGAGAAGGCTGTGAAACAGGGGTTGTTGTCATAGGTCTTTGAATTGATACTATTTAGTGGATTTCCTTCCTGGCTTGGTAGCCTCCAGATGTAGGTGTGGTTGTCACCGAACTGGGTTAACAAATCACCTGTGTTCTTTACCTTCTATCTTTTTAATTCTGCTTCTGAACTGTTGTTTTTACTTACTCTGTTTTACTACACCAGAAGTTGTACTCTGTTTTACGGTTGAGAAACAGTCCTGCCAGGAATTTCATTTTTATTACAAGCAGGATCAATCTAGAAATCGTAGAACATGGTTGTTCATTATTATTTCCAGAAAATCATGAATGTTCATCATCTTTAATGAGTTTGCTTACAAAAAGATGAAGAAAATTGTTTTTGCATGAAGATAACTGTCTAATTTTGACATAAACCAACAATTGATTGTTTAAAAGTTGTTAAAATGAACAGAAAGAAAATCTTGAAGTTTAAAAGAACACAAAAACTTAAAGAAATGTTAATTTCATTGCATTGAACGTAAAATATGGTTCACAAGATCATGTTACATACATTCTGTTTACTCTTTTCTCTGGACGCTGATACTTCGAGTGTATAGAATTTTTGGTAAGGATTTGTGACCCGTTTTTCCTATGAAAAACTACTATATATACATAGAAAAATAACTGCAAACCTAACGGCGAGAAACTATATTATTTCGACAGCTTCAGTATGATTTCCACGTGTTTGAACCATCAAACTTGCCCCTTCAAAGAGAAGTCAAAGTCTTCAAGAAGCTTTCTGGTCGAAATCCTTTCCTCTCTGTCGAAATTTCTTTTAGTCAAACTCCATATGCTTTCTCTTGAACTTAGGAAAATCTTGCAATCTTGGACTTGGAGAACTTACATCTTGAACCCTTTTCCAGTCGAAAAGCTTATGTTGCATCCTGCACTTATAGAATTTTATGACTTCATAACCATTTCTCCTGTTGAAATACACACTTGAAAATACAGGCTAACACCAGTCGAAGTGAACAAACACTTGTCGAAAACCTTCTCATACTCCTGTCGAAATACATGTATTTCCACTTGTATTTAGAGAATTTCGTGGTCTTCATAACCATATTGCATGTCGAAATGCATGTTCAAAAATCCAGGCTAACAACAGGTTGATAATTTAAGTGAAACTCTACCACCGAAGTTGTGCAGTTTTTTCAGTTTATCTACCATTGTTCAGTTTAGGGGAGGATTTTATTAGGACTCTTTGTATTAGACTAGTAATTAGTCCTTGTTATGAGTCTACTTGTAATACAAGTTACTGTGAAAACTATCAATTACTTTGTGTAATAAGCTATATAAGAGCCATATGATATCAATAATAAGTGAGTGATCACATTTTTCACTCTACAGACCTATAATAATATATGTTCACTGGATATTTGTTTTAGAGATATTGAATTATCCAGTTGTTTTAAAGAATTTAGGGTTCGTTCATGCGTTTGATGATATATGTTTTCACCTAAGGGATTAGGATAATGTGTTTAGATAAAAGGGACCTTGAGCTACAAGATTGGTATTTCTCTATTTTGCTAAATGATCATGAGTGTGTTAGCCCATATTTTTATGAACTAAGAATATGCTCTAAACATGCATTAAATGCTGAAGGGAATCTTACAAGATTCTATCTAATCGAAGAGCAGAAAGAATCTTGGAATTGTTCACACGTACAAGGGAATATTTACAAATACAAGGCTAAGGCAAGAAGGAGGACTTCGAACCAGAAGGCAAATCGACCTAGCGTATGATCGAATTGAAGCAATAAAGTTCTAGACTTAGCACAATTCTGACAAACTTCACAAAACTCAGTTCGACTTCGAGAGATACAACCGTTCTAAGGAACAGTTAAGTGCATGCAGGGTGTACGTGGCAGGACATTTGGCAGTAGTATAGTGTTCGACCGTTAGGGCAGTTTATTTTCGAAAGTCTATATATAGTAGTTTTTAGTCAGAAAAAAGGGTCGCAATTCATTTTATACAAAAATCCTTGTAAACTCAAAGTACCCACGCTATCGAGAGAAACGAGTGAAATGGGATCCAAGTATGAATCTGTGAACCATTCTTTTCTGTAAAGCATATTTTACAATTCAATGCAATTTACTTTTTCATGAAATGTATCTTTTAAGCACTTTAAGTTTCATGCAAAGTTTAATGTTTCTCATTTAAATTCTATTCATTTCTGTTTCGATCGAAACAAAGTGTTCGTTTAGTAAGAACTTATTTTCCTTGTTATTTGCAATCCAAGTGAATTTTATGTTTAATTCTCCTCAAAACTACAATAAATGTTTATGCGTAATGGACATTCAAATAATTTAAAGAATTCAAACAAAGCACTATGCTCCTGAGATTCACTAGTTGGTCTCGCAAGCAATTAACCCAGACTAGCGGTTGTTTACCAAATTTCAGAGTAAACAAATTGGCACGCCCGGTGGGACTTGTGCTTTAATTGAATCTTTTCTATCAAAAAATATTTTCGTTTGGATTTGCAAATTTCTATTTGTGCATTCTTTCTGGAAATTGCGTTAGTGCATGTTCTTGAGGAGTGGGAAAGTACTCCCTGAAATGGTTAGACCACCACCCAGAAATACAAACACAAATAATATGGAAAATGCAAATGTGAATGATAACAATGTGTCAGCGCCTTCGAGCGCATTGAACACTTCGAATGACGTTGTTGCGAATGTGACTGGAGCGACCATCTCCGCTCCCAGTTCTTCGACATTGGGCGTTACTATGCCTATCATTGCATCAACAACGATGCCTTTTACCACTGCAGGCCCTGCAGTTTCGATACCCCAAAATATAGGGAGCCAGCCATCCCCAGCAAGAGGAGGAGGCACAATGGGCTCTACGTTCAGTATGCCTTTTTCACAATATATGAATCAAGGCAACAGTAGGAATGTACCATATGGTATGCCTACATCACTGATGCAAGGGCTACAAACTAGCCCTTCATTATATTCAGAAACTGTGCCTGGCGCTTACTCGCCTACAAACCAACGTTTGGCCTCCAGTTCTGTTAATCGAAATGCAGTGCCACCATTAACTAATACATCCTTGATGTCTTTAAGGCAGCAAATGGATGAAAGTAATCATGATATGGTTAATATGTTGACACAGCAAATTGGTACAGTGTTTAATCCTTTGATACAAAATACTAACCAGTCTTATCAATTGTTAGCCACCCAGATGGGTAGGATGGCTGATTTCTTTGGGGCTCCACATGTCCCTAATCAACCAGTCCCCCAGATCCAGAATCTAGCACCCATACAAAACATCTAAATACCAAATAATGCTATGGTGCCTATGCCCAATAACTTACTGGTACAGCCTAATCAAGGACAATTACAAGTGGGTCCAATCGAACCACACGTTCAACCACAAGTACAACCACAAATCGAACCAAATCCAGGGATAGTCTTAGTAAATCGAAATCAAAATGCTGATGAAGTGGTTAGAAATGTCCAACAAAATAATTTAGGGGCACAAAATAACATAGCAAATTTGGTCGAAGCTATCTTAGTCCAAAATGGTTTGAATGTAGGTTTACATAGACCAAATTTTGTTTCTGCCTTGTCAGAGTATGTGCTTCGGACTGAACTACCAAGGGGTGTCAAAATCCCAAAATTCACTAAGTTCGCTGGTGACACTAGCGAATCAACCGTTGAGCACATTGCAAGATTTCTGACAGAAGCTGGAGACATAGCAAACAATGAAAATTTAAGGATGAAGTATTTCCCAAATTCTTTAACAAAAAATGCCTTTACATGGTTCACAACCCTCCCTCCACATTCCATACATAATTGGAATCAATTAGAGAGAGTTTTCCATGAACAATTTTACATGGGACAATCAAAAATAAGCCTTAAAGAATTAGCAAGTGTTCGACGTAAAGCGCCTGAGTCAATTGATGATTATCTCAATAGATTCAGACTTTTAAAGGCAAGGTGCTTCACCCAAGTCCCTGAACATGAATTAGTCGAAATGGCTGCTGGTGGCCTAGACTATTCGATTAGAAAGAAATTAGACACTCAGTATTTGAGGGACATGGCTCAGTTGGCTGATAGAGTTCGACAAGTCGAACGGCTAAAAGCTGAAAAGGCTAGGAATTCTAAATTTCATAAGAGGGAAAAGGTTGCATATGTCGAAGCAAACGACAGTGACCAAGAGTTCGATATCACTTATGAAGATATCGAAGACAATGAGGTTGATTTAGCAGAATTAAAACCTGGACCTCCTTATGTCTGTAAACTCCTTAAACCTTCGAATGGGAAAAATCCTGTTGAGCCTAAAAATGATAAATTTGTGTCTAAAACTTATACATTTGACATAACCAAATGTGATGAAATATTTGATTTATTAGTTACAGATGGCCAGATTATTGTTCCTAAGGGCTTAAACGTACCCCCAATCGAACAACAGAAGAAAAGGGGTTATTGTAAATTTCATAATTTCCTTGGCCATAAAACCTCACGTTGTATTCTTTTCAGGGATCTGGTCCAAAAGGCTCTCAATGAAGGGAGACTCAAGTTTGGTGAGAAACCAAAGGCCACTCAGGCGAATGTTGAAACACCTAAAGCTGTTGAAACTCTCTATGCGGAACCTCAAGGAATAATGATGGTCGAAGCCATGGAGGTATCTCAGGTGCAAGTTCAAGGCACTACAGCGAAAAGATGAAGGTTGTGTATCCTCAGACTGAAGAGGATCTGATCGATTTCTTGAACAGATGCAAACTCGAAAACAAGAATGTAATGCTGTGTCCTCGCTGCAGTGCAGTATGTGATAGAGAGGCTACTGAGGGCCTCAAGAAGTACCAGGTTGTCAACAAGGGGGCAACGCAAAACCAGCGTTTCGATAAAGGCAAGAGGATTATGGTGCAGTCGAACAACAACCAGAAATCTGGTCGAAAGAATACCTTTGTTCCTCCTGGTTCGATTCCTGTCGAAAAATGGATGCACCAGGGGCTCATAAGGTTCAACAAAGGAACTATGGAAGTAGGTGGTTCCAGTGGAATGAAGCAAGTTGGCCCACAGGAGGCTAATAAGTATTCTTACAGAAACAATTACAAGGGTAAGAATCCTATGACAAGGACCCAATGGCGCAGGTTTCAGCGTCAAAAGAAATTGGCCGAACAGAATCTGCAAACTGGCCAATATAAGGAAGTGTCCAGGAGGCCAGCAAAAGAAAGACTCTTTCCTCCAGTGGATGAAGATAAGATGGAAGATGAGGATCTGCTGGATTCTGAACCTGATTTCGATGTCATCTGCGTGGTATCCATCTTGCCATCTGAGTATGATGTCCAATCTGAAGTTACTGAGATCGAAGGTGAATTCGATCATCTTGATATGGCTGACCCAAAGCCAGTATGTTACTATGTGATGAACAATGGCTGCGTTGAGGAGCAATTAGCCTCTTTCGAGAAGCCAAGTCTTGGGATGAAAAGCCATCTCAAACCCCTTTTCATCAGAGCAAAGGTTGAAAATGTTGGGATCAACAAAGTGCTCATAGATGGGGGAGCAGCTGTCAACTTGATGCCTCAATCCACGCTCTACAGGATTGGGAAATATGACTCTGATCTATCTGCCCACAACATTGTGCTCTCTAATTATGAGGGCAAAACTGGCTATTCGTTGGGAGCCATACAAGTTGATGTTGCTGTAGGCAGTATAGTTCGACCAACTCTATTCCTGGTGGTACAATCCAAGGCTAACTTTAACTTGCTGTTAGGAAGGTGTCATACCCCATTTTTTGACTTATATTTTTTATGGGTGTTATATTTTTTATTACCTTTTATTATTTTATTATTGCTATAATATTTTATATCATCATCATTATCCTTAATATTATTATTGTTATGTTATTTTATTTTCCTTTAATAACATCATTATTATTTTATTACTATTAGTTTTTATCTTTTAATGTTATTAAGTTTTATTTACAATCATCATTTTCATTGTCATTACTATTTTTATTCATTATCATTGTCATTTGCATTTTTATCATTATTATTATTATTATATATTATTATTTATTTCCCCATTTTTACCTTTTATTTTTTAATACAAAAATAAAAAAAAGTGGAGTTCGCAGTGCGAACTCACCTTCGCACTGCGACCTCTGCGAAAATTCTGCAGATTTTTATATAGTTGTTTATCTTTTTTGCTTTCAACTACAATTATCATTAGTAGCATTATTACTTGCATTCTTGTTATTTTGTGACTGATTTGGTGCAGCAAGGCAAGATTTAATGTGTGACATTAAAGGTAAAAGGAAAGAAGAACTTTCTTCCAACCTTTCATGTGATCAAACAATTTGGCTATCCTTGGTCAGTTTTTGTCCCCCCAAATTGACCCCTCACCCAACCTAAACATGCCAGCCAGCTGCTTGATCCATTTCCTTCCCTTTTACCCTGCCAAAACCAGTCAATCCCAAGTGGTTTATGTTGCAAAAAAGCTGTGTGACATGCCCTGTTTTGACCTGAATTTCTTCCCCCACACATAAGCCCACATGCTGATTTTGATTCCCCCAATCTCCCTGTACATGGCAGTACACGTTTTGATTGTTTGACCTTCCAGGATTGCAAGGTTTGATCCCAAGAATCATCCCTTTTGGCAGCTGCCCTGTTTTACAGTTTTTACCATCATTACCTTCTAGAATCAATGGCATTTGTGGCTGAGATCAGTCAAGACCTTGCCCCTTGGCACAAGGCAAAGCAATTCCTATCCATTAGCATTAAATGCAAAGTGATCTAGCCTGAGTTTAGCTCATGATCAGCTAGTGTTTTAGGATTTTATTCATCATTGTTCATCATTACATAGATTGCATTTTTGCCTATAAAAGGGAATGCAAGGCACCAGGATTTCACAAATGAAACACACAACTGAAACACATTGAAAGCCAGTCAAAAACAGACCACTTCAGAGAGCTAACACACACGAAATTCACACCAAAAATCCCTTGCATTACAACACAAAATCAGTCCATCACAAACACTTTGAACCTTGTTCATAACCTTTCACAAAACAAGCAAGCTACTTCCAGTCTTGTTCAAGCATTGCTAGGAGTTCTGTAAGTCTCCTATAACCTTTCTTTTCTATTGTATTTGCTGTTTGCATATCTTGCTTTGTCCAATTTTGTTTTGTGAACCAAAACCTCCTTTGAACCTCAAAAAAGGACCTCAAAGGGGCCAAGCTTTAAAACTGTGTTTTTCTACCCTTTTTTCTTCCTTTTTGTCAAGTTTCTTAACCTCCTTTAGGTTCTGAATCTTGCTTAGAAGCAGTTTCTGAACTTCTGTTCAGAAACAGCTTCTGAGTTAAGAAATTCGCATACTTCGCAGAGCCAAGCCTTGCTCGCACTGCGAACACACCAGAACCTGACTTCGCAGAGCCAAGTTCTGGTTGCTCTGCGAAGTATGTGAAATTCAGAACATGAATCAGGCATTCAAATGTCAAATTTTTGGGATTCTAGCCCTTGATTCAGAACCTAAAGAGGGTTAAAACCATTTTGGTCCAAACCCAACTCATAATCATGCACAACTTTGAAGATTTCACAAGTTCGTGCGACAAAATTTGAATAACTTGTGAAACAAGTTATGTTCTTAATATTTTCAAAAAACCAAGTTTGAGCAGCAAGCTAAGTTCGTCTATTTCAAAAAAAAAACAAACTTGAACAACCACGTTGTTCATGATTTTCAATCTAAGCGCGAACTTAAGCCGAGTTCGCTCACTCTTTTTAACCAAGCTCGAATTGGGCCGAACCTGTGAACTTTCCAACGTTTTGCATGTTTTATGATTGTGTTTGCCATTCAAACTTGAACCAAACTTATTCTTGAGTTTCAATAACTTAAGCAACAAGTCACGTTCATGATTTTTAATAAAACCGAACAACAAATTTGTTCGTGTTTTCTTTTCTTTTACATGTATCCTTTTAAAGCTTTGGTTCCCTTTGAGATTCCTTAGAGTAACAAAACCAAACCTGAATGAAACGGGAATGGCTTGACGTATGTCTCCCCAAACCTCGATTGTACGAATGCGTGACGTATGTCTCGTCGCTCGGGCAATCGTCATTCCACCCTCGACGCGTCTAGCACGCTAAACTTTCCATTGGCCCCCTTGTGGCCATTTTTACCCTTTTCTTGGCCCTCGTGGTCAATCCGAACCTTTCGCGCCTTGCGCGTTTTATTTTTTATCTTTCACGCCTTGCGCGAATTTTTCGCCTCAGTGCGTTTGTCTTTTGTTTATTTATTTTAAAAAACATTCACGCCTTGCGCGATCTTATCGCCTAGCGTCCATCTTTCACCATTTTAAAACTTTGTACGCCTTCGTACGTTTTAAAACCTTTGCTCACGTCCGAGCGTAAAACTTTTTCATCAAATCATTTATTTTTATGCATTGTCGTCAGTGGCCAGCTCGGCAACAACCCGAGCAGCTGACTTTTACTTTCTTGTCGTCAATGGCCAGTTCGGCAGCAACCCGAGCAGTTGACATTTACTTTCATTACACTTTTCTTTTTTTTCAAACTTTTTTCGCTCGGACGCGATCAATCTTTTTTTAACTAAAACGAATCAACATACAAACGTTTTTCTACCAAAGAACTACGTACGCTTTGAATTCTCCGACTACCGGGAGATACGTAGGAGCAAGATCGACATCTTGTCAAGCCCATTAATAAAAAACTTGTTTTTCCCTTTTCGTTTGTTTTTATCTCTTTCTTTATCTCGCATTATGTTTTATATATATATATATTTCCTTTTACACATATTTAAACACGTAAGTAAAACATCGAACCATTTTAAGCCTAAGCCGACTAAGAGGTTCCCGTTGAGTACAACGGATGTGAGGGGTGCTAATACCTTCCCCTCGCATAATCGACTTTCGAACCTAAAATCTTTTTTCAAGGTAATTTAGAACTTTTTTCCTTTTTCCCCGAAAAATTAAAAGTTCAGTCGTAATTTAGAATTAGTGATTCAAAGCTTCCCCAATAGCTTGACATCCGAAATTCGACGCGACAGAAATGGCGACTTCACTGGGGACCATGCATAAAACACTTTGTTTTTGCATAAACGAGTCAAGCCTATCTCAGTCGGCTTTTAGGCTAATTTTGTTCATTTTACTTACGTATTTATGTTTTCTTGTCATTTTTGTCTTGTCTATTTTTATGCTCTTCATACATATATATATCATTTGTGCTTCATTTTCATATATATCTCAATTGTGGGGGTTACTTGAGCGATGTTACTCCACATTGTTCGGGTTAATGCCGGACGTGTGAGGCTCTCTACCCGAGCTCGAGAGAAAACTAAGTTAGAAGGAGGTTGTGTGCGGAAGCCCGCGTTGACGTATGTCCGTGAGGTAGGATGCCCAACCCCGCTTAGACGAGATTTTCATATGGAATTAATTGAAGTCATGTCGACGTATGTCCATAGACAACCCTAATTCCATATGAGATTGATGACTCTAGGGACCTCTTCTTAGGAATATCACCTTTAGAGCCTACACGTGAGGATGGGGGAAATTTTGAACATACATACCATACCATATGCATGCCATACATTTACATTCATAAAAATGATTTTTGCATATGCATTTTCAGAAAAAAAAGAGGGGCATATTTTTGTCATATACATCGCATGCTTTTACATTTACATCATTCATATCATGCATACATTTGTCTTCGAGTCCAAAACTCGATTCCCTTCTTACCAAGGATTTCTTACAATCCGCATTGAGTCTTCAGTGTTTGCATTTCGTTCGCAACACTATGTGTCAACCCTTCAAGAAAAGTGGATCGTCGTCCCAGAGCAACCCATGCATATAACACTAGACTCCCCGGTTGTACATGGGGCATGCCGTTCAACTTTGGTGAGGAATTCATCCCTATCCCCACTACTCTTCAAGAGTTTCCGGTACCTCAAACCGAGGTTACCTTCCCCCAGGCTACTGCGGCCTTTTCCCCATTTAACAAAAGTCCAATCATCATTGGCACAATTACAACCAAAGCCCGACCTAGCTTGGTATCCAATACAGTTTACGTTGACAAGCATTAAATACAAAAGTTATATCATACAGGTTGCGTTTTTAATGTGTTTATTCTGTGAATCATTTAGAACCAGCCAAAAATGTGAGGAAACCTCAAAATCATTTTTATATATGCAGGAGACCGGCATTTTTTGTTTAACTCGATTTTGTTATGTTAAATCTGAACGTTGTTTTAGATTGTATGAAAGCATTGATAGGATCAAGGCATTTTTTTGATATGAGTAAAAACACTTGACCACAAATAGCCCACCCTGTGAGTAGTGAGTATTTGTTAAACCCCTTTGAGCCTAATGAATCAGAATCATTAACTATGAACTGCCAATTTTCATAAGCTCAATTGCTTATTGAAATTGCCGAAGTTTGTAAAAAATTCAGTTCATAGTTAAATCATTTTGAATTCTGATAATTTTCTTTCATTTTTGAACCCCTAAACCATCATGATTATTGTCCCTTGCCAAAAGAGGAAGGAACATTCAATTAGGGTATCATCTTGAATTAAGTTGAAAAAAGGGAGGTTGTGTGTATCAAGCAATTGGTGAATTTCTTATTTGATCTTGACAACAAAAAAAAAGAGAAGAAAGAAAGAAAAACAAATCAAGAAATCTCAAAAGAGAAAGAAAAAAGAGAAAAATCAGTAAATCAAAAGGTTGTCAAGATCAAACAAAAGTATTTGCAAATCGCCAAAAGTTATGTGTGAAATAAGGAGGAGGTGTGTAATTAGAAAGAATGTTCCTTTCTTGGCCTTTTGAATTCAATTTCCCCACATATGACATTTCTTTTGTAACCCAGCCAAATTACAACCCTCAAAGACCTTGTGATCAATGCTTTTATGCTTTTAAAAACGATGATTAGATGGACACATAACTTGATCGGAATGTCGGCAAACTTGCCGGATGAGTGTTCATTACCCTCACAATTAATATTCAATTTGTTTTTTACTTAAATGTGTGATAGGCATGGTTCATCGATAAACATGTTTTTAACTTAAGCTGTATGATATAAACGTTGTGTTTAGTGCAACCTTGGAACATCAAAATTGCCAACCCAAAACAAAGCCCGACCTCGCTCGGCAACCAATCAAAAAGCCCAATATCCATTGGCAAACCCAAGCCCAATATCCATTGGCAAACCCAAGCCCAATATCCATTGGCAACCCAAAGCCCAATATTCATTGGCAACCCAAAGCCCAATATTCATTGGCAACCCAAAGCCCAATATTCATTGGCGACCCAAAGCCCAATATTCATTGGCAAACCCTAAGCCCAACCATGCTTGGCACCTAATCACAAGCAAAGCCCAATTTTCATTGGCACCTAACCAAACAAAGCCCGACCTCGCTCGGCAACCCATCACAAAGCCCAATATTCATTGGCAAACCCAAGCTCAATGTTCATTGGCAAACCCAAGCCCAATGTTCATTGGCAAACCAAAGCCCAATTTTCATTGGCATTCCCACATCCCATTCACAACCAAAACCCAACCATGCTTGGTAACCTACTCACACCCGAAGCCCAATTCTCATTGGCACCCACAATTTCAAACAAGGCCCAACCATGTTTGGCACTTCCCTCACAATTCACAAAAAGCCCAGTCGTCATTGGCATTCCTCACAATTTCCTACAAAAAACCCAATTGTCATTGGCACTCCCAAAAGCAATTCACAAAGCCCAACCATGCTTGGCACCCAATAATAACAAAAGCCCAAATACAATTACCAACCCAAAGCCCAATTTCCATTGGCGCTCACAAACCCCATTACCAAAGCCCAATTTTCATTGGCCCTTACAAACACAATCACAATCAAAGCCCGACCTCGCTCGGCACCAACCAAAGCCCGACCTCGCTCGGCAACCAACCAAAGCCCGACCTCGCTCGGCAACTAACCAAAGCCCGACCTCGCTCGGCAACCAACCAAAGCTCGACCTCGCTCGGCAACCAATCAAAAAGTCCGACCTCGCTCGGCATCCAATACCAACCAAAGCCCGACCTCGCTCGGCATCCAATCATATCCCCCAGTGGATTAAAACAATCTCCCCAGGAGGTATGTGTTCCTCATCAATGGTTACGGCTTTACCCCGTCAGTAGTTGGATGTATCCCATGTGGCATCATCCCCATTTAAGGTTACCGAGTGTTTGCAATGTGACGTCGGTCCACTTTTCATTTTACCAGTCTAATCTTGTCTCACCAAGTTTGTCGGTCGTACCCGGGCAAGAGCCCGAACTACATCGGTTTTGATCCCATTCGGGTATGTAGGCAAAGGACCTTGTCCTTCCAAACCAAACAAACAAAAATCAATAAAACATTTTCTTTCTTTGAACAACCTTTGTTCATCGGTCAAACAAATTCCCCAGGAAGTCAATGTTTGTGTAGTACCCTAATTTTGTCCTACGCATTTTAAAACAAAAAATCAAAAAAAATCAAAGAGGGGAAAAAGTCAAAAGTCAACAAAAGTCAACAGAAAAGTCAACATTTTAAAAATGATGACTTCGCACTGCGAAGCTCACTTCGCACTGCGAAGTCTGCGATTTTTCTGCAGATTTTTGGTTTCTTTGATTTAATTCCAGAATTTGTTGCATATCACTTCCATAATTATTTTAAGTAGCATTCATGGCTAATTGGGCCAAGCAAAGCCAGAGTTGAAGGACTTGCCATTAATGCCAAGGTTGGAAGCTTTTTCTTCCAACCTAGCATGTGACAAGCAAGTGGGCTTGCCCTTGGGCAGCTCTAGTCCCTCCCAGGTGACCTGCTAACCACCACAAGGTTGCCAGCCACCTGCTTGAGGACTTTCCTCCTGCTTGCTCCCCCAAAAACCAGTCAAACCAGCTGGATTTTTTCACTTGAAAAGCCATGATTGCCTACTCTGTTTTTGCAGCAGCTTTTCACCCTCTCACACCAGCCAATTATAGCCTTTTTCATCCCTCAATCTCTGCACATTACAGTGCACGTTTTTATTGACCAACCATTGAGATTGCAAGGATTGATCCCCAAGCATTAGCCAATTGCAAATCAGCTTTGTTCTTCATCATTACCTTCTAGAATTGGTTGAATTTGTGGCTGAAGTCAGGCTGAATCTTGCCCCTTGGTACAAGGCAAGGTTGCCTCTATCCATTAGCATTTAATGCAAAGGGATTCAGCTTGATCTTAGCCACAAAATCAGCTGAATTTTGGGATTGTGTAATGATGAAAAAGATTTGGTTTTGGCCTATAAATAGAAGGCAATGCCCAAGGATTCAAACACAGTTAACACAGCATTTTCAAGAGCAGAAACTCTACTCATTTTAGCCTACAAACCTCCACAAACAACCAGAAAAAAAAACCAATCCACACAAAGCTTTACAAAAGTTCAAAACCATCACCAATATTCAAAACCTTTGTGAAAGCCTTCAACCAAATCAAATCAAGTGCAGCTGGAGCTTTGCTAAGGAGTTCTGTAAGTTTCTAAGGCTTTATCTTGCATTTATAATCGTGTTTGCATAGCTATTTTGGCTCAAAACCATTTGATCCTAAAAAACCCCTTTTGAATTTCAAAGAAATCCCAAGGTTTTCAAAACATCAAAACTGGTTTGTCCAGCCTTTTTCATCCCAAAAACTCAAAGTTTTTCACCCACCTATAAGGTCCTGAGTGTGTTCAGAAGTTGTTTCTGAACAAAAGTTCAGAAACAGCTTCTGAACCCAAAATTTCGCATGCTTCGCAGTGCGAAGTCATGGTCGCAGTGCGACCATGACAGAACTCAGAATCTGAGTTTTTGTGTCAAAATGATCAATTTTTGAGGTTCTAGCCCCAGAGCTCAGAACCTAAGAGTTTTTAAACCCATGTTCTTCAAACCATAACAAGGATTTTGCATAATTTTGACAAAATCACAAGTTCGTATGACCATTTTGTGGATAACTTGCAAAGCAAGTTATGTTCCCAAACTTTCAAAACCACATGAACAAACAAGCTATGTTCATCATTTCAATCCAAACTTGAACAATAAATATTGTTCATGATGTTCAAAACTCAAAGATGAACATACACCGTTTACGTTCGCATTTTCGCAAAATGAGACGAACTTGCGCGTTTTTTTAGCAAATTTGCTAAACCTTCCCATTTTGGGTTTTCAAACCAAATGTTTTGACATACCTTGGGATTTCTAAAGGATTCAACCCAAAAACATGAATGAAAAAGGGATGGTGTGACGTATGTCTCTACATCGCCCCGATTGTACGAATGCGTGACGTATGTCTCGTCGCTCGGACAATCGTCATTCCCCTTTTTTCAATATGAACAACCCTAACCAATCCAAATCTTGGCCCCTTGGGGTCAATCCAAACCTTTTGGTCCCCCGTTGGCCATTAGACTCAACCCCTCGACTTGTTTGAGTCCACTCGGTCAATGTTTGACTTGTATGAGTCCATTGCACCTCCCTTGGTCCCATAGCGACCAATTCAACCCTTTACTCTAACGAACGTACCTTTTAACAATTCTAATGTGATTCACGAACAAACGCTTAATAAGTCTCCAAGCGCGAGCATACAAGCTACATTTTAATCGCAAGAATTCGGTTAAAACATCGTCCATTTAAAAACAACCAACACATGTACGTTTTTCTACCAAAGAACTACGTATGCTTTGAATTCTCCGACTACCGGGAGATACGTAGGAGCAAGATCGACATCTTGTCAAGCACAATAATAAAAACTTTTTTTCTTTCGTTTGTTTTTATCTCTTTTCCCCCCTTTATTATGTTTTTAACATAAATGAACATGCACGCAAAGTATTAAAAAAAAACAATTCAAGCTTTAACCAAATAGAAGGTTCCCGTTGAGTACAACGGACGTGAGGGGTGCTAATACCTTCCCCTTGCGTAATCGACTCCCGAACCCGACAATGGTTGCGATGACCTAATCCTTATCCTCATCGTCAAAAGGGTTTTATTATCGTTTCCCTTTACAACAAAAAAAACTTAAGGGTTTATCAACGTTCCCTTTACACAAAAACTTTGGTGGCGGCTTCACAAAGGCCCTCCGAGCGTTTGCGAACGACCTCGGAGGATTTGCGCGTCTTTTTCCCGAGGAAAAAAACGAGGTGCGCACAGCTGGCGACTTCACTGGGGACTTTTTCCCACTAGCGAGTCAAGCCTAACCTATTTGGCTTTTAAGCCAATTGTTTTTATTTTCTTTGCGCGCCATGTTTTTTATTTTTTCATACATGTCATATCTATGCTTTATGTTTATATTTGCTTTATTTTGCTTTATATTCATATCATATATATATCAAATGCGGGGGTTACTTGAGTGATGTTACTCCACATTGTTCGGGTTAATGCCGGACGTGTGAGGCTCTCTACCCGAGCTTGAGAAAAAAACTAAGTTAGAAGGAGGTTGTGTGCGGAAGCCCGCGTTGACGTATGTCCGTGAGGTAGGATGCCCAACCCCGCTTAGAGGAGATTTTCACGTGGAATTAATTGAAGTCATGTCGACGTATGTCCATAGACAACCCTAATTTCATGTGAGATCTATGATTCTAAGGACCTCTTCTTAGGAGATTTCACCATTTAGAGCCTACATGTGAGGATGGGGGGAAGTTCCGAACCTTCATCTACCAAACCCTTGCATTTCATAAACATTTGCATGCATGAATTTTTTTTTTTTTTTTTTTTTTCGCATAAACAAAAAAAAGGCATATTTTTGCATACTCATTGCATTCATACATTTTCATGCATTTCAAAGCAAAACCCACATCATTCCCTACCCAAAAAAAAAACAAAAACAAAAACAAAAAAGAGTACCCGACCCGGTGTACAGTAGCGTTTCGGATGAGATCCGAGCAACCGGAAGGCCATCGAAATTCTGGAAATCATTTCTTTGTCCAAGTAATTTATCTTGTTTTTCAAAAAAAAAATCATTTTGCTCTTCCCAAGGCAAATGATTAATTTTTATGGGACCCCCATATTTCAAATCATTTCCGTCATTAATAAATTTGCGGTTTATGTTCAAAAGAGTTCGTTTTTCTTTCGTTCTCAAATAAATTTTCGTAAACCCTACAAAAAAAATCATCATACACCAAAAAATAACACTGCTACGATCCCTTTTGACTTCAATCTTCGAATTAACCAAACGGAAGATGATAATAAGGACGATTTTGAACCTCCTGAAGGATTGTCCCGACTTGGGGATCAAGAGGATAGGGTAATACAACCTCACCAAGAGAGCCCTCAAAAGAATGGCACTACAGTTTTCCCTCTGCCGGGGCACACTCTACAAGAGAAATTAGGTCTTACTCAGATGTGCGGATAAACGTGAAGCAGTCATGCTCACCGAAGAAATCCATGAGGAGTCCTTCCAAACCCATGCCAAGACATGTCACAAGTGACAAAATTATGCCAACAAGGGGCACATACCACAAACACCTCTGAATGTCATGACATCACCCTAGCCTTTTTCTATGTGGGGCATAAACATATTCGGAATGATTGAGCCAAAGGCTTCAAAAGGGCACCAGTTCATACTAGCTGCCATCAACTGTTTCACCAAATGGGTCGAAGCAGCTTCCTATGCAAACATGACCAAACAAGTGGTCGCCCAACTCATCAAAAAAAAAAGAAACCATTTGCCGTTACGGCACTCCCCACAAATTCCCACAAAAAGCCAAGTCATCATTGGCATTCCTCACATCTCCAACAAAAGACCAATTTTCATTGGCACACACAATTTCCAAACAAAAAGCCCAATTTCCATTGGCAATCACAAACCCCACTTCCAATAAAAGCCCAATTGTCATTGGCATTCCCATCCAAAAAAAACACACAAAAGCCCGACCTTGCTCGGAAGCCAAAAAAACAAAAGCCCGACCTCGCTTGGCATCCAAACAAAAGCCCGACCTTGTTCGGCATCCCATCACAAAAGCCCGACCTTGCTCGGAAGCCAAAAAAACAAAAGCCCGACCTCGCTCGGCATCCAAACACCCAAAAGCCCAATTTTCATTGGCACTCACAAACATATTCCCAAATACCATTTCCAATAAAAGCCCAATTTTCATTGGCCCTTACAAACACAATCACACATAAAGCCCAATTTTCATTGGCATCTCAACTCCAATCACAAAAGCCCGACCTCGCTCGGCAACCAAAAACAAAAAGTCCGATCTTGTTCGGCATCCAAACACCCAAGACCCAATTTCCATTGGCATTCAAACACAAACAAGGTTCGACCAACTAAACCCCATAAAAGAGAAACACCTCACAGCATTGGGGCATGGACAACTCGACAAGAAAGTTCATTCTCAAGAATTTAGAGAAGAAGACTTAATGCTTGAAAAAGGTATTACCCATCCACAAGGATCCCCCTATCAATAAACTCCGGCGCAGTCAAAAAAATATATATGCCAAAAAGAAAAAAGAGCTCGCTAAATCAAAAACCTGAAAAGGGCGGTTTCGGCAATAGAGAGCGTCCTGGTAGATCGAAAACCTGAAAAGGCGGTCTAGGCAAAAATTAAGGACATCAAAAAAGGAAATATACCCCAGTGGACTGAAAACTCGAAAGAGCGGTCCAGGTAAAAGTTAGGGGTTTCAAAAAAAAAAAGGCAAAAGACTGCGGCACGTGAGGTCCGGACAGAATTCGAGAGGGAAAGAATCAACCTCATTATCATCTTTCAAAAACGAGTTATTTCGAAGTCATAGGGAAAGTAGCACGTGAAACCCAAGCAAGTCTTCATTTGCCTTTTTGTTTCTTCCTTTTTCTCTATCTCAGTAATCACCTCTTATAGGGATTACATTTTCACGAATAGTTACCCATACAAGGGACTAAGTTTCGTTGAATCAAAATCATTTTTAAAAAAAAAAAAAAACCTTTTCATTGTTATGCGTCCTTACTTGCTCATAAAATGTGCTTTTATTCATGATAGATAATGCATTGAAATATGGGAAATAAAAAAAAACTTGCAAAAAAATGTGTGTGTTTTTTTACTTGGACTTTAAATGTCGAAAGAATTTTGTTGGTCTCCGGCATTGCATCAGAGGACTCAAAACTTGAAGCTCTGCATCAATCATTTTAAGACTCATGCTCTTCAGCAGAAATAATTGCGTAGCTCACGGCGCGTAAAACGCAAAGATCCCGAGGGTCGGAGGAACAAATTTCCCCAAATAAAGCTCACCCCCATACATCTTTTTCATCCACTAAGGCCGGATATCGATCATGCTTCCAAAATGATCCTTATATCCCCAGTGAGATCCAACCAAAATCAAAAGCCCGACCTCGCTCGGCAACCAAAATCAAAAGCCCGACCTCGCTCGGCAACCAAAATCAAAAGCCCGACCTCGCTCGGCCGCCAAAATCAAAAAGCCCGACCTCGCTCGGCCACCAAAAAAAAAAAAAACAAAAGCCCGACCTCGTTCGGCAACCAATCAAACCACAAAGTCCAATTTTCATTGGCAAACCAAAGAACTACGTAAGCTTTGAATTCTCCATCCCACCAGGAGATACGTAGGAGCAGGATCATCATCTTGTCAAGCACAACAAAACAAAGCCCAATTTTCATTGGCCCACAATAAAGCCCAATTTTCATTGGCCCACAATAAAGCCCAATTTTCATTGGCCCACAATAAAGCCCAAATTTTATTGATATTCCCCAGGGAGTCTCAACCCAAAACAAAAAGTCCAATCATTATTGGCAAACCCGCACAAATCTTCGGGCTTAGGCTCGAACTACACCGGTTTTGATCCCATTTGGGTATGTAGGCAAAGGACCTCGTCCTTCCAAACCGACCAACCAAAAAAACAAACAAAACACAAAAAGAGAGCCCAACCACAACCGCAACCACAACCAAGATCGACTTTGCTCGGCACTCAACCAACCTCCCACACATCATGCATATACAAATCATTCATACACATGCATTTCATATCATGCCATGCATCCTCAACAAGGATTCTCCAGTGAGTATCACATATTCACCAGCATCCATCAACATTCAACCAGGGGCACCTATTTAGGGTAAGACCACAGCTCGTTAGGAATCGACATTCAGAAGCAGTGCCTGAATAAGATTACCTAGCTTAGGTATCGACCTCTAGAAGCAGTACCTAGAGTAGATCACCTCCCCCAGTGTATCGACCTTCAGTGTTAGCGGCTGAATAAGATCACAGCTCGTTAGGAATCAACATTCAGAAGCAGTGCCTGAATAGGATTACCTAGCTTAGGTATCGACCTCTAGAAGCAGTACCTAGAATAGATCACCTCCATCAATGTTCGACCTCTAGAAGCAGTACCTAGAGTAGATCACCTCCCTCGACGTTCCACCTCTGGAAGCAGTGCCTAGAGAAGATCACCATCCTCAGGAATCGACTTCTAGTGACAGTGCCTAGATAAGATTACCTTTATCCCCCAGTGGATCTACCTCCAGTGTTAGCGGCTGGATACGATCAACCCCTACCAACCATTGCATTTGCATTTCGCGAAGGACAAAATTCGGGTCCTTCTTTTTACTTAATTGATCTTCGCAAAGAGTTCATGAGATGCCCTCGGCACTCACGCACTCTATGCGAAGACACAATTAAGTAGGGGCAGCTGTAGTACCCTAATTTTGTCCTACGCATTTTAAAACAAAAAATCAAAAAAAAATCAAAGAGGGGAAAAAGTCAAAAGTCAACAAAAGTCAACAGAAAAGTCAACATTTTAAAAATGATGACTTCGCACTGCGAAGCTCACTTCGCACTGCGAAGTCTGCGATTTTTCTGCAGATTTTTGGTTTCTTTGATTTAATTCCAGAATTTGTTGCATATCACTTCCATAATTATTTTAAGTAGCATTCATGGCTAATTGGGCCAAGCAAAGCCAGAGTTGAAGGACTTGCCATTAATGCCAAGGTTGGAAGCTTTTTCTTCCAACCTAGCATGTGACAAGCAAGTGGGCTTGCCCTTGGGCAGCTCTAGTCCCTCCCAGGTGACCTGCTAACCACCACAAGGTTGCCAGCCACCTGCTTGAGGACTTTCCTCCTGCTTGCTCCCCCAAAAACCAGTCAAACCAGCTGGATTTTTTCACTTGAAAAGCCATGATTGCCTACTCTGTTTTTGCAGCAGCTTTTCACCCTCTCACACCAGCCAATTATAGCCTTTTTCATCCCTCAATCTCTGCACATTACAGTGCACGTTTTTATTGACCAACCATTGAGATTGCAAGGATTGATCCCCAAGCATTAGCCAATTGCAAATCAGCTTTGTTCTTCATCATTACCTTCTAGAATTGGTTGAATTTGTGGCTGAAGTCAGGCTGAATCTTGCCCCTTGGTACAAGGCAAGGTTGCCTCTATCCATTAGCATTTAATGCAAAGGGATTCAGCTTGATCTTAGCCACAAAATCAGCTGAATTTTGGGATTGTGTAATGATGAAAAAGATTTGGTTTTGGCCTATAAATAGAAGGCAATGCCCAAGGATTCAAACACAGTTAACACAGCATTTTCAAGAGCAGAAACTCTACTCATTTTAGCCTACAAACCTCCACAAACAACCAGAAAAAAAAAACCAATCCACACAAAGCTTTACAAAAGTTCAAAACCATCACCAATATTCAAAACCTTTGTGAAAGCCTTCAACCAAATCAAATCAAGTGCAGTTGGAGCTTTGCTAAGGAGTTCTGTAAGTTTCTAAGGCTTTATCTTGCATTTATAATCGTGTTTGCATAGCTATTTTGGCTCAAAACCATTTGATCCTAAAAAACCCCTTTTGAATTTCAAAGAAATCCCAAGGTTTTCAAAACATCAAAACTGGTTTGTCCAGCCTTTTTCATCCCAAAAACTCAAAGTTTTTCACCCACCTATAAGGTCCTGAGTGTGTTCAGAAGTTGTTTCTGAACAAAAGTTCAGAAACAGCTTCTGAACCCAAAATTTCGCATGCTTCGCAGTGCGAAGTCATGGTCGCAGTGCGACCATGACAGAACTCAGAATCTGAGTTTTTGTGTCAAAATGACCAATTTTTGAGGTTCTAGCCCCAGAGCTCAGAACCTAAGAGTTTTTAAAACCCATGTTCTTCAAACCATAACAAGGATTTTGCATAATTTTGACAAAATCACAAGTTCGTATGACCATTTTGTGGATAACTTGCAAAGCAAGTTATGTTCCCAAACTTTCAAAACCACATGAACAAACAAGCTATGTTCATCATTTCAATCCAAACTTGAACAATAAATATTGTTCATGATGTTCAAAACTCAAAGATGAACATACACCGTTTACGTTCGCATTTTCGCAAAATGAGACGAACTTGCGCGTTTTTTTAGCAAATTTGCTAAACCTTCCCATTTTGGGTTTTCAAACCAAATGTTTTGACATACCTTGGGATTTCTAAAGGATTCAACCCAAAAACATGAATGAAAAAGGGATGGTGTGACGTATGTCTCTACATCGCCCCGATTGTACGAATGCGTGACGTATGTCTCGTCGCTCGGACAATCGTCATTCCCCTTTTTTCAATATGAACAACCCTAACCAATCCAAATCTTGGCCCCTTGGGGTCAATCCAAACCTTTTGGTCCCCCGTTGGCCATTAGACTCAACCCCTCGACTTGTTTGAGTCCACTCGGTCAATGTTTGACTTGTATGAGTCCATTGCACCTCCCTTGGTCCCATAGCGACCAATTCAACCCTTTACTCTAACGGACGTACCTTTTAACAATTCTAATGTGATTCACGAACAAACGCTTAATAAGTCTCCAAGCGCGAGCATACAAGCTACGTTTTAATCGCAAGAATTCGGTTAAAACATCGTCCATTTAAAAACAACCAACACATGTACGTTTTTCTACCAAAGAACTACGTATGCTTTGAATTCTCCGACTACCGGGAGATACGTAGGAGCAAGATCGACATCTTGTCAAGCACAATAATAAAAACTTTTTTTCTTTCGTTTGTTTTTATCTCTTTTCCCCCCTTTATTATGTTTTTAACATAAATGAACATGCACGCAAAGTATTAAAAAAAAACAATTCAAGCTTTAACCAAATAGAAGGTTCCCGTTGAGTACAACGGACGTGAGGGGTGCTAATACCTTCCCCTTGCGTAATCGACTCCCGAACCCGACAATGGTTGCGATGACCTAATCCTTATCCTCATCGTCAAAAGGGTTTTATTATCGTTTCCCTTTACAACAAAAAAAACTTAAGGGTTTATCAACGTTCCCTTTACACAAAAACTTTGGTGGCGGCTTCACAAAGGCCCTCCGAGCGTTTGCGAACGACCTCGGAGGATTTGCGCGTCTTTTTCCCGAGGAAAAAAACGAGGTGCGCACAGTTTGTTCCATTCTCACAAGCCCAATTACCATTGGCATCGGAGCTGGATATCGATCATGCTTCCAAAATGATCCTTATATCCCCAGTGAATTCACGAGCGAAGCCCAATCTTATTGGCATACCCCCAGTGGAGTCTTACATCATCCAAGCCCGACTTTGCTCGGCATTCAAACCATAGTTCCCCAGCGTCCCACGTGATGTCTGTCATCCCCCAGGTCAGCATAATTCATGCAGCATATCATAATCATTCATTAGCATGCATCTCACATCAAGGGGCAATTCCTTAACAAACAAGTTGGGTATCCCCAGTACAAATTCATTCCTCACATGACGTCCTCAGTGACAGTCGTACATTCATGCATTCATACATATGCATACAGCATGTCATACATGGTTATTTCTAACCATCATGAGTCTCACCAAACAATCGCGAGCAATTCGTGAATTCTTTTTCCCAGTGTCATCCCCAGTTCGTCTGGTTCAGAGATGTCATCCTTTTATGCCAAGTTGCAGTTCAAACGAACAGCTTGCGCGTCTCTTTGTCAAGTTTTTACGCCAAGTGGCAGTTCTTTAATGAACAGCTTGTGCGTACTCCCCAGTGTTGTGCCAAGTGGCAAGTTCTTCAATGAACAGCTTGTGCATTCTTTCTCCCCGATTGAAGGGGCATTTTTTGTAAGGAACGGCTTGTCAGCCGCATCCCCAGTATCGTCAGTGGCAAGTTCGGTAACCATCCGAACAGCTGACATCTTTCACATTTATTTTCCTATCGTCAATGGCAAGTTCGGCAACATCCGAACAGTTGACATTTATTTTCCTGTCGTCAATGGCAAGTTCGGCAACATCCGAACAGTTGACATTTATTTTCCTGTCGTCAATGGCAAGTTCGGCAACATCCGAACAGTTGACATTTATTTTCCTGTCGTCAATGGCAAGTTCGGCAACATCCGAACAGTTGACATTTATTTTCCTGTCGTCAATGGCAAGTTCGGCAACATCCGAACAGTTGACATTTATTTTCCTGTCGTCAATGGCAAGTTCGGCAACATCCGAACAGTTGACATTTTATTTCCCGTCGTCAATGGCAAGTTCGGTAACCATCCGAACAGTTGACATTCTTTTCATTCTTTTGTCGCCAGTGGCCAGTTCGGCAACAACCCGAACAGCTGGCATTTACCTTTTCATTCTTTGTTGTCAGCGGCAGTTCGGCGACCACCCGAACAGCTGACACCTATCCCCAGTGTGGTCTTCCTTTCTATCATCTTTTGCATCCATAGTTACATTACAAGCATTCATAACATTTGCATTGCATGCATTTATAGCATTTATAACTCGGGAAAATATTTAGTCAAAAAATGGCGTACTCTATATTTAAGTCTCTTCGGCCCGTCCATTTCAAATCACATTTTCAACCTCCGGGACGAAGAAACTTAAATAGGGGCATCTGTCATACCCCATTTTTTGACTTATATTTTTTATGGGTGTTATATTTTTTATTACCTTTTATTATTTTATTATTGCTATAATATTTTATATCATCATCATTATCCTTAATATTATTATTGTTATGTTATTTTATTTTCCTTTAATAACATCATTATTATTTTATTACTATTAGTTTTTATCTTTTAATGTTATTAAGTTTTATTTACAATCATCATTTTCATTGTCATTACTATTTTTATTCATTATCATTGTCATTTGCATTTTTATCATTATTATTATTATTATATATTATTATTTATTTCCCCATTTTTACCTTTTATTTTTTAATACAAAAATAAAAAAAAGTGGAGTTCGCAGTGCGAACTCACCTTCGCACTGCGACCTCTGCGAAAATTCTGCAGATTTTTATATAGTTGTTTATCTTTTTTGCTTTCAACTACAATTATCATTAGTAGCATTATTACTTGCATTCTTGTTATTTTGTGACTGATTTGGTGCAGCAAGGCAAGATTTAATGTGTGACATTAAAGGTAAAAGGAAAGAAGAACTTTCTTCCAACCTTTCATGTGATCAAACAATTTGGCTATCCTTGGTCAGTTTTTGTCCCCCCAAATTGACCCCTCACCCAACCTAAACATGCCAGCCAGCTGCTTGATCCATTTCCTTCCCTTTTACCCTGCCAAAACCAGTCAATCCCAAGTGGTTTATGTTGCAAAAAAAGCTGTGTGACATGCCCTGTTTTGACCTGAATTTCTTCCCCCACACATAAGCCCACATGCTGATTTTGATTCCCCCAATCTCCCTGTACATGGCAGTACACGTTTTGATTGTTTGACCTTCCAGGATTGCAAGGTTTGATCCCAAGAATCATCCCTTTTGGCAGCTGCCCTGTTTTACAGTTTTTACCATCATTACCTTCTAGAATCAATGGCATTTGTGGCTGAGATCAGTCAAGACCTTGCCCCTTGGCACAAGGCAAAGCAATTCCTATCCATTAGCATTAAATGCAAAGTGATCTAGCCTGAGTTTAGCTCATGATCAGCTAGTGTTTTAGGATTTTATTCATCATTGTTCATCATTACATAGATTGCATTTTTGCCTATAAAAGGGAATGCAAGGCACCAGGATTTCACAAATGAAACACACAACTGAAACACATTGAAAGCCAGTCAAAAACAGACCACTTCAGAGAGCTAACACACACGAAATTCACACCAAAAATCCCTTGCATTACAACACAAAATCAGTCCATCACAAACACTTTGAACCTTGTTCATAACCTTTCACAAAACAAGCAAGCTACTTCCAGTCTTGTTCAAGCATTGCTAGGAGTTCTGTAAGTCTCCTATAACCTTTCTTTTCTATTGTATTTGCTGTTTGCATATCTTGCTTTGTCCAATTTTGTTTTGTGAACCAAAACCTCCTTTGAACCTCAAAAAAGGACCTCAAAGGGGCCAAGCTTTAAAACTGTGTTTTTCTACCCTTTTTTCTTCCTTTTTGTCAAGTTTCTTAACCTCCTTTAGGTTCTGAATCTTGCTTAGAAGCAGTTTCTGAACTTCTGTTCAGAAACAGCTTCTGAGTTAAGAAATTCGCATACTTCGCAGAGCCAAGCCTTGCTCGCACTGCGAACACACCAGAACCTGACTTCGCAGAGCCAAGTTCTGGTTGCTCTGCGAAGTATGTGAAATTCAGAACATGAATCAGGCATTCAAATGTCAAATTTTTGGGATTCTAGCCCTTGATTCAGAACCTAAAGAGGGTTAAAACCATTTTGGTCCAAACCCAACTCATAATCATGCACAACTTTGAAGATTTCACAAGTTCGTGCGACAAAATTTGAATAACTTGTGAAACAAGTTATGTTCTTAATATTTTCAAAAAACCAAGTTTGAGCAGCAAGCTAAGTTCGTCTATTTCAAAAAAAAAACAAACTTGAACAACCACGTTGTTCATGATTTTCAATCTAAGCGCGAACTTAAGCCGAGTTCGCTCACTCTTTTTAACCAAGCTCGAATTGGGCCGAACCTGTGAACTTTCCAACGTTTTGCATGTTTTATGATTGTGTTTGCCATTCAAACTTGAACCAAACTTATTCTTGAGTTTCAATAACTTAAGCAACAAGTCACGTTCATGATTTTTAATAAAACCGAACAACAAATTTGTTCGTGTTTTCTTTTCTTTTACATGTATCCTTTTAAAGCTTTGGTTCCCTTTGAGATTCCTTAGAGTAACAAAACCAAACCTGAATGAAACGGGAATGGCTTGACGTATGTCTCCCCAAACCTCGATTGTACGAATGCGTGACGTATGTCTCGTCGCTCGGGCAATCGTCATTCCACCCTCGACGCGTCTAGCACGCTAAACTTTCCATTGGCCCCCTTGTGGCCATTTTTACCCTTTTCTTGGCCCTCGTGGTCAATCCGAACCTTTCGCGCCTTGCGCGTTTTATTTTTTATCTTTCACGCCTTGCGCGAATTTTTCGCCTCAGTGCGTTTGTCTTTTGTTTATTTATTTTAAAAAACATTCACGCCTTGCGCGATCTTATCGCCAAGCGTCCATCTTTCACCATTTTAAAACTTTGTACGCCTTCGTACGTTTTAAAACCTTTGCTCACGTCCGAGCGTAAAACTTTTTCATCAAATCATTTATTTTTATGCATTGTCGTCAGTGGCCAGCTCGGCAACAACCCGAGCAGCTGACTTTTACTTTCTTGTCGTCAATGGCCAGTTCGGCAGCAACCCGAGCAGTTGACATTTACTTTCATTACACTTTTCTTTTTTTTCAAACTTTTTTCGCTCGGACGCGATCAATCTTTTTTTAACTAAAACGAATCAACATACAAACGTTTTTCTACCAAAGAACTACGTACGCTTTGAATTCTCCGACTACCGGGAGATACGTAGGAGCAAGATCGACATCTTGTCAAGCCCATTAATAAAAAACTTGTTTTTCCCTTTTCGTTTGTTTTTATCTCTTTCTTTATCTCGCATTATGTTTTATATATATATATATTTCCTTTTACACATATTTAAACACGTAAGTAAAACATCGAACCATTTTAAGCCTAAGCCGACTAAGAGGTTCCCGTTGAGTACAACGGATGTGAGGGGTGCTAATACCTTCCCCTCGCATAATCGACTTTCGAACCTAAAATCTTTTTTCAAGGTAATTTAGAACTTTTTTCCTTTTTCCCCGAAAAATTAAAAGTTCAGTCGTAATTTAGAATTAGTGATTCAAAGCTTCCCCAATAGCTTGACATCCGAAATTCGACGCGACAGAAGGGAATGGATCCACGGAGTTGGGGCTGTACCATCTACTCTCCACTAGAAACTTATTATTTGGAGGGAGGATGGGATTGTTGAAAACATAGAGGCAGATCAAAGCTTCTACAAGTCAGAGGTTGACATTGTCACTCCACAAACCTTTGACAAAAATTTGGCTAATATAGCACCTTGTGGTGACAAGGACTCTGCTTTCGAGCCAAGTGACAATGTTATCCATTCTGTCAAGCTCCATCCTGCCCATGGCTTTATATGGGAGAGAGAAGAAATTAGTGTTGTTTCTTCTGAAGATGGAGTCATTCCACCAACTGGGTGGAATATATATGAAGATTACTATGACTGAGGCCACTGCATGGGCCAGGATTACGGCTTATATGGCCGAAAATAGATTAAATACGGCCCTTGAGGCTGAGTTTCAACAAAATATGGCAGTGGAAGCCAAGATCGAAGATCAGGAAGTCAAAGAAACAAAGGATCGACGACTTGACTGCATTTATGACGATGAGCCGCTGGGGTTCGAGAAGGATCCTATGAGTGAGGCGCCAAAAATGCAGGCGCAAGATCCTTTGGAGGAGATCGATATTGGATATGGCCCAATTAAAAGGCCAACTTATATCAGCGCCAATATCACTTCAAGTCTAAAAGAAAAGCTGGTGCTTCTTCTTAAAGAATTCAAAGACTGCTTTGCGTGGGATTACAACGAAATGCCTGGGCTAAGCAGAGAAATGGTCGAACTAAAACTACCTATTAAAGAAGGAAAGAGGCCAGTGAAACAATTACCAAGAAGGTTCGCACCAGAAATCATGTCCAAGATCAAGGATGAGATCGAAAGGCTGCTGAGGTGTAAATTCATCAGAGCTGCCAGGTATGTCGAATGGTTAGCAAATATAGTCCCTGTTATTAAAAAAAATGGAACTCTTAGAGTATGCATAGATTTTAGGGATTTAAATAATGCTACACCTAAAGATGAATATGCTATGCCAGTAGCAGAAATGTTAGTAGATTCAGCAGCTGGCTTCGAATTTTTAAGTATGTTAGATGGTTATTCTGGTTATAACCAAATATTTATTGCTGAAAATGATGTGTCAAAAACAGCATTTCGATGCCCTGGTGCATTAGGCACTTATGAATGGGTTGTTATGCCTTTTGGCTTGAAAAATGCTGGGGCCACTTATCAAAGGGCCATGAATTCTATGTTCCATGATTTTATAGACACATTCATGCAAGTTTATATAGATGATATAATCATCAAATCTTCGTCCGAAGACAGCCATTTGGATTACCTTAGGCAGTCTTTCGAACGGATGAGGAAACATGGATTAAAAATGAATCCATTAAAGTGTGCTTTTTGTGTGCATGCAGGAGATTTCCTTGGTTTTGTGGTGCATAAAAAAGGCATCGAGATAAACCAGAACAAGACAAAGGCTATTCTTGAGACAAAGCCTCCTTCGACCAAGAAACAGCTTCAATCTTTGCTAGGGAAAATCAACTTCTTGAGAAGATTCATTTCGAATTTAAGTGGCAAAGCTCAAACCTTTTCTCCATTGCTTCGACTCAAGAAAGATGAACCATTCAAATGGGATGAAGAGCATCAAAAGGCTTTCGATGAAATTAAAGAGTATTTGATTAAGCCTCCTGTACTAATGCCTCCTAGTCGAAGTAAAGATATGAAGTTGTACATTGCTGCGTCTGACAAGACCATTGGGAGCATGTTGGCTCAGGAAGATGAAAATGGCGTGGAACATGCAATTTATTATCTTAGTCGTGTATTAAATGATGCAGAAACTAGATATACTGCCATAGAAAAACTTTGTCTTTGTTTGTATTTCTCTTGTATTAAACTTAAGCAATATATAAAACCTGTTGATGTCTATGTGTATTCTCATTATGATATTATTAAACACATGTTATCGAAGCCTATTTTACACAGTAGAATTGGAAAGTGGGCTTTAGCATTAACAAAATATTCTTTAACTTACAAGCCCTTGAAATCTGTTAAGGGTCAAATTGTGGCAGATTTTATTGTAGATCACTCAGTGATCGAAATGCCTCAAGACTATGTAGAAACTGAACCTTGGATTTTGTATTTCGATGGTTCTAAACATAAACATGGAACTGGGATTGGAATCTTAATAATATCCCCCACAAAAGTCCCAACTAAGTTCAAATATAAGATTAAAGGTCTTTGCTCAAATAATGAGGCTGAATATGAAGCTTTAATCACAGGCCTTGAAATTTTAATTAGCTTGGGGGCAAGAAATGTTAACATAAGGGGTGATTCAGAGTTAGTGTTGAGACAATTAACACAAGAATACAAATGTGTGAAAGAACACTTAGCAAGATATTTTGTTATAGCAAGTTCTCTTCTGAATCATTTCGATTATATTAATGTTGAACATGTACCTCGACTAGAAAACCAAGAAGCAAATGATTTAGCCCAAATAGCTTCAGGGTACAAATTGTCGAAGGAAAAGTTAACTCAGCTGATCGAAATAAAAGATAAACTGGTGTTACAAGAGCCATTGAGCACTGCATTATCAATGCCAAAACTTGTGGGGGCAAGTACACCACAAGGTAGTGAAGATGAAAACGTAGATGATCTTCAGGAAAAAATTCAAATTTTGGCCATTGACAATATGTTGGATAATGATTGGAGAAAATCCATTGTTGAATATTTGGAAAATCCAACAGGTAACGTGGCTCGAAAGATCAAATATAGGGCTTTGAACTACGTGATTATGGGAAATGAATTATTTAAAAAGACTGCAGAAGGAATTTTATTAAAATGCCTAAGTGAATCAGAAGCATATTTAGCAGTTTCCCATGTTCACAGTGGTGCTTGTGGATCACATCAAGCAGGCCATAAAATGAAATGGCTTTTATTTCGACAAGGTTTATATTGGCCGTCTATGTTAAAGGACTGCATAGAATTTGCTAAAGGCTGTCAAGAATGCCAAAAGCATGCAGGGATACAGCATGTACCTGCTAGTGAGTTACACTCCATAATCAAACCTTGGCCTTTCAGAGGATGGGCTCTGGATCTAATCGGTGAGGTTAAGCTTGCTTCGTCTAAAAACCAACGGTACATTTTAGTTGGAATAGATTATTTTACTAAATGGATTGAAGCAGTGCCTTTACCAAATGTCGATCAGGAGGCGGTAATTAGTTTTATTCAAAACCATATTATTTATAGGTATGGTATTCCTGAAACAATTACCACTGATCAAGGTTCAGTCTTTACTGGACGAAAGATGCAAGAATTTGCTCAAGAAACTGGCTTTCGATTATTAACCTCAACACCATATTACGCGCAAGCAAATGGTCAAGTCGAAGCAGCCAATAAAATTATCATTAACTTGATTAAAAAACATATTGCCCAAAAACCAAAAAATTGGAATAAAACGTTGGATCAAGTTTTATGGGCATGTAGAAATTCTCCTAAGGAATCAACTGGCACTACCCCATTTCGACTAACGTTTGGTCATGATGCTGTACTTCCAGTCGAAATACATTTGCAATCAGCCAGAATACAAAAACAAATGGACATACCAATTGATCATTATTGGGAAATGATGTCAGATGAGTTGGTTGATTTAGATGAGGAGAGATTAAGAGCATTAGAAGTCTTGACTAGGCAAAAGGAAAGAGTTGCAAAAGCTTATAACAAGAAAGTAAAGTCAAAAACTTTTAATGTTGGAGACTTGGTGTGGAAAGTCATCCTGCCCATGGATAGAAAAGATCGAACCCTGGGCAAGTGGTCCCCAAATTGGGAAGGACCATTTAAGGTAGTTCAGATTTATTCGAACGGTGCTTATGAGTTAGAGGAATTAACTCCTGATCAACGTACCTTGAGCATAAATGGTTAGTATTTGAAAAGATATAGACCAGCGCTGCAAGAGATTCGAATAAATCAAGAATAGTTCGAAAAATAAATAACTAAAGTGGCAACTAGCGAAGATGCCAATAAAATCAAACATTCGAATTAAAAATGGTGGGTTTCATCCCTCATCATACAAAGATCTTATCTTGGATTTTTTACCCATCATAAAAATGCTAAGACTTTATTCGAATTACAAAAGAAAAAGTGGCACGTTAATCTTGAATGGGCCTTCATCTAAAAGAAAAGTGACGCGTTGATCTTGAAGGGGCCTTCATTTCGAATCCACTTCTGAGTCTGACGAACGAAGATATTCCTTGTTTTCATCATAAGTCGAAAGGAATTCTGCCCAATCAGGGTCCGTACTATCAGACTCTGAGGAAGAAATCTCTGGTTGAGCCTTTGAAGGTGTTTTCCCTTCAGGAGGAGGGGGAGCTCTACAGGTTCTTGAGCTTTCGCCCTTGGAAGAGGGTTTCTTGGTCTTCTTTGAGGAATCAGCAGTCTTTTTGTTGTCCTTCTTTGCAGATGTTGCTTTCTTTTTATCGGTGTTCTTCGCAATTTGTTTGCCTTTACCCATGTTTCTCTTTTAAAATTGGTGATAGGGGCTATATTATTATGACTTGCAGAGTGGAGTAAGTAAAATGGATAGAGAATGACCATATATATAATGGTAGAATCATTAATGATTCTTCAACCGTTTCCTAATTTTTCTCAGAATTCACGCCAGTTCAGCAAGACTGTTTTGAAAACGGATGTTTGACTCGTTTTGAAACTAGAGGCAGTCAGAGATATGGCTTAATAGTTACGCGTTTTGTCATAGGCACAATCTTATCCGTTACTAAAAAAGAGGTGTTTCAGTATGTATCATGAAAAACCAAGTAAAACTTCGATATTTGGCGTTTTTAAATGCTAAAATAATCAAAGTGACTCGAAGTAAAAATAAGCGCAGAATAAAACCAAAGAGATTCGAAATGATAGTTAAAGAAACTGCCACAAACTGGGCATGTCCTGAACGTTACAATCAAAATATGCCAAAAAATGTTCGAAATTTACAAGATAATTAAGGAATTACAAATGCTTTACAGACTCCCAGTACAGTTTGGTTAAGCTGTTGATCTCTTTATCGAAGACCTGGCGGGCATTTTCCAAACTCTTAACCTCTTCAAGGATTACTGCAGAAGCACTGTAAGCCTTAAGACCCTCTCGTCCCTTCTCATCAATTCGAGCCTTAATCGAATTGTTGACGTCCTCTTCGAGTCGGTTGCGTTTGGCTTCCTCATCAGCAATTTTCTGCCTATAGTTGTCGATCTGCGACTGCAACACGATGATATTGTTTTTCCAATCAGAGATGTTGTCGTTGCAAACCTTAATATCAGGGTGCGCTTCTTTGGCGAAATTTGCTAATCGATCAACTTCAGCTTGTGCAGTTTTCGCCCTTTCGAGCAAATGGTCATGTGTTCGTTGCTGAGCAACAAGCCTCATGGCACTGTCCTCATCATGCTGCACAGTTTTGGCCAGTTGATCAATAATTGACTCGATTTGAATAACCTTCCCTAAGGTTTCGTCAGTAGTCAAGGGATTGTGGAGCTTCTTCAAAAAGTTGAGATGTCCAAAAGCGGTAGAGGGATTTACTTTGATTATGCTGGGCACATCTTGCATTACAAAATCTGTAGTCAGTTTTAACAGAAGAGAGTCTTGACGCACAGATGAGTTAATTTCTTCTGCTGACTGAGTCGAATCAGTGGCCCTGTCACTTGAAGTCGGAGGAGGGGTTTGCATGGCAAGCAGAAGTCGAAGGGTAGCTGCAGGGTCTGAACTTTGCATATGCATGAATTCTTCTTCAGGCAACCCTAAGCTGGCAGAAAGCTTCGAAGTTGAAGACTCCGGCAAGATTTCTGACCCTCCTACCTCAGCCTCCTTGATAGCTTCATCATCGAATTGGTACCTCTCAGGGGAGGGCGAATAACCCTTGCTCGACTCAGTAGAAACAGCAGCCTCTGGTTGCTTAGTCTCAGATTCGACAGATTTTCCCCTCCGGCCACGAGGACTCTCATACGCAGCTGGTTGATCTGGTTGGTCTTCTTTCTGTGGGTCTGCCTCAGCAACAGCTTCCGTTCTTACAGGACTGGGAGGCTCTTCGATAAGGGGGCTTGGAATTTTTGATGTCCATGCTGAAGCGCCCTCTGCAGCATGACCTTCCACCTGATTCGAAATATAAACGAAGTAAAAAAGGATGCTGGCAAAGGCAATCTTATTCATAAAAGAAGAGGTTTGTGCATAAACCCGTACCTCAACCTCTACAATGATGGGATTTGGATTAAGTTCTTCAGGAGTCTTAACCCCTCCAGCATCCTCTTTGTCAGCCTGATTATCAACCTCGGTCGAAGCAGGCTGAGATTCAGAAGGAGTTGCTTTTGGATGATCTCCTGAAGACTTAGAAGACTTTTTCTTTTTCTTCTTCTCAACAGGCTCTTCTGCTTTTCGATCTGCAGAAATTTCAGGCCTGGCTTTCTTGTCTTTCTTCCTTTTCTTCTCTTTAGGCCCCTGAGCCTGAGAACTACCTAGACCCGTCTGTTCGACGGACTCGGTGGGTGTCGAGCTGGGGGGCGTTTTTCTTTTCCTAATAAGAGGAATTTCCTCCTCTTCCTGTGAAAAAAGAAAAAGAATAAGAAAAGACTAAAGGGATCGACATTAGATCAAAAAGTGAGGTAGTTGAAAGATTTTTGAATGGGCTTACTTCTTCTTCATCTATAACATAGATGACCTCAGGCTTTGATTTTTTAGAGGTTGTGGTAGCCTCAGAGCTACTATCTCTTTTGCGACTCTGCCATAATCGAAGTGGAAAGAAATTAGAAAATGTTGGAAATTAAAACAAGGTAAATAAAATTAATTACCTTCTCTTGTTTCTCCTTCGGGGCCTCCTGGATCTTTATGCCAGTTGATTTTTTGGGTTTTTCCCCAGCTCGAGATGACTCTACACCTTTCTTTGTCACCGGTGCTTTGCCTGAACAGATGAAATCGAAAGGCATAAATAAATGAAACTAGCATATATCAATAAGTGACAAAAATGAGTTTGATACCTCGAGCAGGGAGCTTCGAACGAATGTTCTCAATGATTGGCTGAGAAAAGCCACTTTCCAGTCTGGAGATCATAGCTTTAGTATCTCCCACTGAGTGACCAGAAAAATGCTTCCCCCACCATTTTGTGAATTCTGTGGTGCAGAAGAACGAAGCACTGTATTCGAATGGGTGTAATTCGAACAGGAGCTCTTCAGATGACTTCAGGTATCTCTTGTAAAGCTTATCTGAGAGGTTAGCTCCCCTCAAAACATGTTTGGGGTCTGAGAGCATACTCTTGGGTCGAAGTTGAGAAAACCCAAACTGTCTTGACACTAGATTAGGTTGGTACCCAACCAAACCTAGGTAGTTCGATTTCACCCCAGTCCTACATGAAAGTATGGAAGGATACAAGTAAGCTGACCATACTTCGTTTACTTCGTCTTCATTGTCTGGGTCAATGGTGGGGAAATCTTCCGTAAACCAAGCCGGACCAAATTGTCTCTTATGGAAGGGGGCATGTTGTGGAAGGAAGTGTTTGAAGTCCAGGAAGATTTGCATATACGTGAGAAAGAGCCTCTGTGGGCTCTGGCCTAAGGTCCTAGGCGTCAGGCGAAGTGCCCTTTGACCCTCAATAGAACGATTTGCAACTTCTTCAACGTAGTCTTGTGGGATGAACAGTCCCATTTCCTTTTCGAAAGTGGCATTAAGCCACAGTTGAAGAAGCCACATTGGGCCGGACACTAGGAAGGAAGAACCATCCTTCGATTTTTTCAGGTCATCGCAGGCCTCCCCAATCGAATCATAGAGAACGGCCAGCAAGAGTTTACCAAGCCCAGATATCCTGCCCTCTCCAATCTGCTGGGCCATAGGAATAAATCTCTTTGCCACCTGCAGAGATTTCGAACAAAAGACAAAGTGCGACAGCCACAGGGTCAGGAATGCAACATGTTCTTCGAAGGATACTTCATCGTCATCACCCCTATTCTCCGCTATGTATTTAGCAAAAGTTGCCTCTTTAAAATCAACCTTGATATCATCATTAGTGATGGTAGGGTCATAAGTATCCCCAGTAGGCCTAAGGCCTGTAAGAGCGGCTACGTCGAAGAGGGTTGGGGTAAGCATCCCACAAGGAAATTGGAACATGTTGGTTGAGCTCTCGAAGAAGTGTAGAGCAGCAATGATCATCTCTGGTCGATACTCTGGACCAGTCCTGGAAAATTGGATAAGGTCGAAAATCTCATGTCTTTTCCAAAACTCTCCATAGTCGTTTTCGACTCGATCAAGCCAAGAGATATAATCTAGATTACCTACGTAAGGAGCTGATCGAAATAGCTTACTTGGTTTGCTTAGAAAATTGAAGTTGTATGGGTCACTTAGGAATATCCTAGGTTCACAAGTTGTGAACGAAGGGAATACCTTATCCATATCCTTCGATAGATTTGGCTGGTCTGGAAGAGGCCCACCAAAAGCGTAAGTCTGGCCGCCCACAGAGAATGGGATCATTACGTTCAACTCCCAGACGGCTTTCTTTGCTGCGTCCCCGTGAGGTTCGGGTACCATATCTTTGCCATCATTATTCGTGATAGTGCTTGGCCATCTTCCAGCTATGGGAACTTCTTGGTTTTCTGAAGACATTATCGAACAAGAAGATGAACAGTTCTTACGAAAAAAGGGTTTTTGATGACAGACTGTTTGAATCAATGCCAATGATTCTGAGGAAAGGGTTTCTTTACTAGAGATCCAAGAACAAACGATTATGGAAGAAAACAACGGATTGGTTTGATTCGTAAGAAGCTGTAGAGATTAAGAAGCAAGAGAGCGAAAAAAGCAAGAACTGAAAAGCTTTCGTCTGGAAAAAGTTCTTCAATGGCCGTTTCTGGCCTATTTATAGGATTTTAAAAAAAAAAAATTATTAATAAAAAGTCTGTCAAATCAAAGTCACTTCGACTTCCTGACGTGACACGTGTCCCACTTTTGCCTAGAAAGTTGGAACTCATGATGGTAGTGGGAATCGAGATGACAGTTACACAGTAAAACGTGCCATCATGACGCCGTTTCAGTAAACGTGTAGAAAAAGAAAAAATGTCAACTTCTCATCTTCCTTCGATCACTAATCGAAGCAGACATTTTTTGGGGGCAATTTGTTAGCCCATATTTTTATGAACTAAGAATATGCTCTAAACATGCATTAAATGCTGAAGGGAATCTTACAAGATTCTATCTAATCGAAGAGCAGAAAGAATCTTGGAATTGTTCACAGGTACAAGGGAATATTTACAAATACAAGGCTAAGGCAAGAAGGAGGACTTCGAACCAGAAGGCAAATCGACCTAGCGTATGATCGAATCGAAGCAATAAAGTTCTGGACTTAGCACAATTCTGACAAACTTCACAAAACTCAGTTCGACTTCGAGAGATACAACCGTTCTAAGGAACAGTTAAGTGCATGCAGGGTGTACGTGGCAGGACATTTGGCAGTAGTATAGTGTTCGACCGTTAGGGCAGTTTATTTTCGAAAGTCTATATATAGTAGTTTTTAGTCAGAAAAAAGGGTCGCAATTCATTTTATACAAAAATCCTTGTAAACTCAAAGTACCCACGCTATCGAGAGAAACGAGTGAAATGGGATCCAAGTATGAATCTGTGAACCATTCTTTTCTGTAAAGCATATTTTACAATTCAATGCAATTTACTTTTTCATGAAATGTATCTTTTAAGCACTTTAAGTTTCATGCAAAGTTTAATGTTTCTCATTTAAATTCTATTAATTTCTGTTTCGATCGAAACAAAGTGTTCGTTTAGTAAGAACTTATTTTCCTTGTTATTTGCAATCCAAGTGAATTTTATGTTTAATTCTCCTCAAAACTACAATAAATGTTTATGCGTAATGGACATTCAAATAATTTAAAGAATTCAAACAAAGCACTATGCTCCTGAGATTCACTAGTTGGTCTCGCAAGCAATTAACCCAGACTAGCGGTTGTTTACCAAATTTCAGAGTAAACAGAGTGTAATCAATTATTATGGTTAGAACATCTATTTTTAAGGAGTGACAAGAGAGGATTCTAACAATCCTAATTGTTTTTAATCATCATATGTTAGTATACTAATATAATCTTTTATTATGTGAAAAATTACAATTCCAAGTATTTTTTTGGATAGGATTACAACACCAAGTTGTATCAAGGATTTCATTTATATATACATACCACAAATGTAATATTTTTACGCCGTTAATTAATCAAAATCGTAATATCATCAAAGCATTTGGTTTAAATACCTACTTATAATGTCACGTATATAACCTTATTATTATTTTTTTCGTTATTTTCATTTTTAAAGTCATGTTAACTTATGTCCTAAGGATGTAAGTCAAAGAGCTAAACATAGAATTGAAAAAGAAGTTTTATATTAAAAAAATAAATTTTCGAATTTTCAAGACATTGAATTAACGTTTTCCAATATTTTATTTCTACATTTGAATACTTACTTGTGCAGTAAAAAGAAAGTTAGCATCTCCATTTAGTCTATAATCCAATTATGATGGTGGAGATCGTATACATACCAAGAGGAAATCGAAATCCATTGGAGGTGAATTTGTGGGGTTAATGCCCATGTGCTCTAACATGGAGAGGGGAGGCAAGCAATCCCACTAAACTTGATATTTTACTTTCTTTTATTGTTCTGTGTTTCATTTTCAACAGTGCTGTGTAAGCTCTTAGATTCCATTTTGTTTGGGAAATTTGCACCCACACCACTTGCTTTACCATAAATTTAGGTTTATGCAAAATATTAATTTTATTTCATGACTTTGCTGTTTTTTATTGCCTAACATTTTTCTTGAAAACCATTCTTTTTCCAAAAAGAATTCAAGTCATTAATTAATAATCTAGAAGAACATGCCCCATCTCTAAAAACAAACCATATGGCTATTTTACTTGCATATTTGACTCACATCAAGACATGGTCCCTTTCACATAGTCTTTGACAGCATTGAATGTTGTTTCCTGCTACACCAGAGTCCAGCGTGAGTTAACTTACGCGGACCTGTAATTGGCTTGACTTAAGTCACGCTTGCTATTTTGGCCGGTGGCCGGGTGTGACTTAAGTCACGCAGGTGGACGGTGGTCAGCGTGAGTTAACTCACGTAGGTTGGACGGTGGTTTGGAAGGTGGTCAATCAAGGAGGAGCTGCTACTTCCTTCAACCAATAGAATTCAAGCAAAAAAATCTATAAATTGAAACATTTTTTTCATTTTTTCTCATTCTCATTTCTTCTCAATTATTCTCCCATCTCCCATCTCTTCTCTAATTTTTTTTTTAAGTTTTGTTACTATAGGCGTAAACGGCTTCAAATTCCTTCGTCGATTAATCATAATGATCTTATGTTGTTTTTGTATGACGGCAATTGAGATCATTATATTAATCGACGATGGAATTTTTGAGTTATGTTATGATCATTATGATTAATCGATTTTACCACTAGCGATAGAGATGGTTATGACGGGTTTGTCTAGCGGCCCCCCTACCCCAAGAAGATTGGTCATTATGATTAATCGATTTTTTTAAAAAAATTTCTTTAATTTATGTAATGAATTGAAATGTAATGTAATAATAAATTTTTGTTCAATGTAATGAATTGCAATGTAATGTAATAATAAATCTATTGTGTTATAATATTTCTGTTTTGTAATTTATTATTTTTTAACTACTCAGTGTGACTTAAGTCGCGCTTATTCACCAGCGCGATAAGCGCGACTTAAGTCACGTTGACATAATGAGCGTGACCTGGGGTATTTTCGTTTGTATGGGAGTGAGAAATTTACGTTGGGAGAAGAGCAATTCTCATAATATTATTGATGAGGGCCTAATTATTAGGATGTTATTGGTACTACTACCTAAATCGGCAATTACAAGCAACACGCGGAGAGGATTAGAGATTACTATAGCATTGCTTACCAAACAAATCAATCTATTCATTCAAACATGAACACAAAATTAAAGGGTCTATCTATCTTTCAATAAATACTAATTAAAACTTTAATAAAACCAATCGATTAATGAGTTTCTTTTAATAATAAATTGTTAGGGACAACCGAGTTTAAATCTCAACTAAAACAATAATTTATTAGATTTTACTTACTTTTCCGATGATCATCGGAAGGTTAAAACAAAAATAAAGAAGAACATTAATAGGACACAATTAATTTCTTTTATAGCTTAATTAATTAAATCTTTCAAACATGGTTAATTTTGGAAACAGATCACTCTCAACACTACCCAAATGGAAAGACAATTCTAGGTAACTTATGGACCAAACAAACAGTACTTGCATGTTGCTCAAGTATCATACCTAATTGAAGGCAAGATAAGCTTAGAATTTACTACTGTGAAGGCAGTTACATGCAATGATATATATCTAGATGAGTTGTTCCTGGCAATGAAATGGCTGTTAAGATGGGGTTTGGAAAACCAAAACGACATATCAACCAAAAAGGGTAACGGGTGATAACAGGAATTGCAAACCAAAGTCCCATCGAAACCTCACACTCAATTTTATAAAGTAATTTGCAAATTCTTAATGACAATGAAACTTAGCTTGTCATTTGGTGTGTTTACTTTCCATGATAATGACACAATGTAAAGTTATCTTGAGACTCATTTCTCAGGATAACTAAAATCTATTTTAACAAATTCAACTTGATCGCATGGACGGCATATATCGCATGTTCATGATCAATCCAAAACTTTTGTTCAACATACTTATAATTATATATGGAGAGAAAGGTAAAGGTATCTACAGTATCCAAAACAATGACTATTATTAACAAAAAAATAATCCAAAACAATGAAGAATACTCCTACAATCTACACACTACGTAGATTATCAATATCATCTATTTGTTTTCTTTTTCTGACCGATTCTTTTTTTTGAACAATCAAAAATGGAATATATTACCAGAAACGGAGCCTCTCAATTAGCACAAGGTGTGCCAACCAAGGACTCTAACAAATACAAGCACACAGTGTACAAAAGCAACCAATGTGGCGGTTAGCCGATGCCCATGCAAACAAAGGGGTTCGACCACCAACAATGAGAATTATTACAGACATTAATATTACAAGCTTTCACCCACCCAAAGGTATGTACCTTTACTTTATCTAAAAGTTGGTAGATGGAGCTCTCCTTTTTGAATAGACGGTTGTTCCTTTCAGTCTAAATCACCCATACGGTACACAACCACACAAGCTGCAAAAAAGAACGGCTAGAACGCGCACCACCTGCTAAAGACACAAACTGACTAAAATGATCCTGAACAGTAAACGGATCAGCCGAGTAAACACTGAGCCAGTGTATTATTCTATGTATTATTCTGACCGATTCTATTGATCATCTATGTATTATTCTATCAAGAAGTTTGTAATTGTAAACCCACACTTAAAAATTTCAATTAATTTAATTACATTCTTTTAAACAATAGCTCAGTGCATAGCTCACTTCAAATTATTCAATTTATGTTTTTCTTAACAGAAGGTCCTAGAGGACCATTAAACAAGAGCATCAATTTTAGATACAGATTCTCTAAATCTAGTATGTGTTTTTTTTAAATAAAAAGTGTGTAAAAATGGAGGAACTTATACAAAAAAAAAAAACAGAGAGAATTCCAATTTGCATAATATGGTATGATTGAAGTGGGGTGGGAAGAGAATCTTAAAATGCTACGCATAGAAACTTTCCCAACTTTAGCTAATCAACCTTCAAAAAATACTCCTTCCGTCTCACAATAATAGTCGCTTAAGGTTTGTACACGATTTTTAAGGAAATGGTTAATTGTCTTGATTTCAATGATAAAATTAGTATCATTTACTAAAATATCTTTATTAATTGTAGTTAGTGGAGTAGTTAAGTTGGATGAAATTCAATAAAAAAAGTATTATAATAGAAAAATAAATAAATTATGCATTAATATTTTAAAGTGACAATTATTTAGAGATAAAAAAAATTCGAAAAAGACAATTATTTTGAGAGAGGGAGTAAAATGTTGCTTTCTACCGCTTCGAGAGGATAACCCTACCGTTTAGTAATAACAAATCTCCGCAGGAGAGAATTTATTAGACAAGCTAATTTTTTTTTCTCCCAAATCGAATTGTTTCGCTATATAAGGGTCAGATCGAACCTTAACCGCCCTTATTACTATGACCAACCACATATCGCTAAAAAAAAAAATGGGTACACAACAAAATAAACAGAATAGATGAAAAGAAAATATAAAAATTGGTCCTTTCTTTTCGAAAGTTTAAAAATATAAACATAAGAAAAATGAAAAGAAAAAAAGTTCCTCATTGTTTGTTTATAGTTGATGCCATTATAGTCGTAAAACCAAAAAGTTCCTCATTGTTTATTGTTTGTTCCTCAATGTTTGTTTGAGAGATCAAATTGAATGATATGAGAATTTATTTATTTTGAGTAGAATCAAGTTCAAAATTTGGCATCAACTATCAACAGCACCAAACATAGAAAATTGTTGTATACACTTAAAGGATAGCCAAAACACACCATGAATTGACCGTTTGCCAGCTCATCCCATCGGCACTTAGATGCCGCCGGTTTTTTGAATCCATCGACAGTTAGAGGGGTGCCACCGCTTAAGCAAAAAAAACCACATCATGTGCCTAGGCTTAATTCTCAATCATTTTGTGTTGTAAAATTAGGCATAAATTATCTCTATAAATAATAATCAATATATAAATAAAAGAATCAATAGAATATAAACAAAAGATAGATCAATAAACTTACCTCTTTTGATATCATCGACCATAACTCTATCAACATCTTTGATAACTCAAATCAAATCTGCTACTGAATCAACTATCAAGATATGCAAATAGAACAAATAGTAAAATAGTCTGAGACGCGCTGATCGCGCTGTCCTTGAGGATTTTTCGCGTAATTATACGCTAATCCCCCAGGATTTAACAGACCCTTCTCGATGTGGAATCGAGGAAACATAACTGACAAGTTAGAATATCTTCAGGAAGATGTAACCCAAGAAACAATTGGAAGAGAGGGACATGTTTTTGTTTTGATACTGCTCAAAGCCAAATGAAAAGACTATTTACATTCGGTATGTGAAAATTCATTTTCTAGGCACCATTTTACTGTTGAGTCAAGCAAAGAATAATGACTTATAAATAGCTAATAAAAAGAACGTTATGCATTGACTCAACAAATAAGTGCTCAAATAAATTAGTTAAGAAAAATCATTATTATGGCCACATCAAGAGATATAAAGGAAAGGCAGTTACAAAAATTTGGATTTAAAACATGACTATAAGACCAAGTCAAACATTATAATTAATAATATGATTATAATTTTCTATTAAAATATTTCTCTATATTTCTCAATTAAAAATATGGGCCACAAAATATTTAATACTTTTGAAATATACTCAAAATTTACAACATTTTGTTCTTATTTTTTTGAAAGATGGTTGTCCACTACCTCCATCATCTACGGAGTGGAACATACACATGATTGAAGAGACATCGACTTGAGATTTTGAGTATTTGGATCAACAAGTTAGGTTCCGAGACCTCATGAACATTGAAAAAAGAGAGAATCCGCTCCCACCAAAAAATGAGTCAAACCATGTCAATCCAATTTTGTGTGACACCCCTGAAAATGCAAAGCAAGAATTTCAAGTTATTGCGAAAGATGAAGATGGTTCAAATTGACTTGATGCGATATGAGTGATTTTTTGTTTTTGTCGGTGTTCATCCTTTTTTTTGTCGATATTACACCGACATATTTTTTGTGGTCGATATTGTAACGCCAATTTTTTGTGGCCAATATATAACTAACATATTAATATATATAAATATATGACTTTTATGTGGTGGAATATGCACCTACTCCTACTTTGTTATTGGTTATAATGTTTCCGCATTTGATATATATATATATATATATTGTTTATTACGTTTCATTTAATTTTATTCTGATGTTTGATATTTCATAAACTTTTGTGAAGTTAAACATGTTTGAGGTTGCACAAATTGAAGTTCATGTCTGGTACTCTGCTTTCAAAAAGACAATTAAGGTTTTTCTAACTCCGACCGACACTATGGATGAGTTGAAGACACAACTTAACAATTATTTTCTCCATGTTGGTGAAAATCATCATACATGTCATGTATTTGCTCAGATGTCATGTTATGACCTGGGGGCAAATAAAGATGAAGACATGCAGAAAACGGTCTATTTTCCTCGGCTTATTCGTGATGATAGTGACGTTGAATTTATGTTTAGGCCTATGGTTGAAAATAATATATTATATCTTTGCGTTCGTTCCAACTGTATGTGCAACGATTGTCGGTAGAGATTTCATGTAATACTATGTAATGTGGTGTTGATTTCAAACATTCGTGTAATTTTAACAAAATGTCGAATTGATTTTATTTTGGTCAATTGTGAAAGATTATGTATTATTCTTGCTAGAGAAAACAGCAGGTTCTGTTCTGCATAATTTTCCGCAGCGGCAGTTAACTGCTGATGGTATCATCGGTTGTTAACTGTCGATGGAAGGCAGCACTTAACTGTTGATGCACCATCCGACGGCAGTTAACTGTCGACGAGACAAAATCGTAAAATCCTGGTGTGTTTTAGCCAATGTTGAAGTGTGAACAACAATTTTCCCAAACATATCGGTTCCTCTAAAATTGAATTTGTAGGCAAGTTCAAAATTGAATCTGAATGGTTGGACCTACAAAATGACATGCATTCAACGTGATTTATTTGAGCTTTGGTTTTCAACAACACAAGACGTGTGAGATAGATAGTGGTTAATTTAGAGCATTCATTTTGGTTATACAGTTAGATGTTCATTTTAATGGGACATAAATTTGGATTCCACAAGTTTTCTCACCACTCATCCTATGGATTTAATGTGTATATAGCAGGGAAGGATTTAAGAATTAAACTTAGGAACTAAACTTAAATGTGTAATTTAGCAAAGAAAAAAAATTTAGTTCAAAAGAAATAAAAAAAAAATTCAAATGAAATAAACATATAATGTCTCAAGCTAATATGTTATTTTTAGAGATTAAACTTTTTAGTGATATGTTAGTTCCTAAAATATCTCTAAAAATATCTATTTGATGTGATTTGATTAAATGCATGTGTCAAAAAACGTTTACACCGTCAGTTTATGAAGATTAATCTCTTATTTTATATACATGTAAGAGTGAATAGGTGTCCCAGAGAGTTTTAGACATAAAATGTTCATAATACTCCCTCTATGGTGATTTTGAATTTTGTTGTATGACCTATAGAAAAAGAAAATTGCTCGTTTCCCTTTCAAAATTGTTCATTCTCTCAACTCAGCTAAAGTTAACTCTTGTTCGGCATTTTTCAGCTAGAGTTAACTTCCGCTGACACTTTTAAGAATCCATCACGTGCTTAAGCAAGAAAAATCCATGTTGATATTGGGCTTATGCTACTTTCGTTTGGTCTTATCCTTGGGTTTCTTCGGAAAAATTTCTTCTATTTCTCTAAGCGCACCTCCCCAATATCTTCCCATTTCCATGCACCTCAAACCATCATACATGACCAGCATTGGTTTGTTTTTTACGTAAGCATTGGTTTTTTCTTTAACATACTTTATTCTCCTTGAAACATATCTCACAAATTAATCAGTTAAATAAGACTCTTTATATATAATTTGATAATTGTAAAGTTAAATGTCGAGAAAGCATGTGCCAAAATTTTTAAGCCTTAATCTCTACAAGATATGGATATTTCTCAGTGAGGTTAAGGAAAATGGATCAATGTTGGTAAGGTCGTTCATGCATAATTTTTCTTATGAATATGATTGTTTGACCACTAATGCTAACTTTCTCAATGTTATGTTGATCCATTTTTAAAGGTTCTCAGAGTCAGAGGTGTGCAAAAGACGGAGACAATTCATGACTTTCGAAGTTGTGAAGTTGCACAAAAGGATTCTTGCAAATACATCTATGCTCTTGAGATGACTAAAAAGTCAAGGATATAAGCTCCACGAACAAAACCCACACAATTACAAGTTTTTTAACTTGTTACTAACAAATTTTAAACAAATAAAGAAATATTAAAAATCTATATTTCCTCAAATTGATACAAATCTTCTTTCCTTTAGAAGCATTGAGGTTCATATCATTTTCTACCTCTTAAAAGAAATTTATCCTCAAATTTGGTGTGGAGGCAACCTACATGAAGAAAAGAAAGCAAGTCAAGGATGATACTAATAAAATAAAATAAAACTCCTCCAGGGTCAAGTGAAGATTGAGATAAAACACTAAATGTATTTGCAAATAATTTGCAAGCATCCTTTTGTGCAACTTCACAACTTAGAAAGTCATGAGTTGTCTCCATCTTTTGCACACTGGCCTTTAAGAACTTTTTAAAAAGGATCAAGCACAATTAGAGAGAAAGTTAGCATTAGTGTTCAAACAGTTATATTCATAAGAAAAATTATGCACCAACGACCTTATCAACGTTGATCCATTTTTCCTTAGCTCGCTGTTATTTTCAAATTTTTTCTTTTACCTCATTCTTTTATTTTTCTTCAAAGGTACTCTCAAATGTGCACTGAACATTTGCCTTCATTTTCTCTTTTTCTCTAAAGACTTGCTTTCATTTTCGATCTGTTTTTTTAAAATAATTATTTGCTTTAATTTATTATGAGACAAGCAAATAATTTATTTATTTTTGAAAGAAAAAGACAAACAAATAATGTTGTCCACTTGTTAGTTAGGGAGTCTTTACTTTATACTAGTTTCTAAATTCATGATTTTATGTCATCTTATATTATTAATTAAATGATTTGATTTTATTTTATTTATGTAAAGAAAAAAAAAAGTTCAACCCCAATATTCACATTTTGCATATCTTTATTTTATTTTAATGAACTAATACTGACATGTCACATCAATTAATTGTACCACTTTAACATATATACGTAGAAGTTTAGAGTTTCCTGCATAGTAATGTATCTACAACTATCAACTGAGTTGTGTTTACGGGACAATTCCAACCCTTCATGCCATATCTATCAACTAAATAAATTCATGGAGTTAGAGATTATAATTGGTTTTTTTTTTTTTAAGGAGGGACTAGAATTGTTATTGAGAGTCAAAGGTGTATTTAAAAGAAGAAAAAAAACAAAAATAATTGCACGATGGTGACGGTTATAATTATTCGTACACGTACATGTTATGTTGCGTAGGTAAGTTCCTCGCTGTCTGTCTGTCTCTCTCTCACTCACTTTGTTCATCGTTTTCTGCAAAACTCAAAAGAAACTTCTTTTTCTCACTCTCTCCACTTTCAATCCCTTCTTTTTCTTCTTTCTTCTTTCTGGGTATGTCTCTCTATCTCTCTGCTTTTATCATTTCTAGCTATCTTATCTTCTGCTTTCACTTGTGTTTTATCGGATTGGATTTATCCAACTTTTTTATAACTGAATTGATTGTTTTTTGTTTTGCATGTGAATCTTCTTGATGATTTTTTTTTATTATCATTATTAACCGTCTTGATTTTGTAAATTGAAATTACTTTTTCAATTGGATTGATTCAATTTATCAAAGATGTTGAATATTGGATAAGTAGTTTATTGTTCAATGTTCTCAGAAGCTTCTTTAGTCTTCACTCTTCAGTACTCTTTATATTAGGTCACATGTATGTTGAAATTTTAGTTAGTAATGCCCTTTCATTTTAGTACTATAAAAGATGTCAAATCAAGATTGCATGTCAAATTTCTGTTATTGGAAATCAAAGTACTGTTACATATTTGATATTTCAATATGTGGTTTTCACTTTTTCTGTACTTTAATTATAGGCTTTTTTTTTGTTACATGTTGCTATTAATTTAGAGTGACTAGTAAAATATGGTTATCGTTTTCCTGATTCTTTTTTACATTTTCTCGTATCAATTCTCTTGCGCTTTCCTTTATGACCGAAAAGGCTAAAACAGTTTTTTTATTTGTAAGATTCTATGCAAGAATTGCTGTTTATTGACAACTTGGATATTGTTCATTGTTTTGCAGTTCCCAATGTTCTGAGTGATTTTTGGTGTTGGTTCAGTTATAAAGAATTTAACTCTTAGAACAAATACCTATCAGCAACTTCCTAGGTGGTGATAATAAAATGCAGCTATATCATCATCCGTTTGATTTGGACAGCCAGAAGGTGAGACTTGCATTGGAAGAAAAAGGCATTGATTATACATCTTTCCATACCAATCCTGTAACCGGCAAGAATTTGGATTCCTCATTCTTTCAGATGAATCCGAGTGGAAGCCTCCCTGTTTTCCAAAATGGCTCTCACATCATTTACAAGACCATTGATATAATTAAGTAAGTATGCTCCCTTCAAACCTTCTTCATTATTCTGTCATCACTGGCTTGTGTACAGATGTTTATAATTTGATAAACTTCATTTTGAAGATTTATTCATCATTATAGGTTAACCATAGAGTTTTTTAAAGAAAAAAAATTAAAAAATAATCAGAATTTGATTGCTATCAAAGCCGCTTTCTGCATATTCAACTTTACTTTCTAAGCGGATTCTCATGAACTTGAAGCAGCCTATTGTGTGTATGCTACTATGTATCTAAAGTGGTTTCCATCGATAAAAGCTTAATCACTGAGCGTTCTGCCCACTAAGAATAAAATGTTGAAGTTGAATATATGTTTTAAGTGCTTCTGTCACAAATAGATGTCTTATAGTGCTATGGATTTTCAGGTACATAGAAAGAATTGCTGTGGTCTCCACAGGGTCTGAGGATATCAGTAGCAATAGGAGTGAAGTGATTGAATGGATGAAGAGGATACAAGAGTGGGATCCTAAATATTTTTCCCTCTCCCATATACCAGAGAAACACCGAATTTACGTTTCCAAGTTCATAAGACGTGTGGTGATAGCTCGTATGTCGGAGTCCCCTGAATTAGCAGGTGCATACCATAGAAAGTTAAGAGAAGCATATCAAACTGAAGAAAAGTTGAAAGACCCTCATGTTTTGAGAAGGAGCGAGGAGCATTTGGTTAGATTGCTTGATGAAGCGGAAAGACAACTGAGTGAAACACCTTATTTGGCAGGCGAAGAGTTTAGCATGGCTGATGTGATGCTCATTCCGATTTTAGCTCGTTTAAAACTTTTGGATTTAGAGAATGAGTACATAACTGTGAGGCCAAACATTGCTGAGTATTGGATTTTGGTTCAGCAGAGGCCTAGTTATAGAAAGGTGATTGCTAAACATTTTGATGGTTGGAGAAAGCACAAAACATTGTTCAAAACTTGGTGCTTTGTTCATATTAGAAGTTTGCTGAAGCGGTACTAGTGAGGTACGTATATACACTCATGGTTGCCAAGAAATGGTTGAATAATGAGAAATTTTTCTGTGTTGTAGATAAAGATTAATGAGAAACCATGCCCTATCTTTTTATTTTTGTTGAAATAGAAGGGGGATTCTTTTTTATTTCTCCCCTACTGCTTGGTGATGTTAGTTGTTAGTACTGAGATTGCACTTATTCTAGAAAGATATGGGAGGGAAATCAAGGTGTGCATGTAAGTGGTTTGTCTCCAAAATTTCATTGGACCAAGTACTGAAACAGTCCAGGGTGCCATCTTCCTTCATTGTCAAAAGAAAAGAAGAGGCAAATTTGTGTGTATTCATTCAATTAGCAAACTCTATGCAATGTGTATATTACTGATATTGGAACCATGCCTTCTTGTAAGGATTGCTGCTTGTTATGTGTGACACTAGTTTTGTTATGTGTAAAACTATTAAAAGCTAAAAATCAATTAGATCAAGAACGTAACCATGGCTACTTTATTTCACCCGTAAGTTATTCGTCCCTCTGCCCCCGTTGCATATCATGTTTGACAAAGACAATTTCATAACATGTTTTTTGATACAAGAAATTTTATAACTTTATAATCTGTAATTATGTCACCTAGCCAAATTCATTTTAAATCATTGCAATCAAAAGTTATCTTCAATGAATTTGGAGTCTTTCTAAAATTTCACATGACTGCAGGATGAATATTTTTCTTTTAAGGAAAGTTTCATTAATAATAAGATTGTTATTACAAGGGAATATTAAAATGGACGGTGGGACTAGCTGATAATGCAGCCTCTCCTGCAAAAGCATGAGTTACCTTATTTGCTTGTCGTCGAATAAACTCAACCTGAGAGTTTGTAAACTGATTGGTGAAAAGAGATCGACATGTTGTAATAATGTGGCCAAATTCTTTTATGTCTTCCCTCCTAGAGTGAAAAACATCATTGGTGGTTTTCGAATCAACCTCAAAGTCAACATTGTCAAATTGCATGTCGCTAACCCATTGTAACGCGTGGAACAGCCCCAAAGCTTCCCCCACCTCCAGAGGGAAAACAAGTGCAAAACTTATAGTCTTGGCCAAAACGAAAGCTCCTTCGTCATCCCGCAGGCATATGCCTATACATGTCACGTTCAAACTATTTGAGAATGATGCATCTATGTTACATTTAAACCTACCTCGTTGGGGTCGCTACCAATGTACCTGATCTATCAAACCCGAAGATGAAGGTTGAAGAAGTGCATATGTGACACCTTTGTCTTGAAGTCGAACCTTGTTACCTGTGTTTTTCGACAAGAGGGATTTGACGCAATTACTGAGGTTTGATTGGACACGTGGAAGAAGATGGGATTTTTAGTCTAAAAGGACTTCGGAAGTTGTACTTGTTCGCTCAACATAATCGAGACACACATCGACGAAACGAAAAGTTAGTTATGCTTCAGAGTGTCTTTTTTATCGAATTGAAGATCACAACTGTCGAAGGCACAATATTTGAATTTCAAATAGGTTGTTTTTCTCTGTTAGTTAGCGTTATTAACGGTTAGAAGTGTGGATAGGATTGTACAGTTATTTTCCTTAGTATAAATAAGAGTTTTCCATGAGGAAAACGGAGGTCACAAAATTATTATACATAACATTCTATGCACTCGAAGTATCCAAGTCACAGCGAGAAAAGAGTTACGAATCATGTATGATCCTTGTGAACAACCTTTATTTACAATCAATGCAATTTACTTTCCTTTAAGTTAATTTTCTACAATCTACTTTTATACTGCAATTCCCGGTCGAAGAGTTCAAGCAACCGAACTTAGAGATTTCCTTTTTCTTATTCTTATTCAAAACATACAAGAATATTCATAAAAATGCAAAGATATTTGAACCAACTTGACACACAATGGCCTGAGATTAATGGTTGATCTCACAAGTAATAAACCTATAACCAGCGGTTGTTTACCAAAAACCAGGGTAAACAAATTGGCACGCCCGGTGGGACTCTGTGTGTCTAAAATTTCTTTTTGTTTTGTTCTTTGAATAAATCTTGTGATTTTCCGTCGCATGCGATTGAGAGGAGGCAAGCGTCTTCCTGAAATGGCCCATCCAAATTCAACGACTGCTTCCTCATCCAGCACTCAAGCCGGTGCACAAACTTCACAAGAAATACCTGTTAGTAGCCAAACCCAGTCGAACGTGACTAGTGTAACGGCTTCTATGCCGTCATCATCGTCGATACCAACATCGACCGGGCCTGCAGTCGTCGAAGCCGTCATTCCATCAACACAAATGAGCCCACCGGTCTCCAGGCCGTGGATACAACAGGTGGATAGAAATACTTTGGCAGGGACTTTTGGTGCCTCAATGCCACAGTTTTCCTTCACATCGACAATAAGAGATCCACCTTATGGCATGCCAACAACTTTAATGGCAGGTCTTGGGATGAATGCGTTTGTATTCACGGATAACGCGAATACTGTGTTGTCACCAGTTCATGGGTCTGAAATGAGTATCCCTGGTCGAAACGCCCCTTTGGCATTGACTAATACGTTTGTGGCGTCGATTAGACAACAAATGGACGAGAGTAACCATGACATGGTTAATATGTTAACTCAGCAGATCGGAATGGTATTTAATCCCATGATCCAGGCTACTAACCAAAGTTACCAAATGTTGGCCGCTCAAATGGAGAGAATTGCCAATTTCTTCAACCCGGTTCAACCACCGAACCCTGGACCGCTTCGAATTGGTGGAAGAGGAGATAATGTGGCAAATCAGGGACCACAACAGGTGCCCCAAGCCGTTGAAGAACCAATCGTGGGGGCAGCACAACACGCCCCTGAAGTCGTTTTGGTGAATAGAAACCAAAATGCAGACGAAGTGATTAGACAGGTTCGACAGAATAACCTTGGAGGGCAAGAAAATATAGCTCATCTCGTCGAAACAATTCTAGTCCAAAATGGCCTTAATGTAGGTTTGCGCAGGCCGAATTTTGTTTCGGCTTTATCTGAGTATGTCTTGCAAACTGAACTTCCTAGGGGATGGAAGATCCCCAAATTCACAAAGTTTGCTAGAGAAACTAATGAATCAACTGTCGAACATGTTGCCCGTTATTTGACGGAGGCCGGGGATATTGCAAACAATGAAAATTTGAGAATGAAATATTTCCCCAACTATTTGACGAAGAACGCTTTCACATGGTTCACCACTCTCCCCCCTCATTCAATACATAATTGGAATCAATTGGAGAGGGTATTCCATGAACATTTTTACATGGGTCAATCTAAGATAAGTTTAAAGGAATTGGCTAGTGTTAGGCGGAAAACGCCTGAATCTGTTGATGATTATCTCAATAGATTTAGACTGTTGAAAGTGAGGTGCTTTACCCAAGTGCCCGAGCATGAGTTAGTCGAAATGGCCGATGGAGGCCTAGATTACTCTGTCCGGAAGAAATTGGACACTCATCACTTGAGAGATATGGCCCAATTGGCCGACAGGGTTCGACAAGTAGAAAGGTTAAAAGCCGAAAAGGCTAGGTCTAATAGGTTCCACAAAAAAGAGAAGGTTACGTATGTCGATGATATCGGCAGCGACCAAGAATTTGACGTCAAATATGCTTCCGTCGAAGAAAACGATGTTAACGTGGCAAAACTGAAACCTGGACCTCCATACGTTTGTAAATTGTTGAAACCATCAGACGGAAAAAACCCCGTCGAACCAAAAAATGATAAGTTTGTTGCGAAATCATATACTTTTGACGTTACTAAATGTGACGAAATTTTTGACTTGTTAGTCTCTGATGGTCAAATTGTGGTGCCTAAGGGTTTAAAATTGCCACCAATAGACCAGAGAAACAAAAGAGGATTTTGCAAGTTTCACAATTTTTTGGGTCATAATACTTCCCGTTGTGTTCTTTTCAGGGACCTGGTGCAGAAAGCACTCAACGAGGGAAGATTGAAATTTGGTGACAAGCAGAAATCACCAATGCAGGTGGATGTCGATCCTCTCCCAGTCACCGACGCAATGTATGCCGAGCCGGTAGATGTAAATGTTGTCGAGGTTATGGAAGAGATGCCAGGGGAAAGTTCCAGCAACCCCAAACAAGGCACTGAAAGCCTCATGGTGGCACCTGAAATGATCACTGAAGGTCAGTACAAGAAACAATTGAAGGCTGTGTACCCTGATGCTGAAGAGGGCCTAGTTACTTTTTTGAATCGCTGCAAAATCAGCAATTCAGAGGTTACTATTTGTCCAAAATGTAGTTCAGTGTTCGACAAAAAAAGCAGCAAGGAGCCTCGAGGGAAAGCAGTTCGTGTCGAAGAGGAAGGGGAAATGGGTCGACAACAACCTAAGTTCAATTTCAATCAAAGGGGGGGGGGGGGGTACCATATAGGGTGGTGCCTCCAGTGAAGACATATGTCCCATCCTCAGAAACTCCTGTGGGTAAATGGGTCCATACTAATGGAAAAAATATGTGTCGTCGTTCGGCTAATTCAACAAGTGGAGAGATCCATCATGTCGACAAGAGGTACTCCTACAGGAATGGATACAAAGGAAAAAACCCTATGACAGACTCAATGGCGTAGGTTCCAGTGTCAGAAGAAGGTTGCTGCAACTGATGTTGCTGAGAGTTCTGCGAAAAGAAATCAACTGGTGATCACCAATGTTAGGAAGCCAGCAACAGAGAGACTTTTTTCCCCCGCTGCCTCCTATCTAAGAAAATCTTCCTGCTGAAGATGAAGAAATGGGATCAAATTTTTCTGATTCCGAACCAGATTTTGATGTGATATGCAACGTCGTTTCGATTCTACCAATCGAATATGATGTAGTCTCAGAAATCAGTGAGGGAGAAGAAGATTTCACAGAGGAAATGGCTGAACATAAACCAGTTTGTTATTATGTGATGAACAACGGCTGTGTCGAAGAGCAACAAGCCATGTTCGAGAGGCCTAGTTGAGATATGAGAAGTCATCTTAAACTCTTTTCGTCCAGGCCAAGGTGAATAGCATTGGGATAAACAAAGTCCTAGTGGATGGAGGTGCAGCAGTAAATTTGATGTCGTTATGTTTGCTAAAAAAGATCGGGAAGAAAGAATCCGACCTAACATCCCATAACGTGGTCCTCTCGAACTACGAGGGAAAATCTGGCCATTCTTATGGGCAATTGAAGTTGAATTAATTGTCGGAAGTGTCAAAAGGTCAACATTGTTCTTGGTAATCCCATCCAAAGCCAATTACAATCTGTTACTTGGCAGAGAATGGATACATGGTGTCGGGGCAGTCCCGTCGACTATGCACCAGAGGATTTCAATCTGGAGGAAGACGGAGTGTTGGAGAATATTGAGGCCGATCAAAGCTATTTCAGGGCTGAAGTTGACCATACAAACAAAAAGACTTTTGACAAACATTTGGAATATATTTCGCCATGTCGATCCTCAGATTTTGGTCTAGTAAGACCAGAGCTTGTGAAGAGTTCAGTTAAGCTCCACCCATACCATGGTCTTTTCTGGGAAATGGAGCTAGTTGAAGACGGTATGTCTTTGGAGGACGAAGGCCCACCAACTAGGTGGGATGTCAAACAGTAATCATGTCTATTCTCGGTGCATGGGAGAGAATTACGGCCTATGTGGCCGAAAATAAACAAAACGCGGCTTTGGAAGCTGTCATGCAACAAAATGAAGCTGATCAGGAGAACGAAATGCTCGAAGACCAGAGGTTAGATTGCATTTATGATGAGGAGCCCCTAGGTTTTGAAAAAGACCCAATGGGTCCTGCTAAGAAAATTGTAGCACAAGACCCTCTGGAAGAAGTCGACCTGGGAGATGGCGTTGTGAAAAAGCCAACTTATATCATCGCCAAGATTGACGAGGCATTCAGAGTCCGAACCATTAAACTTTTAGAAGAATATAAGGATTGTTTTGCTTGGGACTATAACGAAATGCCAGGGCTAAATCGAGACGTAGTGGAACTAAAACTACCAATCCGACCAGGGAAAAAGCCAGTGAAGCAAACTCCAAGGAGATTTGCACCTCAGGTCCTGTCGAAGATTAAAGAAGAAATTGAAATGCTCCTACGAAGCAAGTTCATCAGAACAGCAAGGTACGTCGAATGGTTAGCTAACATAGTCCCCGTAGTGAAAAAGAATGGAACTCTTAGGGTCTGCATAGATTTTAGAGATTTGAACAACGCTACGCCAAAAGATGAATACCCTATACCGGTAGCAGAAATGTTAGTAGATTCGGCAGCATGTTTTGATTATTTGAGCATGCTAGAAGGCTATTTTGGTTACAATCAGATCTTCATAGCCGAAGAAGATGTGTCAAAGACAGCCTTTAGGTGCCCTGGGGCTATAGGCGTATATGAATGGATAGTTATGCCATTCGGGTTGAAGAACGCTGGCGCTACATACCAAAGAGCAATGAATTCTATGTTCCATGATTTCATAGAAAAGTTCATGCAAGTGTACATAGATGATATTGTAGTGAAGTCTTCAACACAAAATAGCCATTTAGACCATCTTCAACAATCATTCGAAAGAATGAGAAAATATGGCTTAAAGATGAATCCTTTGAAGTGTGCTTTTTGTGTTCACGCCGGTGATTTCCTGGGTTTCGTGGTTCACAAAAAGGGTATTGAAATAAACCAAAATAAGACAAAAGCCATCTTGGAAACGAAGCCTCCTTCTACCAAGAAAGAACTGCAATCTCTTCTAGGCAAGATCAACTTTCTGAGAAGATTCATTTCGAATTTAAGTGGCAAGACCCAAGCTTTCTCGCCATTACTCAGACTAAAGAAGGAAAATACGTTTAGATGGGAACCAGAGCATCAGAAGGCTTTTGAAGAAATTAAGTCATATTTGATGAAACCACCTGTTCTTTTACCCCCTGTTAAGAATAGGATAGTGAAATCGTACATAGCAGCATCAGAAACATCCATAGGTAGCATGTTAGCCCAAGAGGATGAAAATGGTGTCGAAAGAGCCATATATTACCTCAGTAGGATTTTAAATGATGCTGAAACAAGGTACCATCCAACTGAAAAGTTGTGCCTTTGTTTGTATTTCTCTTGTACAAAGTTGAAACAATATATAAAATCAGTCGATGTTTGTGTTTATTCTCATTTTGATATTATTAAGCACATGTTGTCGAAACCTATTTTACATAGTAGAATCGGTAAATGGGCTTTAGCCCTAACGGAGTATTCGTTGACCTATAAGCCCTTAAAAGCCATTAAAGGATAGATCGTGGTTGATTTCATAGTTGACCATTTTGCGATCGAAGCTACAGTTGGCTTAGTAGATACTCGACGTTGGAAATTATATTTCGACGGTTCCAGTCACAAGGATGGCACTGGGATTGGTATTTTAATCGTGTCACCTACTAACATTCCCACAAGTTTTAAGTTCAGAGTCACTGAACGATGTTCAAACAATGAGGCTGAGTATGAAGCCTTAATAGCAGGACTTGAAATCTTGTTGGAACTGGGGGCAAAGGAGGTCGAGATAAAGGGTGACTCCGAACTGGTTATAAAGCAATTGACGAAAGAATACAGATGTATTAAAGAAAATCTAATTACGTATTTTGTTCTAGCCAACACGTTGTTAAAACGTTTTCAGCATGTGGATATTCAACATGTGCCTCGAATTAATAACCAAGAGGCAAATGAGTTGGCGCAGATCACTTCGGGTTATAAAGTCCCTAAAGTGAAGTTAGGGGAATTGATAGAAATAAGGGATAAATCTAATCTGATTTCCCCTACCCAAAAAGAACTGTCAATTACAAAAACTGAGGGGGCAGAGGAGATAAACAATCTTTCGGCCGAAACTTTCGAAGTTATTGACAGTATGGCAGTCAATGATTGGCGGAAACAAATTGTCAAATATTTTAAAAACCCTACTGGGAATACCAGTCGGAAGATTAAATACAGAGCCTTAAGCTATGTAGTGGTAGGAAATGAATTGTTCAAGAAAACTCCTGAGCAAGTTTTATTGAAATGCCTTGGAGAAAACGAGGCGTACTTGGCAATTTCCAACACCCATAGTGGAGCCTGTGGTTCTCACCTAGCAAGCCACAAAATGAAATGGCTTTTGTTTCGACAAGGGGTCTATTGGCCCACAATGTTTAAAGATTGTATAGAGTTCGCTAAAGGTTGTCAAGAATGCCAAAAGCATACGGGAATACACCATGTGCCAGCAAGTGAACTTCACGCGATAGTAAAACCATGGCCATTTAGAGGATGGGCTTTTGATTTGATCGGAGAAGTAAAACCTACTTCGTCGAAAGGCCACCGATATATTATAGTCGGGATAGATTACTTCACCAAATGGGTATAAGCCATTCCTTTATCGAATGTGGATCAGGAAGCAGTTATCAAGTTTATTAAGGACCACATTTTATAGTGGTTTGGGATCCCAGAGACTATCACCACAAACCAAGGGTCAGTCTTCACGGGACGAAAAATGGCAGAATTTGCTTCCGAAGTAGGATTTAAATTGTTAACTTCGACGCCTTATTATGCGCAGGCAAATGGTCAAGTCGAAGCCGCCAATAAAGTAATCATTAATTTGATAAAGAAACATGTGGGATAGTAAACCAAGAAATTGGCATAACACTTTGAATAAAGCTTTACGGGCTTGTCGAAACTCGCCAAAAGAATCAACTAATACTACCCCTTTTAGACTTACATTTGGCCATGGCGCAGTCCTACCCGCCGAAGTCTGTTTACAATCGACTAGAGTTCAAAGGCAGTGCGACCTCCCAACAAACCATTATTGGGACATGATGTTGGATGAATTGGTTGATTTAGACGAAGAAAGGATACATGCATTAGATGTCCTCATGAGGCAGAAAGAAAGGGTGGCCAAAGCCTACAACAAGAAAGTAAAGTCTAAATCTTTCGTTTCAGGAGATTTAGTCTGGAAAGTGATTCTACCTATGGATAGGAGAGACAGAGTTCTAGGCAAATGGTCGCCGAATTGGGAAGGACCGTTCGAAATCACTCAGGTTTACTCGAATGGTGCGTACGAAATACAGGAGGTCGGTGCATATAATCAAATATTGCGAGTAAATGGCAAATATTTGAAAAAATACAGGCCAGTGCTGCAAGAAGTGAAAAATACGTGCGAATAAAAACAACTATGTCGCGGTGATTTCCGGAGATCAAGCTATTGATTAGCGTTGACTCACTAATTTTATTTCACGACTGAACTTTTAATTTTTTAAATGAAAAGTGGAAAAAAGTTCTAAATTACCACATTTTAAAAGATTTAGGGTTCGGGGGTTAGTTACGTTTAGGGAAGGTGTTAGCACCCTAAACGTTCGTAGTACTCTACGAGAACCTCTTGATTTCATTTATTTATTTTGGGCTATAACTTGCTTATTTTTTAAGAGACAGAATTAAAGTAGTGAGAAAAGGAAATGTTTTTTTTTTTATTTTTATGATTTGGAAGGACAGAGTCCTCTGCCTACGTACCCGTGAGGGATCAAAACCTCGTAGTTCGGGGTAAAAATGACGTTTGATTTGTTTTGTGTTTTTTATTGGTTTAAAAAGGTTTTAAAGATAAAATAAAAGCCAAGTGGCAAAATAAGATTGGTTTGTGTTTTTTAATTTTTGAAAATGATTTAAATATTATTAAAATGGATTAATGGTTATTTAAAGAAAATAAAAGAAAAAAAGGGACACTTGATTGAAAATCAAGGTTTATTTAAAAAAAGATTTTTTTGTGATTTTTGATTATTTGCATGTTTTTGTTTTTTTTGAATATGGACTAAGACTAAAAATATAACTAAAAAAAGATAAACGCGAGGAAATTCCGTGGTGACGTTGGATCACCACGAAACCCTTTTGAAATTTAAACTAACCTAATATTTTTGTATTTTTTTTTATAAGGCGAAATAAAATAAAATAAAAATAAAAATAAAAGACATAAAGCGGAATAAATAAAGTGTGGTGTCAGTGCATATTCTCATTTATATTTACATTGTACCTAAATACATTCTAATAAAATGGAATGGTAAATAAAGATAAAATATGCTAAATATAAACAAAGAAATGAAAATGCATGAAATAAAAAGAAAATAAAAATAAATAAATAAAAAAAAAAATAAAAATAAAAAAAAATGCATGATGTACTAAAGATAAATGCATTAAAATAAAATGCATGAGAATAAAAGGACTAAAATAAAATGCAAAGAAAAAAAAGGGAAGAAAATAAAAGAAAAGAAAATAGAGAAAAAAGGGGGTGCATAAGGAAAAAGGGGGGGTGCGAACAACATTCTGAAAGATTGGAGGGAGAAGCAACTGGGCTGATTGCTGGGCTTAAGGATTAGGGAGTATATGTTTCCTTTTTCAGATTTTTCTCTTCACTTCTCCCCTTTCTCCCTCTCTCTTCTTCTTCTCCCTCTCTCCCTTCTCTGAAAACAGCCAGGCCAAGGTAGGTTTTCCGGCGCGGGGGCCGCCGGCACAGAGGGCGGCGCCGCCGCGCCGGAGGGTTAAAATTGCTCCTTTTTTAAAAAGTTTTCGTTTTTTTAAAAGGTATTCTCCTCCTCTTCTCAAATCTAACACTACTTTTCTCAAGAACTTCTCTAAAAAATCTTAAATCTAGGCTTAAAATTTTCAAAAAAAATATTACCTTTCCTTTTGGACCTGGTTTTGATGGTGGGTTTAGGTTTTAATTCGGTTTTGTGAGGCTTTGAGAGGGTGGACGGTGGTTTGGGTGAGGCACGGTTTTGGGTGATTGGGTGGTTTGATGGCCGCGTGTTTGGGTTGCGCGTTAGTGGAGGAGGCTGTTTGGATTTGTATGGTTTTGTTGGGCGTGTGGAAACTGTGTTGTTGTTGTTGGGATTAGGTTGGCCGGTCGCGTTTGTAGGTTGTGGGAGAGGGAGTTAGGTTGCGTGTGGCTGGATGTGGGAGAAGTACTAGGTGAAGCTGTTTGTGTAGTTTGGTTGTGAGTGAGGAATATTGTTGGGAGTGGATGAGTGGTCGTGGAGTTACTGAGTTGTGTGTGAGTGTGTTTGTGGAGGAGGCGTGGGTGGTGGGGAAGGAGTATCTTGTAGTTTTTTGGCCGAGTGTGTGGGGATTTTGTTTTGGATGAAATTTTTCTCTTATTGTTTTCTGAATTTGGCTTCGTGTTTGACTGATTCCCCCCAATACTGTTGACTGACTCTCTAATATATACACTAAATTGTCATCACTGTCCATAAAGGTCAGTGAATGACAACTTAAATAACAAATTAAAACACAATAAATTGTAAACAAAGTCTCCTCTAAATAAATAAAAAAAAGTCAGCTGTAAAAATTAAAAGGTAACTAAAAAAGAAATAATAGCACTAAATAAAATAACAATAAAATATTTAAAAGAATAAAAATAAAAGATAATTGTAGTACCCCAATTTTGTCCTAAGCCTTTTAAAACAAAAAATCAAAAAAAATCAAAGAGGGAGAAAAGGTCAAAGTCAACAAAAGTCAACAGAAAAGTCAACATTTCAAAAATGATGACTTCGCACTGCGAAGGTCACTTCGCACTGCGAAGTCTGCGATTTTTCTGCAGATTTTTGGTTTCTTTGATTTAATTCCAGATTTTGTTGCACATCATTTCCATATTTATTTTAATCAGCATTCATGGCTAATTGGGCCAAGCAAAACCAGAAATGAGAGACTTGCCATTAATGCCAAGGTTAGAAGCTTTTTCTTCCAACCTAGCATGTGACAAGCAAGTGGGCTTGCCCTTGGGCAGCTTTTGTCCCTCCCAAGTGACCTGTTAACCACCCCAAGGTTGTCAGCCACCTGCTTGAAGACTTTCTTCCTGCTTGCTCCCCCAAAACCAGTCAAACCAGCTGGATTTTTCACTTGAAAAAGTCATGAGTGCCTACCCTGTTTTGCAACAGCTTTTCACCCTCTCACACCAGCCATATGTAGCCTTTTGCATCCCCCAATCTCTGCACATCACAGTGCACGTTTTTATTGATCAACCATTGAGATTGCAAGGATTGATCCCCAAGCTTGGCCAATTGCAAACCAGCCCTATTTCATCATCATTTCTATCCAAAAACCTTTGAATTTGTGGCTGAAATCAGGCTGAGTCTTGACCCTTGGCACAAGGCAAGGTTACCTCTATCCATTAGCATTAAATGCAAAGGGATTTAGCCTGATCCTAGCCCACAAATCAGCTGGATTTTGGGGATTTCTAATGATGAAATTGATTTGGTTTTGGCCTATAAATAGAGATGCAAGGCAAGAGGAAGAACAACATTATTCTAACCAGGAAACACTACTCATAAACACTTGAAACACTTACAAACAACCAGAAAACCAGCAAAGCACTAGCAAAAACCAATTCCAATACAAAGCCTCACAAAGTTCATTGCTCATCACCAACATTCAAAACCTTTGCAAGAACCTTCAACCAATTCAAATCCATTGCAGCTGGAGCTTTGCTAAGGATCTCTGTAAGTATTCTAAGTACTGATCTTGCATTTACAATTGTGTTTGCATCCTAATTTTGGTCCAAAACCTTTTTGTTCTAAAACCCCTTTGAATTTCAAAAGAAATCCCAAGGTTTTCAAAACATCAAAACTGGTTTGTCCAAGCCTTTTCACTGCAAAAACTCAAAGCTTTTCACTCACCTAAAAGGTCCTGAGTGTGTTCAGAAGTTGTTTCTGAACAAAAGTTCAGAAACAGCTTCTGAACCCAAAAATTCGCATTGTTCGCAGTGCGAAGTCATGGTCGCAGAGCGACCATGACAGAACTCAGAATCTGAGTTTAGGTGGCCAAATGGCCAATTTTTGAGGTTCTAGCCCAAGAGCTCAGAACCTAGGAGTTTTAAAACCCATATTTTTCAAACCAGTTCAAGGATTTTGCATAATATTGGAAAATTCGCAAGTTCGGGTAATATTTTTTGGATAACTTGCAAAACAAGTTATGTCCCCAAACTTTCAAAACAACATGAACAAACCAGCTATGTTCATCATCTCAAATTAAAACTTGAACAATAAACATTGTTCATGATTTTCAAAACTCAAGCGTGAACATACGCCGAATTTGTTCGCCTTTCAAAACCGTTCGCAAAATGAGCCGAACTTGTGCGTTTTCTAACAATTTGCTAAAATCTTTCCACTTTGGGTTTTCAAACCAAAGGTTTTGATAAACCTTGGGATTTCTAAGAAATTCGACCAAAAATTTGAATGAAAAAGGGATGGTGTGACGTATGTCTCTCCATTGCCCCGATTGTACGAATGCGTGACGTATGTCTCGTCGTTCGGACAATCGTCATTCCATTTTCAACGTATCCAACCATAACCAAACCAAATCTTGGCCCCTTGTGGTCAATCCGAACCTTTTGGTCCCCCGTGGCCACTAGATTCAATCCCTCGACTCGTTTGAGTCACTCGGTCAATGTTCCACTCGTCCGAGTCCATTGTACCCGTTCTTGATCCCAGTGGATCAATCGAACAATCCCCCGACTCGTTGGAGTCCCCTCGGTCAATGATTGACTCGATTGAGTCCATTGCACCCATTTTGGTCCCATAGCGACCAACTCAACCCTTTTACCCCAACGGACGTACCTTTTAACATTCTAACGCGATTCGTAAACAAACGCTTAATAAGTCTCCCAAGCGCGAGCATACAAGCTATACGCTTAATAAGTCTCCCGAGCGCGAGCATACAAGCTACGTTTAATCGCAAGAATTCGGTTAAAACATCGTCCATTTAAAATTAACCAACACATGTGCGTTTTTCTACCAAAGAACTACGTACGCTTTGAATTCTCCGACTACCGGGAGATACGTAGGAGCAAGATCGACATCTTGTCAAGCGCAATAATAAAAAACTTTTTTCTCCTTCGTTTGTTTTTATCTCTTTTCCCCCCTTTTAGTATATTTTCTTTTGACATAAATAAGCATGCGCGCAAAACATTTAAAAACAATTTAAGCTTTAGCCAAATAGAAGGTTCCCGTTGAGTACAACGGACGTGAGGGGTGCTAATACCTTCCCCTTGCGTAATCGACTCCCGAACCAGACAATGGTTGCGATGACCAGTCCTTTTCCTCATCGTCAAGGGTTTTATTATCGTTTCCCTTTCAAAAAAAACATAAGGGTTTATCAACGTTCCCTTTACACAAAAACTTTGGTGGCGACTTCACAAAGGCCCTCCGAGCGTTCAAGGACGTCCTCGGAGGATTTGCGCGTTTTTTTAAAAACGAGGTGCGCACAATAATAATAAAAATAAAAAGACGGATGCGGACGAAATTAAAAAAAAGAGGTATTTTAAAATACCTTTCTGTCGAAATTTTGTCTAAGACGACGAAAAATTCCGAACCAAAAAGGCGAGTAAAAAAAGAAATTTTAGGTCAAAAATTGGGGTATGACAAACTACAAGCGCGTAATCATGGCATACGTTGCCAGTACAATGAAAATGTAGTTTTGAAGAAGAAAGAGGCAATATTAATACACATATTACAAAGCTTAAAAGGTAAGACTAGTAGTCAGTCTCTCTAGATCCGTTCTGGCGAGATCCAGTACAGCTTGGGTCCGAGAGCCATTTTGATCAGTTTGTTTATCTCGTTGTTGCTCGACTTGGCCCTTCTGAAATGTTCGATAGCCAGTTTGGCCTCTTGGCGAAGTTCGACTTCTGAAGGAACCAATACCTTCTGGATTTCGGCTAACCTCTCTTCCTCCTCTTTAATCTTCGACGCCAAGACCGTCATTTGTTCTTTATAAGTGGCAATGTTTGACTTGCAAGTTTTTGCCTCAGCCAAAGCATTGACATTCTCAAGCTCTAAAGAAGCAATTTTAGCTTTAGATGCTTCGACTAACCTTAAATCCTCTGAATGCTGACGACGTTGTGTTGTTAACAAAGCATTGTTTTCGGCCTTACGCCGGAGTTCTGTGGCTATTCGATCTAGAAGAGGTTCGAAGTCAACCAGAAAGGCTAGCAAAGACTGGTTACGAGTCATTTTGAGCAACTTGTGCGTCAAGCTTTTGAGTTCAAAATAAAGGTTCGAATTCAGTCTGATGGCTTGGAAAAGGTCTAACCCTATGACTTTCGCCCGTAGCTCTTGAGTCAAATCCTCCTCAGACGCTTCTGAACTTACTCCGACAGATGAAGTCGAGGTATTCTGAGTGTTTTCACTACTTAACATGAGTTTGAAAGCTTCAAGGGGATCACTTTCCTCAAGGCTTGCTAGGTCATCTTGGCTCGGAGCAAAACTGGGGGCAGCCATTTTCTTTGGTGGAGACTCGTCCATACTCTCAGGGCTTCGCGGTTTATCTTCACCGCTTTCAGTTTCCTCGTCCTCAAGACCCTCACTGCTCACATTGTCACCAGGAGTGTCATCCTCATCTATTTCAGCTCTCTCGACAGGATCTGGATTCAGAAGTGGCTCAGTGATGATGGTTTCTCCGCCGACACGAGAGGTAGCCTGAACACCTGAGGTGGGAGCGAGAAGCTGTCCTTTCGGTAGACTTTCATGTTGTTCAGTCCCAGTTTCGTTTTGTTTAGATTCGGGAGGAGTAGTGACAAACACATCTTCAAACCAGTCGTCAAACGCTTTCCCGCCACTATTTTGATTCGTGGTTCCGTCCTCGTTTGTCTCTTCAATTATCTTGGGGATGGGACAGTTATGAGGCGATGTGGGCGTCGTTTGTCCCCCAACCTCGACGTTACCAGCCTCTAGCACCTAAAAAGTCAATTATCATCATTACTCAAGTTATCATTTGAGATTGGAGGAAATCAATGATGAGTCATCTGGGGATAGGTTAAGGTTTCGACGTATACCTCGGTATTGGCTTTCCCGACACCAGAACTTTTACTCGGGATCCTTTTTGCTTAAGGAAGCTTCTTCTTGAGAGGCTCAACATTCGAATCTGGCTCTAGTTGCTTTGTTCGTTTTCTCCCTGCCAGGGTTGACAGACCTTCAGCGGCGTCAACATGTGAGGAAGAACCATCATCCTGGAAAATATATGCGCATGTGTGAAGATGAGGATGGCTTAAAAAAAAGAGAGTGGAAATTTATACCTACCTCTGAGTCATCGCTAGATACGCTGATGAATTTCTGGATTTTCTTGGAAGGGGTCGTAGTGCAAGAACTGCTGGTACGTTTCCGCTTCTGGAAAATCAATTTCGTTAAAGAAATGGTCAAAGAACAATACATATTGCCATTGGAAGATGATAAGAAGTTACCTCAACAACTTTCGACTTAGAAGGTCTTGCCTTTTTCTTGGTTTCCCCCTTGTCGGGCTCATCATCTGAAGCAGGTTTGGAGGTAAGGGGCACAGCTGTAAAACATGTAAATTCATTAGGTTTGAAAGCAGTTGAAACCATGCGTTACACGAGTATGAAGGTTATCACCTGTTTTAATTGTCGACGTAATTCGAACATATCGAATAACAAGGTGTAAGTGACCTCCAAAATTATGTATGTCATACTTAGTCAGAATTACTCTATCAGGTTTTTTAGCTAAAAGGTTTTTGAAGGCTAATCTCGAACCACAAAAGAACCAATGATGAAGAGGTGGTCGAAATGCCAGAGCAAGTTTGCTAGTTGGCAAAGCCGGAAATCGTGTTTTGAAATGCAAAGCATAAGTGTATTTATCTGTTACATGAGGGGGCGTGACATACCCCATTTTTGACCCATTTTCATTTCGTTTTTTCTCTTCCTTTTAAGCCGAGGTTTTTTCGGAAGCTGAACCTTCAGAAACTGAACCTTCAGAAGCACCTACTTCATATGTACTTTCAGAAGCATTGGAGTTGTTTATTTTCTCACCTGGTCTTTTGAAGATTTAATTGAAGAATTCATTCATGTTACTTATTCTCCAAGCTGCATGTGTTTCCAGAAGGAAGATATTCTCGAAAGATATATTTTTCAGATTTGGATATTTTTATTTGTGTAAATATACTTTCAAAAGAGATCTTTGAAAAATATATTTCTGAAAAATAGTTGCTTCAATATATTTCTGAAAAGAATAATTGATGCAAATATGTGTTCTAGCCTGAAGAAAGATTTTATGGTGAAATATATTTCTAAAGAAAAATTTTGGAAATATATTTTCAAAAGAGATCTTTGGAAAATATATTTCTGAAAAATAGTTGCTTCAATATATTTCTGAAAAGAATAATTGATGCAAATATGTGTTCTAGCCTGAAGAAAGATTTTATGGTGAAATATATTTCTAAAGAAAAATTTTGGAAATATATTTTCAAAAGAGATCTTTGGAAAATATATTTCTGAAAAATATTTGCTTCAATATATTTCTGAAAAGAATAATTGATGCAAATATGTGTTTTAGTCTGAAGAAAGATTTTATGATGAAACTAGTAAAAGACCCGTGCATTCGCACGGGTCGCTCAATATTGCGGTAATATTGTGAAATATTAAAAAATATTAAATAAAAATTACCAACATCAATATGTAAAAATCAGTTAGATATTTACGACGTGTCAATGCGGATTATATTTATTTATATTTGGGGAACAAATTATTTATGTATCAATATGAGAAACTCGAGATGATAAATTTTTGAAAACTCATGACTATTTTCAAAATATCAACATTAATTTAATATTTCTATTAAATATATATTATTTTATATGCAAAACACCGTAACATATTTGCACCGCACCCGTTGCAGATTTCGTGTTTATATCTATGGATACAAAATTTTATATAAGAAAGCCAATATGATAAAATTTTGAAAACTCATGACTATTTTCAAAATATCAACATTAATATAATTTTTCTATTAAATATTTTTTTATTTTACATGCAAAAATCCGTTAGATATTTGTTGTGCCCGTTGCGAATTTTATTTGCTCATATATGAAGAAAATTTTAATGTATCAATATAAGAAAATCAATATGATAAAATCGTTAAACTCATGACTATTTTCAAAGCATTAGATATATGTAGACACAAAATTTTAGTCATGTTGATTTGTAATTGATATATAAAATTGATACGATAAAATTTTCAAAATATTATCATTGGTGTTTTATTTTTTATTTTATTTTTCGAGATAATCATTGATGTTTTATTTTATATGCTAAAAATCCGTTAAATATTTACAAACCACCCATTGGGAATTTTAAGTTTTTGTCAGATATGATACGATTTTGAAAACCCATGAATATTTTAAAAATTTGAAAACTCATGAGTATTTTCTATATATAAACATTAACCTTGTATTTCTATAAAATATTTTTTTTTATATGCTAATATCAATTGCATATTTGCGGTGCACATGTTGCGGATTTATGTACTTAATTATATATGCATTACTAATTTTTTGTGTTCAAACATGGTTAAATTTTGAAACCTCATGAGTATTTTCAAAATATAAATATGAAAGTGGTACACTATATAATATTTCTTGATTTTATATGTAAAAATCCATTCATTATTTGCACCACGTGTGTATTTATATCCACGGAAATAAATTTTTATGTTTCAATATAATAAAGTTAGATGATAATAATTTTAAAGATACAATGACGTGTCATTCAATTAATTTGGTTTAAATAAAAGTAATGAATTGGATTTTATAAAGGAAAAACACAATTTGAATATCATAAAAAAAACAAAATTTTTTTTTCTCGAAAGAACAGTACACCAAATATAAAACTTATTGTAACTATAAGAATATGTCATTTTCCACAACAACAAAAATGTTCTAACAGAAAATATGGTTTGCCACTTCAACCTTCATGCGTGTTATGTTTATTTTGATTAATTAAAAAGAAAAAAAAATTAAAACCATTGTTTACAACCTTGAAAAGTTATTTACAAATACCATGAACTACTTGACTTGGAAATAACAGTGAGACTTGAAAGTAGTGTAATGTAATTATTAACAACATTGGACAATTAATAATCTGAATTAATAACATTGAAAAACTAACTTGAGAAAAAGACACATTAGTCCATTATATTAGTGATTTTGTTGGATTAGTGAAGGATAATGAAGGAATTTTGGTAGTAATTAGTTTTCTTATTGTAGTAGTAGATATATTTCTAAAGAAGAATTTTGGAAATATATCTTTGAAGAATATTTGGTTCAAATATTTGTTGCTGCTAAAGGCTATATAAAGAAGGCACCTCTCTTGAAGAGAATGATCAGTCAGAAACCCTAATTGACACTACCAAGCCGCGGCGGCCACATACCAAAATCCACCTCTTTTCTTCCTTCTTTCCTTCGATTCTAACAAAACTGAAACCCCACTCACACACGGCTTCACTAACCACCACAAACCCAGCAAATCAAAACCATAAACCACCACCTCAAATCCACTAACAAGAACAATCCGAACCAGAACACCCATAACCGAAAACAAAAATCAAAATCAAAGGTAGGTTGTTTTTTTGAAACTTCATCTAGTGTTTTTCACAAAGATTTTCAGAAAAATAATTTTATTTCCTTTCTTTTTTTATCATTCCTCATTTTTCTTATTTTTAATTTCTATTCATTCCCATGCATTTTATTTTTACAGCCTTTATATTTCAGTACTTCATGCATTTTTATTATTATTCCCATTTTCTTTATTTATCTCATGCATTTTTTTTATTTGTTGTACGTAACATATTTACTTATTGTTTTTTGCATTTCATGCATTTTTATCCCTTTATCTATTGTTAGCATATTTATTTTAGTGCACTTGAAATTTTATTCTATTTATTATTTTGTCTTTATTTTTATTTTTATTAGAATGTACTTAGGAACAATGTAAAATATAAATGAGAATATGCACCGACACTCGCATTTACTTATTCCGCCATTTACTTATTCCGCCAATTGCTTATTCCGCTTTATGTCAGAAACAAAAAATGCAAAAAAATATTTTCTTAAACAAACCTTGATTTTCAATCAAGTGCCATCTTTTCCTCTTTTATTTTCTTAAATAACCATTAATCTACTTTAATAACACTTAAATCATTTTCAAAAAATAAAAAAACACAAACCAATCTCATTTTTGCCACTTGGCTTTATTTTTATCTTTAAAACCTTTTCAAAAAAACTAAAAAACACAAAAACAAATCAATCGGTATTTTTACCCCGAACTACGAGGTTTTGATCCTTCACGAGTACGTAGGCAAAGGACTTTGTCCTTCCAAATCATAAAAAACAAAAAAAACAATTTTTCTTTTTTCTCACTACTCATATTATTTCTCTTAAAAAAATATAAGGAAGTTATAACCAAAATAAATAAATAAAAACAAGAGGTTCTTGTATAGTACTACGAACGTTTAAGGTGCTAACACCTTCCCTAAACGTAACTAACCCCCGAACCCTAAATCTTTAAAAATGTGGTAATTTAGAACTTTTTCCCACTTTTCTTTTGAAAAATTAAAAGTCCAGTCGTGAAATAAAATTAGTGAGTCAACGCTAATCAATAGCTTGATCTCCGAAAAACACCGCGACAGGGCGCTTTCACCATGTAAAGTTTTTCACTTATCTTTTCTTTTAAAGTTTTCGCTGCCTCAGCAACGGTCCGACTAAGATTCTTCGGATCTTACACAGTTTTGAAATATTTTTGAAATGCTTGAATTTCTCGAATATGCGTACCTTTGCTCTTCGCCTTTTTATTCTGCACAGAAGGAAAAGTGGATATCAACTGCTCGAGTAAAAAGTTTTCATTAATATCAGCACTTTGTGTTTTATAATATTCTCTCCACCAAGTGAAGAATTCTTGGGTACATAAGAAAGATGTTTTGAAAGCCATAGGCTCGAAGCTGGGGGCAACTTGGTCGAATTTGGCAAGACGCTCTCGCCATTCTCTGTCAGTCTTGGGATGTCGCAGATATTTCTTGCTTGAGAAGAGGGATCTGGGTCGAAGTTGGCAGAGGCCAAATTGTCTGGCTACCAGGTTCAGTTGGTAACCACTTACTCCGAAAAGTTCTTTCCCTTTGCCAGTTGAAATTCTAAATGAAAGCAATTTGGGTGTCAAATAAGCTTTCCAAATCTCGAAGTGCTCTCCTGTGTGGTCGGATGAAGGCTCTGGAAACCCCTTAGTAAACCACTCTGGCCCATGAGTTATCTTTACGAATGGAGCCATCGAAGGAACAAAGGTGTTACAGTTTAGGAACACATTGAAAGCAGTCGAAAACAAGGCTTCATTGGTTTGGCCTACTTCTCTGAGCTTCAATGCGGCGAGGCGAGTGCCTTAGATCCTTCTTTGTTCTACCATGCTCTAGTGTTCTTCTGAAATGAAGAGCTGGAACCTTGTTTCGAATGTGGCCAATAGCCACAGTTGGAAAAGCCAAATGGGTCCATATACAGACAAAGTTTTTCTTTCCTCGTTGGCATTCCTCAGGTCAAAGGATCCACTGCCAAGGCTATCATAAAGAGCACCTAGGATGAGTCGGCTCAAGCTAACATCCTTACCTTCATGTATTTGGATGGCGAGTTTAATGTACATCTTTGCCACTTGCAACGACGGGGTGCAGAAAACGAAGAGAGATAGCCAAAGGGTCAGAAACGCGATGTGTTCCGTATCAGAAACCTCATCGCTACTGGTGTCATAATGATCTTCGATGTAAGACGAGAAAGCAGCTCGTTGGAAGTTGAAATCAAAATCTGTCGAAACAGCGTTAGGGTCGAAAGTTTGGCCAGTAGGCTTTAAACCGGTAATTGCAGCTACATCTAGGAGTGTGGGGGTTAACATGCCACATTTGAGTTGGAGACTATTTTTCGAATGATCCCAAAAATGCAGCGCTGCAATTAGCATGTTAGGTTGATATTTTGGCCCAAGTCTGGACAGTTGGATGAGGTCAAAGATACCATATGATTTCCATAAATCTTTCTTTTTCGACTCAACTTTGTTCAACCATTTCAAGTAAATGTCGCTCCCAACATGAGGCGCAGACCTGAATACCCTAGTTGGCGTGTCCATGAAGTTCATAAAGTATGGTCCCTTCAGGAAAACCCTAGGGGTAAATTGGTAATAGGTGGGAAAAATCTCTTTGATCTGTTCACTATCTTCTCAATCTCTGGGTAGTGAACCTAAAAATGCTAAGGGACCCGAATATACATGAGAATCAGGGCAAGGAATCATTACCTGAGATTTCCAAATCTGGACTTGCTCATCCTTCAGGTCAGGTCCAGGAACGAACTTGAAATTTCCTGGTTGAAGTTTGTAATATCCCGCTTCAGACCCAAGTATTCATCAGTGGTAAGACGGCGTATCAGAGATGTTTTAAGAAAAATGGCAATTTGGTAATTACCAATTTATGGCATTATATATGACAAAAGTCATATTTCCCTCATTTCCTAACACTCTTTCTCTCTCTAAAGTTTAACTCCTCTCCCTTCTCTCTTCTTCCTACCTCACGCCACTCTCCTCCATCTCTCCCAAAATTCATCTTCCTTATCTCCATCACTTAATACTTATGCAAACAAGCTCAAGTTGTGATTCTTGGGTCATTGGAGGTCAAGAAAACAAGAAAAGGAAAAGGATTGCAAGCTAGGGTTTTGGCAAGAATCAAGGAAAGAAGAGGAATCAAGTTAGGGCTTTGGATTGGGAAGCTTAACACGGCACCAACTATGAAATCAAGGTAAACTCCCAAGAGTTTTATACCCCTTTTTGGGTAGTTTTTGTGGTTTAGAGAGGAAAGGAAAAACTTGAATTGATTATGTATAATTCTTAGTTTGTTAGTTTCCCTTTTGTTAATACATGATATGTTATGATCTTATATGCTAAAAACCCTTGATTTTGATGTATAAATACTTGCTGGACTGTGTTTTGGTTGAAAACTCGTTTTGGAATTTTCTGGAAGTGTTACAGGGCCTGGCCACTCTGGTTTTGCCGTGCCACGACAAGAGCCATCGTGCCACGACAAAGGCAGAATGCCACCCCCATTTTGAAATGTGTTTTTAAGGCCAGAAACCATCCGCACAGTGCCAGTATGTCTTTATGCATTTAGTAATGGAAGAATGGATCATGGTTTATCTTGTATTAGCATGAGTGTGGGGTTAGAAACTTCATATATCTTTGAGGATTAACCTCACTAAGAATCAAGAAATTAATCATGACAGTGGGTAGAATTATCCCTAAGTTATCATGTAAGATAAAGGGACTTAGTTCCCAGCCTTTATATAATGGCTTATGAGCACGATAAGTCAAGAACCTTTGATAGGTTAATGAGATTTAGAAGGTACACATCATGTACTAAGCACAAGGAATGATTCCATAATTAAGTTCAGAACCTTTTAATAGGTTAAGCATTTAAGAATGATTACTCAAGAATGCATCAGATATGCATAAGTTATAAGTTATATGTATGTACATATATAAAGAAGAATAAAATAAATTATTAAAGGACTAGATGTGTCTCTTGTAGTCTCGCTAGTTAAAATACAAGGGGTTCCAGTTATGCTGGAATGGTGAAGTTACCGCTCGTGAGGGCAGCTACACATCCAAGTCAAGAAAGTTAATGTGTCTCCTGTAGTCTCGCTAGTTAGAATACAAGGGGTTCCTGTGAAGTACCGCCTTAAATGGCAGCTGGAACGGTGAAGTAACCGTCCGCGAGGACAACCACACAAAAGAAAAGAGGAGTCCGGTGTTAGCCTGATATGATAGGAGTTTCACCGGTAAGAAGGGAGATGTACTTCGGGGTTACTCCACCCGGATGCACTCCGTAAAATGAACCAAGATAATGTATTGTTTGTTCAACGCTAACTTCTAACTTAAAGTTATGAAAGATGAATATGTATATATATTATATACTAAGAGATAAGACCAATAGTCATCAGACATCAGAAAGTGATCATAGACTTCCCCTCGATCACTAAGCATAAGATTATGTATATGATAGGTATAAGATAAGATAAAGACATATAGCGATCCTAGTTTTCCCCTGATTGCGAAATATGTAGAGAATGACGGTGATCGTAGGAATCCCCGAGATTGCCAAGAGTAGGCACGGCGATCCTAGGTTTCCCCCGTGGTTGCCAACAGTAAGTTGGGCTGGAGCTCACTGAGACATTATGTCTCATCCCAATCCTTCTGGTGCAGGTTTTCAGATAAGCAAAGGATTCGTGAAGAAGATCATCAGGGAGACACTGGATTGGGGTGCAGTTGCTCGTCAAGTACAAGCTCAGGAGATTGTCATTATTATGTATAAGTATTCATTTTTTTGGTATTCGGAGAAATGTATAAACGAGCCACTTGTACTCTTTCAGTTGTATGTATTAATATTATTATTGAAAATTTTAATGTATCCAGTATCAGAATAATACACATGCTAAATATTCTAGATAATTTAGTATGGGTGTTACAAAGTTGAACAGAGAAATTCGCCATAACAGTAGTATCAGACGGTTGAGTTTTAGATGAGGACGCCATTGTTGTTTTTTAAAGCTTTCCGGTTGTGGTTTGCAAAGAAAAAGGGAGTTGGCTTTTTAGAAAAGTTTTCTGGAAAGGAAACGACAATGAGAGAAGTGAAAAGTGGATTTTTATACTCATTACTAAGAGGGAATTGAAAAGACCACTGATTTCAAAAGTTGAAAAATTCAGCCACGTGGCGAAAAGAAGTCCGAAAGATCTCTGAACCAAGTCGTCGGTTACTTCTTCTAGGAGCCAAAGATCTCCGAAAATAGTGCTGCAATGATAACTGGTTTGGGAACCGTTCGAGGCAAATGACGTCATTATTTAAGAAGACGTAAGGTTTTCGTCGAAGGTTACAGTTTTTCAAAAATGTCAGTTTTCTTCTACGTTATCTTACGTCGAACCTAACATTTTTGGGGGGGAATTTGTTACCTGTGTTTTTCGACAAGAGGGATTTGACGCAATTACTGAGGTTTGATTTGACACGTGGAAGAAGATGGGATTTTTAGTCTAAAAGGACTTCGGAAATTGTACTTGTTCGCTCGACAGAATCGAGACACACATCGACGAAACGAAAAGTTAGTTATGCTTCGGAGTGTCTTTTTTTATCGAATTGAAGATCACAATTGTCGAAGGCACAAGATTTGAATTTCAAATAGGTTGTTTTTCTCTGTTAGTTAGCGTTATTAACGGTTAGAAGTGTGGATAGGATTGTACAGTTATTTTCCTTAGTATAAATAAGAGTTTTCCATGAGGAAAACGGGGTCACAAAATTATTATACGTAACATTCTATGTACTCGAAGTATCCAAGTCACAACGAGAAAAGAGTTACGAATCATGTATGATCCTTGTGAACAACCTTTATTTACAATCAATGCAATTTACTTTCCTTTAAGTTAATTTTCTACAATCTACTTTCATACTGCAATTCCTGGTCGAAGAGTTCAAGCAACCGAACTTAGAGATTTTCTTTTTCTTATTCTTATTCAAAACATACAAGAATATTCATAAAAATGCAAAGATATTTGAACCAACTTGACACACAATGGCCTGAGATTACTGGTTGATCTCGCAAGTAATAAACCTATAACCAGCGGTTGTTTACCAAAAACCAGGGTAAACAAACCTGAGTTGGCAAGCACCTACAACACATTCGCCAAACCAAATTTCTAACCTTTGGTGCTACTTTCAGCTTTCAAATATCTGACCAATAACCCAGACGATGGAGATGAGACATATCAACTCATTCTTCGACACATAGCATATATGCGCTGCGCACCAAATAAGAACCACTTTTTCTGTTTTCCAAATCAAACATACATAATATATTCTTCTTTCAACCCTTCAGACATACAAAATATATAAGACTAGGTAATATGAATGTGACATGGTTTATGACTGTGATTTATCAATCACAAAACCATATCATTTATTTAAATAAAATATAACTTTTGAAACAATTTCAAAACTTTATCCTTGATTTTATTTAAATCAAATATGTCTTTTGAAACAGTTTCAAAACAATATCTCGGATTTTATTTAAATTCAATTTAAATGAAATATATCTTTTGAAACAATTTCAAGACCAAATATTTGACTTTATTTAAATCAAATTTAAATAAAATATATATATTTTTAAACAGTTTCACTTTGCGCAGAGTTCGATTACCATTAATGGGTGGCTCCACGATTTCTTATGGGCGCAGGCATCCCAGGTAATTCAGTCTTAAAACCATATTTTTTTTATTCTATTTAAATCCAATTTAAATAAAATATATCTTTTGAAACAATTTCAAAACATATACGGTAGGGAGATTTATTTGGTTGATTTTATTTAAATAAACTATATCTTTTGAAACAATTTCAAAATCATATTTTTGCTTTATTTAAACAAAATATATTTTGAAGTAATTTAAAAAACATATTCAGTTAAAATATGCTGACATAATCATCGATGTAACTTCACCATAGAAGTCGTCAATCACAAAGTACAATCGACCAAGAGTATTAGCAACTATAATATCATCAACGATCGTAACTTCACTATATGAAATTGTTGGTCACGAAGTACAATCAACAATATACTTTCAGTGTTAACATTTACGAAGCTAACCCTTATTGCACAAACTAGTATCAACACTTGATACAAAATCAAGCGTTCAAAAAAAAATCTCATCGACTTGAAACAGATTCAACATGTGTATGATATATACATGCTCTCGATCATACAGAGGCATACAAACATAATTATATTACCATATAAGCATCACTGTGCATAAAAGAGATTTGAATTAAATGCTCTAATCACAACTAGGGCTTTGATACCACTATTGAAGATTTAAGATGGGTTTTTTCAAAATTTTAATCCTCTTAGCTGAACAATCCCTATGAACATATCTTGATTAAACCAGTAATCACAAATCAAACATGTTTAAAGAGATTCATGTTTACCTCTAGAAACATCGAGGAGAATCGATGAAATTGATCACAAGAACTACTCGAACGACAACGCTTCTACTTAGTCCACACAAACAAAATTCCTTCACTCATAGTGCTAGTTGATTCAAATGGAGTCTTAGATAGAGAGAAGGGGCGGTTTAGGGTTCATAACATCTAGGGTTTTTGAAAAGTGAATTGAGAGAAGAATTATTTTGTTTCAGCACAAGGGTTCTATATTTATAGATCTGGTTGTGTGCACTACAAGTTTAGCAACTGCTTGTGTGATCTGCAAGCTAAGTAATTGTTTATGTGCTCTACAAGCTAAGCAATTCCACTTAAGCACATTGTACCTTATAGTGTACCATTTCTCACTTAGACGCAATGTATCTTACGGTGTATGGCGTTTCTCTAATTTGTGTTAGTGCATTGTAAGATCGCACAACCGAATGATAAACAAGTCCCACTTATTTTTCCTTCAAAAAAATGATAAGAAGTCCCACTTATTTATTAAATCTTTCATCATTTTGTTCTTATGTGTGTGATCAAGTAGATTCTTTTAATGTTGACAACAATTTTAAATTTACACATTTAATATTATAAACAGTGGGTGGTATCTATCAACACATCATTGCTACCTAAGTGACGAAAATGTCATGTGATCTTACTAAATCTTTTTGTGATGAAGATCACGTGTACAATTACCTATTTGTCATCATGTATATATTGAACACAAGACATAGATAATGTCACCCTTGTCCAATTCAATATTTGGCCAATATGTAAAAGGGTCAAATTTCATCTACATCACTCATGTCCCTCAACATGGTTCGTAGAGTACCCATCAACCGACTTTATAGTCGTCCTTTTACGAACAACGTTTGACTGACAACAAAGTACTCGACTCCTACATCTAAGGTACATAATGGTTTTAGGGCGAAGAGTGACATACACCACTATCACTATGTGAATATCTTATTACACTATATATAACTTACTATGTAAGATTCCCATGGCGGGTCAATCCAGTAACAAATATTACTCCTAATATTTATATTTTTATGATGACTTGATAAGTTTTTATCCACCCGTGAGATATGGTCATGTGTCTACCCACATAATAGTCTATATTGTTGGAACAAAATGTGTTTAACAAGTCTCTTATAAAGTAAGGGGGAGATTGTTGAAACATTTATGTGTAAACATATCTCTCTTTATGGTTTTGATGATAACAAAGTATTAAAGAGAAAATTGGTTATTTGCTAATGCTTTGTTCAAAGTGTTTCAGAACCACATGCTTAATTAGTATTGATTGATAATGGTTATGAAGAACAAGCTAAAGAGCAAAAAGGAAAGCCAAGAAGCAAGGTTGCAAGGCTAAGAAGAAACTGGTCCTGAAGAAGTGCTCCTGAAGTGAAGCCTCTGAAGTGGTCCTGAAGAAATGCTCCTGAAGACTGGGTGCTTCTGAAGAAGTCAACGCAAGTCAACGTCTGAAGCCAGCTTCTGATCCGTACAACTAAGCCAGCTTCTGATCCGTACAAAGGGAGCTTCTGATCACTGTTCACTGAGAAGCTTCTGAAGCTGATGTGGCATGGATTTTGACCAGTACTGTGCGCATTTAATGCCTGGAGGTGTCAGAACAACTCAATGGAACAGTTGTCTCCCTGACCCAAACATTCTCCAGTTTTTAAGGTAGGCCAATTCAAATATGGCACCTGCCCTGTTCTGACAGAAAAAGTGCAGCACACATTTGCAGCAACCTAGTCCAATTGCAACGGCTAAATTCCTGATTTCCAGCAAATCTTCAACAGCTCTATTTTTGTCTATAAAAGGAGGAAGATTTGAAGAAGAAAAATGTTGAAGACTCTTGAAATCAAAGAACTGAACTCTTGCTCTGTTTTGCTGTCAAAAATACGCAAGTCATCCAACCTCTTAGAAATTCTTTCATCTTTGTAACTTAGAATTTCTTAAGGTTAAGAGTCTTAACCTGAGTTGTATTTAGAGAACACCTCTGATATTTGATCAAGTGTTCATCCCAAACTCCTTTACTTGTAAACCAGTTTGGTCCCTCAAAGTCTTAGTCTGTATACTAAGCAATTGTAACCTCATTCCTTTGTGGTCTGAGTCAGAAGCCTCTTGTCTTAGTGACTTGAGCATTGGGAAGTCTCTTGTCTTAGTGACTTGAGCATTGGAAGCCTCTTCCTTGGTGGTTGAGCATAGAAGTCTCTTTCTTTGTGATTGAGCAGCTGGAAGTCTCTTTCTTAGTGATTGAGCAATTGTAATCAGAACTGATTATAGTGAAACTCTCTTGTTGGATACAAGGGGACAGGACTACTTCTCACATTGAGAAGGAACCTGTATAATTTCTGTGTGTCTCTCTTTCCCTTACTCCTTAACTTGTTTAAATCCGCTGCATTTAACCTCTGATATTTGTTCAGAACTGATCATATCAGCTTCTGAACTGAACCTTAAGTTTTGAAAAGAAAAAGAACAAGTTTTTAGAGTCACACAATTCAACCCCCCCTTCTTGTGTGTTTGTTTTTCTCACCTTCAGTTGGTATGAGAGCTCCGGTTCTGATATTAACACTTAACAGTGTGTCAGTAGGATCCTGAGAAAAACATGGCCTCAACTAGTGATTCACCTCCACCCTCTCCCAGAAATCCACCATCTCCCAGAAATCAAAGAAATGTGCAATATGACTATAGTACTGAAGAAAAGAAGTCTAGGTCACACAATAAACCTCCTATGTTTACTGGTGACCCAGAAAAATTCTCTTGGTGGAAGAGTAAAATGTACAGTCACATTATTGGGATTGATGATACTCTATGGGATATCATTGAAGATGGAATCTCAATACCTGTAGATGAAGAAGGTGTTGCTGTCAACAGAAGATCTCTGAGTGATGCTGAAAGAAAGATCTATAGGAAGCATCATCATGTCAGAGGTATCATTGTGGACTCATTGCCTCACACTGAGTATCAGAAGCTGAGTGACAAGTCCACTGCAAAGGCAATATTCACATCCCTCTGCTCTAACTATGAAGGTAATCAGAAAGTCAGAGAAGCTAAGGCAAACATACTTGTTCAGCAATATGAACTGTTCAGAATGAAAGAGGATGAAAATATTGAGACTATGTTTTCAAGATTTCAGACTCTGGTTTCTGGACTTCAGATTCTGAAGAAGAGTTATACCACAGCTGACCATGTGAATAAAATCCTTAGAAGTCTGCCATCCAAATGGAGACCTAAAGTGACTGCCATTGAGGAAGCTAAGGATCTAAATACTTTGAGTATTGAAGATCTTATAAGCTCCCTCAAAGTGCATGAACTGGGACTCAATGAGGATGAGCCTGTTAGAGAACCAAAAACATTGGCTCTGAAGTCTAAAAGAAAACCTGCTAAAGCTTTGAAAGCAATTGAATCTGAAGAAGAGTTTCCTGAGGGAAATTCTGATGAAGATTCAGATGCTGATGAGCTTGCAATGATTTCTAAGAGACTTCAGTATCTGATGAATAGAAAGAAAAAATTCTCTAACAGAAGCAGTAACTTCAGAGGATCTGGTTCTGGTTCAAAAAGGGATATCCAGAAAGAAAGCTGCTACAACTGCAAAAAGCCTGGCCACTTCATTGCTGATTGTCCTGATATTCAGAAGGAAAAATCAAAGGAAAAAGCAAAGAAGTCCAACTCAAAGTCCAGCAGCTTCAGAAATAAGCTCAAGAAGAGTCTCATGGCTACATGGGATGATCTGGATAATGAGTCAGAATCTGATGAGGAAGAAGCAAACCTGGCCCTGATGGCAATTGCATCTTCTGATGCAGAATCATGTTCAGATTCTGATGAAGAAGATGAGGTATATTCTGAACTCTCTAGATCTGAGTTAATTGAAACAGTTAATGATCTTATGAGTCATCTTAAAAGCAAGTTAAAAGAAATTAAGTCTTTGAAAAATCAAACAAACTTGCTGTCTGAGGAAAACCTTAAACTTCAGAATCAAATTTTTGAATATGATGAGGAAGTTGAGGAACTCAGAAAAGAGGCTCATAAGAAATCTGAAGAGATTCCTAATGAACAGGAAATAGCTCTTCAGGATTTCATGTTAACTGGATTCAATAGAACTAAAATTGCCTCCATGATGTATAATATGATCAGAAACAAAGGTGAAGGCATTGGCTATGATTTATTCAAACCTTCAAATGATTTAAACTCACCTTCATGTTCTGAAAATATTTTAAAAGGCAATGGTATTTGTTTTGTGCCTGCTTCTAACAATTCTGAGAAATTGAAAGTATCAGAATCTGAGAATAAGTTAGAAGTTCTGAACAACTCAGACTCTGAAGCTTCTGAGCCTAAGGATAAGATGAAGGCAACTGTTAAAACCTTGCCTAAATCCAAGCCAAAAGGTCCTAAGCCTAAGAGTAAGAGGAAATCAGACTCTGAACTTAAAACTGTTCAGAATCTGAAGTGTCCAGAACCTGGAACTAGTAAGTCTCAGAATCTGAATAAATCTGATTCAAATTTTTCTAAGACTGGGTCTATTAAAACTTCAAAATCTGTCAAACCAGTCAATGCAAATCATTTTCAATCTCAGAATGTTAGGCAAAGCAAGTCAAAGCAAACCAATCAGTTTTCTGCTTCAAACTGTTTTAAGAAAGGCAAAACTGAAGCTTGCCTTGTGCCTGAAGTAAACAGAGTTAGAATTGTGAGGAGATCAGAACTAAAGTATTCAAAAGGTCAGACTCTGAACAAATCAGAACCAAAGACCTTCAAGTCTCAGGTTCTGAAGAAGTCTGAGTCTAATCCTTTGAGAACTCAGGTTCTGAAGCACTCAGGTTCTGAAACTCAGACTTATTCTAAATACAAGGATTCATATCCAAAGTATGAGAACAAGTCTGAATACCATAACTTCAGACACAAGAAGCCAAAACCTTTCAAGACTAACCCCAAAGGACCCATGAAAATCTGGGTACCTAAGTCTGAAATTATTTCAATTGCAGATATGCTTGTCATCCAAAGAAAAGGAAAGGTCCTGGTACCTGGACAGTGGATGCTCGCATCATATGACAGGGGACAAGTCTATGTTCCAAACCCTGACTCTGAAAGAGGGAGGAACTGTGGGATTTGGAGGAAGTCAGAAAGGAAAGATCATTGGTACTGGTAAGATAGGTAATTCTTCCCTGTACATTGATAATGTTTGGCTGGTAGATGGACTTAGGCATAACTTACTTAGCATAAGTCAATTATGTGACAGTAATTATGAAGTCCTGTTTAATAAGAACACTTGCACTGTAATCAGTAGCAAAGACAAGTCTGTAGTGTTCAGAGGCAGCAGGAAAAACAATGTTTATAAAATTAATTTTTCTGAATTGGTTCAGCAGAAGGTAGTTTGCCTTCTGTCTGTGAGTGATGAGAAATGGGTCTGGCACAAAAGGCTGGGACATGCTAACTGGAGACTCATCTCCAAGCTTAGCAAGTTACAGCTGGTCAGAGGCTTGCCCCAAATTGATTATCACTCAGATGCTCTGTGTTCAGCATGCCAAATTGGAAAGTTTTCTAAAACTTCTTTTAAACCAAAGAACATTGTTTCCACCTCAAAACCTCTAGAACTCCTTCACATTGATTTGTTTGGTCCTGTTGGAACTGCTTCAATCAATGGGAAGAAGTATGGACTTGTTATTGTTGATGATTATAGTAGGTGGACTTGGGTTAAATTCCTCAGAACCAAAAATGAAACATATGATGTGTTTTTCAAATTCTGCAAACAAGTACAAACTGAAACTGATTTGAAAATTTTGAAAATCAGAAGTGATCATGGTGGTGAATTTGAAAATGAACCCTTTGAAAACTTTTGTGAAGACCATGGAATTTTCCATGAGTTCTCATCTCCTAGAACTCCACAACAAAATGGAGTTGTAGAGAGAAAGAACAGGTCTTTACAAGAAATGGCCAGAACCATGATCCATGAATCAAAAATTGCTAAGTACTTTTGGGCAGAAGCTGTAAACACAGCATGTTATATTCAGAACAGGATTTATATAAGACCCATTCTGAATAAAACTTCATATGAATTATTTAAAGGAAGAAAACCAAGTATTTCTTATTTTCATCAGTTTGGTTGTACATGTTACATACTAAACAATAAGGTCTACCTAAAGAAATTTGATGCCAAGGCTCAAAAGGGTATCTTCTTAGGATACTCAGAGAGATCTAAGGCATACAGAGTGTATAATTCTGAAACACATGTTGTTGAAGAAGCTATACACATTAGGTTTGATGACAAGAAGCCTGGTAGTGAAATACCAGAGCTGGTTGAGAGTTTTGCAGATATCAGAATCTCAGAAGAACCTTCAGAAGCTGAACCCAGTTCAGGTTCTGATGAAGGTTCAGAAGCTGAAAACAATGAAGAATCTGAGAAACTCTCCAGCAATGACACTACTCCTGATGCTAATCAAGACCAGCATGGTTCTGAACAAATCCCTGATGGCCCTTCAGAAGCTAATCCACCCAGAACCTCATTCAAGTACAAGTCTTCACATCCTGAGGAGTTAATCATTGGAAACAAGAACAGTCCAAGGAAGACAAGATCAGCATTCACTCAGAATGAGTCCATGCTTGGCCTGCTATCCATGATTGAACCCACAACTACTGATGAAGCACTTGCTGATGATGGTTGGATTGTAGCAATGCAAGAAGAGCTGAACCAGTTCCAAAGGAATGATGTATGGGATCTTGTGGCAAGACCTGATCAGAAGAACATCATTGGAACAAAATGGGTGTTCAGGAACAAGCTCAATGAACAAGGAGAAGTGATCAGAAACAAGGCTAGATTAGTAGCTCAAGGGTACAGCCAGCAAGAAGGAATTGACTACACTGAGACATTTGCTCCAGTTGCAAGACTGGAAGCAATCAGGTTACTTCTTTCTTATGCTATTAATCATGATATCATCTTATATCAAATGGATGTTAAGAGTGCCTTCTTAAATGGTGTAATTTCTGAAGAAGTATATGTCAAACAACCTCCTGGTTTTGAAGATGTAAAATATCCAAATCATGTTTTTAAACTTAAGAAATCCTTGTATGGTCTGAAACAAGCTCCCAGAGCTTGGTATGAAAGGCTAAGCAATTTCTTAATTAAAAATGATTTTGTAAGAGGTCAAGTTGACAATACACTCTTTAGAAAAACTGTTAAGAAAGAAATCTTAATTGTACAAATCTATGTTGATGATATCATATTTGGTTCTACTAATGCCTCCCTTTGCAAGGAATTTTCTAAGTTAATGCAGGATGAATTTGAAATGAGCATGATGGGTGAGCTGAAATTCTTTTTGGGAATTCAAATCAACCAATGCAAAGAAGGTGTTTATGTTCATCAGTCAAAATACACCAAGGAGCTTCTGAAGAAGTTCCAGTTGGATGATTGCAAGCTGATGACAACACCAATGCATCCCACCTGCACCTTAAGCAAAGAGGACAATGGCACTAAGGTAGATCAGAAGCTGTACAGAGGTATGATAGGTTCTCTCCTATACTTAACTGCTTCTAGGCCAGATATTTTGTTTAGTGTATGTCTGTGTGCTAGATTCCAATCAGATCCTAGAGAATCTCATATGACTGCTGTCAAGAGAATCTTCAGGTATCTGAAAGGAACAACTAATTTGGGACTTCTGTATAAGAAATCTCTAAATTATAAGCTAGTTGGATTCTGTGATGCTGACTATGCTGGGGACAGGATTGAAAGAAAATCCACCAGTGGAAACTGTCAGTTTCTTGGTGAGAATCTGATATCCTGGGCCAGCAAGAGACAAGCAACCATTGCTTTGTCAACAGCAGAAGCAGAATACATCTCAGCTGCAAGTTGTAGCACACAACTGCTCTGGATGAAACATCAATTAGAGGATTATCAGATTCATGCAGATAATATTCCAATTTATTGTGATAATACTGCTGCTATATGCCTGTCTAAAAATCCAATTCTGCATTCTAGAGCCAAGCACATAGAAATAAAACATCATTTTATAAGAGACTATGTTCAGAAGGGTGTTTTGGATATTCAATTCATTGATACTGATCATCAATGGGCTGACATATTCACAAAACCCCTAACAGAAGAAAGATTCAATTTTATTAAAAAGAATCTGAACATGCATTTTGTCTCTTGAAAAATGTGCTTGAATCTGAATGTATTCCTTGATTCTGAGTTTATCATAAGCTAGGACTTATCAAACACTCACCTTCTGAGAGTTTGACTCAAGTTAAGCCTGAAAAACTTCAGAATCTGAAGGATCAGAACCTGGATTTTCTGACTCCTGAATCTGATGAAAATCTGATGTTGGTCAGAATCTGATAAGTATAGTTATGGGCAATGATGATTAAAGCTTTGAAAGTTTATACTCTAATCCTCCCAAAGTCATCAAGTAAAAATGTGCTTTTATGCTCTGATACTCATTGTTAAAATTGCTTAACAAACAATTTTCATTTGGTATCAGTATGTTTTCAAACTGTTTAGCACAGACACATTTTAAAAGCTCAAAGTGTTTCAGACATGTTCAGTTTCAAGAACTCTTTTCATCTTGGTATCAGTCTTTAGAAATGTTTTTATCTGGTATCAGACTCTGAGATAAATCCTCAATTGGTATCAGATTCTGATATGTTTCTTTAAAGCAAACTCAGAATTGCTCTGATACTGAACTCTTTTTGAAAAGTTTTTGCCCTGATACTGAACACAATTGGTTGTCTTGCTCTGATGCTGAACCAGTTTGTACTGAACAAGTAATGTCTGAACACAGAATGACCTGATCAGAAGCTCCAAACTTTTTCTGCTTCTGAACAGCATTCTAACCTTACTGCAAGTCATATACTAACTGAAAATCAAGTAGGCTCTGATGATTATCCTTGCTACTTGGTTATCCATATGATTGCACAAATATCTCACAATCTTGGTTAGTTCAACCCCTCCCATATTCTGAATCCTTTTGATTTTTTTTAAACTTGATGTCAGAACTGCTTTCAAACTCTTTCAAAAAGGGGGAAACTGAACTGCTTTGATACCTGCTTTCAAACTCTTTTCAAATCCTTTTCTGCTCTGATTCAGATATTTTCAAACTCTCTTGACAAAGGGGGAGAAATTTTTCTGTCTTAAGGGGAGAAAGTATTACTTTTTGTTGATGACAAAAGGGGGAGAAAAGTAAAACAAGTATTAAAGCACCTGAGCTCAAATAAGTTAAAATTGTCAGAAGCTAAGCCTATTAAAGCTCTGAGACAATTGTTAGGATTAAGTTCTGATACAATTGTTAAGCTAGCTCTGATACTGATCAGTTAAGCTAAGTTAAGCTCTGATACATTTCTGACTAGCTCTGATATATTTCTGACTATATTTAACTTATGAGAATTGAAGTGAATTTCTGGCTCTGATATATTTCTGTGAGATACATTACTCTTAGTGAGTAAATAGAATTTAAAATAACTTGGATAAGACTCAGGGAGCTTACAAAACTCATCCTGTGGATTATCAGACTTAGGGGGAGAGCTTACAAACCTCAGAACCTGAAGTCAACAAGTCATTTTTGAATTCTAAGTGTAAATTTCACCATATTGTTTTAAGTTAAGATTAATTAACATGGATAAGAATCAAGGGGAGCTTACAAACCTAACCTTGAGGATTGTCAGACCTAGGGGGAGCTTACAAACCTCTCCTGAAGTCAGATTGTTAATTGAACTTAATAACAATTCTGAAATTTTCACATTTATGTTTTTAACTGAACTTAATTAACTTGGATCATACTCAGGGGGAGCCTACAAACCTCACCCTGCAGTTAACTTGTTAATTAAGTTAACAACAATTTTCTGTTTTAATACTTATGTTTGTCATCATCAAAAAGGGGGAGATTGTTGGAACAAAATGTGTTTAACAAGTCTCTTATAAAGTAAGGGGGAGATTGTTGAAACATTTATGTGTAAACATATCTCTCTTTATGGTTTTGATGATAACAAAGTATTAAAGAGAAAATTGGTTATTTGCTAATGCTTTGTTCAAAGTGTTTCAGAACCACATGCTTAATTAGTATTGATTGATAATGGTTATGAAGAACAAGCTAAAGAGCAAAAAGGAAAGCCAAGAAGCAAGGTTGCAAGGCTAAGAAGAAACTGGTCCTGAAGAAGTGCTCCTGAAGTGAAGCCTCTGAAGTGGTCCTGAAGAAATGCTCCTGAAGACTGGGTGCTTCTGAAGAAGTCAACGCAAGTCAACGTCTGAAGCCAGCTTCTGATCCGTACAACTAAGCCAGCTTCTGATCCGTACAAAGGGAGCTTCTGATCACTGTTCACTGAGAAGCTTCTGAAGCTGATGTGGCATGGATTTTGACCAGTACTGTGCGCATTTAATGCCTGGAGGTGTCAGAACAACTCAATGGAACAGTTGTCTCCCTGACCCAAACATTCTCCAGTTTTTAAGGTAGGCCAATTCAAATATGGCACCTGCCCTGTTCTGACAGAAAAAGTGCAGCACACATTTGCAGCAACCTAGTCCAATTGCAACGGCTAAATTCCTGATTTCCAGCAAATCTTCAACAGCTCTATTTTTGTCTATAAAAGGAGGAAGATTTGAAGAAGAAAAATGTTGAAGACTCTTGAAATCAAAGAACTGAACTCTTGCTCTGTTTTGCTGTCAAAAATACGCAAGTCATCCAACCTCTTAGAAATTCTTTCATCTTTGTAACTTAGAATTTCTTAAGGTTAAGAGTCTTAACCTGAGTTGTATTTAGAGAACACCTCTGATATTTGATCAAGTGTTCATCCCAAACTCCTTTACTTGTAAACCAGTTTGGTCCCTCAAAGTCTTAGTCTGTATACTAAGCAATTGTAACCTCATTCCTTTGTGGTCTGAATCAGAAGCCTCTTGTCTTAGTGACTTGAGCATTGGGAAGTCTCTTGTCTTAGTGACTTGAGCATTGGAAGCCTCTTCCTTGGTGGTTGAGCATAGAAGTCTCTTTCTTTGTGATTGAGCAGCTGGAAGTCTCTTTCTTAGTGATTGAGCAATTGTAATCAGAACTGATTATAGTGAAACTCTCTTGTTGGATACAAGGGGACAGGACTACTTCTCACATTGAGAAGGAACCTGTATAATTTCTGTGTGTCTCTCTTTCCCTTACTCCTTAACTTGTTTAAATCCGCTGCATTTAACCTCTGATATTTGTTCAGAACTGATCATATCAGCTTCTGAACTGAACCTTAAGTTTTGAAAAGAAAAAGAACAAGTTTTTAGAGTCACACAATTCAACCCCCCCTTCTTGTGTGTTTGTTTTTCTCACCTTCATATATGTCTCACTACTATCCCATTTCATAGTAAAACTTTTGATTATAGATACTTTAAAAATAATGTCATCTAGTTTATTAGGGTCTCACGATTAAGTCACACTTAATGCTCCAGACTAACTATTCTAGGGACTTTAATATTTTTTGAAACAAAACAACATCAATAAAGAAATGCCTTATTATTTTAACATATTCATAAATATATATTTCAAGGTCATGATAAAAAACCAAATCCAATCAATATATAGATTGGCTATTACGGATTAATCCAAAAACAACTACCCTTACTTTTATTTCACTGAAAAATAAATGTTACCTCACACGCATGTAAATTCTCTACTTATGATCAATGAGTTTCACCAAAATACAAATTATTCAGAAAAACATTCAATTTATGAGTGAGATAATTTTTTGTCAAACTTTATTTATCTTTCAGTCACCAAATTTCAGATTATCAGGGAGCCTTCTCCTCAAAATAGAAAGGTTAACACCAAAATAAAATGAGACAAGAAACAATATATGACAGTTAAAAAAGAAATTGTCAGTATCCAAAATTCAAATGAAATTGCACAAAATAAACACTTCCCTTCAACAACAAAAAAACAATATAAGATTACTATGAGTATTGTATTAATGAAAGATGCAACACCAACATATATAACGAAAAGGAAACATTTAGTTTGCAAATTCTTGAAAGTATAACTAAGATTTTAGTGGGAATTCAATGGATGGTGCGAGATAAAACATGTTGGGTGATTGAAGAAATAAGAAATGTCTTTTCTATCACAAAATAAATGTGAATTGCATGTTTTCAATGTTTAGGATGATGTTTGAAATATAAATTCAAGTTATCTGCTCAATTGTGGATTCCTCATGACATAAGAATTGTTGTCATTTGTAAAAAAATAGATTAAGGAGATTAATGAAGTTGATAGAGGTATGAGTTTGAGATTATTGAAGTATTTGATATTATTGAAGGACCCCAACACCACGGTGCCAAGTAGGCATGGCAATAAAACCCATACCCGCGGGTACCCACCCGAACCAAACCCAATTTGACGGGTTTTCCCCGCTTTGACTGAGCTTGGGTTTTCTCCGATTTTAAAACATGGGTACGGGACGGGTAACAGGGATATATGTACCCACCCCGAACCCATACCCAAACCCGTCCCGAATGTAAAAAATCAATTTATTACCCCTTTTATATAAATAGAAACTCAAACCCTAAATCATTTCACTCACACAGTTAGAGTGTTAGTCTTTCAGACGACACTCACGTATCATAGTTCTCTCTTTTCTCCTTCCATATCTCACACTCTCGGCCTCTCTCTTCTCCTTGAATATAGTCATTGATCGTCATCATCTCTTTGTTGGATAAAGCATTACAACATTGCGCTCGGGCTGAAAAATACTTTTATTTTTATTAAAAAAAATTATCCACTGCAGGGATGGGGATGGGGATGGGGCGGGGATACCCGAACCCGTCGGGGACGGGGATGAGATTCGATTTTTCATCCCCGATGGGTATGGGTAGGGTAACGGGTAAGTATATGAGAGTCGGGTATGGGGACGGAAAAGTAAAACTCGTCCCCACCCCGCCCCATTGCCATGCCTAGTGCCAAGAAAATATGATTCAACATTTTAAACATGTGTTTGATGCTGATATTGATTTGAGAAATTAATTCTCACCAAAACTCAATTCTAATGTAAATTAGCTTCTGCCTGCATGACAATTGATTCTACCCCACAACCTTTCTATTTTACTGAAAAATGAATGTTATCTTTGATATATGTTATATACAATGTAATGTTAAATTATATACTCGTGTTTAGAGCTGGCAATGAACCGAACCAACTCGAAAATAGTTCGAGACTTGATTCGATAATTGACTCGTTGAACTTGGTTCACGAACCAAATGAGTCGAACTTGAGTTGAAAACTAAACTCGTTAAATAAATGAGTTGAACTTGAGATAAGTATGATTCGACTCGTTTGGTTCATGAACCAGCTCGATATATATATATATTATTTTGTATTTTTTATATAATATGTAATTTATTACAAGCTTCTTCTAATAATTATGTACTTTTTCAGAGGAATTATTACTAATTTAATTAAAACTTAACGATAATTATAATAATAGAGAAAGCGAAAAAAAAGTTAATACCTTGAGCATGCTTCTAAACAAACATGTGCACTCAAATAGTCCCACATCGGGGAGTTTTAAAAGCATTAGAGAGGAGAAGTGTTATATATATGTAAAAGAAGTGCGTCCCGATTCACAATGAAGAACTTATACTGGTATATGGAATGCGCTTGTATAGTGCTACTACCTTTCTAGGTAGTGGACATGCCTCATAGTTTTATTTTAATTTTTTTAAAGAAAAAGGTCAAAGGCATACTTTTGACAAAAAAAAAAAATATGTAATTTGAGCAACGAGTTGAACCTAATGATTCGAACCGAGTTGTTCACCAACTTTAAGCGAGTCTTATCGAGTTGAGCCGAGCTCTGACAGGTTCGACTCGACTAATTTTCAGCCCTACTCGTGTTATTGGGTTCCACTAAAACACAAGATGTTCATAAAACAATTTGATTTTTAGGGGGAAGAATTTTTTGTCAGTCTTTATTTATTTTCTGACCGTCGAATTTTAAATATCAAGGACATTTCCCTTCAAAATAGAAGGGTTTACACCAAAAATATGAAAAAGGAACAATATACGATAGTTATAAAAGAAATTGTAGATATCCAATATTTAAAATGAAATTGCATAAAATAAACAGTTGTTAAAACGAAACAAAATAAATTTACCATCAATATTGCATGAATGAACATCATAACTCCAATATGTATAATGAAAAGAAAACACATGCAATGTAAATGAAATACTTAGCTTGTAAATGAAAACACATGAATTGCATGTTTTTCATGTTTAATGTTTAATATGTTGTTTAGAATATAAATTCAAGTTATATGTTCAGCTGCAGATTCATGATAGCATAAGAATTGTTGTCAGTTGTATGGAAGTAGATTAAGGAATGAGATTGATGCAAAAAATAGTTATGAGTTTTAGATTATTTAAGTATTTGAGATTATTGAAGAACCTCAAACATATTGTGCCAAGAAAACATGTGTTTGAAGGCGAGTTTGATTTTAAAAATCAATGCTCACCAAAACTCATTTCCAGTGGAAGTTAGCTTCAACCTACATTAGAATTGATTCTTTTGTATTGGGTGCAAAAACATTGTAGTTTATAACTTATTTATATTCATCTCTTAGCTTTTTAAATGCCGTTTGAATACATATTTTGTGTTCCTAATTAACTGTTATTTTGACAGTTTAAAGATTTGTCAATTATATCCTTTCTAAATTACTCATACTTACTCATTTCCAATAAAACAAATTAATGTTATGTATTTAGAAAATTCAATTTTTTTTTAAACAAAATTTTGTTACCTATAATAATGGATTCATCAAATAGAATTTTGTTACTTTTTATATGATAATAACCGTAACATATAACATTATATGTATATATCTTTGAAAATAATAGTACATTATATATATAATAACCTCTAAAATCTATCCCAAAAAAAACCTCTAAAAAACCATTATATATAATAATAAATAACATTAATTAATGACCACATGTAATTCTCCTTTCCTATCATGCTATCAATATATTAATTAAATTTATCAAACTCATAAAGAAGTGGTAAGTAACAACAAGCAAGCAAATGCAAACGTTTAACCCAATAATAACGATTACATTTCTATTCATTGAAGTACAATGTTTTACATAAAGCAACAACTCTTTGTGAACATGATTTTATTTTCTTACATTTGGACATCGCCAATTTGTGAAAAGAATTTTTGGTCAAAGTACACTATGTTAAGACATCCATCATAAAAAATTTGCTCACGGTATTATTGTATGAATTACAATCCATCCACTATTGTCCACCTGCATCCACGCAAATGCCAATTTCTGCTAATCTGTCAGCATATCAACTAAGTCGTGGGTAAAAACTAATTGTCGTCTTTATTTTAGTAGCAACCATCAATGTGTTATACATGGCTGATAGACCATGGTAAATTTTTGCATTTGAGAATATGTTTACCAACGAAAAATTGTATATACTCAGCGCCAATCAAAAAATTGAAACTGGTTGAAGGTAGGATAGGAACAAGTGCCATGCACAAACCACTGCTTAGACCATAATTGAAAATTGTCCCCTTTAAAGTTCATACTTATGTAATCGAGATCATTCACTCATTATCAAAAGTATTTGAGATCTTTTCAGTAATCAATTAAGTAATACAAACGTCTATAATCTAATTGTCATGTTATATATTTATAACTAAATTAATTTTTTTAGGCTTAAATGACCCTTGGATCGGTCCTACATGTGACATAGAAGATAAATAAAACTGTAACTCACATCTTGTTGTGATAGTTGTTGCACTTCTGTCTTGCATTTACGTGGTTTGCCGCTAATAAAATTAGAGAGAAACAACTCATAGATTGTAAACATGTACTCTTCAGGATTTGTGTGCAAGGGTTATTCCGGCATTATTCACATCGCCACTGTGTTGTAAAACAAAATATTGATATTGTGTTCACACGACATGTTAAAATTGTTTTGATACTCATTGTAGTAGTGAATGAAAAAAATACGAAGGCATTGAAATGATATTTATAGTGATATAGGGTGATGGAAATTCATTTAAAGTTTGTGTTACTTGGGTTGTTTCTTGTATGAGTTTTAAATTTGCAGATTTTAAGTTGGTCGACAACAATATACTTATCACTCTTTTGCATTTACTTAATGGTTATTGATTAGGTGACATGACAACTTCATTATCCAATAAAGGTAAGTTATGACTTCACAGATTTAGAATCATAATTTCTTAATTAGTATATTATCTAGTGAGATAATATTAAGATCATTTCAACCTAACCATAGTATCTTAATGGATATACTTAAAGATAGAAGACCAATGGTATTTTAAGTATTGCAGCATTTTTCGTAATAGATATATTTTTTGTCAATCTTTACTTATTTTATGACCAGCGAATTTTAAATATCAAGGACATTTCCCTTAAAAATATAAAGGTTTACATAAAAAAATATGAAGAAAAAAAAAAGAAACAATATACGATAGTTATAAATGAAATTGTTGATATCCAATACTTAAATGAAATTGCATAAAATAAAGAGTTGTTAAAAAGAAACAAAATATATTTATCATCACTATTGCATGAATGAAGACGCAACTCCAATATGTATAATGAAAAGAAACCACATGCAATGTAAATAGAATACTTAACTTACAGATTATTGAAAATCACTTATCGTGCATATTATTGAAAGTACAAACAAAATTATGATAGGAATTCATGGGGTGGTTAGGGATAAAACACATTGGGTGATTAAAGTAAAAAGAGATGTGTTTCTACAAAAAAAATGTTAATTGCATGTTTTAAATGATGTTTGAAATATAAATTCAAGCGAACTATTTAACTGTGAAATTCTTGTGGCATAAGAATTGTTGTCAGATATTGGAAAGTAGACTAAGGAAGGAGATTGATGAAGATGTTAGAATTTGGAGTGTGAAATTATTTATTTATTTGAGGTTATTGAAAGACCGGAAACATGTTGCACCAAGAACACGTAATTAAATATTTTAAACATGTGTTTGATGCTGAATTTGATTTTAGAAATCAATATTCAGCCAAAGTCAGGTTCATGGAAATTAGCTTATATCTTCATGAGAATCGATTATACCTAGCAATCTTTTTGCATTTTATTTTACTAAAATAAATGAAAGTAACATACAAATTCCGAAAATGGAAGATTATGATGAAGGAAATGCAGCAACTGATTCGCCTCTGATATTGGAAGATTATGATGAAGGAGAAAAGATCATTGATTCCTTTCGATAACGATAGTTTTTGCTATTTTTGAGAAGTATTCACTTCTCGATGAGATCACCTGCAAGAGAATTTATATAGCATAAATTCATGAGAAACTAAAAAAACACTGACAAATTAAGCGCATACCAAAATTCTGGGCTAAAGCGTTTAAGGCCAATCCAATCCCCGCTCATCAATTGAATGACATAGATTTCACTATTTTTGAGAAGTATCTCACTTCTATTGAAGTTGAGTACAAATTATGCAATACTAGGATATTCAATCATATTTGATTTTGATGAAAATAAATATTTGTTCTAATAAATGATTTCAAATGGTTTTACCTTTGATAAATGAATGTTAACATCGGTTGTATCTACACCTACTTATCTTCTGGCTGCTGAACTTTGATTTCTAAGGCCTATTTCCTGAGACTTGCAGGTTTAACACCAAAAAAAAAGAAAAAAAAAATACAATATGTGATAGCTACAAAATAACTTACCAATATAAAAAAAAAAAAAACTCAGATAAAATTGCACACAATATATTATTACTATGAGTATTGCAACTCCAATATATATATATATATATAATGAAAAGGAAATTCAAGAGGGTGGTGGAGGATAAAACATATTGGTTGGTTGAATTAATAAGGATTGTGTTTTCTACCACAAAATAAACATGAATTGCATGTTTTCTTTGTTTAATGTTTAGGTTAAAATGTGGTTTTGGTCCCTGCAAATATGCCCAGTTTTGGTTTTCGTCCCTGGTAAATTTTTTTTGAAAAAGGTTCTTGCAAAATATTTTGTTTTTTAAAATAGTCTCTGGGCCCACCAAAGCGCTGAAGTGGCATGGTTTTCGTCCCTGCAAATATGCCCAGTTTTGGTCTTCGTCCCTGGTAATATTTGCAGGGACCAAACTGGGCATATTTGCAGGGACGAAAACCAAAATTGGGCATATTTGCAGGGACCAAAACCATGCCACTTCAGCGCTTTGGTGGGCTCAGGGACTATTTTAAAAAACAAAATATTTTGCAAGGACCTTTTTCAAAAAAAAATTTTACCAGGGACGAAAACCAAAACTGGGCATATTTGCAGGGACCAAAACCACATTTTAGCCTAATGTTTAATATGTTGTTTACAATATAAATTCAAGTTACCTGTTCAACTGAAGATTCATGATAAGAATTGTTGTCAGATGTAGGAAGTAGATTATGGAATGAGATTGATGTAAAAAATAGAGTTATTGGTTTTAGATTATTTAAGTATTTGAGATTATTGAAGAATCTCAAACATATTGTGCCAAGAAAACATGTGTTTGAAGGTGAGCTTGATTTTAGAAATCAATGCTCACCAAATCACATTTTCAGTGGAAGTTAACTTCAACCTACATGAGAATCGATTCTTTTGTATCGGGGGCAAAAATATTGTAGTATATAACTTATTTATATTCATCCCTTCCTTTTTAAGTGTCGTTTTGATACATATTTTGTGTTCTTAATTAACTGTCATTTTGACAGTTTAAGGATTTGTCAATTATATCCTTTCTAAATTACCCATACTTACTCATTTTCAATAAAACCAATTAATGTCATGTATTTGGAAAATTCAAGTTTGGTTTTTTAAACAAAATTTTGTTACCTATAAAAATGGATCCATGAGTTAAAATTTTGTTACCTATTGAACACTGGCGGAGACCCCGAGGTATCGTTTACGTATCGAAAGAGCGAAAACTACATCCGACTTAGAAAAATTCAGATTTTTAATTGAAAAGGTTAAAGCGAAAGCACTTCTTTTCTTTTAACTAAGAATTTATTGAATTAAGAAAAGGGAATTTTTAAGCCTGTAATTATACACTACAAAAGTAGGGAGTTACGCGTCTAAAAATTTCGACAACGTATTGCGAAAGCAAAACGGTGTCTCTTGTTCGATATTTTCTACAAAGTTTTATTTTGTCTCGTTACTATTTAAATAGCGCGAAGTTACGTGAGTGACAAAGGTCGACGGAAACCATCGTTTTGATCTCTACCCGTCATATATTTAATTAAAATCAATATTTATTTTACCCTCGAAACCCTTACTGTTTCAAATTTCGCCTTAGATAAACATAGAAACAACAGGAAGCGGTACTTGTTAAATTGGTCTCTGTGGATTCGATACTTTTTTTATATTAAAACGACATAGCCGTACACTTGCAGCCTGTCAAGTTTTTGGCGCCGCTGCCGGGGACCAAAAATCATGTATTTACACTCTAGCAAAGTGGTTAAGTGCCTCACCTTCCAACGTTTGGTCCTGTGTTTGATTCTTTCTTTGTTCATTTTTAGTTTTGACTCGTATTTTTTGTATTTTTTTAAACGAAAAAAGCAATGAAAACATTGTAAAATGCAAGTATCGAACCATGGTTAGGGGAGCAACATAAAAACAAACGAACCACTTGACTACAACTTTAATTGTAATTATTTTTGTCACAATATATATTTATATCTTGAAAATATGGTCCCTCCATAATTTTTTTTTTGGCTCCGCCACTGCTATTGAATGATAATAACTGTAACATATATATATATATATAAGTCAGGATTCGTTGACATCAGGTGTAAGTCAAAAGACTTACACCAAATCTCAGCCGTTAAATTTAATTGATCGCACGGCTTAAATTATATCAACATAATAACAAATAAAACACAATACACTGGATCTTGTTCCTTCTTTCTTCTTTCTATTGCTTTTATTTGCCACCATAAAACTGATTAGAAAGAAATTCTAATCGGTGCCATTATAATAAATCAGGATTTTGTCATAGTTAAAAAACTACTACAACATTTGGATACCTCAATTATTTTAGGATTATTTTAGGTTTGTCAACTCAATTGAATGTGTGTTGGTCTAAATCTCAAAGAACAATGAAGTGGCACTCAATATTATAGAAAATCAAAATTTACGATGATTGTTTGATTATCGGTGCCGGTTATCTACGTGGAATTTGAAGGCTTCTTCCTTGTTACTCTAACGCAGATGATGACAGAGAGAAGTAGTTTTTAAATGAGATCGACTGTGTTGTGTTTTAGTTTTTCTTATGTTGATATGATTTGAGCCGTACAATCAATTTAATTTAATGGTTGATATTTGGTGTAAGTCTTTTAACTTATGTCAACGAATCCTGACTATATATTAAATGTTGGCTTTTAGTGAACGTGTTTATTTCTTTAGCAAAAATGTCACGTGAGTCAGTAAAAGCCAACATTTAATCACAACCATCTAATTTGATCCAAAGGTCATTATTTCACCCTCTCATCTCTCTCTCTCTCTCTCTATATATATATATATATATATATTCTCTCTCTCTCTTTATATATATATATATATATATATATATATATATATATATATATATATATATATATATATATGTCGGTCTGTTAAGCTTAATAGATTTTTTAAAAAGCTCAAGCTTGGTATATACTTTAGAGGCCGTTTGTTATAGTTTTTTCAAGAAAAAAAATCACTTATAAAAGTATTGCATCTGTTTGTTACAACTTCTTAAAAAAAGTAGAATCTAAAAAAAGTTAGGAAACAACTTCAAATGAAAAGTTGTTATGAGTAGCTTCTAAAAAAAAATTAAGTTAAAAAAAAATATGTTTCAAAAGGTGAAGGTAGTTTTGTAACAAAAAGATCATTTTATATGGTTGTATCCAAACAAAATTATTTATAAAAAAAAATATATTATGACTAGCGTCAAGAGTAGTGCTCGTCCTTCCTCCATACCCATCTTTCCGGTTTTTCTATTGTTTTTAATTGTATGTTTATTTTATTAAATTTGTTTATAATTTTTTTGTAAGATAACATACTATTTCTACTGTAGTGGAATCGTTAAGGGCATGATTGAAAGATAAAAAAACCCGGCAAAAATCATTTATCACCTTTAAATATAAGTATAGATAAACAAACACAAAATAGATTTTTTTTTTTTATAAAATCTATAAAATATGGAATGTCAAAATCTTTTTTTTAATCCCGTAACAAACGGACCCTAAGTAAATAGGTCTTTTTTTAAAATCCTAAACTTAAAATTGTTACTAAACCTACCGAGCCGAACTAGACTTTAAATAGGTTAGACTATAGGTTTCGGTCGGGTGGGCAGCCTGACCTACTTCTATCCCTAGTCCCAGAACACCAAAATCGTCATAGCGCCCTCCTAATGAGTAGACCACAAAAACTTTCTTAATGTCTTATTAACAAGTGTCCAATGGATGCTAATTAAAAAAAATCAAGAAGGAGAAACATTCAATGGAGAAAATAGTATATAAATGAACTAATCGATTGATGTTATGTAGACTGGCTAGAGTCAAAAGCTCAAAAAATGTTATCGCCTTTGTGGATTGTAAGTCACATACTCAGCAACTAGACCAACCTTCATTGACATATAAAATTGGGCGGATCAAATTCAGCCAAACAAGAGTTGAGAAGGCAAAACCCAAAAAGATGTCAACAATCTAATTGACTTCATAAAATGTCAACAATCTGACTGACAATCATAAATTCGAAACATCTCCCAATTACATTCACAGGTGTACAACCTTGAAGCTTTTGGACTGACTTTGCATACATACATTTACATATATAATAGTAAATGAATGAATAGATAGATGATATAAATGATACATTAGGTAAACAACCGATCTCTCAAAAAAAAAAAAGTTGATAACTGATCTTCTGAGTTCAAATAATAAACCAGACAAAAGTAATTTATAGCAAGAGCATCAATTCATTATATTCAAATAGATGATTAATAGTATCAATTTACAACTCCAGCATCACATTCAAATCTTTATCACTCTGACTAAAGCAAAGGAACAACAATGTGGGCAAAACCGACCGTCACAGATTTTCCATTTTCCGAGAGGATTATACAAGTCCATAGAAACACCTACCTCTTGAAGGTTTGGGGCCAGATTCCAGAAAAGCAGGAGTTTCCAGGTACAGAAAGTGGGGAGAGTAAGTATGGTTCAAATAAGTTTGCTTTCATCCACATACAGACAAATTTCTAATAATCAATTATATATTATAAATAGAATAATCCTTATGTCATTGGTTATAAGCCATATCAGAAATTGACTCGTCATGGAGCAAAACTCATTTGGACTATACAGTGCATCCTAGAAAATGAAGGAGGAATGCTGAAATTGAATGAAATTCTCATTGAATAAAATAAATCCAGGAACAAATGAATTTTCATTGAATGATAGATCCAGGAACAAATGAATTGACGGTAAATTAATGTATATGGATGAAAAAGAAAACAAAAACAATTTCTTTTTTTCCTGTGAACAGTATGATTTTGCTGTTGTGAATACTAATAAATATTATTTTCCACCTTTCTCATCTCTACAGATTGCATCCTCCGAACCACTAGTAACTTTTGATTCTTTTGATGCATCTCCTACATCTATACTGCACATATCACCACTAGAGTTGTTCCCATTACATCTCCTTGCATTCCTCTTGAACCATGTTCGATGTATTTTTGAATTGTTCCATTTCTGCTGTCTAAAGTGATTCTTTCCCAAATCACTAGAGTCAGTCTTCAATCGCTTAGAGTCGTGTTTACCATCCTCGCATTCAACGTTGGTGTCTTCAGACTTAGCACCAGTTGTGCTGGGACTGGGAGTCATATGATCTGATTCTGAGCAGCAATTAACTAGACAATTGGCGTCCCTTTGCTTAACTTCAGCAGGCTGGTCAATTTCCATACTATTAGTATTAGAAGGTTGACAGTCTTTGATATCCCGTGGATATGGGGGTAATGGCGGAAATGGGTAGAAAGGCATGCCAGGAGCAGTGACCCAACACCCTGTGATTTCAGCATGAGGAGTTCCGTATTGCTGAGCAACAGACCATGGCATTCCATATGAGACAGGCAGACGAGAATTGAACTTCTCTTTTGGCTGACCAGTAGTAACTAAACTAGAGGGCCATCCAGAATGGCTTGCATTTTGCAAAGCTGGACCGCCAGAGTTTAGTGCACTGTTTAATGAACGTATTGGACAAGAAAACCCAGGTGGAATTTCTTCATTAATCTTCTGGCTTTCGTTGTTAGAGCCAATAACAGCACCAGAATATGAATTTGTTTCTGCAGGCTGATCCCATCGGCTTTTGCGCTTACGTTTTTTTGCCCCTTTGATCTCAACTCCATCCAAAGACGGTGTAGAACAGCCCTCCTGGGAGCCAGCATCTACTGAAGTTGAAGTTGTCACGAGCATTGACCGCTCTTCTTCATTAGGTCTTAATCCCTGCTCGTGCCTATGATTGTGTGATACTGAAATTCTGTTACAGTTGAAATTTCTGTGAGATTCCAACATATTATCACCCATGTCCATATAGCCACGTTTTCTGCCTTGTTTTCGAATCCATCTGTCTCGAAGCTTCGAGCAATTTGATGGACCTAAATGTGCAAACATCAGTGAAAATATTCAAATCCTTGCCCATAGAACAGAATAAAAAACAACAATAGTATCCCTTTCTCACCGGGTCAAAAAACAGATACAACCATAGCTAAAAAGTTATCTAACAGTGTATTTTGGGAAGTGATTATACACATGACTTGACTAAGGTAAAATAAATCAATATACAGTAGGTGATCATGGCAATACCTGTTTGTCATCATGCTCTGTCAGAGACAGCATTGAACGCCTAAAACTGAATATTAAACCAATTATTAGTAAAAGAATGGAAACTTGGAAAGAAACGGAATAATTTCAATTAAGTTATACCAAAGATAATAGTGTAATGAATTTGCAGCACGATGAAATCATAAGAAATTGTGTCATATCATGGAAGGAAACATTAGAGTAACACATATCATGCTTCTAAGCACTCAACATATTTTTGTAGTCTGCGTTGATCATAACAGCCCAAATAAAATAGGTGATGGAGAAAAAGTCAAATTTAAAACTGTTCCCTAATTCAGCAATTTTTTATAATTGCTTTAATAAATTTGGGGAGAAGGGATAAAATTTGAAAATTCCTGACCTCTCCATTCCACGACAAGGAGGACCGCTGTTGATATGTTCGGGTGTCAAAACCTTGCCTGCTGCCAGGTACTCTAAGACCTGTAAAAGAAAGTTGTTTAGGCACATTCTCTATAATCTCTTAATACTCCATTTAGAGGTAAAAAAGAGGAAATCAAAGAAAATATTAGGATCTACCAGCCAGCTATCAACTTATTGAAGAGTATGGTCAAATATATTCGCCAAATCAATATTTACCATATTTTAACATTCAAAATGAATGACTAGGGAAATTAGCTAACATCTAAATGAAGGAAAGAAAATGCATAAACATCACGCAATATCAAAATATGGACATTGAACAGAAGTTACAAAATTTATGTTCGTTTTAAGCGAACATTTGAAACAGCATCATAAAAAAATCATAAGAGTGAATATAACGCAAGAATTATGTTGTTCAGAAAGACATTAACAATGTTGCCAAATTGTTTCCAACTGCTCTGCAAACCTCCCCTAATTTAGTATAATAAGGAAAGGCACACACTCCTTTGTAAAATTAGAAGATAGAGCACTTCTCTCTACAAAAATTAATGAATTAAAAAATACAGTATTGGTGTCCCTATATCTCGCCTTAGAACCAAAGTGACCTCATATGATACAACTGATTTCTATTATACAATCTTATGTGAGGATGGAAAACATGACAAAATGAAGCTAACAAAGAATTAAAATATGAGTAGTTTCCCACATACGTACCTTAAGAAGCTTTCGTAGTATTGGAATTTTTTTGAAGTCTTGCCTGTACTGCTTCATGATCTTATGCAACATCTGTAAACCTGAAAGCCAATACTAGTTATTACTTTGCGACACAGCCAAAGGTGTGACGGGTCTCACGTTCCTGATAACTGGGAGAAAATGTTCATTAAATGCAAAGCAAGTATAGATTACCATTTTTACTAATTATATCATTCAGCACGGCTCTAGATTTTGTTTTGAGAAGAGCGTCAAGGATCATGGAAAGATCTCGATTGCTGCAACCAAAAGATTAAATTTCTTTCAGCAAGTATTTACAGGTCCTTAAACAATGAACAAGTCTAGTACAAGTGTCATAACTATATAACATGTGCTTAATGAAGGAAAAATAAACTAACTAAGAGGAAAAAAGAGAAGAGAGGACCTCTGAATTGCTTCATGGTTGTTTCTATCACCTGAAGCCACTGTGAGAAGCAAAAGTTTCAAGTAGCCTTTGGTGGCATCCTATGACAAGAAAAGGGTAGGGTGAGTCAAATGGTGCAGACCGAGAAACCATAAAACAGACCAGGCAGCAAGCCCAATAATACAACCACTATTAAGGCATCAAGAAACAAAATTGAAGAAAGGGAATGTGACAAGACACAAACTATTTCTCACAAGTGATTATACAGCAAACATAAAATTCAAATAATACAGGAGTAAGGTAGAAGTTTCTTGCTTTGTTAGTTGTTACAGAACATAGATCTGAACAGCAGGAAAGAACATGAGGCCACCTGTATGGACAAGCTTCCAAATAAATGTATCAATTTGAAATATATAAAGTACTTACTTTTCTTTTGCTTATTCCTCCATTTCCATCCAGCAACTCATTCAGTTTCCCCTGAACTGCAGGTAAGGAAAATATTTATCCATTATAACCAGTTTTAATAACCATGTTACCAGAATAAATAAGGATAACAAACCTGCTTCAAACCGTCCATTGGAAGCACCTTCGACCACTTTTTTGTGTTTGATAGATGACACTGGCAATCGATTGGCTGCCACCTCAGCTGTAAGGCGATTTGCAGCATTAGCACTGCCTTTAGCCTTTTTAACAGAAGTGTTAATTTGAGGAGTCTTCACATGCAGATGTGATTGCGAAAAACCATTCCCGTCTTCAACCATTTCAGACTTGGATTCTCTACTATCAGTAGAATTCGACAGCACCTTGCTGACAGCAGGCATGGGTTTGCTTGTTGTATCCTCCATTTGTTGAGAAATTTCTTCTATTCGATCAGAAGATTGTAAATTGCTTTTTGAGTCTTCCACTTCAACTAAGTGCAAAAGGGAAACAGCAGATGCAGGGTTCATAGAACTATCTTTCCCTGGAGAAACATCTTCATCTATAGCAGTTGTAGACTTGTCCAATACATCCCTGTCCGTCAATAAATGAACAGAAGACTCTGTATCAACATTATCAAAGTACTTGGGCATAGGTGTGCTGTCCTTAACTACACCATCTTCAGTAAGCATCATGGGTTCTGGATATTCATCATCTGAATCACCATGAACTATAACCTCAGCATTAAGTGGATCACCACCGCCTATATAACCTCGACAATGAGGTGAACCACAATAACATTTTTTGGCAGCAGCGCCAAAAACCCTTACATAGTTGTAATCAAACGTCAATTCTTCATCCTGGGGAAGGTGGTCAAAAAAATATTAGCTTGCCATCAATAATTCTCACATGCTTACAGCCATAGAAAGGAATTAACGGCGAAGATTCATATTCCAAATTCATAGGCTGAGGAAATACCCCAAGCCTCCATACTAACAACACGCGTCATCCAACCCACCCCCCTCCCCTAAAATACCTCACCACTAATCTCTTCAAAGTTTAAAGACATCATATCATATATTATATTCTATAAAAAGAGAAACCAAATTGATCTATCCAATTAACTGCATGAATTGTTTTATATCTAATAATGTGTACAGATGATTATGGATTAGAAACAAATTTACATATATCTACAAAAATGTTAATCTCAGCATGAAGCAAACTTTTTTTCTCTCTTTCAAATATTAAAATAAAGTAAAAACAACAAAGCATAACCAGGGTACTAACTAGCAATAGCCAGGACAAGTAAGAAATAAAATATATCTGAATTTTTTTGTTAGAATGGAATATTCACACACCTAGACTCTACAAGACTACAGGCAAAAAAGAGAAAGTGCAAAAAGCGTAGATCAAAGCCTTCTCAACTTAATTAAGCATTTATGTCGAATAAGTTTGGCTCAACTGACCATACATTCTTATTATTTCAGGGGTAGAAAAGAGGTGAAAAATTCAACTGTTTTTAAACTCGTAGTTTCATAGTAAACAATTTTACATTTTCCTGCATGATTAATAATCATAATGTATAACAGACACACGCACAGGAAAATAAATTGAAATCAAAATCATATTTGAAACATAACGGCGAAAAAACTCCAAAATACAAAGCTACGAGATTTAATGGAATTAACAACATAAAAGTAATAATCGGAGGTTGAAAGCACACCTGCTTGATATTCCGCAATGCGAACAGTCCAATACAGATTTCCCCATTTACCATCCACTGTTGAAAAAAGGATGCAACATGAGGTCAAGTGATGTGAAAACAAGAGAAGAATTTTGAATTTCATGGTCCAGTTACTGTGCAAAAGGACATTAAGGATATGTTCTGAAAAAAGCATACATCCATAATGCCTATCATGAGACAAGCAAGAACCAAGATAATGACAGTAGTCACTGTACAACGATGCATGTATTAAAATTTTCCGTACACTTGTACGCAAATAGCATGAATATAGTTTCCAATGAAAATGCCAAAAGAATTAAGCTTCTCAAGTATGATAATAATATATATTCAAATTACTTAGAAAACAACAAAAAATGCAGATAATAATATACTCACCTTTTCTGTCCGACAATTAGGATCACAGCTATGATTAATGAAACGCCCCAAGTTTCCTTTTGCACTTGCATCTATCACCTGTAAAGAAAGAGAGAATGAAAAAAAATAACTAAATAACAGAATACCCAGAAAAATAATAATAACGACCACAACAACATATCGTGTTGAATCAACTAGAAGAGTCACAATTTTCCATTGCATGTTCAGAATGATGATGATGATGATCATAATAATAATAATAATAATAATAATAATAATAATAATAATAATAATAATAATAATAATAATAATAATAATAATAATAATAATAATAATAATAATAATAATAATAATAATAATACAAACAGCATGAAATGAAAAAATGTATAGTTGTGATAACTATCCAAGTCTTACTCTACATATGCAGCCCAGCATGTGGATACAGGCACAATATAAGATGAGTTCATGCAGTCCACTACAACAGTGGCAAAGGTGGTCTTTGGTTTGTTTATTGTTTTCATCATTTAATAATAACTATAAATTCCCATTCTTTTTTAAATATTTTCTTGAAGATGACTACTTGAGTTATTCATGCATGTAGTGCTGATTAATCTGGAATGATATTTGTTACAACTTTTTACCCTAATAGAGAGATGGAAATCAAGAGGATATTCAGTTTGTTTTCTTATTCAATTTCAGATTACGTGTTTTAATTAATAACTACCAAAATGCCAGCTTGTTCTCATTGTATTTCATTTTTTTTTTTTGAATCAACAAAATTTATTGATACCAAACTCTAGCAAGATGCAAAGAGCAGGGGAAAAAAGTACAAGGATGCCGCATATAGACGTAACATCCAAAAACAAACGCCACAAAACAACCGTAAACAATAAATACGGTGAACCTCCACAAAAAACAAAAAACCACAAAACCCGAAACCTGCGTAAGTCATGAAACTGTAATCCATTGTGTTTCATGTCATCGGGATTTTGTGAAGGATATGGTAAAAACACTACATTCATTTGTAAACAATAAACAAAATAAAAACAAGATGGCACTAATTATCAGAGAAAGCATATTAATTGGAACTTAAAATAAAAAACCACATCAAATACCCTCTTGATTTCCTCCTCATATCCAGGATAAAAAGTTAAAACAAAGACATCCCAGATTAATCAACCTAGAGGCATGAATAACTCAAATAGTTATCCCTTACACAATCCATTTTTTGTTGGAATATTATTTCATCAATTACAAAATCTAAACATGCAAAAAACAGGAGATACAATCTCAACAAGTCATCACAATTCACATGAGTTATCAGCAGAAGTAAGCCAGAATAATCCACTTAGCTTACAGCTAACAGCACAAAACCAAAATAGTTATGTTGCAAATAAGATAAAATTCACAATCAATTATTACATGATGACAAAGCATATTGAGAAAAACCAAGTCCCACATCAGATAGATAAGACTCTTGATAAAGAGTTAATAAAGAGGTGGCACTCCTCACCTTATGAACCGGTTTTGTAAGGATGAGTTAGGCCCCAAATTTCAACATGGTATCAGAGCTTGTCGAATTCAAGGGCCACCTACCTATCCACGCACCAAGCCCAAAGAGTGCTGGGCGTGAGGGGGGTGTATTGGGAAAACCCAAGTCCCACATCGGATAGATAAGACTCTTGATAAAGAGGAGGCACTCCTCACCTTATGAACCGGTTAGGCCCCAAATTTCAACAAAGCAACTTAACCTTTACTAGACATGGTTTTCGCATTGAAGTGAATCCAGAGTTCCCAAAAACAAATTCAAGATATTTTCTGGGGGGGGTAACATGTATGTTAGGTTCTTCTAAATTCTCGTAGAGATATAATGCAAAAGAGAAATAACTTTACTGTTTTTCTTTGAAAGGAAGAGGGGACAATTTTTACTGCATATGAATATGGGATGCATTAAAGACAAAGCAAAACTACAAATACTATCTATTGTTGCAAATATTTGCACGATATAATACACTATCAAAGACAAACAATTTCATGTATGTTTCCACTAGGCAACAAAGAACTCAGCAATACTAAAAGTAACAAACTGAAGATTTCTAAGATAAAAAAAACAAATGAAGTTGTTTCCATTTAAGTATATACAGATGTAGGATAAAGTCATACCTCACTGCCGTTCAAGGTCATAAAATAGAAATGTTTATGGCCCTTCAAAGCATACTCTCTTTGACGTGCCTCATATGCAGGCATGTCAAGGACCTGTTTGAAACATAAATCATACATTATGAGCATAAAGGTCGATTATTTGTGCAAGATGTGCATCATCAATGCATAAATAAATAAACTTATTGCATGATGTCCGTGAACAGAATAGCTAGCAGTACAAATGCTAACTCTAAGAGGCATAAGAATATAACATTATAAATAAATAAAAAAATAAATATGAATCAATCTGCCAAGAATACTCCGTCTTTCCTTAACAAAAAAAGTATGCCCAGTTAGTCATAAGCTATTCTTTGGCCCTAGGTTACACTGATTTTAAGTAGATCAAACCCATCTTTGCTACATCTACAACTAATACTAGTAATATGTCAAATTTAATACAAAGGTCTTCTTTGTATATAATAGAAGCCAAAAGTCTATCACATGTGTGACTGCATTAGAGATCAAAACAATATTATTTGATCACTATTCACCTAAATTTTGCAATTTCTCTTCTCTGCTATTTGAAGAAAAAATCCAATTGCTCAAAGAAATAGGTCGGTCATACTATCCCTCCTTAATCTCAACAACGCATATTGGTAGTGGTCAACTCAAACTAAATCAGTCCATTACCCACTTAGTGCTAATTTGATTTAATTGATCAGCCACATAAAGTCACTTTTCTTTTCAGGCAAAAACAAAAGATCAGAAGGATGAGGATTAATAACAATGTCTAAGGGGAAGAAAGAAATGAGTAAGAGTAAAGTTCTAATTTGACCTTTTACCTATGACTTTGTTAAAGTTTAGGGTAATGTTAATTCTTCCTTCCCCTAAAATTTCAGCTAAAATAAATAACCAAACCACAAATATGAGTACAAGATTTTAAGGTTCAGCCTCAAAAGTCAATATTTCATATATCATAATAAAATAATATGTAAAATTATTACATTGGTATAGAGATAATAAAAAGGAAGAACAATCATTTCACCTCTCCAACATATTCAATAATGAAGTGGCCTTTAGCTACACGCTCAAGTGCCTTCAGTCCATAACCTTTTTTCCCACATTTAAACCACTTCAATCTGGAATACTTGCGTTTTTGGAACTGAAATTGAACATTTAAATCACAATCATGCTCTTTGGCAAGGCCTGATACTATTATATTTTAGAGGAAAGATGTATAGTTTATAAACCTGCTGATTGGAGCAACGGTCCCCACATGGGCAAGTTCCTTGCACACATTCAATGTTAAGCATCCGGTTTAGACATTCATCCCCACATCCTAATTTGCCATCTGGAGGTGGCTTGCAATGGCAAACCATTACCTACAAGTTCAGAGGTGCAATGAATAATGGATATAAAGTTGATGTTCAAATTTGCAAATTCAGAAAGCTTAGTTGTTTTTTCAGTGCATCCCTCATGACTGTATATATATATATATATATATATATATATATATATATATATATATATATATATATATAAATCTTAGACAAAATGCAATATAAAAACTATCAGCAACTGATGTCAGAGCAAAATGAGAAAGCCACATATCTAGCAATTAGATTACTTATGCAAAGCAACAAAGCATACAACTCTTCGTCATAAATAATGGAGGGCCAATAATCTATAACATCCTTTGCAAAGCACATCCATTATTCCATTACACGCAAGTCCAAATTCAAGAGAATTAAAGAATATGCTCTTTTTATTATTAAAAGATGGGAAACTTGTGTATGGTACTGTGGTGGCGAAATTGTTTTTGAATGAATTTTGCATAATTTATATAACTGATTCTGGCAAAAAGTGAGTTGAATGTAAAGTGGTTTATGTTTGGATATATTTAGGTAAAAGTGAAATGAACAATAAATTCAAGGCTAAAATCAATTGTAGAAGCAAAAAGCTACAAATTGTAGCTTCAAGTAGAATCAATTCCACAAGCAAAATCAATTCCACAAGCAAAATCAATTCTACTATATATCCGAACATGTCAAAATCAATTATACTGCTCTAGAATCAATTTTGGCCTTTCCAATCCAAACATGTCAAAATCAATTATACTCCTCTAGAATCAATTTTGGCCCTTCCAAAATTTAAACCAAACATACACTTATTATTCTAAAAAAAGGGGGAAACTAAAAACTATTGTTAAAAGGAGGGAAATTAAGAGAAGGGGGAAAAGAATAAAAAATAGAATGCACATGCAAATAAGAAGAAAGAACATCTGCTCGTCGGAGCTCTCAGTCCCTCCGCAAGTTTGAGAAGCAATCCAACTTGAGCAGTTTTGGCATTTAAGTACGTACTCCCTCTATACTCATATATAAGCAAAAGTAACCAATTGCACACTAATTAAGAATGTTAGTTAACAACTTAACATCTTTTGATTTTATTGATATAATAAAAAACGCAATTGTATTCTCCAAACTGCCATTTCTCTACATTTAATTTTTTATAGAGAAACATGTTTCATGAGAGCATTAATCAAAGGGTATTTGGAATGATTTTTAAGATTAAACCTGATGAAGTTAGGAATTTGCCTATATCTCAGACCAAAAATGACTTTTTTTGGCTACCATTTGATTCCAGAGGGAGTACATATCAATCCAACATGATCATGTGTATGCTAAAACCTATTTTAAACTCAAAATAATGCAATATGATGATTACATGTAACGAACAAAAAGTTAGAACAATTTAGGACCTCGTCAATAGTCTGAGTTTTCGGATTGCGGTGCAGAAACTCATTGGTGAAAATGCGGGTAAAAGTTGACTCTTGGGAAACTGCAATGCATAAAGCAAAGTGCATATCAGACGGCAAGAAAGATTAAATGGCATTGCTATGAGGCTAAAATAGTATAGCTTCAATGTTAGTTCTGTTAAAAAAATTAATAATAATAGTAATAACACTTTCTAGCTAATACCACACACCTGATGGTAGTCGATATTCCAATTCCTTATAATTTTTGGAGTCTTCACATACATCTTCTTCACCAGAGGCATATGATAATCCTAACTCTGCATTAATCTCTGCATTTGATTTTTCTTGAGGGATGGCACAATCAGCAAAGGCTTTATCACTGCTGTCCTTGCAAGTCCTTCAAAAGAAAATCATCCATAACAAGATGCAAGTTATTAAAAGAAAATGGGAATAATATGGAAAAGGTATTTACCTTATGTACCTCTATTTTAAAAAACGTAACTACAAACATGAATCGAGCCTGGTAAAATTAAAAATTGTAATTGAAACCCATATTGGGAAAAAATGCAAGCCCTGCATTGAATAGTAAGGCCTGAAATGAGTCTATAAAGAGTGGCATCCCTCACCTTACAAGCCGGTTTTGTAAGGATGAGTTAGGCCCAATATAAAACTAATACCCAGATGTACCACAGTCAATTAATTAAAAACAAAGTGAATCATGAAAAACATTTGTTCCTAAATTAACCCTATCATACATGTTAGCCTCATATTGGTAATGGGTAATAACTAGTATGAATGAAAAATTGTATACCAGGTGCAGTTCGTTTCATCAATCCGGTCAGCAAGCAAAGCTGGAATACGCCGCCACTTGTGACAATCATCACAACTCACCCATGCATTACGCGGCGACTGAGGTTGTTCTCCCAAATCAAAACTAGGCGTCATGTCCAAATTAGATACATTGACTGATACTCTGTCGACACTAGGATTAATTTTTCCAACAGCATTCAACTTATGATTTCCAACTACATCTGCTGACGTGACACCAAAAACATTTATTGCAAGCAACATGAGAGATTAAGAAATAACACTAGAAAGCAAGATTTAGATGGTCAAAAAGGAAAAAGGAATATCAAAGATGATTCCAAATGCAAGAATAATTTCGCATTATGATGCAGTGTATTTGAAATATATAGCTACCTGGATGCGGGTGATCTTCCACTTCGCGTGTAACTTTGAGAGAGACACCTTTACCCTTGGCTTCACTTTTATTAATTGGCTCTTTCCGTTTCTCCTTGCGTCCAGTAGTAGTCTTTTGACTGCTTGTCGAGTCAGAAGCTTTGGATTTGGCCTTGCTAACTTTTGGTTCAAGACTTTTCGGTAGTTTACGACCCAAAGGTCTTGTAGAAGACGGCAAATCCCCAGAACCCTGGAATTCAGAAAATTCATGATCACCAGATGTTTGACCAGCTGTCTTGCTCTTGACTTTCTCGTGACTTTTAACTTTCAAAGCCTTGGTGGAGACTCCAAGTACAATCTCTCCAGAACGGGGCAATGATTCTGCAGCCAACTCTTTACTCATTACAGATTTGATTAGCTCAGTGGAAGTAGGCATTTCTAAAGAGCTAACCACATCACTGCAGTTCTTCTTACGTCTATGATTCTTCGAATGCTTAGCTATATGATTCTCTGGTTGACCTTGGGATCCATCTTCAGTGATACAATTTCCTGAACGAATAAGATTCTCTTTCTTCTTCTCTCTCTTCCTGAAGGTAGCATCCATATTAGAATTTAACTCATTAGAAGGACCTAACACAGCAAGATGTACATCTTCTTCAAGTCTTTCTCCAACCTGGACTTCAGGAATTGAATCAATGACTTCTGAATCAGGTGATGTTCCTGGATCTATAACTGAATTATTAATTGGCTTAACTAATGCTTCAACCACTCTCTCTGGAGGAACAGCATGACATGTTTCCTCTGCAACCACATCTGACTTCTCCATTATTTTAGAATTTTCTAGCTGGCTATTTACAATTTGTCCATTTACAACAACACAATCCTTGTCCAGGTCATTTCTAAATGATTCTAAATTGTTTAAAGCCAACACTTCAGAAAATTTATCTGCAGAATTGCCGGTTACGTTCTGAGAACCTGAATCAGATCCCAAGTAGGAAGCAGAAGCCAAGCCACCAACAGACTCCGGAACATTTGAGCAATGTAAATCATTTTCTTTTCCATACTTGATCTTCAGTCGAAAACGAGTAGTTGAAGTTGAAACATTATACTTTTGAATTGAACTTAATGAGCTAGAACTTGCACCATTCTTGATCGTTGTCCCGCCTTGACTCTTGTTTCTAGCTTTACCCTCATTCTGGCACATGGCTTCACTAACACCAAGCTCATTTTCATACTGGAAAAACTGTTCGACATTGCCAAGCGAGCCCCAGACACAAGAACGGGCTGGTTTGGATAAACAGCTTCTTTTTTTTCTAGCAGCCTCAAAGTTCATCTTCACACCCCCACCTGGATGTGTCTCACTGACTTTGTTCTTGGATTTTCTAGAAGCCTTTCTGGTTTGTGTCTTACGACCAAATTTGGTTCTTCGACTGTTCCTTTGAGAAGGTAACGGTATGCTTTCAGTGATACAATCAACTTCAACAGCTTCTTTTCCATCATTATTTGTCTGTCCAGAATCGTCTACAGCACAATTATTGTTGATGGAATCACCATCACCCTTGGAAAGGAGATCCGGCACATCCTTTGGAGTGCTATTGGTCATTAAAACAGAAGAGGACTGACCTGATTCTGGATAAAATGGTTTTAAATTATCTTCTAATTGAAGTATGCCATTCTTTAATCCACTCCTTGGATCCAGCAAGGTAGGTTGACTTAGTGAATCAATTACAGGTGAAGTCCTCAAGGTCGTATGAAAATATGGCGAGGGCAATGCTTGTACATATGAATTGGCAGTGATTTCTTTCTCAACAACCCCTCTTATCTTTTCTTCACAAGTACTGTCACAATCCTCGCCAGTTTTCTGATCGTGTAGCATATCACTTGTGCTCTCTAGTTTTGCCTCTATAAATAATGCACCTGACGACATTTCCACATCCAACAAAGGAAACTGTGTGATATCATTCTTAACAACGGCCGTTATCCTTTCTTCGCAAGTACTGTCACAATCCTCGCCAGTTTTCTGATTGCGTAGCATATCACTAGCGCTTTCTAGTTTTGTATCGATAAATAATGCACCTGATGGCATTTCCACATCCAACAAAGGAGACTGTGTGACTTCATTCTTAACGGCTCTTATCTTTTCTTCACAAATACTGTCACAATCCTCGCCATTTTTCTGATCGTGTAGCATATCACTTGTTCTCTCAAGTTTTGTGTCTATACATAAGGCACCTGAAGGTACTTCCGCATCCAACGAAGGAGATATCTGCCTGCAAGAATTGGCTTCCATCCCATCTAAAGCATCACAATCACAACTTTCCACAACCTTCGGCAAGCTATCTGCACTTCTCGTAATCTCCTCAGGCTCATATTTCTGGTCGCAATCAACTAGCAAGTCTGCAACGAAATCTGATTCCGAAGATACTTCAGAATGTCTGACGTTAAGCACACAGTTGACAGCACCTGCTAGTAAATCAGCACCATCATCATTTTTGCCCTCCATGACTTCCAAATCATCTCCTGCCGAGGATAAAACAATGTTTTTCTCGTCTTTCTGCTCAGCATGTTCATCACAATGCTCCTGCAAATTATATGAGGTTATGGACTCCAATGGCAGATCAACATAGCCTTCATCTGGAAAATTTCCTTCTGAGCACAATCCACCGCTTTTAAGATCAGAAGCTCCAACGTCCTTGAAACGAACCCCCAAAGTATTTTGACAGCCATCTTCAGCAGTTTTCTCCAATTGTGACAAATCATCATTTTCACATTCATTTCTCAAAGCATCTTCAGACCTCGCGGTAACATGAGCGTCAACAAAGCTTGCAGAACAACCCACATGACCCGCTCCCATAGAACCATCAGTCGTACCAGATTGGTCTAAAACATTGCAAGGCTCTTCTGAACATGACTCCTGCACAGAATCTAACTGTTCCGGAAACCCCGAGCTCAAAGGTTGCTCCATTACAGACAAGCCAGAGGGATCACCAACGATTGAGGTTATTGACTCCAACGGCAGGTCAACGTTGCCTTCATCTTGTGAATTTCCTACTGAGCACAACCCACCAATTTTAAGATCAGTAACTTCAATATCCTCAGAAGAAACCCCCAAACTATTCTGACAACCATCTTCATCAATTTTCTCCAATTGTGACATATCATCATTTTCACATTCATTTTCAACAAAGCTTGCAGAACAACCCACATGAACCTCTTCCACAGAACCATCAACCACACCATTGTAAGCTTCCTCTAAACATCTCTCCTGCACAGAATCCAACTCTGCCGGAAACTCCGAGCTCAAAGGCTGCTCCATTACAGACAAACCAGATGGATCACCAACAATTACAGGTTCACCACACGAACCCATCACAATCACAAATAAATTCTTCAAAAATCTACCACACTTCCACTAACTCTTCACTCTGATTAACAAAATCAAAACTTCAAAAAAAAAAGAAACAATAATCACAACCTGAGCTACTAACACAATGCATCAATTTGAAGAATTAATCAAAGCAAAGTTAAAAACACTACCTTTACATGAAAATCATAGCCCAAAATCAAAACCCTAGAAAGTGGCATTATCCTGAATCACTCTGCAAGAAAAAATGAAATTAAAAATCAAAAATTTAAATTAATTAAGAATAAAAAACCCTACTTTAAGAATTTCAGCATAATAATGTAGACGAAACACGGGTTTGTAGCAACAAATTGGATAAATAAAATGGGGAAAATTAAAAATAATAAATAAAATAAAATAAAATAAAAATGAAAGTAACGAAATTGAAGAGTGAATTGATTACAGATACCTGATGATGAAGGAGATTGAGGATAATGATTATGATTTAACGTTTTGAAGAATTGAATTGTGAAAAATAAAAATCGAAAATTGATAATAAAAAAATTATTCTTTTCTCTCTAAGCGAGGAGAGAGAAAGAGAGAGTTGGGTCTCCGTCGCGCGCAAAGGGTTACTTCAGAGAAAGAGAGAGAAAGATGGTTGGTGACTTCAACCAAAATAAAATAAAATAAAATAAAACAAAAACGAAAACATGAAATTGAGTGAAAAACAAAAACAAAAAACCAGTACAAAAGGTGTTTGTGTTTTATTATTTTTTTTTGTTTTTATTTTAATTTCATTGCAATTCTGAGCAAAAGGTTTTAAAATAAAATTACTTTTTTTGCAAAAAAAAAATATGTCGTTTTAAGCTGATTTTTTTATTTTTTTAATTATACCCTTAAAAATATTTGACTATAAAAATATTAATTTGTTGATGTTATTAAAAAAGATAAAAATTTATATTATCTTTGTTATATTTTTGAAAGATATTATATTTGTTATATTGTTTGTATTATTGAAAAGTATAAATATATTTTGTTACAATATCAAAGTGTAAAATATTCATTATCTATACATATAATTTTAATCAAAATCAATATAATTTTAATCAAAATGTCATAAAAACTACAGTTGTAATTTATACGCATTAGATCTAAAAACAACTTCAAATGAGAAATTGTTCTTTTTATTTTTTGAAAAAAGATGAGAAATTGTTAAAAGTAGCTTCTTAAAAAATATTTTTTTCAGAGGAGGAAGAAAATAATTGTCAAAAAGTTTGAGGTAATTTTATATAAAAAAAATCTTTTTTATATTGTTGTATCCAAACAAACTAAATTATTTTTAAAAAATGATTTTTACCACGTTAAGCAAACATAGATTCTGATTTTTTATAAATCTCTACAAAAAAATTTATAAATCATTCAATATCAAAATCCCTTTTATTTTAATCTGTAACAAACAAACAGATCTCAACTCAAGTGTAGTAATTAATAAACTCTATTAAAAAAATAAAACTCGTTTGAATAACCCGAATTTGATTTCAATTTTTAACCAAACTTTCAATTCTAGGTTTATTTGTCTTTCACAAAAAAAAAAAAAAACTCTAAGTTTATTTGTAGTGCATATCTTATTGTGTATAAAGTAATGTTTGAAATATTATTTCTTTTTAACATTTTTATCCTCATTATGTTAATTGAGATATTTAAATATTACTTTACTTTTATGTCATATTATATTTATCATTTATTTTTATTAACAATATTACAAAATATTTTTCAAACAATTAATTTTTTCATCAAGTAGTCTAGCGGCTAAAAATTTGCTTTTTTAAGATGAATAAATTTTTTTTTCAAATATCCTAGCGGCTAGAAACTCACTTTTTAAGGTGAATATGTGAGGTGTCAGGGCCTTGAACTTCGGTCCCTACATATATTATGCAATGTTCTAACAGCTGAGATAAGCTCATAGGGACTTCAAATAGTTAATTTATCTGCTATCAATTAAATTATTTGTTATCCAATGTGAATATAAATTCATTTGCCGTCGGCTATTTTATCCATGATCCTCGACTTTTTTATCAATTGTTTTTGGACTTTTTATCGGTTGTTTATATACTAAGTGAACTAGATATGACTTGACAAGTCACTTTGGGTGTCCATCCAAGTCAAGGTCGAGCTCAAACGATCGACTAGGTCATAATCAACCATTCACTCGATCGACCATACATGTCAAGGTCAAGTTCGAAGGACCGCCCAAGTCGTAATTATCTCATTCACTTTATTATATTAATAGACGAATGAATTTTTTAGATAAAAAATGTTTGAATTAAATTTCAGTCAAAAACGATTTTTGAATAAAACTTAAATTCCAGTCAAAAGAGATTCTTGAATAAAACTAATATCGGAAATTTTTTAAAAGTGTTCAACGGTTAAACCTTAAAAGTCGTATCAATAAATGTCACACATCCGCTTCACACACAATTATTTTTTGTGAGATTTCACTCATATTTTATCATAACATTATTTGATTCTTTTTAAGGTCAAATAATATATCAATGAATTACTCGACCACATGACATGTTAAAAATAATTTAACATTAAACAAAATATGCGACAACAAGAATACAAAAGGCCAAAAGATGCAAGCATATCACTAAGAGCATGTGCAAATGACGCATGCCTTAAAAACTACATCCAACCTCAAAATAAACCATATAAAATGCAATCAAATATTATTAACACCTAAGCACTCAAATAGTCGAACACACCACTAATTTAAATTGTATCAAAATCTACCCCCTTTGACTTGGACCAACACAATAACATACTTTTTACGCTTTCAAGTAACTAACTAACATTATACTCTTGTTGTCAATGCATGATGTTGTTTCTCAAATTTCAAATAAACCAGATGCATGTAATTCAAGTAGAATTTAACTTCTTGCGCAAAACACTTCCACCCAAGTTCACGCCATAAAATTGTTGGGTGTGATTCATAGCAACATTTGTAAAAATATTGTTGATACCTAACTCACATAATGAAAGATGGTGGCTTATACAACTTAGACAATAAATATTGTGACATATCATTCTATTGACATTCTCATGACATTCACCGGGTGTCTGCTATAAATCTATCAATGATATTAACCCCCTGACATGGCATATATGTATATGAATACAAGGACAATCATCATTAACATCACCATTAAACGACATTCAATTTATATTGCGACTTGAGTTCATTTAGACCAGAACAACTCATTAAACAATATCATTAGATCACACATAGGTCATACTATGACTCACATGTCATAGCGATATAGCTTAATCATCAACATCACATGGCATACATTAGCACATTATCAACATAAAATTGATACATACTCATATAACAACAAACATCATCATTAACGTCATCAAACATAATGTTTAATTATTAGCTAAATTTTCGACCTGATTTATATGTGTTTTTATTCGAGCCTCTGCAATTTGGATATTTAGGGTTTTGATTTGAATCTAGATGATGATGAAGAAGTTGATTTATGAGTTGTTTTTTTTCATAAAAATATTTTAAAAATAAAATAACCATTAATAATATTATGTGACAATCCATTTTAATATTTTTTAATTATAAATAAAAAATTAATAATTTATGCACGTCTTAAAAGATAAAAGACTTAAACGAAAAAATAAATAAATAAATGACTTAGATATTATACATAGGGTCTTACCAACGAGTGTTCTCAGGACACTCTTTAAGCATCCTAAATTTAAAAATTTACTTTTAAAAAATTAATTATTACAATTTCCAATGCAATAATTACATGAGTTTTCATAAAAACTTACAATTTAAGTTCTTTAAAGAGTTCGCCAAGGACACCGAAAGTCATTTAGGCTTTTATCTTCTACAAACACACACTAAATCAAATATAGAGGGGATTGCATATGGGTGGGGGTCCACCATATCATTTCTTTTTTTCTCAAGTACAATATACATGTATGAAGAAGAAATCAACTTTAAGAGTAAATACACATATTGTTATTCCACTTAATTATTGAAGAAAAATTCTCATACACTTCCATAATAAAAGAAGAGAGGACGTGAACAATTAGAGAAAAACAAAATTTTGCAATTTGCACTCCTCATTTTATTATTAACCTTAGTATTTATACATATATATATATATAACTCAGGTTCGACCGAACGATTTGTCCTTGATAAAGTTCATTTAACCACTCGAGTTCAATTACTTAGTTACTAATTGAGGTGTTTAGTTAAAAGTAAATTACATTTTAACTTGATTCCTCGGTTCAAAGTTTGAAGAGAAAGAACACAGAACTTTCATCTAAGCTCTCTGTATCAATCACTCTCAATGTCTTGGTCAATATATTAGTTGTTTGTAGGATAGTACACCACATTAAGCCTTCGATAATGTTTAATTTACCACCTTTGTATGTGACTTTGCGATTGCTTAAGTTCGAGTCAGTGTTTAATAATTATCAAATTTATGGTAACTTATAAGATAACAAGAGCCTAGAACCATATTATATTCATTGTGATGTTTGTTTAATTAACTTTTAAGTCCATTTTTATATTCTTTAAAAAAAAAGTCCATTTTTAAATTGTGAGTGATATGCATATATTTGTATGTTGCAATATTGATTGATGAATATGTTCGCTAAATTTCTATTTTTCATTGGTTTGAACTCTAAAAAAAAATTAGGTTGAGAATACTTAAAATGTTGTTATGTATCATTTTAATGGCAAGAGAAATGTCAGCACCACTCTCTTTTAAACACTCTCTAACACTCACTATTTTATTAGATGAAATCAATGCATGTCTCACATTTTATGTGGGTTCCATTTCCAAAGTCTATGACCGACATTGATTTAACCTAATAAAAATGTGAATATTAGAGAGAGTGTTCAAAAGAGGGTGTTGCTAGCATATGGTAATTTTACATACTAATTGTGAATATATGAGAAGCTTGCTATGCACGCTTATTAGGCAGTACCATTTAAAACCAAATTCAACCAATCCATAACATATAACATTTTGGACAGTTTAGAGTCTACGGTCTCCAAAAAACCTTTAATTAACTAATACTACCGAAATTAGAAATGCCAAACATCCCAATACTTAGAATACACGTATAATTAGACATAGTGGCAGCCATATTAAAGCAACATACATTTTTTCTAGATGATCGATGGCTATTTAGGAAACACACGGAAATCAAATTGCATTTGCAAACCAAATCCCTTATGATGGTCCTTGTGATCTGGTTAAATCCATTGTCCATGCATGTTTCCCACACCTTCAAGTGCCATATGCTGTTGCTGTTGATCAAAAATGAAAAAAAGGTCAACAATTAGAAAACAATTTGTTTAATGTTATTGATGATTGGTATTTGATGTTGTAAACTATTAACTTAAGTAACATGATCATAGACAAGCTAATTTAAAAAAGCAATTACAAAAGTCATTTACAAAAACAAAAAAAAAAAGTGGCTTTCAGATCATTATTAACAAAAGCTTTTTTTTATAGAATTAACAAATAGTTTTCAACAGTTGGTAATTGGGAGAAAAATATTAGAGTTGAAGAGCTAACTTATTGGTGTTAAACTCTACTTTCTAACATTTTCTAGTTAACAAATTAATTACTATATATAATATTTGTTATTGAAAAATACTAGAGAAATAAAACTAGAATCAAGTAATTGCAGTTATGATATAATGAATCCATCATGAGCCTATATCAGGGCCTATTAACCATATAGAACATAAATATTGATATAAGTAGCTAACCTATATCATCATCAATACATACAATACCTAGATTACCACTTACCAGAAGAAAATTGAGTTCCTTATTTTCATCCTCCAAAATCTTTCCCTGAGCAGTATCAAAGGAATCGCATGAGTTAAGCAAAAAAAAAAAAAAATGAATTACATAAGTATTTCATGTTAAAAAAGTAATTAGATGAGTTATAGTATCCCTTTTGATCACTTTTCAAGAGATTTAAGTTTTGTTAGACATTATTACTTCCTTATTTACTTATTTATATTCATACAAATAATACTTATACATACTATATTCAATAAAAAAAACATACATTTCTCTTGAACATCCTATGCACTTCCATCTGTAGCACAAACAAAAATAAAACTGTAAGGCAAAATTTATTAAAAAAAAATCTAAACAAGTAATAATGACAAAGTTATTATATGATTAATTTTAATAAAAAATTAATTACCTTTTTGTCACGGACACCAGTAAGGCCATTTTCAAGGCCTTCCTCAAGGGACATCAGCTCTTTGTAAGTCAGTGAGGTAATATCCTCTCCCTTCAAGTGCCTGAAATTAATATAGATGTACACTTGATCAATGATATTTATAAACTGATTATAGCTAGGGCAATACATATAAATAAAGTTTGTATAATACCTGAGCTTAATTTGCATGCTGTCATTCTCCTTTTTGATTCTATCAATTTCATTGCTAAGGTTCTGTGAGTTCAACAATCCAAAACACACCAAAAAAGAAAAAAGAACAATAAACGAATGAGAAGTAAAAAATGAACATTTTGGTGTAGATCTGGTTCTAAAGCTGGTTACTATGTCAGTGAAAAAACACGCAGTCAAGAGGGAGAGCCATCATCTTTTGAAATAATCTTAGCAAAGAAAAGGAAGCAAGGGAATATTGTTTTATTTCCAGATCTGTTCATATATAGAGACATATATTCACTTTTTCATTTCCTTTCTCAATAACATATTATATATAAATAACAATATAATATGTATTCCAAATGTAGATCTAGTCGCAGAGTTTTTGGTTCTTGTTCCTCAACATATTTTTAGCAAAAATATATAACTATATAAATATTTTTTATTCAAACAAATCTACCAAAAATAAAAAAAATATGAAAACCTACCTCATGCTTAGCATCCCATAGGGTTTTCCCAGAGGCTCTCTGGTATCTGTCCAGAATATCAATCAACCTTAACCAAACAAAGTAAATGAGATGAGTGAGTAAAAACCCTAACAAAAGAAAAACAAAAAGTTTCAAAGAAGGGAACATAAGTGCTTACGTGGTGGAAGGGCTGATGTATTCGTGCATCTTTCCAGAAGCACCAAAGAGAATAAGGGAAACTTGAGCATCACAAAGAACACTTATTTCCTTTGCTTTCTTAAGGATTCCATTCTTTCTCTTTGAATAAGTAACTTGCCTGTTGCTTGAGTTTTCAATCCTCTTGATCTCAATCTTACCCCTTCCCATCTTCTTCTTCTTCTCTTATCTTCTCCTTTTCTTTCTCTCTATGTGTTCTCTAAACAATCCTTGACTATAGAGGGTATATTATAGAAAGCAAGAAAAGTAATAGATGACCATTCTATTTTAGGTTTGTGGATGTGTAACTTTCTGAGTGGCACAGGAAAGAAGTGTTTGTTTAAGGGTTTGTGACAAAGCCAATTCAATACTAGTGCTTTTATTATTACGTTTGATTAATTACTTTTGATTTTAAGCTGTTGTGTGTGTGTGTTCCATTTTCTTAACCCATGGTTTTCTTTATGCATCTCTCAGATAGTTGTAGCTCTCAGTTAGTTTGAGCATATATTAATTTAGTTTGAGATCTATTTTCCTACTATTTTTGTTTCATATAAGAGATGTTTTTTTTCCTACTAATGCATTTGGAGTTTATAAAAATCTTTTAAAAATGAATTTTAAACCGATTACGTGTGCATTGTAAATTAGTAATGAAGTGAATTATCAATGTTAGTTTAGTTAATAAAAAGTTGACACATATCTAATAAGAATTTTGGTTCAACTCTGACTAACGATATAAAAATATTTTTTGTGGATAATCTTTTAGTATCATTGTCAATATTCTCTGAATCTTGATGCTTGCCCAAAATTTAATGATGAGTCTGCTGACCTAATTCACAAAACCACTATTCATAAAAAAAATAGTCATGAAGTCAATTTGATTTACATGTTATGCTTTTATTTTGGCTAAAAAAACAAACTCATATATACAAATGTTTTGTGAAAGTGGCAAAAAAGCAACTTTTCAATTGAGTTGTTAAACTTTTTAAGGATTTTTTCATTGCAAGTTAAGATTGGTGTAGATTTTTAGGGCAAGCTTAATTTTTTTTGGATCAGTAGGGTATGCTTAATTATATGTATACGTAAAACAAGGTTTGAAAGAAAGGATATAACGGTGTTTAACTTGTATTGGTGTCCGTGATTTTTAGCTAGGGTTTGAATGTGATGGGTAACTAGAACTATATAGTATATGTTATGGGTGTCACAGCCGCTCAACCATCAAATCAAAGGAAAAAATATTTATTATTCCCATTTGTAAGCAAAGAAAAAAATAAAAGCTGTATAAAGTAATAAGTGAACGGCATATGAAAAAAACAATTCAAATGTTCCAATTACAACGGAAATTGCCTAGACTACTAGCCTCAAGGTTTTATCCATCAAACATGTTATCATATGGTATGTTTTTATTTGGAGTTTGGGCACAAGCACTTGTTTTGTTTTTGCTTTTGTTGGTGGTCGTGAATTGCTAGCTTGATCTGATTTGAAATGTCTGCACGGAAGTTGCGGTTGGTAGAAACCACAACCCTCAAATCACTCACTACCTATGGCCGGAAAACTGCATGACATGACAAACTAATTAAAGACTTATGTCTAATCCTCAATGCATAATGTGTCTCTAAACAAATTAAGAGTCACATCTATACAAATTAATCACCCCACCCCAGGCTCCTTCCCCTAAAAAATATAAGTTATTAGTTATTACTACACATACATTACACACATATATATATTTTAGGTAAAGTTACTAATCCATTTAATAATTTGTTATAAATATAAAAAAAAAATCAATTACAATTAACAATGACTTTCATGTAAAGTCATTGTCATGGAGTTGGTTTATTAGTAAGGAGGGTAGAAATTCTCGTTTATCATTTTCTAATTGGTGGTCATGTCTTTTAAGCTGCTATCTTAGACAATTTGCATTTGATCTAATGACTTTTTGTATGTGGGTAGAAGTACCACTTGTACACCCTTATCAATAAATTTTTGCTTACAAATCTTGCATTACTTTAAGTTGCGATTGCAACGATTTAGTTTTTAAGTTTGGTTAAATCAAGATGGAGTAAATGAATGAATATGGCTTGTTGGTCATATGGAAAAAGATAAAATCCGAAGTAAATGATTTTATTCTTCTAATGAACATTGGCTCATCTAGTGATGACTTGTTCCTCCACACATAACTAGTGTGTTGGGTTTTAGAGTCATTGTCGGACGTAGTGTAGGCTTGGGTGACCCTAACATTTATTTTAAGAAAAAATAGTTTTATGTTCTAGTTTTCTTAAAATGTGAAAAAATTTAGATTTTTTGATATTTTTAGTTTTTGAAATTGTTGGTATATTTTTTTTATCCCAGTAAAAAATATGAGGAGCAAAAGTGTGGTTTAAGATAAATCTAGGGTATAGGGAGTAGGGACTAAGTGAAGGGTGACAAGTATACTTAATACTTTTATGTGTTTAATGTTGTTTGGAAATAGATTGGAGTACTCTTAGGGTTAAAAATGTTTTTCATCTCTAATAAATTAACAACTTTCTATTTTGTTCACATAAATAAAAGTGGCACTTTGTCGTTCTTACAAATATTTCTTGTACGCAGGTTTAGTTTCTGCTTAAACAAAATTTGTTTAATTATTCCTTTAACTTTTAAATTTTGATTGATTTTTTGTAGTTATGTTTAGAACATTATATAAAGTTCTTTTAAAATATTTAGAATTTTAACTATATGAATAAAAGATGAAATTTTTAAACGTCGAAAGTTCAAGATAAAAGTAGTAAAAATTTGAACCAAAAAATCAAATTTTGATATATTTTTTGACAGAACAACTTTTTATAATGTTGTAAACATGTTTGCAATAAAATGTTAGGGACATTGAAGTGCCACTCCTTTATAAGTTAGGGACTTGAGTTTTTTTTAGATAGACGAAATGCACACGAGGTATTAAGTACGTGAGATACTAACTATGATTTTTAATGCATTAGGCCCTTGTGAACATCATCCAGCTAGTCCTGGACTTGACTATTAAGTTCATTTGTTTTTTACAAAATCAGATAGGAAGTCTCACACATGTACAACAAACAATTGTTGCATTTTTTCCCATGAAAAATTATTAAAGAAAGTACTAAAACATGAGAATTAAGTTTTTCTTATGAAACTTTTATATCCGATTGGTAAACCTATAATTAAAGTTTTTGATATCCTTCTAAAAGTTTCATATAAACAGGCTTGTGTTGTGTACAGGAGCCTTGCTTGGTTTGGAGCAGTGACCAGTCAAACACAAAAAGAGATTTTCAATGAGATTGATGTGTTAGGATGAAATTTGTATATGTCAATCTATTTTCACATAATATGTTTACATAGAACATAATTTCCCTTTTTATTATTGTCTTTTTTCTGACTTCTTGAAGCTATATGTAAACCTTTCAAAGGTCAAGTTCCAGAAATATGAGAAGCCCCCTGGTTGTGTGTGTGTATGTACGGGAAGATTTTTTTTAATTTAATAGAGTCCAATCCTAAGATTGTCAATAGCCAAAAACCATATATCTATCTAATGCAGGCTAGCTAGGAGGTTAGACATTGTATGTACTCAAAGATAGTTGACTACTACCACGAATGTACGTGAATAATGTGAGTGTAGCCTCGCAGTATAACCTCAGGATAAAGGAAATGTTCCTTGCTTCTTTTTGCATGCCACAGTTTCAATGCATTTCATATGCATCTTATAGTTACATAGGTTAGATTAGATTATTGGCCTCTCTCCATTTATGATTCTATATGGGTAGGCCTAGATTGGTAAGAGCAGGAAACATAGGCAGATCTTAAATTGGAATTGAAGTGGGGAAATTCTAGTCATACCCTTGTAGTAAATTTATCTTATGACCAATTTCCCAGCTGGTACTGTTGAGATTTAGAGTTTGAGCCTGTAGATGTGATTTTTAATTATTTTCAAATGAACTTTTTTTAAAAGTGAATTTTTTTTGAAGGGGTTAAAGAGTGAAATTATTTGTTAGAAGAATAAAAATTGGCCAGAATTTTTCAATTCGAAGTAAACTTTATCAGTACTAGTAATAACAGTATGATATTGAATTTCTAAAATATCATAGTATTATTTTGTAACGCGGTGGAAATTTGATACCTTGTCCAATAAACAAACACTCAGGTGAGAATTCCTTTTAAAGATGTGTTTAATGTTTGAGAAATTGCTGAAAATGTAAAGCTGAGGATATGGATAGATATCGTGTCAATCCACTTCTGAGATCGATCACTAGATCACTGTTATTAACATTATATATGAAGTCTAAAAAGACAAAAAAAAGTATAGAACATAAGCATATAAACCACACTGAACCGAATCCACTTGAAAGCAAGATTAATTAATTGCATTGCGTAGCTTATAACTAATTTAAACCGAGTGTTGAAAAAAATTGCATACCCCATCCTCAGCTTCCTAGACATGAACCAAGCAGTTGCGTGAATTGGGATTTGGATTCAACGCACTTAGTGCATCATGACATAGTTATTGATCTCGGTCATTTGATCTCAAAATAGTGATGCAAGTGTAACTGCGTGTTTTTCTAAATACAGGGAATCCGGGTCTTGCGAATTGGGTCATGCCTCACATGAATTAATGCTCATGAAAAACTCTACCAACTTATCAATAATCGAAAAAAATTAAAAAAACAACTTGAATTTCACTTGGGTGATTTTGAGTTTTGCTGACTTTAGAGTTTAGTGTATTTTGATGAGATAACGATAAACTAATGATTAAAATAAACTATTTTCATAAGAGAAAATGATTGGTTAGCAACTAAATACACTTAAGTCATCAAAGTCACCAAAACTCATTCAACCAAGTGAAATCCCTATTTTCACTTTCTTCTCAAATCTCAGTTACCACCTTCCCAACATCTACCCCATCTCAAACAACCACACCGTTATAATCAATGGTCTGAAGTTTGAACAAGTGAACTGTGATTACATGCCTTCATTAGCAGATATATATACTTAACCGGTTTATGGTTTGGTTCGGTTCATATTCAGTGAAAATGAACCGGATCATATTTGTTCTCAGTTGTAATTTTGCATTTCACTGATTACAGTTGAAAATGCAAAATTATTCAATTCTTTGCTCAAATAGATTTGATCATGCCTTGACTTAAAATATATTCAACTGTAGGCCACTATCATAATAGATCACTGGATTTCAACAAGCCGCATCTCTAACAAATTACAACAGAATAATTGGGAGGTTGAGTCTAATTGCCGGTATACACAGGTGATGTGTTAGATGGAACTACCTATCATGCTTGGCATAATCATGAGGCAATGTTTGAATGCATACTTATCAATCAAAACCAATTTGAAGTGCTGAAGTCTCTTAGCTTTCTAAGATATCTCTCCATTTCTTCTCTGGATTGGGCCCACTCTCGTCTTTCTATGACAGTTGTTGGATCATCTTTTTCACTCTGCATATAAAATGGCATATCAGAGGTGTGATGTAAAGATTAATAACAAGTGATTCAGGAAAGAAATAATCACCGCATGTATTATTTTGAATGAGTTCCCCTTATCGGCTATCACAAGCAAGTCACTCTTTCTATCTCTAGTTCTCCCTCCTGGAGCTGTTACCTACAGAAGGCATTTTGATGATTAGTATAAATCATGTACTCCCATGCAGAGGTATTGTGAAAGAGTTAAAGTCTTGTACTGGTGTAACCAGATCCCTCCACACACAGAGATGGGAAGAGGGACATCATGCATCTAAACATAAATATTTGCAGATGCTAAACTCTATGCATGATTCCACCAAAGTCAACTAGAGCGATGTTGTTAAACTCGAGAGTCTACGTGAAATCGTGGAATATTTGCAGACTCAGCAAGTAAGCTTTTACTTGATACAAAAATAATGTTTAAAAATATATCATGGTATATAAACATAGTTTGCATAGTAAATATTCAACATTCTAACAAATATTCTATAAGGAACTGATAAATTAAAACCCAAACCATCATGATTCAAAATAGATGGACGAATTCACAAATCACAGGATAGGGTCCCAACTCAGCACACAAAACTCACAACTCATTTGACATTGTTTATATTGAGAGCTATGTGGTTGAGACTCATTACAGCATCATTTACCTCATTGATAGATGGGTTCGTGTTGGGACCTCAGATGCATCTATGGAGTGTGAGTGCTAAAATTGTGAGGTTCATGTTTTGTGCACTGCCTTTTCATTCAGCTGTTGTATTTTGGGTTTAAAATAAGCATTGAACCGTTGTTATTTTAGACATATATGGGAAAAATAACAATTATGTTAGACTTGTTCAATTGTCCTAAAACTTGCAAGTCTACCCTAGTTTAAACAAACTCTAAGTGAGTTAACTCAAATTTGACACCATAGTCATACACTTGTAAAATTCTACAAGTTAACTTGAGAGTTTGACAACCATGCAGAGTGTTTTATATCTTTAGAACATTATCAGTAGGTAATGGTATTTTCCAGGATTTCAACTAACATTCTAGAGCAATACAAGATTGTTAAACTTAAGCAACAGTGCATCTTCCATGAATTCATTGTCTATCACTTACAAAGATATTGTGTAAACATTAAAACAAAAGGCAAATTCAAGGCTGAAAGTATGACTACGAAAGGAAACAAACGGCAGATAATTTTCTAAACGCAACCGGACTGAGAATTAACTAACAATTCCTTACCAGAACTTTGGCTCTGGTTATAGACTTAGTTTTGGAATCAATAACATAAATCTCCTCAAAATCCAGGACAAACTCAGAGTCTCCCAGCCTCCGATTTTTGTAGTGTTTTGTCAAGAATACCTGTAATGTAACAGGAAACCAATAAAAGTTGGTTTTATGGTTTCATGTAAAACTTTCAAAACAGAAGCAAAGTGAAAACAATGGGGTATTGTATTTTTAATTAATGAAAGCATGAAATATTTTATGAAACCAAAAAGACTCTTACTTTCTTGCAAATCAATGATACCTGGTAACTTTTTCTATGAAAAATTGAACTGAATATGATCATGTTATATTATAAGCTCGCTTTCCTTAGAGTATTTCTAAATCCTAAAACATCACATTCCTTATCCTAGAAGTGTGAAAAGTACAACTCAAGTAAAGCTCATTGCCTGGTAAGATTCCATAAGAAGATTGCTCAGTAACTAATATTTCACAATTCGTGAGACGGACTCTAAATCATGTGATCCATGAAGCAGTTACATTACATGTATACTCATCCTTCGATAACTATCCATTTTATATCACGGATTTTCATTAAGACATTAACGTCTTTGACTATATCTAGTTTTGTGACAAAGTTGTAGAGAAACGCAGGAATTCAAACTTAAAATGCAAAGGCAACCCATACCTTCTCGACTTCCCTCTCATATTTATACAGAGGATCTCGACGTGCATCAACGGGTGGCTCTGTAACATTGTCGCATCCAAAATCACTTTGCGCGCATCTAATGTACTACAGATTCGGAGAAAAAAGAAAGCAGCCATTAAATTTGAAACTGATATATGTATATAATGTCACAACATCTACCACCCAACACAATCAATACATATATACATACATACATATATATATATATATATATATATATAGACACACACACACACACATATCTATACGAATGGATTCCGCCATCTCCTGAGCTACAGTACTAATAAATTCAAAGCGACGAGATTTAACGAGGGAAAATGTTGTACAAACATATAAGCAAAATCTTCCCCCAACATACATGATAAGATACCAATACTATACGATTAAGACCTTGTTTGGATGAACAACTTAACCAAGTGTTTACAGTATAAATGTTAATCATATAAGTGCTTATGTCTAAGCTATTTCAATAACAAAAATATAATAAAGTCAAACTATTTTCATGAGCTATTATGAAAATAAGTTGAGAACAACTTATGGACATGTAGGGTCTGTTTGGCAAGCACAATAAGCTAACTTATAGCTAATAACCTCATATGACTAAAAAATACCCATTTGACAATCGTCATTTTCTCACGAATTTATAATTTTTACTAGCTTATAGCGTTTTATGATAAGCAAAATCAAGTAGCTTATAGTTTATCATTTTTTCTCTCAATTTTACCTCTATTATCTGTTTTTCAATAGTAATTTACCCTTGTTATCTTAATATAAAATAATTAAATATTAATAAAATCTTTTTTATGTCATTTCGCATTTATATATAAGTTAGTTGAACCGCTAATGTTACAAGCACTACAAATATAATCAATTAGCTTATAAGCTATCAACTATCCACTATAAGTTCATCGACAATAAGATAACTTATCAGCTATATGCTATTTTTCTACCAAACAGAACCGTAATAAACTGTTTTATAAGTTATCGAGTTCCACAAGTGCTTATATTAGTAGATAAGCTCAAACAAGTAAATCCAATCATGACCCCTAGTTAAAGAAACATATTTTGGATGGAAAGGGAACATGGTAAAAGAGGCATTATTTGAATTTACCTTTTGGGGCATTGGTGCAAGAACCTTGGGGATTGAATAAACATCTGTATCCGGAGGAGTAACATACATCTACAACAAAATATTCAACAATTAAAATAGTAAGAATAACAACAAATGGAAATTGAGTTTAATTCAAAGGGTAGCACAAACCTCTCTGAAATCATAAACATCATTATCAGGATCAGGAGGTTTCCGTATAAAGAAATCACAATCCAACAAACTAATCTTATGAAACTCATCTTCATTAATTCTATAATCAACATGAGTATCAGGGTCCCACCCCTGCGTAGAAACGAAACTCATACTCTGCACCGCCGCAATGTCAACATCGCCGGCGGCCTCGTACTCGATGTCGAAGTCTTTTTTGTTGTCGACTTCCTCCACTTCGTCGTCGTCCATTTCATAGTCGTCGGGACCGGCGGATTCGACGTCGCCGTCGTCGGCGCGGGTTAAGAATGGGTTGCGCCGAGAGGTAGGGGAAGTTTGGAGGATGAGAGGTTTGAGTTTGAAAGAATGGGAGAAGGAGGATTGTGAAATTGTGGAAAGAGGAGGAAGTTGTGGTGGTGAGAGGAAGAAGAAGGAGGTGGTTGAAATTGACATGGCTGCTTTCATTCAGTGAAGTTGAAGTAGGAGGGAAATCGAGAAGAGAAGATAACATTTGATACTGCAGTAATAGAAATAGAAGGTGGATTAGAATATTTTATTTTTTTGAAAAATTCTTGTTTACCCATTAATAAAATGTGGGTAATACTACCCATGTTTGACCCAATCAAAACAATGTATTTTTATAACATTAAAAATAATAGAAAACAAACAAATAACTTTGATTGGTGTCAACTTAGCATGGGTTGTGTTACCCACGTTTTATTGATGGGTGCCCAAGTTGTCACCTTTATTTTTATTTTTTAATTCTCTCTTCTATTTCTTCCACTATGGATGAATTTAGATCAATTGTCGACCCAAAATCACATATCTTCGTTTTTTTTTCTCACTATTTCAATTTAAATAAGTGACTTTTATATAGATCTAAATTTTTTTTCCTTTGTGATTTCGTCGTTTGAGTGTGGCATTGTATTGTTCATCGTCTTGTGCAACATTATTTGATTTTTTGTCGTCTTGTTGTGGTGTTCATTTGGTTCTTATTGAAAGACTTGTCATTCAATCAATGATTTTGATGTCAAGGTTGCATATCCGTAGTATTTCAATCACTTTAATTTTATCATACTATTTGTAGACATTTTGTTGTCATATGTTATTAACTTGGATGTTGTAAGTTTGTTCACAAATTCATCATTTATGTTTTTAGCGATATTGAATAATGTAATCTATCAATTTACTCATACATACACGCGAAAAAAAGAGGAGCATGGTAAACGAGGCATTATTTGAATAAATGAACATTCTTTTGTTTTTGTCAAAAGAATATATATATATATATATATCAGCTTTAATTTTGAATCTTTATAAAAAACAAATTTTGATTCCACTCAATTTTTGATTTATCAATTTTAATCCTAACAGTAAAAAATGAGATGGGATGCCGACTCATTTCTGATATGATCCGTGGTGTGGGAGTGCCCCCTTGAGAGTTACTTTTGGTAGGTTATTTGAGATGTCCCAACAGCAAGGTGGGTTGATAACTAATCAATGTTTTCATCTTGGTTCAGGTTACACATGTTTTTTTTGGCTCTTGCATTTACTCGCATTTTCTCGTTTTATTTAATCTTCTTTCAATAATTTTTTTTATAATGAGAATTGTAATTTTCATAAATATTTGTTTTTATGACAATACAGGAGCTCATAGCATTTTATTAGTGCTAGTAGGCAGTAGGCGGGTCTACACTAGGTTGAGGGTGTGCATTGCACACCCTGAGTTTTTAAAATTTACATATAAAATCTTATATTTTTTGCACTTTGCACGCCTTGAAAACCAACTCTTACTCTCACAAACCAAGAAAAGAAAACTGCAAAAAAATGATACAGAAGTGTCGCACAATAGAGAAACAGGAGAGAGCAAAGTGGAAAAAGGATGAGAAATGAAAGAACGAAGAAGATGAAACAGTGGCGGCTACTTCTACTTTTTTTTTACGATACTTCTACTTGTCTTTAAGGATACGCTACAAATAACTAGGGTTATCTATCATGTTATTATGGGCTTGGGCCACAAAACATTTTGTTTTTAAATGTTGAAGATTGCTCTTCCCGCAAACAAATTTGCTCACTCCTAAAGAAAAAGACGAAAATATCCATGCGTGACTTAAGTCACGCTCTGAATCTTCTAGTGTGACTTAAGTCACGTTGAAGGCAGCGTGAGTTAAGTCACGTTGCTTTTCCAGCGTGAGTTAACTCACGCTGCAATGCATTACTGTTTTGGGACAAAACCCAACAGTTCCAACTTCAAACCACATTTTTTTCCCTCTTCACCTCCAAAAAACCCAAAAGTGTGAATTTTTGGTGAAAAATCTTGAGCCAAAATCATTGCAAATCGTCAGGAAGCAAGTTTCTACGCTCATCAAACGTCAAATATCAGGTAATGTATCGTCTAACCTCTCTTGATTTTGCTGGTTTTTGAGGTATATTTAGCAGTCTGGTACACGATCTGGGCGTGACTTAACTCATGCTGGAGCTCTGCGTGAATTAACTCACGCAGGTGTTAGCTCAGCGTGACTTAAGTCACGCTAGTGCCCAGAATTTGAATTTTTGCACCAATTTTATTTTTCTTTCTTAGCTTGTTGCGCAAGTTATTTATATTTTTTTCCTTGTTATTTTTCTATTCAATAGACATAGTGATGGTTGATAATATGGTGGATGATGGCGTTGAGCCGAAACCGGCCATTCTTGAAGCTTTAGGCGAAGCTCTGTTGATGTCAAACCAACCGTTGATGTGAAGCTTAAAGTCAAAATTCCATTTCAAGCTCACATTGAAGAAAAACCTAAACTGGTACCTACCGGTGTTGCCAAGCCTCGCAGTTATGAAGTAAACAACGCCTCATTTTTTTAACAAAGGAAAGAAGGCGAGAGCGAGATAAGTTGCTTGGTTGGGTTTGTCGACAAGCGGCAATGGCTTGGATTTACTATATCTATAGATAAATTTAGTCTAAAGAATCCAATGGTGACTTTGCAATGTGAAAGGAGTGGTGTGTACAAACCACCGAAGACGAATAAGAAGTTGAAGCTTGAAGGCACGAGCTCAAGAAAATGTGATTGCTCGTTTAGATTGCGTGGTTACTTTGAGCAGAAATCAAGTGATTGGTGGTTAGTCATGCTTTGTGGAATTCACAACCATGGGTTGGAGCCAAAATTAGGTGGCCACCTTCTTGCAGGAAGACTTAAAGAGGATGAGAAGAATAGGGTAACCGACATGAAAAAGAGTTTGGCGTTGCCTAGGAATATTTTAACGGATTTAAAGGCAAAAAACCAAGAAAGTGTGACGGTTATAAAACAAGTGTACAATGCGCGTACAAGATGGCGAAAGAGGATAAGAGGTGACAAGACGGAGATGCAATTCTTGATATCGAAGTTGGAGGAGCATAAATACGTCTATTTCATAAGAGCAAATAGTGAGGAAACAAATCTTGAAGACATATTTTTTGCTCATTCGAAGTCAATAATATGCTTAACACTTTTCCGACCGTTTTGGTCATGGATTCCACTTACAAAACCAACTTGTATGGAATGCCATTATTTGAGATTGTTGGTGTCACCTCTACCACCATGACATATTCGGTTGGTTTTGCCTTTCTTGCCTCTGAAAAAGAGAACAACTTTACTTGGGCACTTGAGATGTTGGTTAGTCTTTTATTGTCAAAACTCAACATGCCTAAGGTGGTTGTCACGGACCGGGACAATGCTTTGATGAATGTTGTTGCCAAAGTTCTCCCTGAAACTGCCGCTTTACTTTGTTATTTTCATATTGGGAAGAATGTAAGGGCTAAGTGCATCACAGATTGTAGAGTCAAAGCAAAGCTGAAGGATGTCAAAGTTGATGGCAAAGAAGTGAAGGAAGTGAAAGAGGCGAACGCAAGTGAAATTGTTGACAAAATCATGGATGCCTGGAAAGATTTGGTTGAATCTCCTACGGAGGATGCATATGCAAGTGCGGTAATGCGATTCAAAGATGTATGCAAGCCATATCCAAAAATTTCTCGACTATGTTAAAACCACAATATTGAACACTGTTAAGGAAAAAATTTGTGAGGGCATGGACGGATATATTCTTGCATCTTGGTTGTAGAACCACCAACATTGTTGAATCAGCTCGTGGAAAATTGAAAAAATATTTGAGGAGTAGTGTGGGAGATTTGGCATCATGTTGGGATGAAATAGACAAGATGTTGTCTATCTAATTGTCCGAGATACAAGCAAGTTTTGGGACGAGTCGTACCGTCTTTGAACATAGATACAAAGGAGACTTTTTGTACTCCGAGTTGGAGGGTTATGAATCTAGACCCGCATTTTGTTTTATCTTTGACGAAGCAAATCATTCCAAGACATTCGACTTTGCCAAGAAAGATTGTGGTTGTGTTCAAAAGACATCGTACGGCTTGCCTTGTGCATGTATTATTTCCATGAAGAGAAAAGAAAAATTGTCTATTCGATTGGATGAAATAGAGCCTCATTGGCAAAGGTTAAGCGTATGCGGAGAAGAGGTTGATGATGACTTTTCGGTGATGGATAAGTGGAATGGCATTCAAGAATGGCTCAAAAAAGCCCCTTACAAGATGAAACTCCACATCAAAGAGGTGATGCGTCAACTTGCATTTTCGGAAGACAAAATGTTGTCTCCACCTCCAAGAAAGGTGGTAACCAAGGGAGCACCTAAAAGGGCGAGGGTCTACACCGAAAGAGTCATCCACGGGTCAAATCCTCTCTACATGGGAGCAGTGTTGATTCTCAAAATCCCAATAGTCAGTCTTCACATGCCAAGACAACATTTCCAAAGAGGAAGAAAAGTGCATGTTTAGGCAATTCATCCTGCTCACAAGCTTCAACCTCTACTATACACCTGGATCCATATATTCCAGATTTACCATACATATCACACTTCCCAAAGATCATGAAACCTTTCATCCAAAATATTGTGAATGTTAGAGGAGATGGTAATTGTGAATTTCAGGTCATAGCTAGACACATGGATATGGATGAGGAAAATCATGTATTGATTCGTAGTGCACTTATTCAAGAGTTGAAAACTAACAAGAGTGACTATTTGTCGATATTTGGTTCGGAGAAGCGTTTTCAATATATCTTAAATGGTTTACACCCTCCAACAAATAGTGGTGGAATTGCATACGAAGATAAGTGGTTGACATTACCGGATATGAGTCATATTGTTGCAACTTGCTACAATAGAGTCGTTGTTCAGTTGGTTTCGGCGGAAAGAGGTATATGTGAGACATATTTCCCAATCCGAGGTGCTCCACCACGTAACCCACATTCCCACTTATTGTGTATTGGCTTAATTCCTACCCACTTTCTTCATATTTATTTGAAAGATTGTTGTCCATTACCACCGCCTTGTACGGAGTGGAAGATTCACAAGATTGGTGTGGCGGAGCAATGAGAGTTTGCATTTATGGATAGACAAGCTTTGTTCAAAGACCTCATGTCTAAGGAGCCGAGCCGCCGAAAAAACCAACAAATCAACTCAATCCAATATATTGCGACACTCCCACTCCGAAAAAACCAAGAGAAGAATTTGAAGTAATTGAAGAAGATGAACATTATGCAATGTCACTAGCTAGTTAGATAGGCTACGACACTCTTTAGTCGATATTACACCGGCATATTTTTTTGTGGTCGATTATGTAATGCCAATTTTTGTGGCCAATATGTAAATAAGATATAAATATATGACATTTTTTGTGATGGACAAAACATCAACAATTTTATTCGTTATTCGTATTGCTCGCATTTTATAAAATTATATGTCTCTAATTATTCAACTATTTATTTATTTTGTGAAGTGAAACATGTCTCAAGACAAAGTTGAAGCTCATGTCTGATACTCCCACGTGAAGAAGACGGTTAGGGTTTATTTAACCCCCACTGACAAGTTGGATGATTTGAAGGCACAACTTGACACATACTTTGTCCATATAGGTGAAAATAAAAGAACATCAAATGTATTTGTACAAGTTCCATGCGTGGACTTAGGGGAGGATAAGGAGGAAGACTTTTGGAAGACAGTTTATTATTCAGGTATTATCCGTAATGATTTCGATGTAGATTACATGTCTAGGTTATTGGTTCAAAATAACATTTTACATCTTTGTGTCCGATCTATTGAAGTGTAATATTTATTAACATGTAATAATGTAATGTGTTCGAATTTGTGTCTGTAATGTTGCATTTTAATGAATTTGTGTATTTAACGACGAATTTGTGTCGTTTATGTGTAATTTGGATCGTTTATGTGTAATTTGGATCGTTAACGACGAATTTGAATCGTTTATGTGTAATTTGGATCAATTATGTGTGATTAACGACAAATTTATGTAATTTGGATCGATAATGTGTGATTAAGCGATTATGTGTAATTTGGATCGTTAACGACAAATTTGGATCGTTTATGTGTAATTTGGATCAATTACGTGTGATTAAGTGATTATGTGTGATTAACGACGAATTTGTGTAATTTGAATCGATTATGTGTAATTTGGATCGAATATGTGTATTTGGACCGATTTTGTGTAATTTGGATCGATTGTTTGTAATTTGGATCGATTGTGTTATTGTGTGATTAACGACAAATTTGTGTAATTTGGATCGATAATGTGTGGTTATGTGTGATTATGGTGTTAAAATGATGTAATTGTGATCAATTATGAGTGTGTATTGGTTTGAGGTCATTAATGACTTGGTTTACAACATTCAATGTTGTTTTTCTGCTACACCAGAAGCCAGCGTGAGTTAACACACGCTGACCTGTAATGGGCGTGACTTAACTGACGCTCGCTATTTTGGCCGGTGGCCGAGCGTGACTTAAGTCACGCAGGTTAAAGGCCAGCGTGAGTTAACTCACGTAGGTTGGACGGTGGTCAGTCAGGGAGGAGCAGTTACTTCCTTCGATCAGTAGAATTCAAGCAAAAAACCTATAAATTGAATTTTTTTTTCTCATTCTCATTTCTTCTCAATTATTCTCCCATCTCCCATCTCTTCTCTAATTTTTTTTTAAGTTTTGTTACTATAGGCGTAAACGGCCTCAAATTCCTTCGTCGATTAATCATAATGATTTTATGCTGTTTTTTTTATGACGGCGATTGAGATCATTATATTAATCAACGAGGGAATTTTTGAGTCATCTTAGAATCATTGTGATTAATCGACAAGAATTCGGCCTGAATGTGTTTTCCCGCCAGCGGTAGAGGTGGTTGTGGTGGGTTCGTCTATCCGCCCCCTAACCCAAGAAGATTGGTCATTATGATTAATCGATTTTTTTTTAAAAAAAATTCCTTTAATTTATGTTATAATAATCATTGTTGAATGTAATGTAATAATATTTAGGCTTAATTGAAACTCTGGTCCCCTAACTTATTTGTTGTTTTCATTTTGGTCTCATAACTCTAAATTTTTCCCGTTTGGTCCCTCAAATATAAATCCGTTAGTCAATTTGGTCCATTTTTGTTAACTTCAACCACAAATGTCTAAGATGGATCATCTTTGTGGGTGGTCCATCGTAGACCTTATTAAATTTTTTAACTTTAACCATTGATCTTTTATTTTAAAAGAGAGCCGTTGGATAATGCAGGTTTATTAATTATTATATCTTACTGTGCATCGTCAACAACTAATATTTTCTTACATTTTTTAATTTTCTTCCTTCTTCTTCTTCTTCTTCTTCTTCTTCTTCTTCTTCTTCTTCTTCTTCTTCATCATAATCATCATACACATTGATCCATCTTCATCTTTAAACCCAGAAAATCAAAAAATAAAAAATCATACATTCAAATTCATTTGTTAATAAACTCAATTTCTATCAATATAAACATACCAAAATTTGACAACAGCAACCAAAATCTACAAAATAATAAAACCCAAAAAAATGGATCTCTTCTCTCTTATTTCCCTTCTCTTCTTCCTTCCTCATTCTCTTCACTCTTCTCTTTCCTCCTTATCATCTCCCTTCATCTTCTTCCCCTTCTCTTCTTCATCACCTTCATCATTATCTTCATCAATATATAAAGTGCGTTGTACGGGTTTCTCTATATTTTAGTTACAATAATTTTATGTTATAAATTTTTGAAATATGTATTATGTTATAAGACAATTAATATATAAAAATAATAGTTTTTTTTATTAATTTCAAATCTATTAAAATAATCAAACATAGTTATACTAAAGATTTCTATCAACGAAATTATTTGAAACAAGATTAATATATTTATTATCTTCTATTTATAAATTGAGAAGTACTTGGTATTGATCTCTCTTGATGAGGGCTATTATGAATTTTCTTTCTTTTTAAAAGATGAGACTCATTCTAACATTTATCTTCCACAAATGAGCTTCAAATTAAATTGTTCATCGGTGCTTGATCTTAGTTCCAATAAACAACTTTTGAGGTAGGAGATATGCTATTTCATGTAATATTCACATCGAGTTTAAAATTAGCTTCACATTGGGTTCTCCATCACTGCTTGAGATTAGTTCTAATGAAAATCCTTTGAGGTAGGATATATGCTCTTTGATATAATATTCATCATTTAGACGCGATAAAAGATAAATTTTTATCTTTATCTTTATAATACTAAATGTTAAGTAGTGTTGCTCTCCTGGTGGGGATCGAACCAGGTACCACATGCTTCCAAATCACAACTCTTACCACCAAGGTATTGATGTTTTTTATGATATGCAATTGCTTCAATGTTATGTATTCAACACAAATTTTGGACCTTCTTTCTTTCAATCTCACAATCCAATTTCGGGTCCTCTTTCTTTCAATCTCACAATCCCTACCACATGCTTCCAAATCACAACTCTTACCACCAAGGTACTGATGTTTTTTATGACATGTAATTGCTTCAATGTTATGTATTCAACACAGATTTTGGGTCCTCTTTCTTTCAATCTCATAATTTCTAAATCATTTCTCACTCACTTTCATCTCTCTCACCATCATGCAATTGAACCTAATAACCATAACCCTGCCCTTTATGACAGACCTAATTAATTTTTATGAAAAAAAGGTCTGCAAGGAATTGAATCAGGTAGCACATGAAATATCATTTTTTTTAAAAGTCACTAACGTCATTGCAATTCCTTTTTTGATATCAGTTCCTTTTTCATTATTAGCGTTTCCTTTTCATTATTATTTTTTCTTTCAATTACCACATAATGGTTCCTTTTTATTATTATTTTTTTATTTTGGTTACCACATAGTAGTTCCTTCATTATTTTTTTCCTTTCGATTACCACATATCATATTCTTTTCCTTTTCCTTTTCATTTTTATAAATTTAACAGCTTTTGCGGTTATGACCAATTGCTTTTTGATGTAGTTTGATAACATAATACTGAATGTAACTATAAAAGTAATAATATAGTCAATTTGATAGTTATATATAAAGCTCTACAAAACCCGTGCATCGCACGAGTTAGAGTCTAGTAATACTAAATGTTAGGTAGTCTTGACCCAACTCTATGACTAGCCATAATTTTTGGTTTTGAAAAAAATTTATGAAAACAAATTCCTACCAAGAGTTGAACCGTGCACCAAATGCTATAATAACACATGTTTTACCACTCGGCCACCTAAGTTTCTACTGAAATAATCTTGCTTTCAAAATTAATATGCAACATTTATGCCATTTTCTCATTTCTTCTCTCTTCCACATTTTTTCCCTATACTAATGAATTAAAATTATAATTAATTACATTGAAGCATCACTCCCTCCACGTTCCTATTATAGAACCACTATTACCGCGGTAACTACACCATGTTATTATTAACTTCCCGCTATAAGTTCCCGCCATGCCTTTGTGATTATAAAAATATATGATTTCAGGCTATAATATATGAGTTTAAGCTAGCTAGAATTTCCTCTTAGAGAAAATTTTAAATCCAAAAGGATTATAAAAATATATGTATCATAAGAAATTCTATAAGAAAAGGTTTCTGTTACTAACATTGTAAAGGAAAAACATTTTCTTAGTTTTCTATAATTCTATTGCATGAGAAACACATAATGACATGCCTTTTAACTTTTTCATATATCTAATTTTTAGTTTTAAAAAAATTTATGAAAAAACTCTTACTAGAGATCAAACGAGATATCATATGCTACCAATTCACAACTCTTACCACTAGGGCACTGATGTTTTTGATGAAATGTGATTGCTTCACTTTTATATATTCAACACAAATCTCGGGTCCTCTTTCTTTCAATCTCACAATCCCTAAATCATTTCTCACTCACTTTCATCTCTCTCACCATCATGCAATTAAACCTAATAACCCTAATCCCGCCCTTTTTGGCGGACCTTATTAATTTTTATAAAAAAAAATGTCTGCAAGGAATTGAATCAGGTAGCACATGACAACACTTTAAAACTTTTACCACTTTTACTGAAAGAATGTTGCTTCCAAAATGAATATACCGTACTAAATGTCATTTTTTTTACATTTTTTTAAAATCATTAATGCTATTGCAGTTCCTTTTTATTATTTTTTTCTTTCGGTTACACAATGGAGTTCCTGTTCATTATTTTTTCCGTTCTTTCGATTACTACATAACAGTTCATTTTCATTTTTATAGACTTAATAGCCTTTGCGGTTAGAACCAATTTCTTGGTGAAGACTTTTGTATATATATTTTTTTCTTTTGATTTGTCATTTTTATTGCAGTTCATCTTTTGTTTTTGTTGTTTTTTGAAGTAGTTTGATAACATAATATTGAATGTAACTATAAAAATAATAATATAACCAATTTAATAGTTATATATGAAATTCTACAAAAACCCGTGCATCGCACGGGTTAGAGTCTAGTGATAAAAAAAAATTAAATAAGAAAAAACAATGTCGAGTAAAAATGTTATAGAAAATAACAAAGGGAAACTTAATTAGCTAGTGACTATTGTTGAATTAGAGACGCGTCTCTTAGTATGTTTTGACCTTGGTAGCATTCATTGTTAATCGCATGAATATTTGATATTTAAGCAATTATATTTTTCTGGATTTGTTACTTGAGACAATTTTTCTATTAAAAATGTTGCACTTAGCAAGGGCAAGATACATACGAAAGCATGGTTAATAATGGGGTCTCTTAGTTTTTCAATAAGAGGGTTATTTTTTTAGGTAACAAATTCACCTTCTTCATTCTCCGCCAAATATTTCTAACAAAATGAAAGTAAGCAATCATATTATTGCTTGTCCTTTCAATGATTATTATCTTAACAAATGATTATTTAGTTAATCAAATAAGGTTAATTACTTGAAAAAAGGTTAATTAAAAGATGAAACCTATTAATTAAGGAATATAATTTTAAGAAATAAGAACTTAAAATTTGAATAAATCAAACAGAAATGATAATTTTTAATCAATCTAAGTAATATTTTGATTAAAACTAAACTATGTCTTGACATAAGAGGTGGAGTCTATAATATTTTTGAAATGCATCAACAACAATTATTGTAGAAAAATGATACAATGATATTTACTAAGACTAATTTAGAACTGAACTTTACTGTAAAAGTTATTTTTTGATAAGCAAAAATCAAAGAGTTAAAATTTGATCTATATATAATAATAAATATCAATAAAATTATAACATATTCATTAAAAAAATAAGTTTGGCATAAATTTATGTTAAAAAATAGAAACAATATTTAAGTTTATCTATATTATCGTGTATATAAGAAACAATTTCTATAATTATTAATTTAATTACAATAATAAAATAACATCAAGACAAAATGGGCACAAATTATCGAAGGCGATAGATAAAGTTTTAAAAGGGTTTATTAGCAAGTTAAAATGCAAGGGTGAGATTTTTTTTTGACAAGAAATGCAAGGGTGAGATATTTACAAGAATAAACTGAAAATTTGAATCTTAAATTATTCTAAAGAATAAATATTTTTTTTTTGTCTAGTAGCCTAGTGGCTGGAGCTCACACTTTTAAATGTGGAAAAGTGGGGTGTCCGGGGTTCGAACCCCGGCCCCTGCATAAATTATGCAAGGTCCCTACCAACTGAGCTAAGCTCACTGGGAAAGAATAAATTATAAATTATTTTATATGGGCCAAATAACTAACACTTGAACGCAAATATATATTTTTGGACCGAAACCTAAAAACATATGACATCAATATCACAACCTATGTAATAAAAAATATTAAAAATTGAAAGAGCTTTTCGATCAATTTTTTTGTGTAAGTAGTGTTTCATATTAATAGATACAAACTTTAAAATAATAAATTGTAAAACAATTACAATTTATAAATAATTTATTTGTCAAATTCATAAATAATATTTACTCAAATTAATCCACGTTAGACATATTCCTCTCATGATACAATTAGAACAACCACGTTACATCCCCGTGAGCTTAGCTCAGTTGGTAGGGATATTGCATATTATATGCAGGGGCCGGGGTTCGAACCCCGGACACCTCACTTCTCCATATTATATTGCATATTACATGAATGACTACTTCAAAATCTTCCATTTCTATCATTCCCATAACATTCAAGTAGATCACAAATGTCTTGTAGACAACATATACTTAACAATTGAGACATATTTTCTATCTCAAGATTCATCTCGTATTGCCCTCCTCTGATTGAATGCCTTCAACATCCATACATTTACCATGTATTTATATATAATTTTTAAATTTATCTACATAAAAATAAAAAAAAGGATAAATGCTAAATAGATAAAATATAGTGAAAATAATTCTATATTTTTACAATAAATTATAACAATTACTACTACATTAATAAAAACAAATTCATAATTTAAAATATGATCTACTATATCATCTACTATATTTTTATAGTGAAAATATAGTGAAAATAATTCTATATTTTTACAATTTTTACAATAAAACCATTAAATTCTATCTATATCATCTACTATATAATCGTTGCTGTACAATTTGGATAAATTTTAATTTAATTGATGCAAATAATATGGTTAAGACATATACTTACATGAACTGCCATTTATCACCAGCTTTTCGGACAGTAAGGATACAATGGAAGCAACAATTGGAGCCTCTTTAGCAGGCCCGGCCGAGAGGGAGTGCAACCAGCTCTATGGTGCCGGGCCTCACATTTTTTGGGGCCCAAATTTTCAGTATTTTATAGTCCAGTCGTTATTTACATTAATATTAATACAATGTGTAGATCTTAGAAGACATGATTTCATGCATAGCGCAGTGGTTTATGAAACTTTGTGAGTTCTAAGGGACTTGTGTTAAAGTCACTGCTTGTTCATTTTTATTTTTTTTGTTGTATTTATTATTACGGATTAAAAAAAAAAGGAGTAGATAGTGAGATTTTAACCGTAGACATTGAGTCAAAGTTTGTTAACGAAAGCCAATGGACCAAATAAGAAATCATGTAGTTCAATTATGTTAAAAATATATAAATTTGAAATTATTAGGAGGCTAATTTTTTTATATTTGATTAGTTACAAGGAGGATGTCTTTTTTTTTATGTTATTTACAATCCACATAGATTATACACACACACACACACACACACACACACACCCACTAGTTTTTATGTGGGAGTATTTTAGCAAGTTATAACTAAAAAGTTGATAAATACACCTTGAGGTGTATGTTGCTATAACACACCTTCTGAAAAATAAGTGGGTGTATGTTAGCAACTCCTATAGGCATTTGCTAGAATACACCCACTTATTTTTTAGAAGGAGTATTTTAGCAAGTGATAACTAAAAAGTGGCTAAATACACCTAAAGATGCATGTTGCTAAAATACTCCCACATAAAAACTAGTGGGTGTATATTAGTCAATCATATATATATATATATATATATATTTTAAATTTTACATTTGTTTGCTAGGGGCCAATTTTATTATTAGAACTTGGCCTCCAATTTGATCGGAACGGCCTTGCTCTTTAGTATTCCTCTTAATTCACATGAAAAATGGTTATATCCATACTAACCAATAGAAAAAAATAATAGACCGTATAGACATATAAATTGTGAAGTCATAATAGAAAAGTAGACTAACAAACTTTAGGTCGATTCTCAAGCGAGTTAAGATCCTCTCCATTTAAACTCTTCTCCATTTCTTCTATTTGGAGAGACAAAGACACACAAAAACTTGGAAATAATTAATAATGGTGGGACCCATTTAATAATAGAACCCACCACTTATTTTTTGTGTCTATCTCTTTCCTAATGACAATCTCCATTTATTTTTATAAATGGAGAGGATCTCAACTCTTCTCAAGACAGTGATAAAAGAGTAGAGCAAAAATATTTGACCAATCTATTAATAGATTCACTCCAGTATCTATTTTACCTCATAAACCAACGAATAGAAAATATATATGTGAAATGTAAGAAAGATAAACAAAAATCACAACACAAATTTGAAAAGTATCATCTAAAATCGCTTGGAGAAAATGATGATCAATGAAAACCAAAATTTATACAAAACACAATAGATTGATCCACAAAGCATATATTTATACACATAATGATAATGATCATAGATGTGACAATATATAGCACTTAATGAAAACTATAACGGAAATGTGAAAGGTTTGTGTATAATGATTATTATTTTATTAAATTAATTTTAATTTTAAAGGTATGTGCATAATAATAGTAGTCCCTACTATCATGATAATAATTATTTTATGATTATATGAAGGAAATCTGAAACCTACTGACGGAGGAGTATATACATACACACATATATATTATATTAAGTTTTTTTAACTAAAGTTTAATTAAAATTTTCAAGGACTATCAATTTTAATTTATTTAAATTATTATTGCAATGCTTTTTTTATTCAAAGAAGACAATGGGAATGCATATCAAACCTTTTATGTGGGTTGTGCTTATTCTCATCGCTCATATAAGATATTTTACACTGGAATTTTCTGGAAGTCTGCTATAATAAATATCATCAAAATGTGGATTGAATTCTCCTTATCAAAAGCATTTCTGTTAATAACGATGGTTTTGATTGTGATTTTTTTTTGTCTCTGGTGACAGGGTGCTTGTCGTACACGGACAAGATTTCCTTTTTTGAATTTATTTTAGGTTGGCATGTTATTAATAGGCTAAATTACAACATGAGTCCTTTAAGTTATTTAATTGTAACAAATTGGTCCTTTAAGTTTTTTTTCGTATCACTTACGTCCTTTAATTTATTTAATTGTAACAAGTTGATCCTTTAAGTATTTTTTGTAAGGCTTAGGTCATTTAAGTTATATAATTGTAACTTTTAGGCCCCCGAATAACTTACATTTTTAAGATCTAAAATACACCAAATTGTCACAGTTAAATAACTTAAAGAACTTAATTGGTACGAAAAAAACTTAAAGGACCAATTTGTTACAATTAATTAACATAAATGACTTAAGTGGTACGAAAGAAACTTAAAGGACCAATTTGTTACAATTAAATAACTTAAAGGACCTTTTGTGTAATTTAGCCTTATTAATATTATACATCATCCTCATTAGCTCGATGTTCATCATCGGAGCAACTAATGTGGTGAAGTCATAAACTCCTCCTTCGACTCCGGCTCCCACTCCACCATCCCCTGATGGCCGGGCTTCATGGGTGCATGTAACCGAGATCGTTGGCATTATCGCCGCCTTTATGACAATGATCATTCCCTTGTTGATATGCAAGGTGGATCTGGGCTCACAATATCAGCGAGACAAATTTTGTTTGTCCAATAATTAAATAATACTAAATTTAATAACAAGTTATATTAAAAATAGTTGTAGCAACCAAAATTACAAATAAAATAATCTATTTTCCATTTGTTGAAAATAAACTAAAATTATATCATTACTAATTGTTCTAAGAAGATATTTTTCTATATATGTTACAAGAGATGAATCAAATGCTCTAGCAGGACACCCGTGTATACGGACGGGTGAGTACGTTGCGCTCTTTTTTGGAAGAAAGTCGCAATTGCGTAGAAATTAGAAGGAAACAAAATAGATCTTGTATTGATATATGAATAAAATATAGACATAAGTACAAATTGTACAAAAAATTATTTTAGTATTAAATATGAGTAAAAATATAGACATGTATATAAATTTTAAAAAATCGTTCACCGTATTAATATATAAGTTAAAATATAGACACATGTATAAATTAAAAAAATGTCTTCTTATTAATATACAAGTAAAAATATAGACGCGTGTACAAATTACAAAAAAAAAATGTCATTGTATTAATATATGAGTAAAAATATAGACACATGTATAAACATAAAAAAACTAAGTGTCTTTATTAATATATGAGTAAAAATATACGGTGAACCGATAAAAAAATTGGGTTTGGGCTGGTGTGACACTTGTCATACCATGCCTTGTTCAGGTCCGCTCATGCTGATATGTATCCTAAGGAATAGAAATGGAAGAACGTGATATATCAGTCACTATATATGTGTGTGTTTAAATTTGATCGTAGAAACAGTTGACTCTATTGATGTCAATGTTGACTCATGGGGGATTTTTTTTTTATATTTTCCCACCCTAAATGCACCATGTTTGTTATTTTTCTACTAATTTCAAAATAAAAAATATAAATTTACCTTAAAAAAATATATAAATTTAGAATTTTTTTAATTTAAAATGATTAATTTTTTAAAGATATATTCCCTGGTGATGTCGACTTTCATCATATATGCGGTTGCGCGTATGTGTAGTAGGACCACATATCCTCCGCCTCCGCTGTCTCCTATAGTGCCTACGCCGCCATCGGCGGCCCATAGAGGCTTGACATGGGCGAAGGTAGCAGTGATTGTCAGCATTTTGTCATTCTTGCTAGCTCTCATCTTGGCTTTAGTGACTTTCTTATGGTGGATGAAGAGTAGGAGCAGGAACAGCCCAGAGGGGGTCCAATCAGGTCAGGATTAGCCTACTAGCTTTGGGGATGTACTCGTATGTATCATGTGCGATGCACGACTAAGATTAGTTTTGATTGTATGCTACAAACGTTGCAAGTGATAATTTATTAAATAAATTTGTCCAATTAAATTAGAATCGAGGAACAATAGTTTGTTAGATAAATTGAGTTAGGGAGTGATTGGACCTAATGAGAACTGGCCAAAGTACTTACTACTTAGTGCTTGTTTGGTTGTGCGGTGAGTGACCGCTATCGCACGTTCAAAGCCAATCTCATCGTGCTTTTTAGAAGCGAGCTGATGTAGCTTTTTGCCTACCGTGTGAATTTCCAAACACACACTTAGTATAGTATGAATGAATGCTCCCAACACGTTTTTCGCTTTTATACTATTCGATTTTAATTTTCTGGTTACTCTAATTTAGTACAATTTGGAATTTTATTACTATATACATACATCTACCTATTTAATCTAATGCATCAGTTTTTGTTGTAGGAGTTATATAGTTAGACATTGAATTGATGTAGTAGAGGGTTGCAAGGTTTTAAAATAGTGAGAGAACTCTTTGGAGAGTACCACATCATCTCAATACTTGCATAAGAACAATGCAAGCTTAGATTACAAAGATAGATAGATGAAGATCCTGACTAATAAGGGATTTTTTGCAGTAAATTTTTAATGAATTGAATTGATATTGTAAATATACGTGTGGAAATATTAATTCACGCATCATAGATATTGTGTGCATGCTGGATACTTTTTTCAAGGGAATGACATTATCGATACCTTTCAACCATCACACGTGTTTTCATATTTGACATGTGTATTTGATTATTTGACAATATAGAATAACTATAGTTGCATGTTATTGTAAAAGATGGCACAAAAATATCCTTCAAACATGCGTACAAATCACACACACACATACACACACACACGAGAAAAAGAGAACTTTATTCATATGTTAAAAGAACCATTGCAGGGGCATTCCCAATTTATGAGAAGGACATAAAATAAAAGATAAACCAAATAAATCAACTATAATAGAAACCATATAACGAGTACAGAGCTTACGAGAATCAAGTCGATTTTTGTGTCCTAGCATCCAACAAATCAATTGCTTCCTCCGTCAGTCTTGGACATAGCGCCACAGTTTGAACACTTATCTAGTTACGACAAATTGTATTCGCTGCAGACATAGTTTGACTTTCAATGGTCTCAAAAAGTCCATCTTTAACCCTTGATCATAAACCAATTGATTGTAGGAAAGTAACCAAGAAAAGGATTCGGCCACAAGATTCTCTGTACACACAATGGTTTGTCCGCGTGTTGGTTTTATGGGCATTTCCACAAACATCTCAAGAGCGTCCTTCACCAAACGAGAAAAACACCAACAAATGCAATAGATCTCAAAATGAGGAAATATGAAGTAATCAAAACACAATGTTGCCATTATGCTTTTCGATGAGGCGCTCGTATGTCGTGTCAACAATTGAGATGACAACCCTATCAACAGGATCTAGAGGCGGTGAAGGACGATGAATCAGAGAAATCCTTGAAACAGTACAACTATGCGGGGTCGAAAGCTTTTTGGAGGAGAATCCAATTTTGGGTTAGAAGTCATCTGAGGTTGAAAGCGATTTGATTTGGAGTTGAAAGCATCGATTGACATAGTGAAGGTGTTTGGGAAATAGGACGAGCCGATTGTAACACGATGAAAAATGATATGGAAGACGCTATACACCATTTTCACTCAAACCCTAAACATAGGGAAGGATGGAGTGGCGCAAAGATCAAATTAATTACCATACACTAGCAATAGATAAACATTCTTTTAGTAGTTCATTTTGGCCACACAAATATCTATACCAAGTATGTTCATTTTTTTTACCAAATTTATTCATTATTATTTATCTTTTTGTATATTTTAAACCAAGCAAAAAGCCCGTTGAATTCGGTTTCAATCCAGGGTGGGTAGGACCCGGTTCATAGACACAACCCGCCTTGTTTCCTTTCCCCTCTGGTATTTTCTCGGGAGCTAGCTCGAATTTCAGTTAAAACCACCATAGAACACACAGTGTCACTTTTTTTTTCTTTTCAATTTTATTTCATTTTCGTTAATCAATTTTCGAATCCCGCGCAATTCTCTTATCGTTCTTTCTTACACTCAATTTTCAATTCAGCGTTTCTGTGTAACACCCTAATTCTACAAACTTCGGTTTCGATAAATTCCGTTCCGATGAAGGAAGAGAAGAAAGCTTCTTCATCGTTCGTGAAGAAAGGTGATCGGCAAATGTTCACGGTGGAGCTCCGGCCTGGTGAAACTACCATAGTATCATGGAAGAAGCTGTTGAAAGACGCTACCAAGCCTAACGGATCCGCTTCGACTTCTCAATCCTCCCGGCCGGAGAATTTTCCGGTTAGGATTTTTTGTTTTTCCTCAATTTCACTGTGCCTAAATTCTGAATTTAATTTCCGTGTGCATTGTAGCGGAGTGTGATTTTTAGATCGAATTTTGGGTTTTTAAGGGTTTTGTCTTTGTTTGGGGTAAAAAGTTTTTTATTTTTTTTTATTTTATTGTTGAGTTTTTATTTATCTGTTTAATTTATTATTTGTTCTTAATTTGGTGTTATTTCCATTGAATCGAAGTAAAATGATCTAGTAAGAGTTCTAATTATGCTCCTCTTCAGTGCACATTTGCATATGTGAGCATTTTGATGTTGAAAATTGAAAATTTTCCGAGGTCAGTTTTATATAGAGATTAGTCCATACAACTTGACCAGATGTGATGTGATAGAGTTTTCAATTTTTGAGAAAGATTTAGTATTGTGATGTAAGGGTTAGTAGTTAGTTAGTGGATACTTGTAAATACGCTGTACTTTACCTGGTATGTCACACGATCTTTATGTGCGCTGCAGTGTTTCACTATTTTGACAAGTCTATGCCAATGTTTGTTAGGGACAGCCTGTTGAGGTTGAGGAAAATGATCCAGCTCAGCCACACCGTTTCAGTGCCGTAATAGAGAAGATTGAACGCCTTTACATGGTATGTGTATATTGCTTGCTGAGATTGTTATTGTATGCACTGAGAAAGCCTGGATTTGTTCTTTGAACCATTGGTTTGAACTGTAGATGCTCGAATAAGTATTATTTTGTAGCTTCGCGAATGTTAACGAATTAAATGCTGAATCTTTTTCAGGGTAATGGTAGCAGTGATGATGAAGATCTGCCTGATGTTCCCGATGATGATCAGTATGATACTGAAGATTCTTTTATAGACGACGCTGAGCTGGTTGGTATTTTTGTTTGTATTCCTTCACCTTGATATATAGGAATATCACTGTTCCCTGTGACAATTTTTTTGGCTTATATAATACTTTTATATATTATTTAACTGTTCATTCTGCAGGATGAATATTTTCAGGTTGATAATTCCAAAGTCAAACATGATGGATTCTTTGTAAATAGGGGGAAATTGGAACGCACGTAAGTTTTATAATGTTTGAAAAATTCTGTTTTGAGTACTCCCTTTTTATCTCCTTGCTAACCACTTATGGTTAAAGCAAATCTGAGAAAGGTTTCTTTCCAGATTACTTAATTGTTGATATTGTTTAATTGCTGAGGCTGGCTACTATCATTTTATAATATTTTGTATTTTTGAGATTCCTATCAAATTGATCGTCTTTGTTAGATAATTGAATAATGAGTTAGGTATACTCTTGGTCTCTATAAAGTTAACGAAATATGATTTCGGTCCCTATAATTTTTTTATATGTTTTTTATCCTAAAAATACATAAATTTTGTGCTTTTAGTCACCGATAAGAGGACAGGGGCTTAAAACACTATTTTTGCTAAATGTTGGGACTGAAAATGAATACAATTTTCATAGATACCAAAGTCATTTTTTTTTTCTTCCAAATTTATAGAGATCAAAACATAGTTAACCCTTAAACAATATTGTATTTCAAGTGATTTCTTTGTGTCTTGACAACGTTTGGATATTATCATCTTGGTTCACAGCTAAATGCTCTTCTTTCCTTGACACTTTTCTACAAATTTTGTACATATTTAATGAATTATATTTTGTTGAAGATTGTAGTAAATAAGTTGAGTCCTAGAATTTTGAATTATTATTGATTTTCTGTTGTTTCTTTCTATATTACAAGTGATGAACCTCCTGTATTACCCAACCAGCAACCAAAGAAAAGACGCAAAAAAGATACAGTGAAGAATCCAGGTGAAAATAATAATGTCCTTGGATCAAATAAACATGTAAAAGTGGGCAAGGACAGCATCTGGGAAAACAACTTCCATACAGGCGAAGAATGTGTGTAATTCCTCACAGAATTTAGTTGTACCTGGTGAACATTATGAAGACTTGAAACCTCAGAATCAATTGGATATCTATAGAATTAGTTCCAAAAAGAAAACTGCTGATACTAAACCAATATCGGTCTCTTCTGTCTCTTTGAAAACATCAAGCGATGATTTCCCTGCTGCCACGTCAGAAGCAAAAGATGCTGATAAGAAGAAGATAGGAGCTTTTCAATCTAAGAACACAAGTGGATCATTTGATGCAACTCACCAGAAGTACCATGAAAAAGGTGCTCATGCACAATCCAAATCCCAACCTGTAAAACCCTCAAAGAGTATTGATGATTTAGAAAATATCAGTCGGCCGAAAGAAAAAAATGGTAGGCGTCAACTGCCAGATCTTAACCTGTCTGTGGGAAAGTGTACTACCAAAGCAACAGTAAGTTTTTATTTCTTTGGCTCTTTTGCGCCTTTTTTTTTTAATTTGATTTGATGAATACTTGAAAAAAAAAATACCGATTAAGGAGGTCCTCTGCACTGTGGCTATTTTATATTCCTCTTGGTATTAAACAAAAGGGTTCTCCTACACTTAGTCTCATTCCATGATGATTTCAGGAACTGCCTTCCAAATCATAAATTTTCTTTGCAAGACCACTTTCCGTTGTCATTGAGATAAAGTTCTACTTTGACACTAAAGGATTACATGCTGCGTGCTAGATGAAAGGAACCAAATTCCCCCAACAATGAGCCAATTAATAAAGAAAAATAATATGCATTGCTGATTCCATTTCCTTTTTTCATTTGCATGAAGGACAATGATACGTTATGCATACCACTTACAAGGAATTAAAAGGGTACACAAAAATTAAAGACGACCTTGAATTGAAAGTATACTTCCTCCTTTGACTGAAATATTCCTCATGATTCATTTGCAATCTACAACATAGAGGAGTTACTCACTCCAAGATGATTTGAATTAAATTCCTCAACTGCTTATTAATAAAGGATTTAAACCAATCACATGTTTCATTTAAAATGATAGACACTTAATTTTAAGGATACTGATCTGACACACATTGGAGCAAGTGTGCTATATTTAAAAATAATGGAAAGGGCTTTGTAAACTATACTCTTGTTGTGCTACTTGGTAATTTATATATTTACCTGTTCCATCTAATTTGAACAATGATGATGAAAGTTGTGCATATGGATTATGGATTGTTATGCATGAAACTATATTTGTTTTATTAGTTCCTGTCTGAGTCATGGGTTTATTTGAATGCTATGCAGAAATCTGAATACATGCACAAGAAAGACGGGTCTAGCGTTAGGCCGAAATCTTCAATGCTTGAGAAGGCTCTTGGCGAGTTAGAGAAAATGGTTGCAGAATGTAAGTCTCAAACTTGATATTTCACACATAGATAAGTGTGGGAAGTTTGTTGCTAACGCTATTTTTTTGCCTTTCTTTTCTTCTGTTGTTCATTGTGAATAATATTACAGCAAGGCCCCCTGCAGTGGAAAACCCGGAAGCTGATAATACATCTCAGTCAGTCAAAAGGAGATTGCCTAGAGAAATAAAGCTAATGCTTGCTAAAGTTGCTAGACTAGCGGTATTGACAAATGTTGCTTTCTAAATTTCATGCTTCTAAAAATATATATAAGATTTATATATATTTTTTGATCAAGGGATTTGAACTTTATAATATTAACTGTATGCTTTTGTTGCAACAGGCAAGCCATGGGAAAGTATCAAAAGAGTTAATTAACCGTCTTATGAGTATTCTTGGGCACTTGATGCAACTCAGAACATTGAAGGTATTGCAGCTCTTAAATATACACAAATAACCCTTCAGTCTTGGTTGTGCCCGATTCCAACTTTATTCTCCCCCTGTCCCTTTTCCAGCCGACATATACTATTTCAGTCCAAAAGTTATCGGTGTTGAGACTTGAGTATGCTTGTTTTTCTCTGAAATCCCCTGCTCAGTGTTGCTGCATTATGTATAATTTTTTTTTAGTTTAATTGTTATAATATGATTTTAGAATAATGAGATATGCTTTGAGTAGAACATTCTTGAGCTAACCACTTGCATTCTTAGTTTAGATTGTGGATTAAGTCACTTTATTGTTAGACCATCACTTGAGAAAAGTGGAGATATTCTTTCAGTAATACATTCTTGACATAATCAAACGCATGCTTAAATTTTCTTTTGTTTGAGTACTTCAATATGATGTGGCTATGAGGCTATGATTATGACATTATTATCAGGAAGTAAGTTGTAGTATTTTTTGCAAATTTTCATGTCACTAAAAAATGGTATTTTTTGAGGAATAAAAATCCTACCTGTAATTGACCATGGTTATTTTGGATGTTATAGTTATCTTGAGTAGTTTCTCTAACCGTAATTCATTGTTTCTATTGATCGTATGTTTGGTATATTTAGGTTCTCTTAATTCCTAAAACTACTTATCTTCTCATACAATGTTTTCCTATGGCAGAGAAACTTAAAAATAATGATCAGTATGGGTCTGTCAGCAAAGCAGGATGACTGATGATAGGTTTCAACGGATAAAAAAGGAAGTTGTTGATATGATTAAGATGCAGGCCCCAACTTCGGAGTCCAAGGTTTATTTTAGCTGCTTGTTATATCATTTCCTATTAAAGATTGGTAGACAGACTTCAATGCACTTTCTTTTAGTTCATGTTCAATTCTGATGAGCTGATAATGCCTCCAAAATAACTGCATGAGATAGCACAGATAAATTGGTTGTTGTATCATATCAGTCAGCATTGTATGATATACCCACGTTTTCCATCTTTGTTTAGTTTTGTTGGTTCTTCAGTATTGTTTTTGTTCTTCCCATCATAATCAATTCATACCATGTTTGGCTAAGTGCTTTGAAGGGGAAATAGTAAACCTCGTTTAGGAAGCAGGGAAAAGAAAGTGATTATTTCCTCAAGATAAGCTAGTACAATCACAGCTCTATGTTTTCTGTTATTCCATCTATTGGGCGCTTCTTTTAATGTGTCCAATGCAATTTTGTGTTTGCAGTGCAAACACTAAATATGGAAAACTTACTGATGAATCACTTTCATTGCTTCTTATAATTATGATACACAATCACATTTCCTTCATACATATTTTAATGTTTCCACTGGTTAATAACAGTTTTTCAGAAATATTTTTGCTTAAGGGATGTGTTAGTTATTTAACCTGGGATGTATGGTGATTTTTTGGAACATCAGCAACAGCAGAAAGCTGGAGCATCAGGCGATGTTCAAGAATTTGGTCCTGACGGAAAACCAATAACTAAAAGGAATTTTAGTATGGACGCTGCATTGGAGGACAAGATTTGTGATCTCTATGACATTTTTGTTGATGTACGTTTAGAGCTACAGATACTTACTGTGAAATTTCTGTTGTGTGCGATAAAAAATATTGAACCATGTTTGCAATGGCTGTAGGGCTTGGATGAAAATGCAGGTCCACAAATCAGAAAGTTGTATGCCGAGGTAATTCAAATTTTCTAAATCCTATTGATCTAGATGTTCTATTTGGTTGCTTGTCTTGTGTCTTCTGGCTGAGGACAAAAAGTTAATCAACTTGGTTTTTTGAATTCTTCACTTGCTTTCATTAAGTTTGATTTGTTTTCTCCTTTGCCAAAAAAAAAGTTTGTTTGTTTGCTTAATGCCTTCTCATATAAGCTAAACTTACATATTCTTTCCATATAAAAGAATATATCTGACTGTTAATACTTATAAAACCCGTCCCACCCCTAGATCATACTGAAAGCAAAATGGTTCACAATTTGTTTTGAGAATTTATTGGTGTAAGAAGTACTCACCGCTGGAATTTCCTCAGAGTGTCAATTCTATTCCTTCCAATGGACAATTCTCTTGTTCAATGAACACCCATGCTACTTATCACTTGATAGTATGCATGTGCATGTGTGAACTGAATGTGTAGTTTATGTTATGTCTAAGTTAATCTGTTTGCATTCTATAAAATATATTTATATTTTTTAGCCTTTCCAATTCCTTGTCTTTATCAGCTTGCGGAATTATGGCCAACTGGTTACATGGACAACCATGGGATCAAACGGGGAATTTGCAGGGCAAAAGAGAGGCGCAAAGCATCGCATTCAAAAAATAAGGTACATCTTTTGCAGCGAATAAGGATTTTTAATAGTATTAATGAACAATTGTGTAAAGCTTACCTTCTTTCTTCTGAAGAAAAAAACCTTCCCCTGCTCTTAATTTTTTTAAAAAAATTTAAGAGTTTTACATGAAAATTGTCTTGGCTCTTGAGTATGCTTATCTATATGGCACTGCCTTGTTGGAAACTACACATGCTTGGAATGGTATTCAAGGTAGTAGATCTTACCCAAAATCAAATGATGGTCTAAGTGTAGTTAGTAGGTTGTAGGATTGATACTTGGATCATAAGATCATACCTATTGGGGAATGTTTGGATGGGAAAAGAAGGTTTTAGTTAGACCTTCCCCTCTGTTTGGGAAAGCTATATAGACCTTCCTCCATGGCGCCACATTGTTGATTTCATTTTTAGTCTTGCTTCACAAACTCTACTTTGTGCAAAGCAACATGTATTATTACAAAGGAGTTAAATTATCTTGATTATTTAACGTAGAGATTTTATTTTAGTAATATGTTTTGTCGATAAGATAGTGAGAAAACATTGAAAAACCTAAATAACCTAATTAGTAATGGAAAAATACCATTTGATTCTTTTTATCCCAGGTGATAACCAGAATCTGGTATTTGTCAGGTACAAAATTGTTTTTTAGTTGATCTCATTGGTTTACTTGTGTTACTAGGATCAGGAAAAAATTAAGAGGAAGAAGTTGTTGGCATTGAGGCAAGAGGGATAGCGTTCAACTTGATTCTGGCTCAATTTCATCACAGCAGAACCAACAAGAGAAATTAGCTCCAGAATCTACCAGCCATGCTTCTACTTCAACGAACAAGTCCGTATCTAATACGAGCACAGTTGTCCGGGTCCCCAGTCCCACAAATGGTGTAAAACAAGAAAAAGCAAAGGGAAGTTCAAGCAGTTCCATGGACGATGTCCATGTTGCTGATGGTGTCTTAACAAAGAAGGCGAAGAGAAAACCAGAATTTGAGTTGGAAGGAGCAAATTGTGGTCCCGAGAAGCTTGTTCCTTTGCAGGGAGAAGAAAGGCCCAGGTCCCAAAAACAGTCTTCTGGTCTTCCCACCAAATCAAATCTTCAGCCAACATCTCTCCCAGGTCTTGAACAATCAAGCTAATTAACAAGTGTGGGATGTCCACAGTAGAATGTCTGTCATGGTTTTTTTAATAGTAATTTACCCATCCCCTCTTTTTTGTCTGTCAAATTGTTTCCTGTTTATTATTACTACGTTGTAATTAAATATCCTTTGAATGTTTGTCGAGATTTAGGTAGATAAGTAGATTTGTTAGTTGTTACTAGTGATGGTGGCATTGGCAGACCGATCAACAGTCTTTACGCTGCTTCTCTATGGATGGCAGCACCATCTATCACAACCATTAGATATAGTGTTATTTAATTGTACGAGTATGATTTTTCTTTTTTACTGGAACAATCACCTGTACCATGAATTATAAGGTTCAAATTTGCCAAATTTCCTTTTTTTTAGCCCAGCTGCCAAATTTCATGATAACCGATTAAAAATTGTGCATATCGATCTCTAGGCCTCCTTCAACCTATTCTCATCTCACATCAACAAACTCGTTGCTTCCTTTATGCGTTTCCCGTCATCCTTTGTTCTTGTGAGTTGTGATACTGAGTGACAGTGAAGTTTTTGTAATGATTTCCTAAGCAGATAATCCAACTTACCTATCGGCTATTACTGTAGCTTGCAGTGTTGGTTAGTGATTGATTCATGTCAATGTAGCACTTTTTTTAATCTTTTTTCTTATATATTTAAAAACGTCAACAAAGTTGGATGGGAAGTTCGTTTTGATCTATGCTTATTATAAAGTGTTCTATTTGGTTATTTATAAAGAAGAAAAAATACAGTCATTTGCTTAGGCTTTAACGCACCATCACATTGCCCTAGCCACATTGCAAACCATTATAGCAGCCATGGCTCATTGCAAAACTCCCTTGTCTTGTCATGGTCTACAAAAGTAGAACGTACATGATCAGAGCTTGAAGCCTAACACGAATGGACTGACATTATTATTTATATTTGTGCGGTTTTATGACACGAAGCTGAAAAACATCCTGGTTGGTGTGGCCACACCATGTTGTCATGTATCGAGCATGTGAGATTTTAGGACAAGTTTACCAATATGATGTACCTTCGACGTTAACATTTGGAATATGGTTGGATCCCTGCAAATTAAAAGCATTGTTGTTAGTGTTTACATACCTTTTTTTTTTTGTGATTGTTGAATAGTTTAACTAGATTGATATCATGTAGCACGAGTAACTACGATCAATACTCAGATTTTTTAAATAGTTGAATGCTAAGATGCATTTTGAAATACATGTGTTGACAATAACATTTATTAACCATTTTAAAGAATTTAGCGACAAAACTCACACATTTAGTAAAAAAAGAGCAGGAAGTGCGTGTTGGCACGCCCCAACGTATATCAAATGTCTCTTAATCTATCATTCAATCTATATTCTATACTTATCATACTTAACCATTAACCATTAGTTTTTTCATTAAAAAGAAAGATTGATCTTTTAGTATTATCATATCATGGCAAATATTTGGTTGTCTTTTTTGTATTGGTTTGAAAAAAATAAAAAACAAAAAGTGACGTTACTAACAACAAGTACATGATCACAGCATCAAACAAAATCTAAAATCAAAGAAACGAACAAGTAGAAGATTTGGTTCCAGTCCCACCCACCGATGTTGGCATGTAATAGTCTCTGCGCCTGCCACGTGGCATTCTCCGACAATTCCACAATCCTCCTCCGCTTGAAGAAGCCTCAGCTCACTCTCCAAAGAACAACACAACTCGTTACCGCCGCTTCTTCTTCTTCTTCCTTTCATTTCGCTTTGGATTCTCAGGTAATTAAGCTTTCCCTTAATTCAATCATTATTAATGTTTGATTGGATGAACCAAATTCATGTCAGAATCACCAAAATTATACATTTTTTATTGAATACCAATTTCATTCTGTTTAAGTGCCTTCAGTCACCAAATTACTGATTTCACTACTCCAAAACTTTTTTTAGTCTGTTTGTTTTTGTTACTGCTTTCTATACTGAAAAAAAATTCGTTTTTTTTAACAAATCAATTCCTTTTATAAGTATTCACCCGTTTGCTATAGATTTCAGTCTGTTTTTTTTACAGTTTTTTCTTTATATTAAATCCGTAACAAACAATCTCATATAGGTCGAATACTTTTTTTAATGCTTTTGTTTGTAGAGCTTGAAGTCCATTGAATCACATGATGCATCACGGTTACCTTGGATTGGTCCAGTTCCAGGTGATATTGCTGAAGTGGAAGCATATTGTAGGATTTTTAGAAATTCCGAGAGCCTTCATTCTGCATTAATGGATGCTTTATGTAACCCTTTTACTGGTGAATGTAGTGTTTCAGATGATGTTCCGTCACATGAGAAACCTGTCCTTGAAGATAAAATAGTTTCTGTTCTTGGATGTATGGTTGCTCTTGTTAAGAGTGGGAGGGAGGATGTTCTTTCTGGAAGATTGTCCGTTATGCCTCCCTTCCGTGCTTCCGGGGTTAGCATGGTGGCGGAAAGCCTCCCTCCACTTGCTATTTTTAGGGGCGAGACGAAAAGGTGTTGCGAGAGTTTGCATGTTGCTCTTGAGAACTATTTAATTCCTGGTGATGATCGAAGTTTGGATGTGTGGAGGAAACTTCAAAGATTGAAGAATGTATGCTATGATTCCGGTTTTCTTCGCAGAGAAGAGGATCCGTGTCCTACACTATTTGCAAACTGGAGTCCTGTATATTTGTCCAGTTCCAAAGAGGACTCGGAGTCCAATGAATCGGAAGTTGATTTTTGGACCGGTGGGCAGGTAACAGAAGAAGGCCTCAAGTGGCTTCTGGACAGAGGATATAAAACTATTGTGGATCTTAGAGAAGAGACTGTAAAAGATAATTTCTACCAAGCTGCTCTGAATGATGCTTTTTCATCTGGAAGTATTGAATTGGTCAAAATTCCAGTTGAAGTTGGGACTGCGCCTAAAATGGAACAGATTGAGAGCTTTGCATCTCTTGTTTCAGATAACAGCAGAAGGCCAATCTATCTGCACAGCAAAGAAGGAGTTTGGAGAACGTCTGCCATGGTTTCCAGATGGAGGGAATACATGGCTCACTCTGCATCGCCTGCATTGCAGTATGTTTCTAATCAAGCAGTTGTTTCCAATGACATATTATCAGATTATACAAATGGGTCTGGGAATCTGCAGGACTCAAAGCCTGCTGAGAGATCCTCCCTTGAAAGAGATACTGCATTGTTGAAAGAGGGTTTAGGTGCAATACATAGTTATGTTGACTCATTTGACCAAAGTACCTCTCCAAATAAGAAAAACGAAAAAACACAACGTAATGGGGCTTTAAGTGGAATTGTTCCTGATGATAAGACTTCATCACTAGATACTGCTGATGACGGGGATATATATTTTCCCACTTTCTCCAGCAAAACTAACCCTTTAGATGCTCAAGTTCCACCTCATGATGCCTTTTCCAAAAAAGAGATGTCCAGATTTTTGGGAAGTAAAAAGATTTCAAAACCCTCTTGTTCCAGTAATCAGGTCAAAAGGTTGGAATGCTTGCAAGATTCAAGGAGCATGCATAATAGAAGACTGCAGGGGCAAGTGATTATAAACAGTGGTCATAATCCTGAACCTAAAATTGTGGGCCCAGCAGAAAGTTCCTATGGGTCTGCTCAGATTGCCGTTGGTAATAAATGGAAGTTAGCGAATATGAATACTTCCAGTTCTGTTAGGACAACAGTTAATGCTTTTAGTGAAAGAGAAATGCATCGCATGACTGATGTCAATGATATTGATAATACAACTAACTCTCAAAGGATTTTAACCGATGACGATAAGGTGAGGGAAGACTTGGGATTCACTGCAGGAGACATGTGTGCATCTTCAACTGGAGTTGTAAGGCTGCAGTCAAGAAAAAAAGCAGAGATGTTCCTAGTACGAACAGATGAATTTTCTTGTGTGAGAGAGAAGGTGACCGAATCTTCTTTGGCCTTCACGCATCCTAGCACTCAGCAACAAATGCTAATGTGGAAATCTACCCCAAAGACTGTGTTATTGTTGAAAAAGCCCGGGGAGCACCTCATGGAAGAAGCTAAAGAGGTAATATTTTTTAGACTCCTATCAGTACCCAAGTTATTAAAAGTTTTTAACATTAATGTTTAGCAAAACAATTATATTTTGTTATACGTAGAGGGATATGTTCTGGTATGGTGGCGAGGGGGAGAGGAGAGGCTCAGGGTGGGTGCTAGTTGCTCTATAAAGACGCTAAATAGAAAATTTCAAAAAGGATTAAGCAACAATTTTTTAGCTTTGGCACTACTTTCCATGCAACTTATTTCTGCTTTGTTATTATATCTTTGATCAACATTATATATATATATATATATATATATATATATATATATATATATATATTGATATCGATTTTCGCAAGTGTACGAAATCGTTCAAGTAGTAAAGTTAAAACGGTAAACCGAGTGTTGAACTCGAGGACTACGTTATACTGTCGTGATATAATTTTAGAACTCAATTGAACAAAAAGGTACGATATTTGTTTTATAACAATAATGAAAACTACGGAGAATAAAATTGGTTTAAATTCAAAAAGAGACAACTTGTCAGGGATGAGTTTCACTAGACAATAGACTTAAACTACTCACTTAAATATGACCAATGAACTTATGTAATGAATCATAATCGAATTCTCTACATTACTCTTGTCCTAATTCCTTAGCGACAGAATCGTTAATTTTAAAATAAACCCTAGTTCCTTAGTGAATTCAAAATTAGAATTAAGCATGAACGAGCAAGAATTTCTAAACGGTTTCAAGGGTTTGTATCTATTCCTAGAATACAAAGGCAAGAATTTCTTATCTTAAAGCATTCATACATTCAACTTCCGTTTCACAATATGAATCATAAATCAATTTATAAGTGATCAATCAATAAAAACATTAAGCACAAAGATAAGAAATATGATTCAATAAACTTATTCAATGGTCAACATAAGGTCACAAGGCAAAAGTCATCATCTAGCTAATCTCATCCCTAACAATAGAGAAATTAGCTACTCATGTTTCAATTACATAAAATAGCAAGACTTAGAGACATTACACATAAAGAAAAAGGATGAAAAGCTTCAACTCCAGTCTCCTAGACTTGAACAACTCCTTTCCAAGATCGATCTCAATGTTATTCTTCGGTTTCTCTCTCTAAAAATCCAACACCTCTACTGAAAATGCTCATGGCTTTTAAAGCAATAGTTTCTGAAACCGTCTCATCGTGCCACGACACAGGTCCATCATGGCACGATGGACTCATTAAAACTGCAAGTCAACGCCATCAAAGCTTCATCGTGGCACGATGCAAATCCCATCGTGGCACGATTTTTTCAGAATTGAAATTCTTTAGATAACACTCTTCTCATCGTCACGACACAGTTCCATCGCGGCACGATTTTTCCAGCAGCAAACACTTCTAAAATCTTGCAAAACTTGCCCATTCCAAAGTCACTTGGCCTTTGACCATTCCTGATAAACTTTGTCTAATACTAGCATGTAAAACAAGAAAAGACTCTCTAGTATGTACAAAAAACATCAAAAAACAGCTAAAACAATAGCATGACCCACGGTCATCATATATATATATATATATATATATATATAATCCTTGTTTATACTCGAGCTCGTTTATATGGGCTTAATATGTAAATGAGGGAAGCTTGATCAAATTGTACTTCCATTGATCCAAGCTTGAGCTAGCTGTTGTTTTGCTCTGTTTAGCGTAATTGCACTTCTTCATGTAGAAATATTAAATTTATTGAACTTAGCTCTAATAACATTAGTTGTTTTAGATTCTAATGAAAAAACATTAGTTATTTTATCCATGCAGGGATTATTTTAAATTTCATATCTATAACTAATTAAGTAATTAACTATTACTTTTTAGTTCAATGATATCTAGCTTATCATTTAAATTATTTTAGAGAAGTTTCTAATAAAAATATTTCAAGAAATTTTGATTTCTTTTTATAATGCAAAATAAATAAATTCAAACATACTTATTCTTAGAATTTGAGCTCAAGGCCTAACCCACCCTACTAAATTGACCTGTAAGGTTTCAGGTTCGATTCCCCTTGGTGTCAATTTCGGTGGGCTAGTCCATATAGAGCTTTGCTCTAACTTTAAATGGCCCCCCGCAATTGGACGGTGGGATTGGACCCCTCGGATTAGTCGGTCATTGGGCCGATTACTGATTTTTCAAAAAAGAAAAATTGACTTGTAAAGTGAGGACTGCCTAAGCCTTATAAGCACTACAAAGACAGTTATATTACAGTGTTCTCCATTCCCTTTATCTAAAGTCATTCTTTGAGCTATTTATGATTCAAGAAATTATTATTCTTTTATTTTAATCCCCAACATCAAATATTTTGATGATCTTCACGAAAGAACGTTACATAGCAATTTTAATTTATAATCTGTAGCATCTTGTTTGCCCATTTCATAACCTCTAAGGACTTTTCCTAAAAAGAAATTCTGAGAGCTTAATATCAATCAGTAAAGATTAGATTTTTATATTAGACCTAACTCATCCTTATAAAGCCGGCCTATAAGGTGAGAGATGCCACTCTTTATAAGCTCATTTCAAGCCTTATCTTTATCCTATGTGGGACTTGGGGTTTTTCCAGTACACTCCCTCATGCCCAACACTATTGGGATTAATATGTGGATATAAATGGTGGGTGCTGGGTGGCCTGAATCGGTAGATTCTGATACCATATTAGGTTTTTATACTGGACTTAACTCATCCTTACAAAACCGGCTTGTAAGGTGAGGGATTCCACTCTTTATAAACTCCTTTCAGATCTTTTCATGATTCTATGCGGGGCTTGGGTTTTTCGCAACAGTAAAAGAATCAAGTTCATGACACTTATGGGATTGTAGATGGAAACTATAAAAGATGGATTGAATGGGGTTTATGTAGAGCATTGTGTTGGAAATACTTGGATAAATATTTTTCATTACTATCAGTACTAAGAATATGCTCTAGAGACAAAGACAATATAGTCTCTTCCTTCAGTAACAAATGAAATAAAATTCGAAATCAAATATGTTAGGCAATGCAGGAACTGGCAAATTTAACTCTGAACTTTGACTGGTATTCCAACACCTCTTCGTACTTTTGTGATTCTTATAGAAACTATATATGAGTATTTATTCAGAATTTTGTAATTAATTTGTCTAAATTCATTATCAGCCGAGTTTCTTTATCTAATCCTCAGGTTGCTTCTTTTCTATATAACCAAGAGAAAATGAACGTATTCGTGGAACCTGATGTGCATGATATATTTGCTAGAATTCCCGGATTTGGATTCATTCAGACCTTCTATACTCAAGATGCCTGGTACTGGAGTTTATGAATTATGTCAATTACTTTACTTTTCCCTGTTTATTTCTAACCTTTGCTTCATTAAATGAATTTGTAACACATCTAATGCTTTTGATTCAGTGATCTACACGAGAAAGTAGATTTTGTGGCATGTTTGGGGGGAGATGGCGTTATATTGCATGCTTCAAATCTATTTATAGGTGCTGTTCCCCCTGTTGTGTCATTTAACCTTGGTTCCCTCGGTTTTCTGGCTTCTCACAGTGTATGATTTTCAAGCCCATCATTTATTTCACTGTAAAGAAATGCAAGTATCTTTTTGTCCATTTGTTTGACTTCTATTCTGATTTTCCATTTTCAGTTTGAAGACTACAAGCAGGACCTACGGCATGTCATCCATGGAAATAACAAACAAGATGGTGTATACATCACTCTCAGAATGCGTCTCCGATGTGAAATTTTCCGTAAGGGTAAAGCTATGCCAGGGAAAGTATTTGATATTCTCAATGAAATTGTTGTTGATCGGGGTTCAAATCCGTACCTTTCCAAGATTGAATGCTATGAACATGACAGACTTATAACAAAGGTGAGTTTGACTATGTATTTGTTGTCTGCACTCCTAATTTGTAAACATATATTATATTCTATAACAAGAGAGGTCAATATTCTAATTTAACACCTCTTAACAGCTTTTTGAGGCAGTGTTGTGCCTTATATATGATGATTGCTATATCTTTCAGGTACAAGGTGATGGAGTGATCATAGCCACTCCTACAGGAAGCACTGCCTATTCTACAGCTGCTGGAGGTTCTATGGTAAGCTTGTCCAATAGTTGTATTTGTCCAGAGCCTATACTGATTACTGAATAAGAATTAGTTAGATGAAATGGCTAGTGTCTTTGCCTTGGAATACTTTGATAAGCAATGATTATAAATTTGAGCTATTATGGTTTATTCAAGCCTTCCTCACCTGCACTTTCTGGAGAGTTGTTGAACATTTTGTTGGTGTCTTCCTACTCTTACCGCATTGAACTACATGTGGTAGCTCAAGATAACTTGATGAGATTCTTTATTATGTTCTGAGGAGGCTTATACTAGTGATGTTGTAGTCACTAGTTAGCAATGATTTCTCTACTACTTTGCAAATGTCAGTGGTAAATAATGCTGACTGAGTTCCAGATAACTGCTCCTGAACATAGTTCTCCATCTTTGTCACCCTCTTTTATGTTTGCCCCATTTTGTTAAATAAAGAACTTGTTTAAATAGATTAATCTTTTACTTCTTTTCTTCCCCTAAAAGATATTTCATATAATCCAAACTCACATTATGTTATCCCTTAAAGAAATATAAGTTTTTATGCTTCTTATTCTAACATCCCTTCTATCATGAGAAACGTGAAATAGCAAACAAGTAGAAATAGTTAAGTCACTCAGAATATGTCATACAATAAACTCTTATTCCACTCATGGATTACCAAACAAGCCAGCTTTTGAGGAATTGCCGTGCCAACGACCAAGTCGTAGAAACATTGTACAAGTCATTATAACTTAAGTTCTATTATTATCTCCCAATGTCATGATATCTGCACAGTAAGTGTGAAGTTGTCCCGAATTAATAACTGCTTTTGTTGATGTTTTCTTTCTTAATGACAAATGGAAATTGCAGGTCCATCCAAATGTTCCATGCATGCTGTTTACCCCAATCTGTCCACATTCACTCTCATTTAGACCAGTTATACTTCCAGATTCTGCTCAACTTGAATTAAAGGTGAAATTATCATTCTCTATGCAGTAAACATATCACGTTGGCTGTTCTTGTTCCACAATTACACGTTTGTTTATTATGCATCTTCTATGCCTGCAAATGTTTCCATTCCTTAGCTATACTTTGTTGTCCCTCAAACATGTATTGGAAAAAGCTACATGGTTAATACCACACAGCTACAAAAACAACTAAATTTAGGGAGTCATTTCTTTCATATGATTTGGAATTTAGAGGCTAAGAAATGGTTTAATGATTGCGGGTTTTATAATTAGGATATGGTACTGAGTAACATACAATTTATTGTAGCAGATTCCAGAGGATGCTAGAAGCAATGCCTGGGTTTCATTTGATGGGAAGAAAAGGCAGCAACTTTCAAGAGGAGATTCTGTACGAATATCTATGAGTCAGCATCCTCTTCCAACAGTTAACAAGTTTGACCAAACAGGTGATTGGTTTCATAGCTTGATTCGATGCTTAAATTGGAATGAAAGACTTGACCAAAAGGCCCTATAAAGCATATGAAAATGAAGATCAGATCTGCATTATTCTCTTGTATAGGTTTGATTGTGTAGTTTCGGTACATATTATAGGTATACGGCTTCCCATGAAAATATAGGGTTCACTAATGGTTTCTCCACTTTATTGTGGCAAGATTCTGTTGTACACTGACATCGAAATCTATAATTAGTTGATCTTAGAAGCAGCTCATTGGCTCATCTCAAAGTTTATTAGTCTGCCAGACTGCAGACTTCCTTATCTCATTAGAAGTAGCAGTTATAGTTTTTGTAGTTTCTAAGATATTTGTACTACTATTACTATTTGGAATATGAATCTTTTCTCTCTATTTCATCGCATTCTTTGGTCAAAGGTATGTTCTGCTATCTAATGTATGAGTTTAATAAATAAGCACTGTTAACTGATATTATTTTTACATGTGCGTCCAATCATATTTGACCGTTGTGTTGTATCATATTGTTATTTTCTAAAATTTGTTCACAAATATCTAAATGGTGAAATATGACTGGATGTATGTAAAACTATTTTATGTTATTTCCTAAAATACGTGCACAAGTATCTATTTAGTGAGATATGATCGGATGTCGCTCTTTTATGCTGGCAGTAGTAATTAAATCCGCAGTATATATTCAGAATTTGCCTGAGTAATTCACTTTAAAGAGAAAATTTAAATATCTCAACTATTAATGAGAAAATCAATGCTTAGATTTTAATAAATCTATCATCTAATTTTTATATACTTGTAACATCAACCATTTTTTTTGTCAATAGCTGAATCTCTTACCTTTCTCTCTTTACTGGGGAGTTCACTTTCAAGGAGTCAAATTTGAATTTTTATGCAGCATTGTCTAGGGTAGAAGAAATTCCACCTTACAGGTTGTATCAACTGACTTGAATCTTAAAACCCCTAACTAAGCATTTATTATCTTCTTGGAAGGATTTTATGATTTATTAGTGTTTGGCTATTTGAAGACATCTGTATTCCTAGAACACATAAGAGGGTGCATCAGAAACTGCATCAAAATGCTTTAAATTGACTAAATCTACCGTAATGGGCAGCCTAGTGCACGAGGCTCTCACTAAGTGGGGTCTAGGGTGTACATGTATGCAACTTGTGCCCATGCAAGGGGAGATGCAGTTTCAGGATTGTGCCCATGACGTTGGTCACATGGGAGCAGCATTACAGTTGTGTCAATTGTCAAGGTTCGTCCTCTAGTAAATCTAATATAATATTCCTAAAAAAAAAATACTGGCATTAGTGTGCAGCAGTACCAATGTGATATTAAAGACTATTCCCTCTGGTTTCTAATATAGGTAAAAAAAAATCATGTTATGTGGTACAATATATGAGCAAATATTAACTAAATCTATCATATTTAATGATAACATTCCTTAAATACCCTTCATTTAATTTGAATTTTTTAATAATCCTTTTATTCTCATGGAACAAGTTTCAATGAAGAGCAATTTGGAGAATGCATTACTTTTCTGATTACTTTAACAAAATGAATTGATATTACTTATTTTTTTAATGTGAATGAGGTAGTTTTTTTTTTTTGTTTATATGGCATGCCGGAGTTGGAAAATTTTAAAAAATAACTACTAGGGACTTGACAGACCCTGCATTCTTTGTTACCTCTACTTATTTTTCTGCTTTTGTCCCTCCTCATTGCCTTTCTAATACTGCTTAATTTTTCCTCCTGATTCCCTTTGATTGCCTTACTAGAACATCCCATGACTGCCTCTCAACATTAATCATTCAACTCCCCTTGATTATCTCTGTGTTCTTTACTAATACAAACCTTAGTACAGTGGGTTTCCTAATAGAGTGTAACCTTCAACTTAATACAATAGCAACTATGATGCCTCTCTAAAGAAAAAGAGAACGTTGCACTTTGATATTTCCCTGACATTGCTGATAGTCAGCGGTAGTTTCTTGTCCTAAAACTTCTACAACTTGATCATGTTGAAAAAGAATGTATTTGCTCCTGGGTAACGGACTTAAAGAGGGTACTTCTCAGAAAATATTCCACGATTAAGATTCGGAAGACAGATGTATTTACTCCACTTCATGTGAAATATAACTGAAATGGAACAGGGAAACAAGGTACAAGAGGAAGAGAGAAACTCGTAAAGGATAACTTCAGAGTAGAATTTATGCAATATTACTATTATACAAAGCAAGCCCCAGATGGATGCATACAATCTCCCACCATTACAGATGAAGATAAAGCAGAGTATTCTAAAAATAAAACGAAAATACTAATACCCATTATGGTTCCCATTATGAACAGAATGGCAACCATGTGGTATTCTTTGCTACTGTCAACCATGTCTTACAAAACAAAGACCTGCAAACAAAATAAAAAGACGATTTTTTTGTTTTTCCAGATTTATATATGAAAGTATTTTGCTTTTCTCAAATGGCTTTAACAGCTCTAAACCTTGGTTCCTTGGGGAGGAACTTCTGCTCAGCATAGACAGACATGTAGTCACCGAAAACGAACTTAGGATAAGTGTCATCGACTTGTTGGTTAACTTTTTCCGTCAATTGTGGTGCAGGACTTATAGTGGCCTTCAGAGGTGGGTTATAGAAGGATGCAATTGATCTCCTGGTACCCTCTGTAGAGGTCAGAACCCTGTGCCAACAACTCTTGTATCTGCCATTGCTCAGGACCTCAATCTGATCACCAGTGTTGATGACAATGGCATTTGGCAAAGGTTGGACATCAAGCCATTCCCCATCTTTGAGCATTTGAAGGCCACCTACCTTGTCATCTTGGAACAGTAGGATGACACCTCCTGCATCAGTATGAGCTCGCAGACCGTTCACAAGTTCTGGATGAGGGCAGGGTGGGTAGTGGCTGACCTTGGTGCCAAAGAAAGCATTGTCTCCTTCTCCATCATTCAGTGCCTTCTTGATGTATCCTTTTGGTAAGCCCAGATTCTCATCCATCACTTCTGTGAGATTCACTGCCAGTTTCTTTAACTCAGACCGATATTCTGACATGGTTTCCCTGTAATTCATATGAGAAGTCAGTTATACATTCATGTTGAAACTATACCTATTATGCCATGTTATCACTTGGTATGTTTAGAAGTGCTGTCCTTGAATCTTTAAAAATATATATTGGTTTCAACTCCTTAAAATTTTCCAATTTTAGATGTTATTGTGAAATCACCTATTTTAGTAAACAAGAGTAAGAGAACTTGAATTATTATTATTTTTTGGGGTAAGCAAATGGTAGTACATTAGTTATGTTATTATTTTCTCATTAGTCAGAGTTTGAACCCCGGTCCTTTAATTCCTTCAACCTTTAGCTCGAGCTACCCTATCTGGCTGGCGAGCAAGACTAGAGCAAATATTATAATGTATAACAAGAAGAGAGTATGCATGAAATGACAGGTGGTGTTCATTCTGATATTAATATGCTTGACTAACATTTACTTGGAAAGAACATTTGATTTGCTTTGTACCTGAAACTTGGCGTATTTTCAGGCCATTCGTTATCATCCAAGAGAGTGATAACATCCTCCCAGTCCACATTCTCCAATTTTTCACTGCTCTTCATTTCAGCTATATCATTTAGAAGCTTCACTGTTATGGAGTTTTTGAAATTCTCCTCTCTTTCCAGCTTATAGAACTCAGATGAAACCTTCTTCACCCTTTCAAGAAGTTCCTCCGAAATGCCGTGATTGATCAACTGTAAAGCATAGCATGAGCATTGACATGCATATTAGTATATGTAATACCAAACCACAAAAAAATAAGTGAAATGCATTCATACTTTTAAATGATATTATACACATTAATTGCCATTATGTGTAAACATAAATGATTTAAGTACCTGGAAGAATCCCCATTCTTCACAGCCATTAGCAATCTGTGCCAAAGTTTTGGCCCTTTCTTCACCATTAAGTTTTGAGAAATCAATGACTGGGACTGCCATTGGATCAGAAAAGTTATGATAAGAAAAGGAGTATGTAAATGTGAGTGAGAGAGAGAGAGAGAGAGAGAGAGAGATATGAAGGTTGTTTGAGATTTGTTTTGGGATGGTTTGTAAGAGGTGTAGCCTATGGCCTATTTATAAGAAAAACATATCCCACCATATTGGATGTCAACCAATTAATAGTACAAGTTCCCTTTTAAAGAAAGCAGCCGTTAGAATTAGGTAACGGACGGTAACACATTTGATTAATTAAAATTTTCCAACGTCAATGCTTGCTTTTGAGATTAACTGCTTGTTTGTAGCATACATGTCCACAACACAAAACCTCACTTTTCAGGAGATTACATCTCATTAATTTTCCCATCATTAATTAAATCATTTGATTAATCACACAAGCTACTTTGCTTCTCTCGTACATTCTTTTTTTTATTATTAGTAATTACTAATTAGGAATAGATCTTGAATCAGTCACTGTCAACCATTCCCTTGACTTCATCTTCTTTTCTAGTTTCAAAGCCAACCCTAGTCATGTTTTAACCAACTAAACACTATATATAGCATTAGATATTGTGCCTATATAAGGACATGTTTAGATTGACTTATTTGAGTTTATTTATTCACATATGTATTTTTGAGATTGTTTGAGAGAATTCATGAAAATAATTTATGACATTGTCTATAATTTGTTTTTAACTTCCATGAGGTATTTGATAATAACTTATGAAAACACCTTATAGTTTATATAAAAATAATTTGACTTATTCATCTTTTGTTATATGATAAGCGTAATGCTATATGATAAGCGTGATGCTATAAGTGCTTAATTAAGTTGTTAATCGTAACATATGATTTCCTAGCTATCACTAATTGTGTGTGGGATAATTTACCCATTCTTTTGGTATTACTAATTCACATAATGTATCATCGTTAGCTATCACTAAAGATACTATTATTAGTTAATCCTTTTTGTAGACTTTGAAAATGACCATTTAGCGTATAGTTAAAATCTCTGCCGACTTTTTATCTAAATCATAGGTTGACTACCCCACATTGCTTTGTAACCACTATAAAAAACTTTCACACATGATATACTCCTTCTTTTTACACTCACAATTTCCAATAACATATACCGTTAATACATAGATTTCTACCCATTGTTTTCGGATTAAGGAAGACATGGTCAAGCCTTCAATATATAATAACACAATAATTTACCTCTAATTTAATAATAACATTGTCAACTTCTCCTTTTGACATTCTAATATTTTTAATATTTTTTATTTCTATGCCTAACATGGCAACATCACATTCATACCATTTTAATTTAGTTTCCCATTTGCGGTGGTAACTCATCTATTTGCTATTCAAATCAAGTAGCATTATTTCTTAATGAGTAATACTAATTAAATGAATTATTGGTCTTTGATTTGATTCCAAATGTCTGAATGTTAGGATACATCACTGAGAAAACAGATGACATTAGCGTCTGATTAAGGACTTGAGTTTTACAATCTTAACTCATAAATTGCTGTACTTGTAATACTTCAATTCAAAGCCATCTCTAAATGGTTGAGATTGAGATTGCATTACTGGCATGGCTTTTGTACACAAAACATATGGGGCCACTAGTTGAGGCCGTATGGCATGTATTATACCATAATCCAAACATAGCATTATTGTATGAAGACAAATAACTTTTTAGTGCCAGCACTCAAATTATGATCTCAAACTTCAATCATTCAAGTTATTTTATGGGTGAAATTCAGTAGGATTCTTTATTTCCCCTTTATTTTAAAATATATGGAGATGGTTTAAGTTGATCGAAATTTTTGAAAAAATTGTATAAAAAATAACCAAAAATACAACAAATATATATTTTTAATGCAATGAAAAGTCAAAACCTAATTTTTCTATTCATGTATCATCCATTTGTAGGAATGCCAATAAGTAATAGAAACAATAGTCAACGCACGATCGTCCTTGAGATTTTGAGTGTCTTGTAGAAAATAAACTATATGCTTCGTCAATCATTTGAAAATCATTTTTCTTACAATTTTTTGGTTGTAAAATAATTACTAATTTGTTTATAATCAGGGAAGAAACCAAAACAATATTATTTAGTATATATATTTTTGATAAAATTATTTAGTATATTAATTTAGGCTAAAATATGTTTTTAGTCCCTGTAAATATGACTCGTTTTGCTTTTCGTCCGTAGTAATTTTTTTTAAAAAACACCCTTGCAAAATTTTATGTCTTTTAAAAAAGTCTCTGGCCCCACTTCAGTGATGATTTGGCATGGTTTTGCCACGTGGCAATTGCTGACTGTGCAACTTTTGCCACGTGGAGCTGATGTGGCATGCCACATAATATTAAATTTTAAAAAAAAATTAAAATTCTGAAAATTATTTTTAAAAAAGAAAAAAATATGAAAATTAAAAAAATTCTAAATTTTTTTCTGATTATATAGTTTTAAAAAAAAACTAAATTTTAGAAATATAAAAAAATCAAAAATTATATATTTTTTAAAATCTGAATATAAATATTTGAAAATTAAAATGTGAAAATTAATTTTTTAAAAAATTATATAATTTGAAAATTTGTAATTTTCGGAAATTTTCAGATTTTTTTTTCAAAATTTTTAATTTTAATTTTAGATAATTTATTCAGATTTTTTTTTCAATTTAAAAATTATTTTCAGATTTTTCAATTTAAAAGACTTCTTTTTTTCAATTTAAAAATTATTTTCAAATTTTTAATTTAAAAAAATAATTTTAAGGTTTTTTTATTTTTTAGGATTTTTTGGAAATTTCAGATTTTTAAATTTTTAAATATATTTTTCTGATTTTTTATTTCTAATTTTTAATTTCAAAAAGAATTTTTAAATTGTTTTTTATTTTAAAATGTTTTTTTTAAGTTTTTAATTATGTGGCATGCCACATCATCACCATGTGGCAAAAGTTGCACAGTCAGCAACTGCCGCGTGGCGAAAACCATGCCAAATCAGCTGTTAAGTGGGGCCAGAGACTTTTTTAAAAGACATAAAATTTTGCAAGGGTGTTTTTTTAAAAAAATTTTACCAGGGACCAAAAGCAAAACGAGTCATATTTACGGGGACTAAAAGCATATTTTAGCCTTAATTTTATGACGTAGTAGATCACAACATCTTTGAATTTTAACTTTTAACTGTATATATTATTTACATGACTTTCTAAACGTGTACGTGACAAACCAAATAATTGAGGTCAAATGCTTAATGACATTCATCAATGACAAATCTTCAGGAGAACCCGAGTTCAATTCTTAAGTGGAACAATTCTTAGCAAGACTATCCTTACCTCACGGCCGAACTCCAGATTACCAGAGCCCCTTTCCTTGGACACCAGATGATTAACGTAAAAAAACATGTATGTGACATGATTTTATAGTTAAATATTCTCCATTGTCTTAATTTTTTTGAAAACTTTGTAAAAGGGGAAAATACAATGTAAATATGTTGTACATTTTAGGAAAAATTAGCTTTATTACAAGAATATTTTGCACTATCACAAAGCATCAAAGCAACTTTAGTTGCCTTCACATAATTAGAATAGGCACATGAAAATTTAGATTGCAAAGGTGACATACGGTTTAATGTTTTTGCAAAATCGAGTTAGAGGGTCGAAAAGTGAGAGAAATTGATTAGAAAGAAAATTTAATTGTGTTGAATACTCTCAACCCTAGGGTGAGAGATCAAAAGGAGTCCCACTTTTTTATATGTTGAAGTTTCAAAAAATTTGAGGGGTCAATTTATAATTTTGAATAAGTTGAGGGGTACATTTGTAATTTTTAAAAAATATTAGGGGTCAAATTGCAATTTTTTGTAAATTTATTGGGGTCAATTTGAAAATTTTGGAAAATTTGAAGACCAAAATGCAAAATTTGAAAATTATAAGAATGAAGAAATTTGAAATTCTTAGTTTTTAGGTGTCATTTGAAATTTTCTAAATTTAACTTGAACAAAATACTTCATAAATTTCCATCATTTTGAGAATTCTCCATATTATTATCCAAACAATGGAATTCATCTAAAATTATTTGAATTCCCTCAAAACATTACATTATCTCAAAACATTTCTTCATCCAATCACACTCTAACATTTACATTTGGGGAGTTTTGTCAATTTTGTAACAGTGAACTACCTTGTCTCAACACTATACACCTACACCTCCAAAGAGGATGTAGCCACCATTGATTTAATTCAACAAAAACTTTTGCCATTATTTTTTAGCCAAAATCAGTAGAGTAAGGGTCTGTTTGGATTGACTTATTTTAGAGCTTATGCAAAACAACTTATGCAAATAAATAAACATTAATGTATTATTTATAAGTTTGTTAATGTAGTTTATGAAAAAACAACTTATGAATATACAATTTTCGCTAGTAAGATCTTATGAATTAACATAAAAGCTTAATTATTTGCATAAGCTCTTTTTTATAAACTCAAAATAAGCTCAATCCAAACATGCCCTAATTGTATGGATTCCAGCAACTGATTAGAGTTACATAAATAAAATTAAGTTTTTTCCTTACAAATAAAAAGTTTTAAACTTTTTTTGACCCGTAAATATATTAACTTTATCATTAGGTGTTTTGCAAGTTCTTATATTTCAATGAAAAGATCATAAATGAAATTGAAAAACAAATATCAATAATCTTACATTTCCATAACACATATTATTTATTGTAAAAAAAAATCTTATTTTGAAACAAAAATAAAATGTTAAAACTATAAAAAAAAAATGGAATTGAAAGAGCAGATTATTTAACAATTATACATGCAAATCTATAAAGAAATATACCAGTCCATCTGTCCTATATAAGCCTTTTTTTTTAAAAAAAAAAGAAGTTTCAATGTTCTAATTTAAATGTCGTTTTACAAATTTATAATGTTTTATTTTTTTTATTATACCTCTAACTATTTATTACGCTCTCTTTTTTAAATTCTAGTAATTTCACATTCTCATACTATTAATAAATGACGTAACTGATATAAGGATCTCTAAAAAATATTCAAGACTCTTATCATTTTTCTTAAAAAATAAATTTTATAATGATACAAAGTGGAGAATAAATATAATATTTTACTTAAATTTATTTAAAAATAATAAAGTTCACCTTTAGGGCCGGATCCATATATGTCTCCGTTAATAGAAAGGAGCGAGTATAAAATTAATGGTTAAAGTGTATTATATTGTGAAAAGAAAGAGGGAGTATATATATATATATATATATATATGCTGTTAAAAAAAAGAGGGAGTATATGAATTGAAGCCTGGTCTAAAGGTGTCAAGAGGAGTTTGCTATTGATGTATTATTTTTGGTAATATAAAGTTTATGTGAGTTGAGTTTTGAGGTTCATCAAGGTAGTCTTCAAGGTTTAAAAATATTTTTACGTCAGTAGTGAGAGTTGAACTCACGTCTTTGTGGATATGATTTCAACTTTTTATTAACAGAACCAACCTTGGTTAGCTTTAATCAACGTATAATTTTTTTTGAAGGATCAATGTATCATTTATATATTTCTTTGTATGATCCATCACCTTTTCCGTTGATAATTATCATCATAGAAATAATAACTAGCTTAATTGTCAGAAAAGAAGAATAGCTACCAGTTTAATTAGCCCCTTTATTAAAAAGAAGCTTAATTAGCCACTTGCAATAATTTATTTGTAGCGAAAAATATTGGCAATCCGGCGAAGTTAATTAATGAGAAAATCCAGGAGGTTTGTTAGAACTAGTTATGTGAGTCGACACTTGAGAGACAAAGATTGGAAATCTTCTTCAACCGTTAAGAGCCATAACTGAACTCTAATCTCTACGTATATATATTCTATTATATTTTACTATATCACAAATTAATTAAAGTAACAACACTCTTCCCTCCATTTATTATTTTTAAAAAAAAAAGACACTCTTCCCTCCAAATGTCCCAAATGCATGCATGTGATCGGAACATATGGGTTTTGATTATCGAAGGTCAACTCGACTCAAGGCAAAAACTGATGTGTAAGGAAAAGTTCAAGTATAATCAATAAAATAGTTCAATTCTTAAATATATGTCATTTTTAAAAATAAAATCATGGTCATCAACTTGTCTTTCTGTGAAAGTGATTTGTTTAATATTAAACACAGTTGAGACCCCAATTCAGTGACTGATTATGGTTGATATTTTTTAAGATGACATATATTAAGCATGTTTTTATCTTTTTAACAACAAAATCAAACTTTATTATAAGAGAATCACAGAAGTACAATGAGTACTAAACCCATCAAATCCAAGAAAAGTATAAAGGGTACCGACCTACACAAAACAAGAGAAAGGAGTCTATCTAATTAAACAATTAAGAGGATTTGAAAAACACTCATAAAATACAAGATCCTCCTTTCATTCTAGAAGGAAACCATTTCCAAGATGTAGATTTAATAGCTTAAACCGCATCTTAAACCACTACATCCTTTGAAGAAAAGATAACTTTGTTTCTAGCCTCTAAAATTTTTCAGACGATTGTCTGCCAAAAAAGCATAAGACCCTTGTGATGCTTCTTGCTCCAAGGAGAAGTCGTAAATCATTGAAGAAGGGTACGAAGGTTGCTTGACAAAATAGTCATCTTTCCAATCCATTCGAAGATGTGGTACCATAGCTCTCTTGCAAAATTACATTTGCAAAAAAGATGATCTTCCACCACTAAAACGTCAGGGCACCAAACACAATCCGAAACCGATCCCCTTCACTTGAAATCCCTCTTCTAGAGAGATTTCCACAAGTTGATAACCATCACAATAATTGCCAAAAGAAACTTATTACTTTTGACGGAGCAAAACTAGTCCAAATATCTCTCAAGCCTTTCCGAGTAACCGCATTAATTCAACTCACAAGGAAGGCGAAATTTTCAACATAACACCATGTAAAGAGATATTCCAATGAACATGTCTATCGGTTCAAGTTCCCATTTCCGTCTATCTCCCCCAAGATAAACTCGATGAAAATTAAGTTATACTCATAAGCAAAAATTTACTTTTTAGATTCATTTAATTTCTAATGTATTTGGTCAATATATAGATCAAATACATTACGTACTCAATGAACTTAAAAAGTGTTTTTTTGCTTATAAATGTGATCGGAGAGAGTACTTCCTCTATTTGAAATTAAGTGACTTTCAATACTTTTTCATAAGGAATAAGAAAATAATAAATGATAATTAATAAGTGAAATATTTTATTAAATTATTATTAATCATTAGAGTATTAACTAATCCTTTTTATAAATGTATAGTCAAATTAATTTTTCCATGAACAAAAAATAAAATAAACAAATTCAGTCCAAAAGTCCTAAGTCAACTGACAAAAGCCGAGATTGGTAGACCAGATGTCGTGACCGATCCATCCACTTGCATGGGTGAATTTCAATGGTTATTTATCATTTCGTCTATCTATAAAAAAAATTAATTAACAAATTCATTTTCTAAAATGATATAGTTAACATAAAGGTACGATATGTGTATATTATCAATGTTACATTAATATTTTGTTGGTGTAGTGATTAGTGTATGTTTGGTTACATTTTTTATTTTGGGAAATGCCGAATTCGACGAAAATAAGTTTCGCAGGATTTTTACGATATGAGGTGGCACTTTTAATTGGCTATTTAACACCAATATGTCGTGTTTTCTTCCAAGGTCAAAGAGTCAAACGGTTGGCAATTAAACTCTGATTTTTACGGGATGAAATATTGTGGAGCTAAAATTGATTCTAGAGTGTATAGTTAATTTTGATATGTTTAATTGATCTGTATAATTGATTCTAACTTGAAGTTAAATTTTCTCTTTTTCTTCAAAAAAAAATTCTTTAAAATAAAACTTAAAGTTAAAATTTATTGTTTAGGTCACTTTTAACTAAAATCAATTATATAAAATTAATTAATTTAAAACCAATTTTTATCGGAGGATAACAAAATATACGCTTATTTTTCCGTTATGCAGAGGTTTTGTATCCTTCATTGCAAGAAAGCTCCTACAGGAGTTTCAAAAATAGGTTTTAGCCCCAATATGTATGGTGTCTAGTAACCTACACTATGAAAACAATTCATAAGCTCTACGTACCATTAATTAAAGAGGTAAGACTTACCTTTCCTATAATAATTTTCAAAGATAAATATGAATACTTCCAAGAATCGAAAGAAGATCATATACACTTGATATGAGAAAAGAAAACACACCAATTCATCTATCTTGAAGTGTGATGTCTTCAAAGACACCACGCCGCAATTGTAGTGTGATATCTTCAATCAAGTACAATCATGCTCGTTCAAATCTTGTCTCCAAAAATTAAAATGTAAGAACCCCCAAATCTCAATCTGCTTCGGATTAATGAAAAAAACTCACCTTTAACATTCTTTCATGTATTTCAAACACCTTTCAATTAGTATTTACTTGAACGATTGAGACTATGCTATGATGGGTAATAGTATCGTGACACAACGGTGTCACTTTATATAATTTGTGAAAATTTAAAATATTTCATGTCACAACAGCCGCAATGCGCGTTGCAACTACCACATTGACCTCAATTGCAACAAGTGCATCTGCAACCACAACTGTAATTTAAAACCATGACCTAAACTATACTAAAATATTAAATAGTCTATAAAATATTTGCAATCTATCAATTTAGTCTTTAAAGAATACAAGGGACATATGTCTTGCACCATGCTCAATGTTGTTTTTACCATTGGATCAATAAGTTTCACTATTAAATTAAATGAAATATGATGAGATTTAATGATTCAATGGTGAAAAATAAAATTGTGCATGGTGCAATACTATTTTGCTTGTGCACATTAGACAAAGCTCAATTTAGTCCCTAATATCTTAATAGTGAGGAGTAAGTTGACAAAAAAAATTTTGACAAAAGAGTAAGTTGACAAATTTTATATACTTTAGTTACTGCTTATTTATATATTTTAGGGACTACGTGAAAAGTTATACTTTAGAGATTAAATTATGGTTTATTCTAGCATAAATTGTTTCTAGAGAGTGCCTAAAAAGGACTTAGTTTCACACCCAAGTACCAGAACACTTGTATGATAGAAGTTAAACAAAGCTTGGGTAAAAGAACAAAACTCCTTCATTCAAAAAAATAAATAAGAAAGTATAAAATTTCAAAACAAATATAAAACAAAAATGTAGAAAACTCAATACATCATTCTTTTTGTTTTCACAAATGTTTCTGACTATGATTGACTGCTTTAGGATAAAGAAATATCTCATTTTTCAAAGTTCTGTTAGTATGGAGTCAAAATTTCTGCTTCTTTTTAACCTGAAAGTATTGAGTTTAATATTGGTAAAGGGTTTAGATTTTGACTAATGATCTTTTTTGCAAGGGTGAAGAAAAAAGTGGGTAATTAAGATGGATTTTGTTTTATTTTGGCGAATGATGTTTGATTTGGATAGGTTCATTTAAAAGTATTATTTCTTCCTTATAAGCAAATTAGTCCCTGTACACTTTACTATTTTCTTATAAGCAAAATGATCCTAGGACGTGCATGAGTGACTCAAATGACTGATGTGTTACAAATTTAAATACCTATGTTGAATTTCATTATTTGAAAATGGGTCCTACATGGTGGAATTATATGATTTCACTGTAACAAGAGAGTCAACATTGACTTTTCATGAACTAGCTTAGTTAGTTGGTTGATAAGAACAATGCATAATATATATAGAGGCTGAAGTTTGAATCTCAAATACTTTATTTATTCACTTTAAAAATGAATTTCTAATTACTAAACTATTTAAAAAAAAAAAGAGTGAACACTGAAAAAAGTGCAACCGGGTGTTCTTAATGTTACTCTGTCCATTTGTAAAAATCTAATAATTAAATAAAACAACAGGGATGTGAAACTAATTAATATATAGTTAGCAAAAATATATTACTCCCTCCGTCCCTATTTATAGGAATTGTTTACAAAAAATTTTTGTCTCTAAATATAAGATCATATACAAATTCCTAGATGCATTGATTACTCATTTTTCAAATATACCCCTTATTAATACTATTAATTTGTTTTGGTATATGAAAAGTTAACATTAAATATATATTTAATTAATGGTAATCTAGTAGTAATAGTCACACACATTTGAGACAACTTTATTACTCCAACAATTTTTCTTAATACACGTAATTTTTGTAAACTACTTCTATAAAAAAAGACGGATGGAGTATATATAAACTCCAAAAGAAAATATACAAAAATGCAGTGTCAGGCACTATTCATGGAATGAAGTTGTCCAATACATTCCCCCGGGACAGGTTGATAAGAGATTATTTTGAGCAAGACGTGGGGGTGATGGTGTCTAGGGACAAGTAATTGTTTCAGTTTTTCTTTTTCTCATTCTTTTTTGATAAGTGATTATTTCAGTTTATATTCATGCATGATGCATCCATTTCATGCTAACTACTTTAAAAATACTGTTCTGTTTGTGATAGCTGAGGAAGTGAATATAACACATGGTGCTGAGTAATGGTGTCTCTCACAAGGCACCAACGATGATTAGGATGACAAACAATTGGTCTAGGGTGCCTGAATATACACATAGATTTGCTTTATGAATATCTTAATAATTAATTAATTTACTTTATCTTTTTTATGCACACAGTTTACTGTTCAGTTCTTCCATCAAATATATAGAAAATATTATCTTATCTTCATAATATGTATGTCTTACTTTTATTGGTGATTGATGTCTTTCAATTTGTTTATATAAACAATTTAACGTTAAGGTAGCAAAGTGGTTGCCTGGTCGGTGTCATGCACCTTTATTGCAGGGAGATGATGATTATATACTAATGATTTGTTACTACTTGTCATTTTATTAGTTGATAAACTAGTAACTTCTTAACTGAACATATGTTTAGGTATATGCTCATTGGAAATCTAAGTTGAATTCATCTTCATATCTTCAAATTAATTAAATATTGTTCGAGGGTAGTCAAGTCAATGGCTTTATTTATGGTGTTAGATGAATAATATATATGGGATGGGATTCATATACTTAATATGTTAATGTTTGGATTGATAAGATGTTAAAGCTATGAAGCATAGACACTGACACGGATATCTGACAAGACACAGATACTGACACGTCGATAATAATTTGAGAAGATGACATAATTTAATATATTTATAAGTTGGTATTGCGTCGATGTCGGACACCAACATGTGTCCAACATCGAAAATAATTTAAGAAGATTACATAATTCAATGTATTTATAAGTGTCGGTGTCGGACACCAACGCATATCCGACACCGGAACACACCTAATCCGAAAAATGTCATGTTTTCATTAGCTTAATGTTGCTCCTTGTCTAGTACCATAGGCATAATCTCGCTTGATGGAGGAAATCAATAGAGTTCTTGGTTGAAATTTGATGTCAAAGTTTTTTGGTGGTCTTGATCATTTATCAATTGTTGCTCTTGACGCTCTCCAAACTCTCCATCACAATTATACTCAAGAAAATTGGGATAATTGATATCTAAGAACGAGTTAAAATGTAAGATGTCAAAGAAATATTAAATCTGAAAGTCCCCTACCTAAGCCTAATTAGTCCTATGTTGAGAGAATATTTTTTTACTGCAACCCATTGTCATTATTTTTTGTGGGTCCGTATCAGGGGGCTTCGTGACCGAGTTGTTTCATCAACCCATGATATTTTGAAGTAACTTTGTAAAAAAAATAAAGGATTTTGTTATTGGATGCCTACGAGATACTGTTTAAAGAGTGCATCTGAAGCACTCGTTAACATTTCCCAAAAGTAAAACTTATTCAATTGGATTTTTTTTAAAGTATAAAATTGTTATAAAATTTCCTTTAAAAAAAGTTTGGGCATGTGGGTCAGTTTTAGCTCATAGCACTTTAAAAATTCTCTTTAAGCTTCTGAAATTGCTCTCACGCGCCCAAAATAACCTTCAATACTGCAGTTAAGGTAATATTAAGGTAATTTTGGGGGATATTAAGGTAATTTTTAGATGCGTGAGAACAAATTTATAAGTTTAAAGAGCAATTTTCTAGGACTTTTTGGGATGTTATGGCCCCAAACGTGTGAATTGAGACTAAATCTTATTGACTTGCATAAATTGACGTTTATATATAATATATATAGTTTTTCAACAGAAAGCTATATTAATAAGCTATGAAGCCCGGATACTCCAAAATGGAGACGTACCCGTATCGGATACCGATACTCCACGGATACTCTCGGATACGTACCCACGGAGTATCGGAATTAATTATTTTAATTTAAAATATATATTTTATCGGATACTTATAAGATACTCGATAGATACACACAGATACTTATTAGATACTTCACATAGACGTATCCTGGAAAAAATGAAGGGTAAAAAAGTGAGACTGTGTTGTGAAAATTCAATGGAGATGTATATGATTTAATTTTAAGATATGAATCACTATAATTGTTTTTTGATTAACCAATTAAAAATTATGTTTTTTGTGGATGAAAGTAACGAGAGAGAGAAGATTCAATCAATCAACATTAAACAAACTTTGTTTTGAGTTCTTTTATTGATGCATTTGTTGATATTCTAACATATGAATGAAAATAGAATATGATTTATACGAAAAATGTTTCATTTTTTATTTTGATCACATGTAGTGTTTTTTTTGTAAATTGTGACTTTTATGATTATATATTATTGAAGAGTAATCAATGTTTTTTTTTTTTCAAGGATTTTACATGCATGTAAATTTTAATATAAATATTTTGTTAACGTATCTTAGTCGTATCGTATCCTAAATTTTAAAATTTCACGTATCCACGTACCCGTATCGTATCGTACCCGCACCCGTACTACGTATCCAAGCTTCATTGTTAATAAGTTAAAATGTAGAAAATTGGCCAAATTAAAATTTAGGATTAGGAACAAGTTACGGTTAAGTGTAAGACGTTCCAATTCCTATCATCATACTCACATCTAAATGTTATTTGTTTGTTACAAGACTTTTACAAATAAAATATTCAAGTTGAAAGTCATGTTTGTTTAGTTAGTGATCTTGTATTAAAGTGTTATTATAACTAGAGTCATGTTTGAGCTTGGATGCATAATAAACTACTAAAAATAGAGTATGGATACTCTCAATTTTTTAAAGGCTTAATTGGTCTTTTGGTCCCCTAATTAATTTCTAGTTTTCATTTTGGTTTCATAATTAATAAAACCCACGTTTCGGTCCCTCAAGTTCACCTCCGTTTGTCAACTAAATCCACCTCTGTCACTACAAGAAACATTACATTTTACCAGGAGCAAAAATAGTGGGAAAAAGCAAAGCCTTGGGAAAAGGCGTTTTGCCAGGGCTTCTGCGAGGAGCCCAATCCCTCGAAAAACAGCCCATCGCAAATGGCTATGCCAGGGCGTCAGCTCCTGGCAAATTTGCGAGGGTCGTCCCCTGGCTGCTCCCCTCGTAAAGCTCCTGGCAAATTTCCTGGGACAACCCCTAGCAAAATGCCTGCTCCTTCTGACGCGCTGTCACACTGCACTGTCCCACTGTCTCATGTCATGTCATTGCAGGCTGACACAGAACTGTGTCAGGAGTTTTGCGAGGGGTTAACCCCTGGCAAAATGTATAATAAATTTTTTTAAAAAAACGTTTTTAATAGTTATTTTTTCTAATTTAAATTATTTTAAAAATAAAAATAATTAAATAGAATTATTAAAATTATTTTAAAAAATTGTTTTTAAATCGTTTTTAGTTCATTGTTTTAAAATTATTTTAAAAATAAAAATCATTTAAAATATTTTTTATAAAACAATTATTTTAAATAAAAATCATTTAAAATAATTTTAAAAAACATTTTTAAAACTATAAATGATTTAAATTTTTTTTTAATTTTTTTATTTAATTGTTTTAAAAAAAAGTAGTTAAAAATACAAATTAAAATACAAAACACACATAAAATATTAATTAAGTCTAACAGCAGTGAAATTAAAATTGTACGAGATCATATTACATACCATGCAGTAAATAAGTAAAAATTGTACTGGGAAGCATAAGAAGCTTCCCCAAATATTACAAACCAAGAAAAAAAATAGATAAAGTCACAGGAAAGGGTCAAACTTCAATCATCTTCCTCGCTCTCCACCTCCTCATCTTCACCATAAATTGGATACGGGTCGTCATCGTCATTCAGAATTGGCGCTCTTGTGTTGGCGGGGTCTTCCACTTGCAATTGCTCACCTGAAGAACTCCCAGCCTGTGCTTGCCTAAATTGGGCCAGTTGCTTCTCATATGATCGTTGTCTTTCAAGCAAATCTTGCACAACAGCCTGGTGACTCGCCATCTGTTGCGTGAGCTGCTCTTGTGTCAACCTTTGAATAAGCTCACGCATCTCAGGGGTCAGCTCAGGCTGGTGGGAGGATCCTTCACCATGATTCAGGGTGAGTCTGAGGGATGCTGCAACACCCTTGCGGTAGTTAGCGGCTAAGTTACCGGCCATATAACTTTCCTTTAGTTTTATCGCCAGCAACTTTGGTCCAAGTTCGGAGGCTCAAACCATGATTAACTGTTGACCCTTGAGAAAGAGCCTCAGCAAGCTGGCGATCATACTCCTCCTGTATACATGCATAACAACAAAAAGTTAAAGACAAATAACAATTCGTTTTTAAAACATAATAAAATATAAAGCGAATAATTACAATATACTTATTAAAGATTACCTGAACTTTCCTAGCACGTTCATCGCAAAATTGGCCGGATTTATGTTTGTGTGTTTCGTTATGAAGCTCGTTAATAAACGGCTCTCTCCCAAGCCTCCTGGCCTATTTTTCACAAGAAATAAAATTATTAATTAAATAAAATGATTTTAAACAATCAAATTTAAATATGATATGGAAATTATTTAAAAGTTTATTATTTTTACCAAACGTTCAGCATGCTCTCCATTGCTTATGGAGCCACCGGTGTGAATGCACCCCCCCTTTTTCCGACGCCCGATTCTTCTTTGCTTTCTCAGACTTTGACTTGAACTCCTCAGTTGCCCAATAGTCAACCAACTGGATCATCAACTCCTTCCCGATCCAATGTGGCCGCTTTTTTTTCTCCTCATAACGAATACGGGTGTTTCGAAGCATATCTGAAAGACGCGCATCAGCTATGATATGGAAATTTCGCCGCATTGTTTCATAGTACCTGGCGTCCCAAGTACACTTAGCCTGCATTTTTGTTAACATATTAAAGAAAAATAGGATACTATAACAAATGTGCATATAAATGAAATTACAAATTATGATATATATTTAAAGTAACCTGAAAGAGATTAAACCAACGCTCTTTCTCATCATCATCCACATCACCATAAGTCTTCCACAATCTATTATAGCAATTGTAAATGATATCTCTGACAGCTTCCGCCGCGGGTTTGCAAGGCAAAAAGCTGAAACAATAAAAACTCATAATCAAACTTAAAATAGTCATAAAATTATTTAAATTGAACTATGTACGAATTATGATAATACTTACGAGTTCCCACTAGGCTTTAAGATAAAGCGATTCCGATTATCCGTGGGATAAACTTCTGGCTCATCAACGGCCTGCACCACCTCTCCACCACCATCCTCTTCGACCACATTTTCTTGCTCGGGTTGTGGTGGGTTTTGTTGGGGTTGTGGTGGGTTTTGTAGTTGTGGTTGGATTTGGAGTTGGGTTTGTGGTGGGATTGGATATTCAGGCAATCCATACGGGAATGGATAGCCCGTAGAGAAGGGAAAGGAAGGTGAAGACCCAAAATGATAACCCGGAGGTCCCTGAGGGAAAAGGTAAGGAGATGACGAGAAAGGTGGAGCTATAGTAGGAGCAGCTGCACTAGCTTGGGAGGACCCAGTCGATCCCTGGCTAGAAGATACAGTAGGTGTGGGAGGCATTGGGGTTAATCTGGCCTGTGTGGCTGGGTCCACAACTTGAGTAACATACCGCCTCCTGCGGGCTTTGCTCTTGCTCTTATCCTCAATCCTCAGAGGCATGGCTGAATATTTATGAATAACAAAAAAGCCATAATGTAAACAATAAATCATCATAACACTAATTAACACAAATAAACAACATATTCATCCATTTTGAAATTAAAATCATTACAATTAGAACAATACATCAATTATAACAATACAACAATACATCAATTATAATCCAAAAACACTTTCATCGACTTGATCCCCATCATCAATATTGTTCTCTTCAGAATCAACATCATCCTCATCATTTTCATCTTCATTAGGAGTCAACAAAACAGCTGGATCAACATGATCCCCTTCAACTTGTGCATCACGCCAACCTGTAACTTGCTCAACTTCAATTATGTCATTAACATGTGAAATTTCATCAATTTGTTCAACTTCATCAATTGATTATTCAGTCTCAATGCGACCTCTTGGCTTTGTTTTGATTGCAACAGACCATCCTCGTTTGCGTGTTTGCGTTGGGGGATAAGGAACATAGTACACTTGCCTAACATTATGTGCCATGATAAACGGGTCATAAACATTATATTTTTTGTCCACATCAAAGATGCTCTCATTAGAAAAAAAATTTGGTTGAAATATCGTAAGTCCATTCTCCAATCCACAACCTCTTCAAATCATCAATTAAAGGTTGTAGAAGCACATCTATGCCTGCTTTAGGGTTATCTGGCCCCGGAACAACACACGCCAAAAACATGTAGGGCTTTGTCATGCACATCTCAGGAGGGAGATTATATGGGGTTACAACGACCGGCCAACAAGAGTATGGTTTTGCTGATGCTTGGATATATGGAGTGAAACCATCAGAGCACAGTCCTAGTCTTACATTTCGCGGATCTTCTGCGAAATCAGGATATACTTGATCAAAGTGTTTCCACGCTTCACCATCAGAAGGATGTCGCAATACTCCGGGAATTTTATTTGAATGATACCACGTCATTTGACTAGCCGTTTTCATCGATGCAAACAACCTTTGTAATCTTGGTATTATTGGCAAGTAAAACATTGACTTATTCGGAATTCTTCCTCGCCTGCCTACACGATACCGTGGACTTCCACAAAATTTGCATTCCTCCAATGCTCCGTCATTTATCCCAAATTCATTGTCATAAAACAACATGCAGGCGTTTATGCAACAATCAATCTTTTCAACTTTTAAACCCAACTTCATCACCAACCTCTCAGCATCATAATAACTTCCTGGCAAATTATCTTTAAATGGAGTCGCATCCAACAACATCTTCGTAACATCATCCACGCCTTTATCAGCAACACTATAATTCGACTTATGAGCTAAAAGTCTGACACATTAGATAACTTTGATTCTGAAGATCCTTCAAACAATGGGGAATTACACTCACTCAACAATTGGTAAAATCTTTGTGCTTTCTCATTTGGGAGTTGTTCGCCTTGTTCATCTTCAACATCATCAGCGTAAGACAGTTCCACACCTAAAGCATCAGCGACCATATCATCCATCATGTTGAATTGTTCACCGTTTAATTGTTCATTGTATTCCACATTTGTTCCACCACTCGAAGCTTGCGCATTGACTCCTTGCCCGAAGTTTTGAAACTTTTCACCGTTATAAACCCAAACCCAATAATCAGGCATAAATCCAACTCTATCCAAGTGTTTCTTGAATTCTCTGGGGTCACTCTTTATATATCTACAGGTACATTTAACACACGGACATCTTATCCCTCCCTCATCTTTACAAACTCGTTGTACCCATGCCCATGCAATAAATCCTTGAACTTCGTCCACAAAATGGGGCTTTAATCCTCTTCTTCCTGGAAACGTTCTGTCATACATCCAACTACGATAATGCTGATAATACTCCATCTTTTGGACATTCAACTACAACATTCACATATTCAACTTCATGATTAATACTCCATCTTTTTTACGCGCGTAAAAAATTTACGCGCGTAATTTCTATACATCAAGATTATTTCTTTACACGCGGAATTTTATTACGGCGCAATTTTTTTTTACGCGAAACATTTTTTTGCGCGCGTAATTTCTAAACATTTTTTTTGCGCGCGTAATTTCTTTACGCGCGTACTTTTTTTCATCAACATTATTTCTTTAAGCGCAATTTTTTTTTTCGCGCGTATTTTTTTTACTCGGGGAATTTCCAACAATAAGCCTTATAAGTATATTTTTTTAATTAAAACAACAAATTTGATTTAAAAATACATTTAATTTCAAATAACATATTTTTTAACATATTTTTTAAAATAGAAAACAGTTTTAAAATAAGAACAATATTATTATTAATTTACAATTTAATATTCTAACTATTTTTTTGAATTTCAAAAATTAAAAAAAACATGTATATTCTAAACTACTTTTTTAACACATCATTTAGTCAATTTATGCCTACTTTTTTGGTTATTATAAAGAGTTTTATTATAATGAGTGTTAAAAAAAGATTTCATATAAAACATTAATAACAACATAAAACATTAATAACCATTTTTTATTATTAATTTTAAAATAAAGATTACAACTCTTAGTTTTAATTATTTATATCACTAAGAACTATTTCCTCTAAATTAAAAATAATATCTCATATATAGTTCAAAAAAACAACAGTTTTCTCTCAAATTAATTAATTAAAAAACAGTGGTAAATATTTTTTTAAAAATATAACAGTTCAAAATAAAAAAAATATGCATTATAAAACTTATTGTTGGATCTTGTATATTTTGTCATTCTAATAACACTAGAACTATAATTATACTTATATGTATACACAATATTTCTTGTATACTTTGAATAAATAACTATCTTGTATACTATGAATAAATAACATTTTTATCAAATTAAACTTAAAAAAATACAGTAAAACAATACAGGTATAAAACAATATATATAACATGTATAAAAAAAAATTGAATTATAACATACCCTAAAAAAACATATTCAACATGCAATACACATACACTAAAAAAAATTTAAAAATTTATACATTCCATAAAAAAAAATTCGAAATATAACAACATTATTATTCTAAAAAACAAAAATTCAAAATATAACACATTATTATTTTAAAAATTCGAAATTATACATACCCTAATTTATTCAACCATTAATTAACATCATTATTCCAAAAAAATTATATATAACAGATCCAAAAAATTTATACATACAATTCAGCCATTAATTAACAAGCTTCAAAAAATTACATTACAACATTTAATTTAAAGTAGACAAACTACTAACTTGTTCAAGCTTCACAAAGAAAAGTTCCAAAACCAAGTTGAGCAAAGAATCACATGAGGAGGCAGCTTCACTTTGAGATGCAAATGACAAAGAAGAAATTATATGTCAATATATATAAGAAAAAAAAATTGAATCAAGAAAATATAAGTATAAAGAGATTTACCAAAGTAATAAAAATTAGTGTTGTTGGAGAAAGATTGGTGTGTATTGTGTTGAATAAATGATGCTGTTGAAGAAGGAAGATGTTGTTGAAGAAATGAACTGATCTCTAATTTTTTCTAAGTTACGTTACTGATGCAAGCTTTATAGTGTAATTTTATGCCAAGGCCTAACCGAGGGATATGCCCCTCGCAAAAGGAGTCAGAACGGTCAATGCATTGTGTCTGAAAAAGAAACTTCAACATGCAATTTCCCAGGAGCAATGCCCCTCGCATGCCAGGCTTTTCAGCTTTTTTGCAGGGCTTGGTCTTGTCAAGCATGGTTAGCCGTGTCCCAGGGTCAACCCCTGGCATCTTCCGTCGCAAAATGCTGACACACATGCAACATTGTCCCCTTTTTGAATTTCAAATCTGGCGCCTATAATGGAAGCCAGGGCCACATGCAGTTTGCGAGGGCCTTGCCCCTGGTAGAAGAAATCTGAAGCGCGCCAATTCCTTTCGCATTTTGCCAGGAGCTTCCCTGGCTTTACTCCTGTTTTTTTTGCCAGGAGTGCATGCTTCTGGCTTAAATCCCTGTCAAAGTGCAACTTTTTTTGTAGTGTGTTAAGTTTAACCCCAAATGTCTATGGTGGACCAACTTTAAGAGTGGTCCACCATAGATCCTATTAATTAATTTAATTTAAACCGTTTGATCTTTTTTTTAAAAGGAGGACCATTGGATTACGCAGGTGTATTTTATCTTACGGTGAGTCAACAACACCTAATTAATTCTCCCTTTCTTCATCTTCTTCCTCACTCTTCTTCATCATCCTCAACATCACATTCATCAATTCTCAACAAAGAAAAAAACTGCAAAAAAAGGGGTAATTTTATTTTTAATTTTAATTTCAAACAACATTCATCCTCAAATTTCATTTCACAGATCTGGATTTAATTCACAGATCTGGATCCACAAACAGTAAAGGCCAGCACAGGGACCAAATTGCACGAAAATTAAAGGACGAATCTGAGCTTTATTTCTTCACAGAAAGAACCGAAATCTCATTACAATTTTGTGGATATAAATTTTGTTCGAAACGGAATTGTATGTGCGAACAATCATTTTGAAATCGGAGATCGGTGATTTACGGTGGTTTGTGTGGTGGTTGGTGGCGGCTATGTTGATGGTTTGGGTAAGGGATTTTCCGGAAATTCAACAAAAAGAATAGAAGAATGAAAGAAGAAGATAAAATAAAGTGAGATGGGTCAGTGTACTGTTTTTTGAAAGGGAGAAGAGATGAAGATTTCCAACATCTGCAACTCCATTACATCAGCAACATAACATTAAAATAAAGCAGAAAACGAAGAAAGAAGAAGGAAAAACGAAGAAGGAAGAAGAAAGAAGGAAGAAGGAGAAGGAGAAGGAGGAAGGAAAACGTTGCTGAAGGAAGAAGGAAAATCAATTTGGGGATTTTTCTGGCTTTGTTCATGAGTGGAAAAGAAATACAATTATGTGTTGTCGGTTCACTATAAGATAAAGTAGACTTGCATAATCCAATGGTAGCATTCTCTTAAAAAAGATCAAATGGTTTAAATTAAAAAAAATTAATAAGGTCTATGGTGGACCACCTACAACGTTGGTCCACCATAGACATTTGGATTTATTTGACAAACAGATGTGAACTTGAGGGACCGAAACGTGGATTTTATTAATTATGTGACCAAAATGAAAACTGAAAATTAATTAGAGGACCAAATGTCCTATTAAACCTTTTTTAAAAGAAATGGAAAGTTTTATTACTATAGTTGTGATTTACACGCATAAAGTTTTAGTAATCAAACTTTTCATAAAAGTATTCGGTTTTCCAATTTTGACTTTTAGTCATAAATTTTATTTTTGAGAGAACTTTTAGTCATAATTTAATCATCACATTATAACATGGAAAATGCTAAATTTTCTGAAAGAGAGTGTCCCGATAACATCATGAAAACAAATGATTGGCTAATTAATAACAATCTTTCGTATTTCCGCCGGTCAAAGATTAAAGTAGTCGGCATTAACACATAATAACGCATGTCGTGATGTTTACGGGAACAAACACTTCGCTATACATATAACAGTGTTGTTATAGTATTATAATAATTGTTTGATATAATATCAAATTTGTTAGGGTCTAAAGAATTTATTTAACCGTTCTTATGAGTTTGACTCAGTTGATTGATACATTACATTATATTAGAGACTGAGGTTTGAAATTCGGGCACTTCACTTATTCATATTAAGAAATGAATTTCTAACCACCAGACTATTTAACAAAAAAAAAAAGTAAATAAATTATCTAGTCAAAATATAGTATAGGAATGAGTCGAACATACTTTTGAAGAGGGGCAAAGAAACTTTAAAATGCATGCTAACTTGCTAAACCCCACCCCAAAGCAGATATTAACCGTATAGCAGGTTCAAAGGAACAACCTCATGGAGATAGTTCGTGGTCTGCCAAAGACTTTGATTAAATTGGAATTTTATATGTGAAATGTTATCTAGAGTTTCTGGGACACTCTTTAAGACTTTTAAAAGGTAATTTTTTTTTGAAAATTTATATAATCAATGTATTCGAAATTGAAATATTTGACTTTTTGTATGAAATAATTTCTTCTTTTGGAATGCCTAAAGAGTGCTCCGGTGGCACTCGTTAACAAGACTTTTTTTTATATATAAAGAAGAAAAAAAATTTAGTAGGTGACTATATATACGGTTAATTTCATGTAAATCAGTTGGTTAAATAACACGGCATTTGCAGTTTGATCCATGCATAATACATTTTTAAAAAGGGACGAAGAGTCTTAAACTACAATTTTAACATTCAAACAAGGGCAATTTTTTAATGAGTTCAAATAATCTTAGTTTACGAAGACACTACGTAGATCCATTAACATGTCAAAAGCCCTAATTCTAATGATTAGAGACTTACAGACGAAATTTAAAATGAAGCTCTTTAAAAACTAACAAAATTAGAGGCATTTTTAAGCTTAACTAATTTTATTTTATTTTTATTGAATTTTTTATGGAAAGTTTTTTTTTTTTTTAACCCTGACTAATTTTTACAATATTAAACAACACATAAATATACATTAAATACATTAAAAAAATTGATTAACTATTGGTAAATTAATTAATAGCAAAATTAGTGAATAAAATTTATAGTCAATTATTAATAAAACTATTACTACTTATTAAATTAAAATAATAAATTAAAATTTGAGTACGGTTTTTGGATTAACATGAAAAATTCTTATTGAGACTTTATTTATTTCCCGACCGAACTCTGAATTACCAGGGGCCATTTCCCTTGTGAATCGGGGAATAAACATAAAAAAAATTAAAATACTCCTTGGATCGACCCTCTATTAAATTTGAGGACTAAAATACCGGAGTAATAAATTGATGACTAAAATAATGTGGGGTCCAAGACGGCTGTCCCATTTGTCACCCCTTAGACCATTTGGAATTGTGTTGTTGAATGACACTTTCAACACATAAAGCCTTGCAATGGTCTTGTTGAATGGTGTTGAGAGATGATGTGGAGGAGAGAGGTGTTGAAGACATTCAACACTTGTTTAAAGTCTGTACCGTGACACGTGGCGCGTGCTGATTGGCTGACTGAATTTTTCTCATCTTAATAATTTGAACTCAATTATTTCATTGCAAATTAATTTTTTTAAATTTTTTTTACCAAAATTCATGATTTTTTTTGCTCTATAAATAGAGATTTGGTTCATTTGATTTGGACACAAAAAAAAAACCAAGTTTTTCACTATCTTAATCTTAATATTATCATTCTATTAGCTTTCCTTTTGAAGTTTTTCACTAAAAAATAAATTGTTAAGTGTTTATTATTTTAATTTAATTATAATTGATAATTGTAATTCTATGTAATTATAAAAACAAAAATATAAAATTAAATAAGAATATGAAATAAAAAGTGTTGGGGTAGAGTGTTGAATGAAAAACCATTGGAGAGGGTATTTGTTGAATGAGTATTGAATTATTATGTGGAAGAGAGAGAAAATGATGTGCAGTGTTGAGAATTAAAAAAGTGTGTGTTGAATGAGTGTTCGAAAGGATGTAAAATAATCAAAGATATTTAACAAAAAAAAATATTGATACATGTAGAAATCTTTTTTTGAAGTAAGAGTTGACAGAATTTTTTGTAGAAATCTTTTTTTGATTCATGTAGAAATCTTGTAAGAGTTGACAGAATTTTTTTTAGAATACGTCCAATTTAGTGACGGAAGCAAACAGCAGTAGATGCTTAACGGCATATACCGGATAGCAACAGTATTTGGATTCCGTGACTGCCTACCTTGGGGGCCATTATAAACACCTCCCTCCGTCTTAAAATAACTTATTTATTCAAAAAAAATTGTCTCAAAATGATTATTTTTTTCAATAATTAACACAAACATTATTTACTTTTTTCTAATTCTATTTTGTAATTAATATTGTTTGTACAATTTCCAATTTAATATCTTTTATTTTACATTTATGATATCGATAAATACATAAATACACGGAAAAGATACTTTAGTAAAAAAAAATATCATTTCATATCTCATTTTTCTTAATATATATGAAATCATCAAGTGTGTGAGTTAATTTAAGACCGAAGGAGTATCTTTTGTATTGGGATAATCAAACCTTATGTTTTTTTAGGCTTAATTAGTTTTTTTTTTTTGACAAACGGGTTAATCAGGTTCTTGATCACTATAAAATTACATGTTTTTAAGTTTAGTATATATAATTTTTTTTAATCTTTATTTACATTTTATAGTGATTATTTTGAGAATTAAAAATATCAAATTTTATAAAAAGTTTTTTAAAATCGAGATTATTTTTATAAACTGTAATATTATGTAGGACTGAAATTTCTATTAAAATTTAATTGGGATTAAAATTCAAATTCATGAATTTGTAGAGACTAAAAATATATTTCACTTTGTTTTTAATTATTGTCTCACCTGTTACATTTTTAAATCCTCCCTTTTTAACCTTTTGTTTTATGAAAAACCTTTGTGAATAAACTATCAAGTTATTGAGTTAGGTTTATGTCCCCCAGTTTTTTATGCATTTTTGTTTTCTTTTTTAATAATATATATGAGCACTTGACAAAAGATTATACTATAGTTGAGAAATTACCTATTCTCTTTCTTGATGTCATTATATGCTCTTGATTTATATATTTAAAAAAAATATCAAGTTATAATAATTTTAAAAATTAATATTGGTAAATATTTTCGATAAAAGAGGGATTACTTATTATTCTTTACAATATACTCCTTGTGAAGTAGGTTTCTACTTTCTACCTACGCATCTATAAAGGGCGTGAACCGAGCGGATCATAAAAAAAAGGTGAACTGAGAATGAACAATTTATTATGATAGGTGATATTTTTAAAATTTAATTTCTTTTTTAATTTCTAAAATAATATTGTATAAAAAAATTCACCTCTAAAAAATATTGTATAAAAAATATATATGTTATATAATTTAAGTTATCTCATTTTATTTCTTAAGAAATAAGGTAGAAAAACACTTTCTAAACATTTTTTTAATACAATCGTCACGTTCACTAAATTATGTGAGTTTTATATAAAATTATTGAGACTCATAACTTTCAACTAATAGGAATATGTATGTTGGAAAAAATATAAAAGTAAATTATATTTTTTGACAAAATAAAAGTAAATTTTATTAAAAACAATATAGCATGTGTTTTTATATAGTTTTATTTTATCAGCTAACTAAATAACTGATTTTATTAAACCCTATAAACTCAACTAGTTAGTTTATCTTACGACAACTATCAACTACAGTGCTGCTAATCAATTCATTATCAACTATAAATTTTATCAAATAGAGTCTGATGACAGCAAAACAGAAAATCATATAGACTTTCTTGCCACATAGTTAAAAGATCTCAAGTTACCCCCCTACTATACCGAAGACGGCCAAACCCAAATACAGGAACCAAATGCACATATATGAATTTTACTCCTCAGTAGTAGATAATGTAAGCTCAATGAGAAAAACAATACAACATTACTCAGCCTAATAAGGAGTAGAATTTGTGAAATGCCAAAGTGATTTTTAAAATCTAAATATATTGCTCCAAATTTATTAGATATAAGCATTCAAATAATGTTTCCATTATCTCTTGTATCAATTGAGAAATATTATGTAACAAGCAACACTCAAACTAAAGAATGCAATAAGAATTAATCTGCATAATTAATATGATTTGAGCACAATGTTAAGGACATATTTCATTTTTGGCTTCTTGATCTTGACCACAATCAACTTCAAACCATATACTTTTCACTATTTCTTCTGAATTTAGATGAGCATAATTAAAAGAAACACGTTTCACATTTGTAGCCAAACCCCATATATAAAACAGTGAGAAACAAAAGCTTCCAAATTTGCTTTGTGGCATACCTAACCTAAGTTTGACTAAAAGTGTGTTTTACTAATAATACAAGGCACTTGAAGGCATAACTTAAAGCAGTGTTTGTTCCACCACTTGAAGTGTAGTTTGCATTCATTTGATTTCCATCCACATACTTTTTCCAAGTCTTTTTTCATGCATGGACCAAGCGTTTCAATCAATAGTATCACAATACAGTGACAACAATAGCGTATCAACCAAAAACATTAGCACTAATAGATACTATAATTCCAGTTGAGAATATTATTGTTAGAGAACTAGAGATAGCTATCTCTAGTTTAACGAAGTCATGAATATTATTATATTTTATTTTACTAAAACAACTAAGCATGACGTGACATATTAATGTTTTTGAAGGCGATATTGATTGTGCGTAGATTAGATTAGGACAAAAGAGGTTCCGGCTTATGATTGCTTCTAGTAAACAGTGACATTAACATTTTTAACTCTTTCTCACCACAAAAGCCAACACTTGAAAGTTGCTTTAAATATATTTCACTTCAATTCAGTTTCTTTTGGCATGAATTTAATTCCAAAGTTGTTATATTTGGTGGGTCAGTAGTACATCAGAGATTGAGTCTCAGTCCAACCCACACCATTCTTTTTTTTTTTTTTTAACAAAGGAAGCAACTAGAAAGTCAAGTAGCCAAGAGTGGACGTATCATGTTCCTCTACAACCGACCTTGCAAACCATAACCAAGCAAGCAAAAAGATACTAATATAACAAAACAGGTATTCATGAGAAATGGATGTTTAAGAACATTTGCAGTTCCAATACAGTCGTGAGAGATGAAGCAATGGAGATTACAATTAGGAATTTTTTATTTTTTATTTTTGGATCCGTAGACGAAATGGTAAAAGACCGCCTGAAACTCACACACTGCAAGGTCCTAGGTTTAAACCCGAATGAACGTGTCCAACTTAACAATTTCGACATTGCCAGTTGAATTGGGCTTTATGGACGGTTTATTAGAAATTTAGCTATAAGTAGAAGCATGTGTATCATTTGATCATCCTTTCCTTAAATCAATATGTCGGCTTATACATATGACCTAGAATTAATTATACTAAAATTTCATTTTAATTATTGCACATAACCAGGTATTTTTGAATCTATAATGAATTTCAAATGTAAAAATTTAGCTTGACCAAAATTTACGATAAACGAAATACTGACGCAATTCATCCCATGGACACCCACACAAAAGACTACATTTCTTGGAAATGAAAAATGATAGTATGAAAGTAGTATATATCAGTGTTGTGCTGTGGAGAAGACCACACTTACAACCTTCTTTATCACTTCAGTCCTTAATTCTCCACCCCAACCACAAAGTCAATCTTACATCCCCATGAAAGACCACATTACTTGATAATCGTCCACTTAAATTGAAAACCCAAATTAGCAAAATAAAACTAGGCGATTGGAATAAAAAAAAAAAGGAAATCTAAGCACTCTTTTTGCAAATTGAAGCCAAACTTAATTATATGGTTTTTCTTTGACGAGTTATATGTTTCCTTACATTAGTTTTGCAATACAATTATACATAAATATAGTGCAGCTTTGAATACCATCCGTTGACCACCACTACATATGTTTAATACTGCAATCGCATAATATCTACTGAAGAATCACAAAATATTTTGTTTGATCCCTGACTAAAAAAAGTGCATCACTATCATCTAATCTAATGCAGAGTGAACCAAAAAAGGTATCAGCCTTACTTGTTACTTTGCCTTGGATCAAACTATCTAAAGAATGATTTGGCATAGGGATACAAATTACAATTATATATACAAAGGAGTTTAAATGTACTCTATTCCGCTTAGAAGAGCAATAACTTTGGAAATAGTAAGATAGAAATCACATCTCATATTATTTAAACACGTCTCATATTTTACATGTGTTTGTTACAACAGACAAAGGGATAAAAACTACATACAAGCATGATGGACCGTGACTTTCATTATATAACCCTTAACTTTCTTGACAGACCGATGCACGTCTGAAATGGCTACTTATTCTTTCAGAAGAACAAAAAGGACAGAAAGGATATTTACTTGGATAAGTTTGGCGTAGGTCTTACCAAACCTCTTCTAGGCACTAGGCTCCATCAATATGTGAGCCCAAAATACAATTAATCGGCCAAAAACATGTAATCTAAGCAAAACCCCGGAATAAAAAGGATCAACTCCTTTGATTTCCCTGTTATAAGAAAAAACCACTAGGTTAGAACCATTCTCCAGGCCTCAATCAAAAGAGACGGTGCAAATTTTGACATGCATTACCTGTAATAGGATACAAATATGCAACTCATTTTCGCAAGCATCTTTTTCTATCTTCTATGTAACTTTGACAAACCAAGAAAAAGGATAAACATTACTGAGAGATGAAGTAACTCTGAGTCTTGAAACCATTCTAGTACACACCCCCTTTTATGTTATCTAGACAAAACAAACTGACTTGGTGAAGCATCAATAATGCTGTACAAAAATTTGACCTTTGCCAAATTTACCTTCATATAAATCCTTGGGGGCAAAATAGATTGCTGTCTAAGTTGCAAACTCCTGTGTAAATTATCTACCTTCAATGCACAAAGCACTCAAATGTTCATTATAAAAATAATTCTTGGGATTCCATTGGAGATGTCCAATGCCGTAAGAGTGCTTCTACAGTTAACCTTCGAGTTGCACTGAGCATTGAGATGAAAAACCGACAACCATCAATTTTGTATTCTTCCAGAGGATTTCTGTGGCCGAAGCTCCGAACATTCACCTGCCACAACTCAGATAAGCCTTTAGTGGTTACAAAGCCAAAAAAAAGTTCATCAGAGCAAAAGGAAAAATTACCGCAGAGCTGAGCCGATTCATGTTTACAAGATGATCTCTCCAGAAACAATCAAGAGTTTTCAAAAGAACAGCTCTCTGTTGTTAACAAAATATTAAAAATAATAAATGCTCAATTTCATCAAAGAAAGAGAAACCGAAAACTCTGAAGAAATGAGTAAACAAGAAGCAATTAGAATACATTAAGCAAAAACAAATCATCAAAAACCAATGCACATGCTAGGTATCAATGCATATTGCATAATTTACCATTTGAACAATATACATCAAATGTTCTCCACAGTAAAAAGAGCACCGTGTTCATATCATAATCCCCTTAAATCAATAGAGAGGGAGAGGGAAATTATGCACAGCAACATGCTGTTTCTATCAGTAATTATTGGGATAATTATATTCAATGTGCAGGACGGTAGAAAGACATCAATGCATCATTTTGCCACAGTAAAATTTTTTGGATCATGACTTTGTAGATTACTAGTGATTGGCAACTAGCAAGTTTTCACAACCAGAAAATCTGTACATCATATTGAAGCCACAAATGGTGCAAAACCTTAAGCACGCTCACTTCATTTCCTCTTAGATTCAGATAAAATATGGTCCTCTTAACTCCAGACATGGAAACACATTTTTATGTTAGTAGATGATTTGAATTTCTTGGATGCAGTTAACTTATAATGTGAAATGAAATTATTCACATATGATGCTAGCACTATTTTTGTAGGTTCAAAGCTATTCTCGACCTTTGTAAATAAAAAAAATGGCAGCCATTAAGATAAAAGTAGTTGAATAGAATGTCTGACCTCAATCTCTTTTACATGTCTCTCGTCATAACCGGACTCTTCAACAACATCTAAATATGAAGCGATCAGAAAATCTCCGAGATACTTACGAAGGAGATTAGAAGCTGTCCGATACTTTCCATTCCTACATTAGACATATAGTCAATGAGTTTTAGAACATTATAAAGTTTCTAATATATACAGTAAAACAATGAACTCAGTCAACTAACTCAATTAAATCATCGGTGCAAATAGCAAGCCATCGTCTTAATGAAGAGCTCTTCCTGCAAATTCCCCTGAAAGCATTTGGAGGTGCTGGCAAATTTGGAAGGCAAAAGTTGACAACATCGATTGATTTCACTTCATTCAGTTGCCCAAGTGAATTTAGTAAAGTGTCATCATTAATCCCTCCAAATGATTCTGCTAGAATTCATTTGAGCATATTATTAATGATAATAGAACCTAAGCGGCCAAAAAGAGAAAATGAAGAGAACAAAATATTTGTGCACATGGAATCGAAGGAAACACAGTTGTTGCAAATGAGCCTACCATGCAACAGCTTTCCACCAATTGTCTTGAACTCTTTCAAGAGATTACTCAAACCCCAACTTCGAGGATGCTACAAAGCCCATTCAAAGCAATACATAAGAGGAATTGGTGGATAGAAATAAAAAACATTGCTGGAGGAAATGAACCACCTTCAATGGATCAATGTTACTGAAGACAATCTCATCCACCACGGCTTGCATGTACCTATGAGCAGTACAAATATAAGAGATAAATAAATAAACAGCAGTAAAAGAGGATATATAACTATAATATATAAGAGCAAATATAACTATAACCAATTGGACAAAAACCAATTACTCTAACCAAAATTGCATATAAATATGGGCAAATATTATGTTCGAAATCTGTATTACCATGTAAACATCTAGCTCTAGGGTATCATGTAAATGTACATATAGTAGAAATGGCAACCCAGGATATATTCTGTAGCAGCCTTATCTTGCACACATTTTCAACAGTGGTTCCATAGTTTGAACCTATGAGCTCCTAATCTCATGACAAAAATTTCAAATGATGTGCTAAGGCTCCCCTTATAATTCTATCATGTAAGTATAATAATAGGAACATGTTTCTATGTATTTATTACATTCATTATATAAATGTCAAGTCTCTGATGTGATTGAGACATAGGGTTTTCAGCATATACTATATACAGTTCTATAATAAAAAATTATATACTGGGTGTGCATTCTTTCATGTTAAATATCAACCACTAAAGGCAGCCCTGTGTAAAGAAAAATGACTGAGCATGAAATGAAGCATGGACGTATCTACATGTTAGACACGTAAAATTTTATTGAGTAAATTACACTCCTCCCTTGAGAGATGCTTAAATTATGGTGTCCTCCCCTTTTATGTTAAAACACTACCTAATCAATCCGCAATAAAATTATGAGGAAACGTTTCTTAAATTAGGGCAAATTGGTACTAATCACCTGTGAAGCAGTAACTAACAGGTTTTTTCTTTTTTTAAATGGCCAATGTTAGTAATTTTTGTTAGAGGGGGTAGTTGAACCCATGAGCACCTTATTATTCCAAATTTAACAATGAATTCTAACATGAAGGAGTTCAAAGGCACTCACTGTAATATGTGTTCGGAACAGCTTTCATCATCTCCTGTTAAGATTGACTGCCTTAGATCATAAACATGTTTTCGTTGCACCTGATTAAATAAAAAAAACACAAGCAATTAGTTGATAGAGATTATTTACAGAATTGAAGATAAAGTCCAAAAGTTCAATTATTAAAAGCATCTCTATGATGTACAAAGGCAACTAGACTGAGAAATAATGCCTGTGTTTTTGTTGCCTATGTTTTCTTTCAACTATACCATTTGTCTATGATGTACAAAGGCAACTAGAATGAGAAATAATGCCATTGTAAGTCATGGAAGAATTAAAACAAACAGAAAATTCTTTAGCATAGTCACTAGGCAAAATGTGGTGAATTGTTTCACCAAATTGATATTTGATTTCTGAACAGAAATTCTAGAAGATATCGAACAACTTCAACCAATTTCCGTTAAAAAATATCCAAGTACAACTTGAGGAATCCTCAAAAAGGTGTTATAATATGTATACCCTAAGACAAGGAATAAGACAAGGACTCCAAACATCAAAATGAACGTGTACAGTAGTAAATAGCTCGATTACTAATAACACTACAAAAAGAGATTCGAACATGCTTTCCAAACCAACACGACTCACATTCTAAAGATTCCAACTGTGAGAGTTAAGGCACCGTTTTCTTCAACTTACGGAGACTCAGATTTTACAGAAAAACAATGAATTAGGCTGGAAAACTCAATAGCAACACATACTACCTCAAGTATTGAACATTAGCAACAAAAATGTCATATTTTATGGTCTCACATATAAGCAAAACTCAACTAACTTTATAATATTTAATGCTATCGTTACTAAATAACCCTTTAATTAATTTAAAGTTTATTTTTCAATAACTCTTTTAATATTCATGGAACAAGTTCCCATGAGGGGCCTTTTAGAGAATACAACTACTTTTTCTATTACTTTGGGAAAATTAAATGAAGTTAACTACTTTTCTTAAAGGGTGTAGGTAGTTTTCTTTTTTGCTTATATATATATGAGACCAGAGGGAGTATAATGGAAGTAGACGGCCAAAGGTAGAAGAGAGTAGAGACAATATGATAAGATCTGTCTGCAATCGTTTATCGTTCACTCCTGTAATGTATCAAGGCATAGTCAGAAATCGAGATTATGGCACAGTCCCTTGCATGAGTTCAATAGGGAGGCGTCTCAATTGCAGAGGCATGTAATTCCCATTGTAGCTTGGGGATGCGAGGCAGATAGCATTGATGCTCCTCTATTTCTATTATGGGATAGAGTTGTTTACATGGTTCCTCTTTGAAGTTCAGCACAAGGCCTGTTTGAGGAAATAAGTATTTCAGACATGGAAAGCAACTAGATATAATCTTTAGGATTTCTCTATCTTTAGCTGTTTTTCTCCTTTTGGTTTGTCTTTGTTGAGGTTTTTGTATTCTGCAACCTTTTGTATTTATGTCTTTTTATTTATTTAATAACTAATAAAGAGGGGAAGAGAAGGGCTGTTCTAAATTGTTGAAGGCATTGCATGAGTTATTATAGATTCAAGTTTGATAAAAAAATCATACAAAGAACATCATGTGTCTAAGCTCACACTTCAGATTATGAAGGACCAAAACATAAGTAAAAACATCAAACAGATTTCTAACTTGAAAGAAATTTTGACAAAATAGAGGAGAATTTCGGTTTAATATTCAATGATTAAATGTCAGACTTCTTATTAATAATAATCAATAATATTCATAAAAAATGTGACTGGCTTTGCATTGTTTTTTTATTATAGAGATTTGGATGTATGTTGTTGCAACTTGCAAGTTGAATCAATCTATAATATTATTACATAATCACGATGGAGTTTATTTTGGAAATATTATCATCTCATAAAGGAAACATACCTCCAATACTTCATCAAACTCAACGAGGTTTTTTCTTATGCCGAAGAAGAACTTTTCTGCATTGATTTGCAATGCCAAGAGCTATAAATAGGAGATAATCCCAGTTAGTAGTGGGAAGGTGACATTCCTCAAGCAATCATCAGAAATTTTTATAAATGAATAAAAATAAGAAAAGGCATGGATCACATGGAAAAGATAAATATAAATAGAATAGAAGATACAAACCAAAATAGTTCACTGTATTTGGTATAAAAGAAGAAATTTGTTACGGAAGAGAATGAGGATAGAAGAAAGCAGATGAAAACACCAAACCAATTATTATATTCAGTAATTTCTTTGTGTCTATCTAAGATCACCCAACTTGTATTTATAAGTGTTACAATAAATACATTGAATGCTTAATGAATAAGCACTAACCTAGGAAGTTATATACTCTAGAAATATTAACAATCAATCTAGGAATTTAAAGGAATTACTACAGATTTACTTAATTCTAACACCAATCATATGTAAATAAGTAGAATATAACCTGTTTCACAATGGCACCACCTTCAATTGGCAGATCCTCGTCGTTTGTAATTTTTGATATAAGTCTAACAGCCCATTCAGTATCAAAATTGAACTTTTGAAACATCTCATCCTGCAAGCTATAATACCGTGGGATAGTGTGAGAACCGATTGACAGCCCTTATTAATATACGACACACCCAGTCATCTTGCTAACCTCAGAAAACACAGAACTAAACAGAAAAACAGTGAAGCAAATAGTATTAAAAACGTTCAACCGTTAAACTCGTTCTTTAGTTTCTAAGGAAAAATACAGGAGAGCAATCCAAATTTAATCTTCAACGAAAAATTAGATTAATCATGAATGTAACGACCAAAACCAAGCCTTTTTCCATTGGGTAGGTCGGCTACATGGATCAGTCAACGCTACAACATTCTCTCATGCATTAAATCCCAAGATAGACCATTAAATGGTCATCATTTACCTTTATATCTCTTAGTGACCTGGGTTATAGTTTTCCTTAATCTACCTCTACTTCTAACTATGGGGCTATCACTACCAGTGTTCCAACAAGTCTTCTTCACACATACCCAAACCACTTAGACGAGATTCTATCACTTTGTATACTTTGGGCCTATACAAACTCTCTAATTACGGTATTCTAATCCCAATATTATTTAACCATTAATCCATCGTAATATATTCATCTCCCAGAAATCAAGTTCTATAGATTAGAAATTTTATAGTTGTGCGATAAAATTTTCCTGTATACTTAAGAGGTGTTTCTCTCTCATATATTAAACTCTAAGCAATTCTCCATTTCATCCACACTACTTGGATCTTATGGTTGACATCTCCATCTATATTCCCGTCCTTTTGTATGGTGGGCCCCAAAGACTTAAAACAAGACATGTGCCATTGCATATCCCCCAACTTTCACTTATATGTTACAAATTGTTTGTCATTTGCTAAACTTACATTCCATATACTTTGTTTTACTTCTCCTTACTCCTTAGACAGATACCATGTGCTCCCAAGACTCGTCGCCTAATCTCCAGCTTTTCATTCATATCTTCTCTCAACTAAACAACCAAGACAATGCATGTTTGAACAAGTGCTGCCATGGTTGGGCTCGCGTCCCAAAGCCGCATTGTGTGAGAAGCAAGTATCCGTTGTTTTAGTTTAGACACGTGTTTACTTGCTTTTCGACATGCAAACAAACGTAGGCTATATCCTCTGCAGAAAAGCATAATCCGTGAGACCATTTCTTGGATATGTTTGGCAAGCTCGTCTAAACCCAAAATCAAAAGATGGACTCAAAGTTGACTATTGATGTAGATCTATAAGCTACAGTTATTGGAACACTACTCACAATACAAATACCGAATGGAAAAAATGCAGTGAAAGAGAATACAATCAAAGCTGATGCAAAAGCTCGGTCTTCCATGGCCTAAACGATCAGATCATTCTCCAAAGGTATGTTATCCTCTCCACTATTTCCCACCCCTTACTCACATTCTCTTTCCTTGTTCATCACTGCACAAATCTCTTCTGCAATACCTTGCTGCTACTTACATTCTCCCAAAACGGTTACACCTTTACTCCCATTCCTGTTTCCCCCCTGTAACATATTATTTCCCTTGGCCTAGCACTATCCAGCCAACTCTCTATTTTTCTTCTCTTATACATGAGTTGAAGGTTTATTAGCATGCAAGCGTAAAAGCATAAAAACTGAAACCTAGCATGGATTCACAAATACCAAGAAAATTATTGACTTATGTCTTCTACTTTTAATATTGAGTAAACATCAGCCTAATACAAAGATGAAAGATAGCACCCAATAATAAATCAGTAGTCTGTCGATGAGTAAGACTGAGCATCACTCTTTCTGGTTTATGTATATAAAAAACATGTAAGTTATAAGTAGTAACAGCAGCAGAAATATACTATTTCTACCTGACCATAAATCGTGTTGACCCCGGATCCCCCTGCCTTCCTGCTCTGCCACGAAGCTAGACGAAAAGAATATTAAAAATGAATTAATGAAATATGAGCAAAACATTGGTCTCAGATATTGATAATAATTGTTTAGATATAAAACCATTCATGTGCTTTCGCCTCACAATTTAAGCTTTTAGGATAGTTGGTTCATAACACCGTAGAGTCTATGAATAAGTGATCAAGAGTATAATCCTGGTTTCTACTGTTCTTCTAAATAAAAATTAAATTTCAGCACATGTTTGGGCAGATTGGTGCATGGTCCGCTTCAAGTCCAAAAGGCTCTTGCATGAAGGGGATGCTAGATTAGATATATAACATTTATGTGCTTTTACCTGACAACTACATGGAGAAGAGTGTAAGCTTTATATGATTGTGGTAAAATTATAACGGGAAAGTAGAACTTCAGTATATTATGTTATTATTCCCCGAAGTCCAAATAAGCGAAAAGAAAACCTTATTAGAAACATGAAAAAGATTTATTAAATGTTGGAATTGATATGTGACTACCCCATATGCTTATATAAAAAAGTAAACAACATTTTGATATCAAATTCATATAATTTTTATTTCGAGCAGAACTGAATACAAAAATGAAAATATTACTTGCATATAGATGGCAAAAAGTCAGAGTCACATCTTAAAGGTGGATACCAAATTAACATGTATACAAAATCTGTATATTTGTAACTTAATCCAAAACCAGCTGCAACCCCATGGACATGTATAAAGTTAAATATTTTTGACTTCATCACCTGGAAGACTGAAACCGCTCCCCCACATTTAAGTGGGGGAGATCAAGGGAAAACAGCTTTTCCTTAATCTTTTAACAAATTAAAATTAAAATTTTGTTCCCTAAATAATTGGAATGTTTGTAAACATCTTTCCGTCCTTATTTTCATAAAAATTCAATATTTTTCTCCCTAACTAAATGAATGTGATAGAACACTGAGTTTTTATGGATTTGATAACCCAATTATTGGGCCTAGTCCACCTAAGCACAGCTTCTAGAAGTGTGTAGAAGCTGAGGAAATACTAGCTGGTTAGGATATTTTCCTGATTTGTAGGAACTATTCGGATATAAAAGCTAGGGAAGGGGGTAAGAGGGGGTATCAAATAAAGTTGTTATCAGTTTGTTTAGGAGAGAGTTCACTCTGGTTTAGGAGAAAGTTCTCTCTGGTTTAGGAGAAAGTTGTTATCATTTTGTTTAGGAGAGAGTTCTCTCTGGTTTAGGAGCCTAGCTCTGGTAGAAGTTCATAGAACTCTGGTTAAGTCCTTTCATTTCCTGTTATTTTTCATTGTAAGAGCTTGCTCACACATACTTTTCAACAAAATTCCATTTCACTATTTCTGAAGTTCCATCAGAATGTTAGTTAACATCTTTCCCTAGCTATTAATCATCCACCAAGGGGAATGGTACAACAAGAGATAATGGCTAGATCTAACATACTATCACTTTAACTGTAACAATGCTTAATCACCCACCTGGTTGTCAATTCTCCGGGACTCATGTAAAGATGTACCAATCACATGAAGGCCCCCAAGCCTTTTTACCTCAGATCCTTCATGGAAACAGTGTTCTTCACAATCCTTTAAAACTGACAGATATGCAAGTGCTACTGTTGGACCAAGTGGGTACATCTCAGATTCTTCATTGGCAAGCTTTTCCAGCTCTTCCGAACTATATGAAAGACTCATTTCAACAGACTCCAAGATAAAAGATATAGCCTTCTGATATGTCCACCTTTTACCCTCACTTTTCGATACATATTTTGCTGAAAATTTTCATGTTGCAAAGAATATAACACCTTCAGGTTAAAGGCATGTAATTGTAACTAAGTAAAACAAGCGACTTTGATCTGAAATGAAAAAACTTCTCAACTAAAATTACATACCCATTAAGGCTGTCCTAGCCAGTAAGGCTAATGATGATGATCCCACCTTTATCTTTGGAAGCATCTGTATCAAAAGATTCATCCAGAAACTGTATTTTTCAAACAAATAAAACTACAACAAAGAAGTTTCAAAATATTTACCAGTTCCAAAAAATTACCTTTTCTGAAATGGCCTCACCGGCGAGTACACTATTTGGGTCCTCCCGTGTCAAAAAAGAAACTACACTGTCCTCTATAATTCCTCTGGCAAGCATCTATACCCAGAAAAAATGTATAAATTCGTATCTAAGATCCAACCCATGCTGAAGGAACTGTGTCCAATAAAAAAGACACGATATAATTACAGAAGAGGTACAAAAGATTACTTTTCCAGACATTCAATATATCATAAAAAAACACACTAGGATCCAAATTGGAAAACCTACTTTTGGATTTCCTCCAAGGATTATATCTGTGCCCCTGCCTGCCATATTTGTAGATATTGTAATAGCATGTTTCCGTCCTGCTTGTGCAACAATTTCAGCTTCTCTCGCAGCATACTGAGTTAAATGAGGGGCAGTAATGAGAATTGGTGAGGAAGGCAAAACATGGAGGAGAAAATGAGGGGCTATCTAAGTTATATGTAAGAAAAGCAGAGTACAAAGCGTTAAATTTTCACAAACCTTGGGTCGAGCATTCAGAACATTATGTGGAATATCCCACTCCCTAAGCAGACCAGCCAAAAGTTCAGAATTTTCTACACTGCATAGGAAAAGAGTGAAATCAATTATTCTCCGAAGTCTAAACTATCGCCAAATGAAAAACTTATGGACAAACACACACACACACACACATATACACACACACACACACACCATAAGATGCAACAGATATTGTGACAATGATGACAAAAAGGAGTCTTTATGTAAACAAAGGTGGTTAACAAATTGCATATTTACCCTAAACACAGTCATTTCAACACTGCAAAGCATTAATGCCAAGAAAGATAATCGTCAAAGACTAGAAAATTAAATCACATTCTTTCAATAAAAATGTAAGAAAATACAAGATGATTGTCACAAACCAACTATCCCAAAAGTTTATCTATAGGGACACTAAAAATGCGATGAAAGCCTTTTAGGCTTGCTTCCTCAAAGTAAAAGTCCTTTTGTGTTGAAACATGGACAAAGTTCAACTTTTTACTGAAATTGTGTACTGTTTCAACAACTATAATCCCTCAAACGCTTAAGGCGCCTGCAGTAGACTGTGGACCTAGTAATGGTTTATAGTCCTAGAAATCATAATTTCTTGAAAGACAATTCCCTCATTAATAATTTCAAAATTCAACTTTCTTTCAATTGATTATCGGTAACTTGAAACTCATAGACCATATAAATATAAATTTTAACCAACTAAATACTATTAACAGATAATGAGATACAGACACACGGCAACAACAACCAAGCTTTCTTCCAATCGATGGGATATCAGCGTCAATTAAAAAACAAATTTCCAGTAAAAGACTCAGAGAAGGTTTTTTTTTTACGGTAACGGGTTCTCCTATAAAATATGGAAACTAAACGTGAAGATAATGTGTAGCCTGAAATAGCCAACACTGACAGATTATAGTGCTTAATTACTTGCTTTTAATAAACAGTTATATTGGAAAAAGATTAATTTAGAAGTACAACCCACAATGCATCCATTTTAAAAGGCATAAAATGAAGTACATAAGAAGCAAGTCCAAAACACAATAAAACTCTTCAATCCCTATGCATTTCTGTCCTCAAAGGAAATGGTGAGCAATATGTATAGGTTCTTCAGGCACAGAAATAAGCATTTGTAACCATTACTTGTTCTGAGAAAGGAATGCTAAACATAATGAAGTACTAGAAAACATTCATTAAAATAGCCACAATATTACCTAGTTGTCCCAACCAAGACAGGACGCCCTTGTCTAAACATATCTTCAACTTCCCGGCGAACTTGCTCCCATTTCCCTCGAGCAGTCTTGAATAATATATTAATGGAAAATCATATACATGGAAAAAATAACAATGTAATATCAAGGATGTCACAACTTATGATACTTAAGAAGAATCAATAATAAATATTAGATGTCCTACAGCAAATGCTTGAATAGGCAAGTCTTTACGAATATTAGGAAGATTTGTCGGCACTTCAATGACTGGTGTCTGGAACATTTTTAAGAACTCTTTCTCCTACAATGATATAAATGATTATCAAGAACCCATAAATGCACAACTTGTACTAACAATGACAGCATAAATTTGTTAGATCTATTAAATCTTTACTTCTGTTTTTGCAGTTCCAGTCATTCCTGACAACTTTGGATACAGCTTGAATAATGATTGGTATGTGATTTGTGCCACGACAACAGAATCTGCCTGTGCATGTTTAAAACATTGAAACTTACAGTCAAATAATAAAGATCAAACTAGTGTCCTTAACAAAATAAAAGCATTTAAGAACCTCCATATATACCTGAATCTTCAAACATTCCTTTGCCTCCACAGCTTGGTGAATCCCCTCAGACCATCTCCTTTTCTCTTCAACTCTTCCTGTCAGCTGAGAAATTTTATTTATCATGTAATCATATTCTTAAAAAGGTATCAGAAAAAGTTATTTGTGTATTTATTAAATGAAAATGAAAGCCATGGAATGCTGCAGGAATTACTGGAAAACAGTAGTTTTAGAGATATAACCACTCATGCAAGTTCAACCTGATAGCTTCCTGGATAGTTAGTCCTTGACAATGTACCTAAAGCCTCTTAAATTAATTTGTCAATAGTTCAATCCTTGCCATGCTCATTCTTCATAGTTAAATTAAATTAAATATAGTACAAGGTAGACAGGATTGTCCAGATTTCAAGCCAAATGTGCTCTTGCATGAGAGTGTATTATGATAGAAAAACAACTCAGTGTATCACCTACCAACCAAGCTGTTGGGAATTTGGGATATGTGGTCGTTAAAAAATATCATAGTCAAACATACTTACTTTTAAATGCATTGTTATAAGTGTATCAGATAGATAAGCATAGTTTAGCTTGTAAGTAGATTATGTCCTGTATAAGCCAGCTGTTTACAGCTGGCATCTGTGCTGTCAGGTAACTGACATGTGTCAGTTAGAGATAGGTTAACCTGCTATAGCAGGTATTCACCCAGCTTCTTATATAAAGCTGTTTGTAACAGAATTGTTTATTAAATGAAAGAAAACCAAAATTGAGATAAAGTTAGTTACAACATTCTCTCTGATTCTCCAAATCTAATAATTGTGGACGTTAAGTGTACTTGACGGTATATTTGTACTTGGAGTCGTATTGGATACAACTTTTGTAGAAAAATATATGGGTGATAATTATCAGTTATATTATTATGAAGGAGAAAGAGGCTCCTTTTATAGGAGAGAAAATATAAGGTCAACTCCTTTATTATAGGAGTAATAATGACTCTTAAATAAGAAAAATAAATAATACTAAATAAGAAATATTTCAACACCCCCCCTCAAGTTGGTGCATAGATGTCAATCATGCCCAACTTGCTGATCAAGTATTCAAATGTTGTTCTTCCCAAGCTTTTGGTCAATATATCAGCGGTCTGTTGGTTGGAAGGGATAAATGGCAAGCAGAGAGTACCAGAGTCTATCTTTTCTTTGATGAAATGACGGTCAATCTCGATATGTTTTGTACGATCATGTTGAACCGGATTATGAGCTATGCTTATAGCTGCCTTGTTGTCACAGTATAATTTCAATGGGGGTTCTACCTCTATCTTTAGTTCTTTTAGGACTCTAAGAATCCACATACCTTCACAAATTTCTTGGGTCATTGCTCTAAACTCAGCTTCAGTACTACTTCTTGCAACTACTCCTTGTTTTTTGCTTCTCCAAGTCACTAGGTTCCCCCACACATATGTGCAATAACCTGAAGTTGATTTTCTATCAATAATGGACCCTGCCCAATCTGCATTAGTGAATATCGCCACATTTTTATCATTGGTTTTCTTGAAGAATAACCCTTTTCCAGGAGTTGCTTTTAAGTATTTCAAGATTCTGTGCACAGCTTCAAGGTGTTCTTCATATGGTGCATGCATGAATTGACTCACAACACTAACAGAGAAAGCAATGTCAGGACGAGTATGTGCCAAATATATTAATTTTCCAACCAACATCTGATATCTTCCAGTGTCAACTGGTGTGTCCCCTTTCTCCCAAAGTTTGGCACTTTGGTCCATCGGTGTGTCAAAAGGCTTACAACCACTCATACTTGTCTCTTGTAGGAGATCAAGAACATATTTTCTCTGAGAAACAACAATTCCTTTCTTTGACCTTGCTACTTCCATGCCAAGGAAATACTTGAGGGGACCCAAGTCTTTGATTTCAAAATCTGCTGCTAAGTTTCTTTTTAATCTCTCCATTTCTAGCCCATCATTACCTGTAAGAATAATATCATCAACATAGACTATCAAAACAGTTATCATTCCATTTTGACCTGACTTTGTGAATAAAGTATGATCTGCTTGTCCTTGAGTATATTCCTGTTTCTTCACAGACTGAATAAACTTTTCAAACCAAGCTCTCGGAGATTGTTTCAACCCGTACAAGGACTTCTTTAGTTTACACACCTGTGACCCAAAGGTTTCTTCAAAACCTGGAGGACAATCCATATATACTTCTTCTTCTAAATCACCATTGAGAAAGGCATTTTTGACATCTAGCTGATGGAGAGGCCAGTCTAAGTTAGCAGCAAGGGATAAGAGTATTCTAATTGTGTTAAGCTTTGCAACAGGAGCGAAGGCCTCTGAGTAATCTATGCCATAGGTCTGAGTGAATCCTTTTGCAACCAATCGAGCTTTGTACCTTCCGATTGATCCATCAGAATTGTACTTTATTGTGAACACCCACTTACATCCCACAGTTCTTTTACCTGCCGGCAGAGTTGTGGCACTCCAAGTTTTATTCTTTTCAAGAGCTTTCATCTCCTCAAGAACAGCTTCCTTCCACTTTGGAATTTCTAGAGCCTCCTGTACATTCTTAGGAATTTTGACACTAGATAGATTAGAAGTAAATGCAGTAAAAGAGGGAGACAAGTTTGAATATGATACAAAGTTAGACAAGGGGTGCCTAGTACATGGCCTACCTGGCTTCCTAAAGGCTATGGGAACATTAAGATCAGTATATTGTTTCCTAAGTTCTATGGGGACATCAAGGTCGGTATATTGAGAATTAGGATCAAGGAGAGATTTACCTGTCTGAGTCGGTTGACTTTCACTCGGTTCAGATTCTTGGCTGAGCTAAGGAATGGGGTCTTCTACTACTTGATCATTGTTTCTTCTGACATATGTTTTGCCTTTCCAAATTGGATTTCCTTCCTCAAATCTTTTTTCTGTTTCATTATAAGATCTTTATCTGGTGCATTTTGATTAATTTCAGAAAAAACATTTGTTTGATTTTTGTTTTGATTTGTTGCCTCGAATTCTGATTGATCCTTACTCATGAAAGGAGTAGGTTCATCTAATTTTTTCAAGGCATTTTCTTTAGGTGCAGATGTACATGGAACAGAATGATGTGATATATACACATCTTCTGAGATAATTAAGTTTTCAAACAATTCAGGAGAATCTTCGTTTGTTATCCCCCCTGAAGATGATCATTACCAAAAAAAGGTTTGTTTTCAAAAAAAGTAACATCCATTGTTACAAATATTTTCTTTGTATTAGGATCAAAACATTTATAACCTTTTTGAGAAGATGAATACCCAATAAAAACACATTTGATTGCACGGGGTTCAAGTTTGCCAAGATGTTTGTGTTCGTGAACAAAAGTTGTGCATCCAAATATTTTAAGTGGTAAATCAGATAGAACTGAAGCAATTGGAAAATATTTCAAGAAACTATGCAAAGGAGTTTGAAATTTCAAAACACGGGATGGTATACGGTTTATTAAATGTGCAGCTGTCAAGACAGCTTCACCCCATAAATATTTAGGGACATTGGTAGAGAAAAGTAGTGCTCGTGCAACTTCAAGAAGGTGCCGGTTTTTCCTCTCTGCAATCCCATTTTGTTGGGGTGAGTTGACACATGAACTTTGATGCACGGAAAACCAACAATTTTATTAAAAAATTCAGTACCATTGTCAGTTCTAAACACTTGTATTTGGGTGTTAAATTGTGTCTGCACCAATTTACAAAAGTTTTGAATTATTTGACCTACCTCAGATTTTTCTTTCAACAAGTATACCCAACAAAGTCTAGTATGATCATCTGTGAAAGTGATAAACCATTTTTTGTTGGATAAAGTACTTGTTCGATTAGGCCCCCAAACATCACTATGAATCATTGAAAAAGGTTTTGAAGGTTTATAAGATTGAATTGGAAAAGAACTTCGATGATGTTTAGCAAACTCAGAAACCTCACATTGAAGTGAAGAAATGTCTTGTTCAACAAAAAGTTTAGGAAACAATGAACTTAAATACTTAAAACTAGGGTGGCCTAACCTTAAATGCCACAACATAATGTCATCCTTATTATTTGAAACAAAAAAGAATTTAACAGAAGAAAAACTTATTGGTCCAACTTGATGTCTGGTTTTTGGTTCATCTAAGTAGTAGAGTCCACCACTTTCCTCAGCAGTGCCAATCATCCTCCCCGAGATCAATCCTGAAATACACAATGAGTATCAAAGAAATGAGCTCGACAGTTTTAGCTTACTGACAGATAATAAGTTGCAAGACAAATTTAGGACATGTAACACATCTTGGATGGTTAGTAAGGGAGACAAAACAATAGAACCTTTTCCTGCCACGGCTGAAAGAGAGCCATCAGCTATTTTAATTTTGGAATTTCCTGCACATGGTTTATATGAAGAAAATAAACTGGATTCACCGGTCATATGATCAGTGGCTCCAGAATCAACGATCCATGTACGATTAGGAATGACACTAAGATGAGCTGATTTTGGGAAGTTACCTTTCTGGGATATGAAGCACGAAGGTGTTTGAGACTCGAAGAGTTTGTACATTTGGTCTAGTTGTTCCTTAGTGAATGGAAACGCATTTGGGGAAGATTGTGGCTCTTGATCAGAAGTTGCTTGAAGTGCACGACCCTCACCCTTCTTTTTCCAATTAGGAGGTCTTCCATGAATTTTCCAACAAGTCTCACGTGTGTGATAATAACGTTCGCAGTGATCACACCAGAGTTTACCATCTTTCTTACAACATTTCTTGCTGTCTTTATTGAAGTTGTTGGTGACAGGGGCAGAACCATCAGTTGCTGAGTTTGACTTTCCCATCATCACTCTTTGTCTAGCCTCCTCCCTTCTGATTTCTGAAAAGGTTTCTCGGATAGTTGGCAGCGGATTATTTCCAAGAATTCTACCTCTTACTTCATCGAGTTCCTTGTTGAGACCAGCAAGAAAAATAAAGACACGGTCGTTCTCCTGAGTCTTAATAAACTGAACACTGTCTTCAGTACACCTCCAGTTATAATTATAGCACTGATCCAACTCTTGCCAAAGGGCCATCAATTCATTATAGTAGGTAGTGACATCCATGTCATTCTGCTTTAAATTCCATAACTTCAATTTTAGATCATAAATTTGAGAGAAACTTTTAATATCAGAGTAGGACAGTTTTACAGCATCCCAAACATCTTTTGCTGTAGGCAGATACATGTATGTTTTTCTCATACCTACCTCCATAGTATTAATAAGCCAGGCAATAATAGAAGAGTTTTCAGATTTCCAGAACCTGTAATTAGGATGTGTTGTTGCAGGCACCTGAACATCACTTGTAAGAAAACCCAACTTGCCTTTGCCCTCTAGAATAAGTCAAACAGTTTGGGACCATTCAGTGTAGTTTGAGCCATCCAGTTTCTGAACATTAATCTGAAGAGAGTTATTTTGACCTCCACCTCCTGAGTTACTGTAACCGCCATCAATTGGGTAGTCATAACCGAACCCAAAAAAGTTGTTGTTGGGATCACCTCTGCCATAACCTAACCCACCGTTAAATTGTTGTTTGTCATGAAACTGGGCATTTGTGGCATGGTAAATCCACTTCCTTCGCCGGAATTGTTGCTGGTGCCGCCAGAATTGACGTTGGCACCGCCGCCGGAATTGTTGTTGGCGCCGCCGCTGCCTCCACGACCTCCTGGAGGAGGCGGTGTTTGGGTAGGGTCCACCATAGTTTGGATCGGTCGGGTCGGATAAAAGAACGGGTCGTCGAAAAGCTTTACAGTATCACCCTAGCCCTAACAGAACTCATGATACCATGTAGAAAAATATATGGGTGATAATTATCGTTATATTATTATGAAGGAGAAAGGGCTCCTTTTATAGGAGAGAAAATACAAAGTCAACTCTTTATTTTAGGAGTAATAATGACTATTAAATAAGAAAAATAAATAATACTAAATAAGAAATATTTCAACAACTTTCCATTTACACAACAATTGGTTTGAGAAAACATGCATGTTAATCACTAGGTATAGAGGCCCCACAAGATGGTTGGTTATTTTATCACTTAGTTACTAATTAATATTAAACTTGAACCTTGAGTTCTAGACAATTAGTTCCTATACTTGTATTAACCCAATCCAACGTAAATTCTGTATTGAGCTATTAAAGTATAATGACTTATAAGCTCTACAGTACCAACGAGAATATGTCACAAAGATTGTTTTTTCCTTCAAAGTATGATGCAATCAAACTCTGGGAGTGATATCAAGGTCAGCAGATTACTCATCTAAATATAATTTATTCCCCAACTCTTTCCTCTAATTGTTAATCTGCCTAGATCCAAAAACGGCAGATGGCGTGAGAAAAAAATGGTGGAGAGAAAATTATCAATAATAAACCAGAGTACTTTAGTCACATATCAATTTCATTTACCCCAACTTCGTCATTTCATTTTTCCCTCACCTAAACCGAAGTAGGAGTGTCCTCTTCATCGATAAAGGCCATACAAAGATGGTGGAGAGAAAATTGTCAAGAATAATAGATACTTCATCCAGTTATCTTTTTTGGCTGTACATGCACTTGTACATGGTTAGTTATACTAGGTAGGATATGTTTGTTAACAATGCTCTCTGGTTTTGGGAGGAACTTGCGGAGCCGATGGTTTATCAAAGGTGACCGACTTCTTTTATCAAAAGTCTTCTTGACAATGTAGTGGCAAGACTCAAGCAGCATGTCTTGTTGATGTTGTGCCAACTGTGGTGCAAGTGTATGTGGATGAAAAAGCTTCTGCTTGAGGGGGAGTATACCTAGATGAATAGATGGACTCACACTTGAGGAGAGAATGTTGATGTCTCTCAAGTGAGTTTGAAATCCCACATTAGATGTAAAAGTGAATGTTGAGCAACATATAAGTGAGAAGACTCATATAACTAATGCATTAAGGTATTGGGTGAATATGTGGTATCCAGTTCAATTACGTGGTTGGTCAAAGTCCAATGTGATGATCTCCACGGCTCACAGGCACCCCTCATGACCCAACAGAGTAATCCTTGAAACTTATATAATATGATGCTATCAATTATGAATTCTCTCATAGATTCACAGTGGATCTAACCCTTTTGTATACCCTTTTTATAATTTTATATATTTGTGACTGTGTATAAGTGTGCGCGCGAGGGCGCTGTATTATTGAAATATTTCGTATTTACTATTATTTATTTCTTAGTTATGAGTCATTATATTACCCCTAAAATAAAGGAGTTGACTTTGTATTTTTCTCCTATAAAAGGAGCCTCTTTTCTTCATAATAAATCAGAACATTATCACCCATATATTTTTCAACATGGTATCATGAGCTCTGGTTGGGCTAGGGTGATACTGTAAAGCTTTCCCTAACTAGTGGGGTTCCCTAAAGCTTTCCCTTTCTAGTGACCCGTTGTTTTTACCGGACCCATTTTACCCGACCGATTCAAACTATGGCCAACCCTAACCATACAACCCCTACCGGAGGACGTGGCGGCGGCGCCAACAACAACAACAATACCAGCGGCGGCGCCAACAACAACAATACCGGCGGCGGCACCAACAACAACATGGCAGAGGAAAAGGCCGCGGTACCCCACTTGGTGGAAATGGATTTACCATACCACCACTCAATTTCATGACAGACAACAATTTTAACGGTGGATTCGGTTACGGCAGAGGTGATCCCAACAACAACTTTTTTGGGTCTGGTTATGGCTACCCATTTGATGGTGGTTACGGCAGCGCTGGATCATTTAACTCAGGAGGTGGAGGTCAAAATAACTCTCTCCAGGTTAATGTTCAGAAACTAGATGGCTCGAACTACGCTGAATGGTCCCAAACTGTTCGACTTATTCTAGATGGCAAAGGGAAATTGGGTTTTCTTACAGGTGATGTTCCGATGCCTGCAGCAACACATCCTAATTACAGGTTCTGGAAATCTGAAAATTCTTCCATTATTGCATGGCTTATTAATACTATGGAGGTAGGTATGAGAAAAACATACATGTATCTGCTTACAGCAAAAGATGTTTGGGATGCTGTAAAACTGTCTTACTCTGATATTAAGAGTTTCTCTCAGATTTATGATCTGAAATCAAAGTTATGGAATTTAAAGCAGAATGACATGGATGTCACTACCTACTATAATGAACTGATGGCCCTTTGGCAAGAGTTGGATCAGTGTTATGATTATAACTGGAAGTGTACTGAAGACAATGTCCAATTTATTAAGACGCAGGAGAACGACCGTGTCTTTATTTTTCTTGCTGGTCTCAACAAGGAACTCGATGAAGTAAGAGGTAGAATTCTTGGAAATAATCCGCTGCCAACTATCCGAGAAACCTTTTCAGAAATCAGAAGGGAGGAGGCTAGACAAAGAGTGATGATGGGAAAGTCAAACTCAGCAACTGATGGTTCTGCCCCTGTCACCAACAACTTCAATAAAGACAGCAAGAAATGTTGTAAGAAAGATGGTAAACTCTGGTGTGATCACTGCGAACGTTATTATCACACACGTGAAACTTGCTGGAAACTTCATGGAAGGTCTCCTAATGTGAAAAAGAAAGGTGAAGGTCGTGCACTTCAAGCAACTTCTAATCAAGAGTCACAATCTTCCTCATATGCATTTCCATTCACCAAGGAACAGCTAGACCAAATGTACAAACTCCTCGAGTCTCAAACATCTTCGTGCTCCATAGCCCAGAAAGGTAACTTCCCAAAATCTGCTCATCTTAGTGTCATCCCTAATCATACATGGATCGTTGATTCTGGAGCCACCGATCACATGACCGGTGACTCTAGTTTATTTTCTTCATATAAACCATGTGCAGGAAATTCCAAAATTAAGATCGCCGATGGCTCTCTTTCAGTCGTGGCAGGAAAAGGTTCTATTGTTTTGTCTCTTTTACTAACCATCCAAGATGTGTTACATGTCCCAAATTTGTCTTGCAATCTATTATCTGTTAGTAAGTTAACCACAAACAAAAATTGTCAAGCTCATTTCTTTTATACTCATTGTGTATTTCAGGATTTGATCTCGGGGAGGATGATTGGCAGTGCTGAGCAAAGTGGTGGACTCTACTACTTTGAAGATGAACCACAAACCAGACATCAATCTGGACCAATAAGTTCTTCCGTTAAATCTTTTTTTGTTTCAAATAATAAGGATGACATTATGTTGTGGCATTTAAGGCTAGGCCACCCTAGTTTTAAATATTTAAGTTCATTGTTTCCTAAACTTTTTGTTGAACAAGACATTTCTTCACTTCAATGTGAAGTGTGTGAATTTGCTAAACATCATCGAAATTCTTTTCCAATTCAATCTTAAAAACCTTCAAAACCTTTTTCAATGATTCATAGTGATGTATGGGGGCCTAATCGGACAAGTACTTTATCCAACAAAAAATGGTTTATCACCTTTAGGGATGATCATACTAAACTTTGTTGGGTATACTTGTTAAAAGAAAAAACAGAGGTAGGTCAAATAATTAAAAAAAATTGTAAATTGGTGCAGACCCAGTTTAACACCCAAATACAAGTGTTTAGAACTGACAATGGTACTGAATTTTTTAATAAGATTGTGGGAATTTTTTTTCTTGAAAATGGAATTGTGCATCAAAGTTCATGTGTTAACTCACCCCAACAAAATGGGATTGCAGAGAGAGAAAATCGGCACCTTCTTGAGGTGGCACGAACACTACTCTTCTCTACCAATGTCCCTAAATATTTATGGGGTGAGGCTGTCTTGACAACTGCCCATTTAATAAATCGTATGTCATCCCGTGTTTTGAAATTTCAAACTCCTTTGCAAAGCTTCTTGAAATATTTTCCAATTGCTTCAGTTATAACTGATTTACCACTTAAAATATTTGGATGCACGGCTTTTGTCCACGAACATAAGCATCTTGGTAAACTTGAACCCCGTGCAATCAAATGTGTTTTTATTGGGTATTCACCTTCTCAAAAAGGTTATAAATGTTTTGATCCTAATACAAAGAAAATGTTTATAACAATGGATGTTACTTTTTTTGAAAACAAACCTTTTTTTGGTAATGATCATCTTCAAGGGGGAAAACAAATGAAGATTCTCCTGAATTGTTTGAAAACTTAATTATCTCAGAAGATGTGTATACATCACATAATTTTGTTCCATGTACATCTGCACCTAAAGAAAATGCCTTGGAAAAATTAGATGAACATACTCCTTCCATGAGTAAGGATCAATCAGAATCTGAGGCAACAAATCAAATCAAAGATCAAACAAATGTTTTATCTGAAATTAATCAAAATGCACCACATAAAGATCTTTGTAATGAAACAAAAAAAAGATTTGAGGAAGAAAATCCAATTTGGAAAGGCAAAATTTATGCCAGAAGGAACAATGAACAAGTAGTAGAACACCCTATTCCTCAGCTCAGTCAAGAATTTGAACCGAGTGAAAGTCAACCGACTCAGACAGGTAAATCTCTCATTGATCCTAATTCTCTATATACCGACCTTGATGTCCCCATAGAACTTAGGAAACAATATACTGATCTTAATGTTCCCATAGCCTTTAGGAAGCCAGGAAGGTTATGTACTAGGCACCCCTTGTCTAACTTTGTATCATATTCAAACTTGTCTCCCTCTTTTGCTGCCTTTACTTCTAATTTATCTAGTGTCAAAATTCCTAAGAATGTACAGGAGGCTCTAGAAATTCCAAAGTGGAAGGAAGCTGTTTTTGAGGAGATGAAAGCTCTTGAAAAGAATAAAACTTGGAGCGCCACAACTCTGCCGGCAGGTAAAAGAACTGTGGGGTGTAAGTGGGTGTTCACAATAAAGTACAATTCTGATGGATCAATCGGAAGGTACAAAGCTCGATTGGTCGCAAAAGGATTTACTCAGACTTATGGCATAGATTACTCAGAGACCTTCGCTCCTGTCGCAAAGCTTAACACAATCAGAGTACTATTATCCCTTGCTGCTAACTTAGACTGGCCTCTCCACCAGCTAGATGTCAAAAATGCCTTCCTTAATGGTGATTCAGAAGAAGAAGTGTATATGGATTGTCCTCCAGGTTTTGAAGAAACTTTTGGGTCACAGGTGTGTAAACTAAAGAAGTCTTTGTATGGGTTAAAACAATCTCTGAGAGCTTGGTTTGAGAAGTTTACTCAGTCTGTGAAGAAACAAGAATATACTCAAGGACAAGCAGATCATACTTTATTCACAAAGTCGGGCCAAAATGGGATGATAACTATTTTGATAGTCTATGTTGATGATATTATTCTTACAGGTAATGATGAGATATAAATGGAGAGATTAAAAAGAAACTTAGCAGCAGATTTTGAAATCAAAGACTTGGGTCCCCTCAAGTATTTCCTTGGCATGGAAGTAGCAAGGTCAAAGAAAGGAATTGTTGTTTCTCAGAGAAAATATGTTCTTGATCTCCTACAAGAGACAAGTATGAGTGGTTGTAAGCCTGCTGACACTCCTATGGACCAAAGTGTCAAACTTTGAGAGAAAGGGGACACACCAGTTGACACTGGAAGATATCAAAGGTTGGTTGGAAAATTAATATATTTGGCTCATACTCGTCCTGACATTGCCTTCTATGTTAGTGTTGTTAGTCAATTCATGCATGCTCCATATGAAGAACACCTTGAAGCTGTGCACAGAATCTTGAAATACTTGAAAGCAACTCCTGGAAAAGGTTTATTCTTCAAGAAGACCATTGATAAAAATGTGGCAATATTCACTGATGCGGATTGGGCAGGGTCCATTATGGATAGAAAATCAACTTCAGGTTATTGCACATATGTGTGGGGGAACCTAGTGACTTGGAGAAGCAAAAAACAAGGAGTAGTTGCAAGAAGTAGTGCTGAAGCTGAGTTTAAAGCAATGGCTCAAGGAATTTGTGAAGGTATGTGGATTCTTAGAGTCTTGAAGGAACTGAAGATAGAGGTAGAACTCTCATTGAAATTGTATTGTGACAACAAGACCGCTATAAGTATAGCTCACAATCTTGTTCAACATGATCGTACAAAACATATTGAGATTGATCGTCATTTCATCAAAGAGAAGATAGACTCTGGTACTCTCTGCTTGCCGTTTGTCCCTTCCAATCAACAGACCGCTGATATATTAACCAAAAGCTTGGGAAGAACAACATTTGAATACTTGATCAGCAAGTTGGGCATGATTGATATCTATGCACCAGCTTGAGGGGGGGTGTTGAAATATTTCGTATTTACTATTATTTATTTCTTAGTTGAGTCATTATATTACTCCAAAAATAAAGGAGTTGACTTTGTATTTTTCTCCTATAAAAGGAGTCTCTTTTCTTCATAATAAATCAGAACATTATCACCCATATATTTTTCAACATGTATCCTGCAGTTTTTTTTGTTCGAGTGTAGGGGTGGGAATAGGCTAGGCCGAGTTAGGCTTTGCAAGGCCTAAGTCTGGCCTGCCAAATTTTTTAAGGCCTAAGCCTGGCCAGCCAAATTTTTTAATGCCTAAGTCTGGCCTGCGACCTGTCATAGGCTTACTTTTGAGGTTTGAGCCTGGCCTTCTGAAAGCCTGATAAGGTCTGCTAGCCTGCTTAAAAGCCTATATCATATGAACATCTTTAAGTAAGCAATGTGATCTAAGTTTAAATAGACTAGCGAACTAATAGTTCAATTAGATTAAACTCTCTTTTAGTAATCAACATGAATTTTTAGGGAATTTAACTATATATTGCATCATATTTCAATTCTAGTTTATAATAATACATTTGTATATGCGAAAAATTAATGTATACTAATAAACTTAAATTACTAACGAATTTATATTTTAATTCAAAGTACAAAATATATTATAATAATAAATAATATTAATCATATTTACATAAATAGACCGGCCTAATAGGTTTAAGAGGCTTTTTGAATGGTCTGTGGCCTGGCCTTTTAAGCTAAATAGACTTCTAAAAAAGTCTAGGCCTTCTCTATTTAAGAAAAAAGTCTGGTCTGGCCTGGCCTGTCGTAGGCCCCTGTAGGCCGGCCTGGTCTATTCCCATCCCTATTCGAGTGTCAGTGTCATATTGCATGTTCACGTCAATGATATACTCAGATAAATAAGTACTGCAAGAAACCTTGATAATATTACCTCATTTATAATTAAAGCCTTTCCATCTCTGACAATGTATTGCACATCTCGGCGATAGAATTCTTTAGCTTTTAAAGCATTCATCACAAATCTGCAGTAACTCACTCTTACTACTCATGTTTAACTGGTTTAACATGAACATTATAATATGTTGGCCCGAATTCCCCATAAAGTAGCTAGTATTCGGCAAGTATAAGCATAAAAATGATTATGATTATGATAACTAATGCAAGTCTCCATCAAAGTGTGCACCAAAAAGAAAATAATACTCACGATTACAAACAAGGTGTCAAATAGAGAAAAATGAATCTCGCGTGGCCTTTTAAAGGAGAGCCCTTTACACATGACGAGTTGTATTATTTTCATTTTCTTTGCTCTTTCTAATGTTCTAACTGTATGTATCTTATTTCTTATTTTAATTGAATAACAAAAGAAAATGGTAATCCTGCATTGTGCTATTATTGTTATACCATTTGTCCAAAAAAACATAATGGAAAAAATCTATAAAGATATGTTTATGTTAATTCCTACCTACTTTTTCTTGAGCAACCATTGGATTTCAAAACATGTAAACAGCAACCAAAGTGAAAGGAAAGCTTTTTCATTCAATAAATATTTAAAGCAGAAGAAAATTCACCTAGCCCAAGGATCATTTTCATCCCAAAGGTCATTTGTTTCAAGAGCCATTTCAGCAAGAGTAATTCCTTCCTCGGTCAACTCCACCGAATTATTTTTGAGTTCCACTTTGTAATGCTGTTAACAAAATAAAATATGTACATACAACTATTTTCTTAAATTATCCAATAAAATAAAGTTCACAGAATGGCTGAAGAGAGAGAAAAGAAGCAAATGATATGATGAAGTGAAAGAAAATGTACTCACAATGTCATGTATAAGCAATTCGGCTACTTTTGCAGCAACAGGGTACCGAGCAGCATCTTGACTAGCCTGTGATTTATAAGAAGAAGCAAGAAACAGTATATCATTAAGTTCAATCAGTTAAAAAAGCACAGGCTAGATAGACTTTAGACTTCAAAATGATGACAGACTGGACCACGAAAAAGAAAAAAAAAATGATGACTAACTGGACCACAAGAAAAAGCAATAAAAATAACTCTTGAGCTTACCTCACCACTGATTAACAACGGATTTCTTCCCTCATCTATCAGGACTGAATCCACCTCATCAACAATAGCAAAATGAAATGGCTTTGGCCTGTACTCATGCAGTAATCCAATCATATTCCATACCAAAAAGAAAAAAACACAACATCTAAGTTTTTGTTAAGTAATACACACTACCATCTCAACACAAGCTGTTCATTATTTCCAGCAAGATTATCTCTCAAGTAATCAAAGCCAAGCTCCTAATGTAAGAAGGGAAAGGAAAGGAACACAAGGAAATATGCACCGTCAATAATAAATCAATGTATGTACAACTAAGAAGATAACCATAGTAACTTAAAATTGTATTTACCGAATTATTGGTATATGTTATATCACATCTATAGTTGAATCTCCGCTCTTCAGAATTCATCCCCTTCTGTGCATGCAAATGTTAAATAATAAGTTCAACAAAAATCTTAAATTGTATTATGCATTTATTGTTACAAAAATTATTGAAAACCAGACCCAGTCCATTAACTCCATTTGAACATTATGTCATAAAAACACATGCTTGTATCTATCCCACCACCACAAAATCATAGATAAAAACAAATTTGACCCCTGGCAGAGAGAATTTACCTGAATAAGACCAACAGAAAGACCTAAGAAACGATGAACGCGCCCCATCCATTCAGCATCACGTTGAGCTAAATAGTCGTTGACAGTTACAACTGCAAAGAAAGCAAGCTCAGAGCAAGTCATTTTTGTAAAGCCAGATGTCTGCAGCACCTGAAGAAATTATCAACAACCCATCAAATTTTTTAAGTGGTGGTAGTAATAACACAAACCATGGACACCCTCAGAGGTCAGAGCATTAAGATATGCTGCTAGCGTGGAAACTAGGGTTTTTCCCTCTCCCGTTTTCATCTCAGCAATGGACCCATCATGCAGCACAGCTCCACCGATAATCTAACAACATGAAATTTTCATCAACAACTCAGTTACCTAGTTCTAGTCTTCTATAAACTAAATATGCATAGAATATAATGGATTTGGCTTTTCTATAACAAGGAGTGCACTCTCACAATTGAAATTGTAATAAAAACTTTAAGTAAAACTATAAGATTGTCATAATCTCGATTACTGATGCTAACAAATTCCTCCTCCCTTAACAAATCAACCGCTAACATTTAGCTATTAAAAAAAAACAAAACAAAACAGATACACATATGCAAGAGAGCGATAGAGTGAGACCTGAACATCAAAATGGCGCATTCCAAGTTTTCTTCTGGCAGCCTCACGAACAACAGCAAATGCCTCTGAAACATTAATTCTAATTCATCAAAATTCCATCAAAAGCCATGACGCGGTTCAAATAGTAATTGAATCAAGCAATGAAAGAATATCGAACCAGCTTGGATATCTGCAAGTGTCTCCCCTCGCTTGAGTCTTAGGCGAAACTCCTTGGTTTTGGCAGCCAACTGCTCGTCGGATAACCCCTGAATCCGAGGCTCGAATGCATTAACTGAGTCCACCAGACGGAAGTAATCGCTAACAACCCAGTGGTTCAAGGTAGTGAAGTCAGTGAAAGTCTTATGAATGCGACCAAGATTTTCCTGCAACGAAGAGAATATACAAGTCAAAGAGAGTTAGTTATGGCATATCATCGAACAGTTGGTGGGCACTGAGAAAAAATGAACCTTAATGGATGAGACGGAAGCGAATACGGGTGTGAAACGACGTCGTGGGAGGCGTGTGAAGAAAGGAGAAGGTCGAATGAAGAAGGCATTGGTGTGGGTTGAAGTGGTTCTATGAACGGTGAAGAAGGGTGAGAATGGGTTTGAGAGTGTGGCCATGAAAAAGAGGCGTGGTTATGTTGTGTTTCGAAGTTGAAGAATGAAGAAAAGTTGGCTTAAGATGATTTTGCGTGAGGAAGGAAAAAGAGAAATGATACTCCCACCGTTTCAAAATACATGTTCATTTTAGAGAAATTGCAGTAACCAAGGACAAGCTAGTTTGACACAAAAGTTCATATTATACCCTTGTCTTTGATTTCCTCCATTTTACATTTATTTACCTCATCTCATAATTACTCCCAATACCAATACCAAAATTAATTAAACAAATTAGTCCATCATTTAAACACCCTTGGTTGGTTCACACAATGGATTAAAGAGTCCAGTAGTCATTTCTTGGGAGAGTGCATGAGTAAATCCACTTAAAATTGGGTCAACATTTATTAGTCAACATTTATTAGTATAAATAATTATTGTGGAGAAAATCTAGAATCTAATTAATTGGTAGGCAAGGGTAAAATAGACAAAATGTATCCTTAAACTATCAAATGGACATGTATTTTGAAACAAAAAATTTCTCCAAAATGGACATGTATTTTGAAACGAAGGGAGTAACACATTACCATCAAATTTTGACAATTTTGTCAAATTTTAACCTCCATTACTTGTTAATCCCAAAACTTATTTAGCTTCTACACTTCTGAAAGTCCACCTCAAAAAAAAAATCACAAAGTCAAAAATACTTTCCTAACAAAGGATTTTATTAGAAAAATCAAGTTTCACGTCGATTAAAGCTAGAGCCTAACTAGAGTTTATAAAAAGTGTCACATCACATTACTAGACGATTTTGTACGGTGAATTAAACTCAATATAAAAAATATAATAGATTTTTCAAAAGCATGAGTAATAATTCAAGTTTTTTAACCTTAAAAAAAATCAAGTTTTATACTTGAAGGAGTATTTGTACTTCAAGAGTGCTCTTTCATAAACCTTTAAGATGGATGGTTGGTCGACTAATGTGTGGCATGATGTGTGGACCAACACACCTTACTCTCGTCAGTTGAATCTATGTATGCTTGTGGTTAATATTCGTATGGTTGTGAGATTTATGGCAGCAACATAGTAAAGATTGCGATGTTGATCTTGTTTGTGGTTGGTTTATTTAGGAGGACACTGAAGAGGTTTTGAATACTCATCTTCTTTCGTTTATTACAGAGGTTACACTAACACGGTGGCAAGATTCCCAAGGTAGTTTTACAGTTAAATCTCTTTATAAGCTAGTTGTAGATAATCTCATTGATACATCTTACTTACATGTGGATTGTGATTAGTTACTAGTGTGAAGATTGAAAGTTCTTCCTATTGTTAAGAATTTTGTGTGGAGATTGTTGCATGACTGCATCCCTACGCGGTCTAGGATTCAAACTAAAGGAATTAATTGTGATCAGACTTGTGTCCGGTGTAATGACAGTGTCAAGTTCTTATCATTTGTTCTTTTGTTGTCAATATTTGGAAACATGTTGGTTTGTAATATTACGTCGAGCGACATATTTTATAGTTGTTAATAGATTGCCAAATTTGCAATGTAGCCTATGGAGTTCTATTTTATGGAGTATTTGGTTGAGTCGTAAAATCAAATTATGGAAAAATATTGTCAAAGATGAGATTGTTGTTTTATGCTCCCTACCATTTTTTTTTTTGCGACAGTGGTAGATTGCTCCTATTGTTGTTTTATGCTCACTACTATTTTAAAAAAATATCTATTCAATACAATTAACCAAGATTTTTATTTTTTAAGTCTACATTTGTAAACAAATTGTGGTTAATGACTTTCAAACTTTGTTAATTATATTCGGTGTATGTTATAAATAACCGGTACCATCCTTTAAAAAAATTGGCAACAACTTGTTACATTTATTAACATAGTTAATCACACATTTAAATTGTTGTCAAATTTTGATGTCTAGAGTTTGTATGTCAAAATAACACAACTCTAAACAAAAACACCTTTTCTATTATTAAACTATTAATAATTAATTAATGGGTGGTGCTTGAGACGGATAAATTGACAAATATGTTTTTGAAATTGAAATTTTTAATTTACGCAAAACGCATCCCAAGTTGGTGGGGCTTGAGATGAATAAATTGAAGATTCTTATTTATTTTTTTAAATTGTAAACTATTGATCAATTTGGTTTCTTGGATTTTTTTTTTGACAATTTTTATCAGCATAAATTTTAAATGAGTATCTACAACTAAATAAAATATGGGTCATGTTAATCGGTGTCCCCGGAACACTAGTTAAGGAAACTAAAAAAAGAAAGTTTTAAATTAAAAGTAATATTTTTTAGACTTTTAATGAGTTGACTGCACAAGTTTCAATGTGATATTATTATATTTGCTTCCTTAACCAGTGCCCCGGGGCACTGGTTAACATTTTCCATAAAATATTAATGTCAAATTGGTCCCCTTATTTGTTGGAAACAACTATCTAATTGGTTTCCTCCACAAATTCAAAAATGGTGAAAACAAGAAGTGCTCCAACAGCCTAAACAGACATAGTTATGACACATAGCTTTTGGAGCTACTCCACAAGCAGCAATACTCATCTCCAAGCTTAACAATTGCCTCAAAATATTAAAAATACACAAATATCATTTATACAGTGATTATGAACCTTCTGTCAAACACTCACAGGTCACACATATTTCTCATATTTCCAAAGTCAAAATTGGGTAGGGTTTAGGCAAAAAATTCTCGTATAGCTCAACCAGTAGTAGTGAGATTCCATGAGTCTTTGTACTTTCCAGGATAAGGTTCGGAAGGCAAAAGCTCATCAAAGGGAGTTGAGAAGGTCATTGAGTAACAATTTTGGTGAGCCCAACCCCGTTGTCGAGTTTGAACTCAGTGGAGCAGCCAATGTGTTGCAAAAATACACGTTTATTTTATCAGTACATATTAAATATAAATATTTAACTATCCCCGTGAGTTTAGCTCAGTTGGTACGGATATTGCATATTATATGCAAAGGCGAGGTTCAAACTCCGGACACCTCACTTCTCCACATTTAAAATGTGTGAGCTCTAACCACTAGGCTACATGACCAACAAAATATATATAAATATTCAACTCATTGCGAGTTTTATCAATGGATATCCGAGCGGTTTGAGTAACATTTACATCCCCACTGCCCATTGTAACCAAAAGTATCTATTATGATAGATGATAACCTGGCAAGACAAGGCAAATATAAATTTGATTATATTAACTAAATACATTCCTTTCTCCGTCCCTTTTTATAAGAATAGTTTACAAAAATTACGGGTATTAAGAAAAGTTGGAGTAATAAAATTGTCTCAAATGTGTGTGATTATTACTAAATTACCCTTATTTAAATATATATTTTAATGTTAACTTTTCATAATGTTAACTTTTCATATACCAAGACAAATTGGTAGTATTAATAAGGGGTATATTTGAAAAAAGAGTAATCAATGCATTTAGGAATTTATATATGATCTTATATTTAAGGACAAATTTTTTTTTGTAAACTACTCCAATAAAAAGAACGCAAGAAGTACAATATAATTATTTCCCGTCAAGTTATATACAAACCCCAAGAACCAATGCCACAAAAAAAAAATATATCAGTTGTTGAACATGTACAGAACACCCTGTAGAGGCATAATTTGGATTGGATTATCTACATCTGGGGGAAATTGTGAATCAACCAGAACTCTGGAAGCCGAGCATCATATATATACAGCAAAATTTCGGAAATATTTAAAACATTCAACTGAAAGTTGAGCAATCAAACTGTTGATGACAGTTGTAGCTGGTGAAACTCGTACTATTTAGCACGATAAACCTGAAGGAATCAAATATATAGTAGATGTTGAGTCTTGAAGATTTCATAAGCATAAACAAAAGAGACAGAAAAGGAGTGATAACATTGCATAATAAACTTTAAATCATTATAAATAATTATGCATTCCATCAACTCTCTGTCGAGGTGTATAGATTTAAATTTGCTGGTGCATGTAAAGAATATAGCAACATGTTTCAACAGAAGTATTTACTTTACACCATTGGTAGAATATTTCTGTGGTATCCTCAAAAAGCTGAACATACACTTTCAAAGTTTCAAATATTTCTTTTTTGGGTAAACATTTAGGGAGTGAGCAGAAACTTATCATTTGATACATTTTCATCAATTTTTCATTCAACAATACGGTAGGATTAATTATCAAATCAGAATTCAACCATGCATCAGTAGCTAGCATCATGCACTCAATTGAAGTGTGTCACACATTGGCTTTCTTTATAAAACACGAGAATAAGGCAGGTTGTCAAATAGGTCAGATGTTAATATTTCCTGGTCGATCATCCACATAGGAATTAGGATGCCTCCAATCTGTCTTGTTTTAAAAATGCATTTTCTTCTATTGAGTGAGGAGAAATAAAATAACAACTACACGGCTCTAGGTTGAGTTAACTTTCCATTGACCAAGACATGGGAAAGTTTGTGTAACCAAAGCATGTGATTTCAATTATGTCAATATTTCATTTGTGCAACACAAAGCATGCTCTCTAATGTTGAGATAAGAAAATACTTGTTGAGGCCACAGTTTAACAACTAGTATAATTGAAAGAAGTAGGATACCTTGATAGACTTGTCCCCATATCCAACATAAAGTTTTCCTTGGCTGCATAGTATAGCTGTCACAACAGAACTGGAAGGAATGGATCCAAATGTGTTGACGGTCAGTTCTAACTCATCTCCTGATAACTCCTACAATTCAATATTCTTTTTAATGAATTTCTATTCTAACTGAACAAATAATATTAAAAATTCAAAGAAAACATTGCAGTTCAAAGATACAACAATATCTAATTATATTATTATCTTGAGGTATCTAATCTTAGATTATCTCATAAGATTAGTTTCTTATTCAAGATTATCTTATACAATCTCTTAAGAATGGTTTCAATATTTCTTGGTTATTATCATGATTGGTTTCCCTATTTAATTATGGATTAGTGTAAGTTAGAGTTAGTATTTTAGTCTTACTGTATCAAATCAAATCATCAATCATATCAAACCACATTCATAATTTAGTCTTCAATCTTTTTCCTTCCTATTTATGCAAATCCTGATAACTCCAGCATGGAGTGGTACCATCTTCCTTGATAGGTTGTGCCACTATTCTCCTACAAAATTCCCCAAAATCTGAAACTCTACTAAAATTTGAAACTTTATTCTTCTTGCCAGCTGTAAACATATTCATGTCTTATCTCTTCTCTCTCAAGTTTTCTCTATGTTTGTGTTTGAAGTTCTCATCTGTTGTGTCATTTTCCAATATGTCCAGAATCTCATCTCCATCGTCTCACTTTTCGGGTATGTTCAAAATCTCTCCTCTTTCGTCTCATCTTTCTGATATGTTTAGAATCCATAAGTTGCTGACAGCACTGGTTTTGTCTCAGTTGCAGTTTCACATTTGTTTTGCAATTTGACACGTATCTTTTGGCACCGATTTTTGTCTTGGTTGCAGTTTGGCATCAATTTTTTGTCAATTTAGTATTGTCTCATATTCCAGATGTGATTTGACCTTGTCGATCTTAAGATTAAAAATATATTATTTGGTTGTTTTTCAGTTTCAAAGTGGACATTTATTAGTTTACTTTAGCTTTAGGCATAGTATTAGACAACATGAGAGTATCTCACAATATTTTGAAATCATCTTAGAGTACCTTAGTTTATCTCCTAGGATTAGTTTATCAACATGGTTGTGAACATGGTTAATGTAAAACCCTATAACTTCAACAATCATAATTGAGTTTTAACGAATTTAAATGATTAACATAGCAAGAAGCAAGCTGACTTCACTAAGTTCATGTCAATGTAATTCCCAAAAACATAGCACAAGATTTTGCATTTCTACCTGTATATTAACATTTTTGTCCCAACCTCCTGTATAAAGCCATTTTCCCTGCATACTCATAGCAAAAATGGCACCATTATGCAGTGTTTTGGAACTCAGGAACACGTCATTTCTCCAGACCTAAATAGGCAAAAAATAGAAGAGATGTTACCTAACAATGCCAGGAGATGATTATATCGAGTCAAGTGTATTTCATTTCAAATGGGCTACAATTCATTAATCTTTTAAAGGGAAGGAACACAGTTCTAAAAAAGAAAGAAACCTTTATGCAACCATTCTCATATGCTGCAACCAGCAAATCCCTACTGGCAGTAATAGCCAGGATAGACTTCATCTCTCCAGGAAGATCTTCCCCTAGCACCGCCAACGGGCTATGATCATTAAGACTCCACAATCGGACGGTTCCATCCCAACTACCACTGTAAAGAACCTCATCACATACTGAAAGTGTGGAAACTACAGATTTGTGGCCATCCATTGTGCACATCAAAGTTCCATCCTGGAAAAATATAGTGAGTATAGCAACCCAAAGAATGCACTTTGAAATGAAGCTTTTGTCTAAAGTAGCACCATGTGCATACAAAGAAAATGACACTCACCTTCAATGACCAAGATTTTATTGTTCTATCTCCACTTCCAGTGTAGAGAAGATTTCCAAAAGCAGTCAAGGAATGGATACCACTAAAGCGCCAATCCTTCTGCTCATACCATTTCCTCAAGGGATCTTGACTAAGAGGTGCATCAATCCCCCAGACAAATATGCCCCCGCCACTGTCACCACTTATACACAATTGTTCTTCGTCATCAACATAAACTAGAGCCATGACTTTATTCTCATGACCTCTAAACGTGTGTAAATGAGAAAAGTCCTACATAAAATTTGCATGGATGAAACTCGTCAACAGAATAGCTGAGGAAGAGCTCGTATCATAACAACCATATTACTCTGTAGCAAAAGACTATAGCTCCAAAAAAAAAATTTGTTAAGAATCATGTTTTGAGGTTGCATAACAATCTAGCATTCAAGATGCTAATTTCCAGTATTATGTAAAGAAAAGAGTGTACTAATCCTGCACAGCTGAAGGTGGGAAAAGTAAATGCGCATTTGAGGGAAATATACTGATCACAATTTGTCATTGAATTCAAATTTTGGGAATCATCTACAGTACAACCCACTCAAGAGCAAAACACACTTGTTTACATTTATTTTTGAAGGAAATCTTAATTTTTAAAAGAAAAAAGGAAGCATGCGTATTGTGTATCACAAATGAAAATGTGAAATTATCCCATTCATCTATTTTCCTCTCACTTCTTATTTATTGGTTTAAAAAAAAAATATTATTTGTATATGAGAAGTGCTAGCAATACACTCTCTTACGCTCTCCTATTTATTAAAATAAAATGGATCCCACTATTTAGGGGATGGGTCCGACCAAATTATGTGGAACTCAATTAAACTTTGTAGAATTCATGTGAATTTTAACCAATGGGAAAGCGTCCTGAAAGGAGAGTATTAGCGAGTGTGTTATTAGCATTTCTGTTTGTGTATAGATGCTAGGCACATATCAAAAGGTATCTGCTAACTGGTGTCATGTTGGGAAAAACAAACCTGAATAACTATTTACTGGAAAGTATCAAAAGAAATTTCTAACTTAATTACATTTACTGAAAAATTAATGATGACATCCTCGTGCAAAGATTATTAATGAGATTATGCTATTTGAAAAGCACCCAATAGAATGTTAGCAAGTAATTGTAATTTAGAAGTGTTACCTGCAAGGACCATACACGGACAGTTTTATCAAAAGAGGAGCTAAACAGATATCCCCCTGTGAAACTAAACAAATGATTGTTAGAATTAAATATACTAACAAATCATCACATATACTAACAAATCACACGCAAATGGTTGCAACAGCTCTCTCTGAATAACAATCAGGCTGAACAATGACTATTCTATCAAATAGTTCCGCACCAACACAAAGTTCCTTCACAAGGTGCACACTTAAGTGATCCTCGAGCACCTTTGAATTCCACAATATTTGGTTGGCCTGATATAAGTTGCAGAATCCGAATATCTCTCCTAAAAATTTCCCTATCATCTTCAGACTTAAGATTCCTCTTTAATATCGACGTACAAGCATAGTTTAGACCAGTTGAATTCTTGGTGCAAAAATAAGTTATCCCAAGTTTCCCTTTACCTAATATTTGACCTAAACTGTAGAACTTGCTTAGATCTTGAAAGGGTTTGCCTAATATGTGTCTTGCAGTGGATTTTGGATTTGATGGGGTCATTGTTGAAGCGTGTGTGTGTGTGACTGTGGTTTTGGTGGTGTTCTTGAAATTTGAAACTGATTGGAAGATGGTGTAAAAGTAATGTACCTGTAACTACTACCGCCGTCGCCGCCGTCACCACTATATGTGGCGGTTGATCCATGGTGGGTGTAACGCCTCCGCTTGGTGGGCATGTAATGCTCAAGGTTGATGAGGGCGGAGAGTGGTCCGGCTCCTGGCAGCTTCTAGGCAAAACCGAATCACATCGGAATGAGAAAGATCTTGAAGTCGTGCAGGTATGGGACTGCATGGTTGAAGGAAGGCTTATAAGAATTGTTTGGTACTACTTATATTTTTCGGTAGCCCAAACCATAAGAACTCCACAATTAATCGTGCTTGACTTGGAGCACTTTTAGGATGGGTGAGTTTCCCAGAAAGTGTGTGAGTGAGGACAAAACACGCTGAAAAGACTCGTGTTGGTTTGTGGGGTCAGTCGGCAATCCTGAAAGCACTCTCGGATATTACAGTGGGCACTAACCTCTACAATCGGTTTATTTCCCTTGCTACATAGACAACCCATTTTATGAAGATTTAACAAGAATGTGATGACTGGAAAGTGTGTCCAGTATATATAGAAAAGAAAGCGGCTGAAAACAAGGGCGTGAAAATAATTTATTTCTTTTGCTGGCTGATTGCTTCATAAAGACCATTATGAAAAATTTATCACAATTTATTATCACGGATTCAATCATGGCGCAAAGGAAGATTCAATTGCTTGGTAAGAAAGAAAAGAAAAAATATATATTTTTGTTATGTTACATGTCACTTTACAATATCAATGTATCATTAATGTCTCTTTTTTTCATAAAAACATAAAACTAATGTTTCTTTTTAAAAAATACCTTTTACCATTTATTATTATTTCTTCTTTCAATTCTTTAAATTTCCTTTTACGATGTCATTAATAAAGAATAATTTTGTAAAATCACTCATAGTTTCTTTTTCAATACAAAATTAACTACATTTCTTAGTATGTGTAAAAATGTCAAAACGACTAATAATAAAATGGCGGTGACGGAGGTGGTAGTTACAGATACATTACTTTTATATCATCTTCCAATCAGTTTTAGATTTCAAGAACACCACCAGAACCACGGTCACACACACACGCGCTTCAACAATGACTCCATCAAATCCAAAATCCACTGCCAGACACATATTAGGCAAACCCTTTCAAGTTATAAGCAAGTTCGACAGATTAGGTCAAATATTAGGTAAAGGGAAACTTGGGATAACTTATTTTTGCACCGAGAATTCCACTGGTCTAAATATGCTTGTACGTCGATATTAAAGAGGAATCTTAAGTCTGAAGATGATAGAGAAGATTTTAGGAGAGAGATTCAGATTCTGCAGCTTTTATCAGGCCAACCAAATATTGTGGAATTCAAAGGTGCTTACGAGGATCGCTTATCTTAAGTATGCACCTTGTGAGGGAACTTTATGTTGGTGGGGAACTATTTGATAGAACATTCATTGCTCAGCCTGAGTGTTATTCAGAGAGAGTTGTTGCTTCCATAGCATGATGGTCACATATACTAACAAATCACAACAGCACAAGTGATTCACTGCCGATGAAATAGGTGAAGCAACCTCAACGCATATGCTAACTAAAAGCCTAGTATATAGGTTGCATTTAAATGTGCCACACTAAATTGCACATTAGTAACACCAAATTTTGATGTATTATGAGGGTTGTCCATCTCAATTGAGTCATTTGATGTTAGCTGATAATATTGGGGATAACTACCCCTCGTGTGATTTCCGTGTAGTTCTTTTTTCGAGCTTAGGCCCTCTGTCGTTAAAAAAAAACTGTGACCAACCAACTCAAAAGATGTATGGTGATCTGTCGTCCAAATCCATGGCAAATGTCAATAATCAGATAACCTATTTATCACTCAATTGAAGACCTTAAGCCTATGTCTCCTCTTTGATAACAAATAGAAATATAATTTATTTTATCCCTTGAAATTATAGTGTTAAGTATCTTGTTATTAAAACATGCGACAAGTTATATCATGAAATATGATTGATAGAGATTGCAGTGTTTGAATATGAACTCAGAATTCATACCTCCTACAGCTAATCCAGTGATACAACCAAGATGGCCTTGCAGATCTTTAAGCTCAATCATTCCTTGAGATAAGCTAGCAGTGAAGTCTTCATCAGATATATTTTCCGCACCTTGAAGAATATCAGGTTGACCACCATCTTCTTTTGCCTGCAACTCGTGTTCTCTCGACTCCTTAGAACTTTCCTCGAGCAACTGACACAACTTGGCAAGAATTACAGGGTGACCTGTGTTGTTCCTATTTACTGTAAGCTCCGAATCACCCAAAAAACCAAATTGGTGTTTTACTAACAAATCCAGAATGGATTTCCTTACATCCACAACATCTGGACGATTTTCCGGATTGATGTCCAGACACTTCCAAAGAGTCTGCTTAAGTGATAGGTATTCAGAGCCAATTTTTTCTTCCAAAACAGAACTAACTTTCTCCATCCAAGAAATATAACTAACCGAAACATCAAGACCATTCCCTTCACTCATTTCAAAGGTAATCCGAGGGAGTTCATTTCTAATAAGAAGCCGCAGCAACACACAAGCCAACGACCATACATCCGAGCCATACCCAATTGGATATCTTGAATCCCCACTCTCTGGATTAACAATCGTCTTGTTCAAAAACTTAGACAAAACCTCGGGACTAACAAAAAGCTCATTCTCTAAATCCAAACATTCCGTACACATTGATTTGTGTGATGGTTCATCACCCGTACCACCAGAAACCTGATCCATAATCTTTCTTCCCATCACCAAAACCTCATTCAAATCAATACAAACCCCACCAAGCTCATCAAAACAGAAACACGAAATTCCCAAACAGCCAGCAACCAAACCTTCCAAATTCAAAGCAATCACAGCTTCAATAACACCCTTAGCAATCATTGCAAAACTAAAAAACCCATTTTTATCCAATTCCAAACCACCCCCATTCATCAATCCACCAAATTTCTCCAAAACCCTACCACAATGCCTCTCACACACCAAATACAGACTACCACCAACAACCTCACTCCACAATCCATAAACCCTACACAACCTACTCTGCCTCACAGAAGCTTCTAGAATCAAACCTAACCCCTCTCTCAAAACCTCATGCATCCCCTCCAAACACTTGATAACCCAAGCAACATAACTAAACTTAAACTTGGAATCAGTAACCGAAGACAAAGTAACAATCGGAGCTAAACTCACCGTACGGTTAACTCCAAAGCAAACCCTACCTTTAGAACTCGAATTAAACCTACCAAAACCATCCTCGGTAACGGAAACGGCGTCATGAGGAAGAATCCAATCCTTCCAAGCAGCGTAAAACTCATCAGACCAGAATTTAGAAGAATAAGCATATTCATCGTTGGTTGAGGACCGTTGATTCGATTTTTGTGATGATGAAGAGTGTTGTGGATGTTGAAGGGAGATTCTGAGAAGATCGATGTTTTTGGGAAGAGAAGAAGGGCCTTGATTGGGAGAGTATTTAACGAGTTGAGTACAAGCGGGGCAACGAATTGTGTTTGGAAATCGCGGTGGAAGATGTAGAAGACAGGCTTCACAAATTGTATGGCCGCATGAGAGTACTCGTGGAATCGCGTTTTCGTCGTCGTAGTTTTGAAGACACACTGGGCACTCCGGTAACTCCTCCATGCCAGAACGGTTTACAGTTTCTACACGGCGTCGTTTTTTTTTTTTTTATTTTTTATAAAAACATTAACGATTTTGGCCTTCACTAACTAAACGACAATTTTGACTTCTGAAAAGTTTTGTTAGAAATGTTCAGTTGTCGCCGGGGTGTGTATGGTTTGGTAGATTTCGATAACCCGGTCAAACTCACTTAAAAAACACGAAAAATTGATTACGTTAGGTAATTGAATGAGTATGGTTCTAAAAAATGAAAATTTCATAAAAAATAATGAATTTTGGATAAAATCAGACATCTAATAAATCCACTTACTCAATAATGCTAATATTTTTATATTTATTTTTAGAGGGAAGAAGGAGAATACTAACGATTTTGGTCATATATCAAGTCTAATTTCCAAAATTAACAGAAAACATTATCTATATTGAAAATCAAACATGTTAAAGTTATAAATTAGGATGTTGCACATTTTTGTTATTTTGATGCTAACGGAATTTTATGTCATACAACTTTAGTTTGTTGCATGTATTTTATGATAAAATTTATTATGTGATATTATCATTTATTATTTTATGACTCTAAAATACAGGAAAAATAAGTTACACGCTCTTTTTAAGAAAATAAAAAAGTTGAGTAATTTTTATGAAAAAATATGAAGACTCATAATTTAGTCATTTAATATTAACAAAAAAAAATTTGGTAACTCCACCACTCAACCCAAACCGAAAATTAGTGAGTTTGTTTAAACCGGTTTAATAATGTAACGAATGATTATTTTACTTCATTCAAACCAGAGTACCTTATACGATTCGAGTCTTGAGTTCGACCGAACCAACTAAACCGACCCACATACATCCCTAGTTGTCATGTTGAGTGACATCATAGTTTTTCTCGAGGTTTATTTTTATTTTCTTACGAACTAGTTTCTCAAAGTTAATGGAGGAATTCCAAAAGCATATTTCATATTGGTTTTTATAGGGGAAAAGCATACCCCCTCCGATTTATATTACAAGATAAGATAAAGTTAATTTCATACATTCATTTAATAAATGATGTACCTAGTCCCAATATAAACTAGACTCTAACCCGTGCGATGCACGGGTTCTGTATAGCTTCATATATAACTATTAAATTGGCTATATTATTACTTTTATAGTTACTTTCAGTATTATGTTATCAAACTATCTAAAAAAGCAACAAAAATAAAAGATGGACTGCAATAAAAATGAAAAATCAAAAGAAAAAATATATACAAAAGCTTGCACCAAGAAATTGGTCATAACCGCAAAAGCTGTTAAATCTATAAAAATGAAAAGGAAAAGAAACTGATATGTGGTAATCGAAAGAAAAAAAAATAATGAAAAGGAATTGTTATTTGGTAACCGAAAGAAAAAAAAATAAAAAGGAACATTATGTGGTAATTGAAAGAAAAAATAATAATGAAAATGAACCGCAAATAATGAAAAGGAACTGCTTTCAAAAAAGGAATTGCAATGACGTTAGTGACTTTTAAAAAAATGACATTTTCATGTGTTGTCTGATTCAATTCTTTGCATATTTTTTTTTCATAAAAATTAATTAGGTCCGTCAAAAAGGGTGGTGTTATGGTTATTAGGTTCAATTGCAAGATAATGAGAGAGATGAAAGTGAGTGAGAAATGATTTAGGGATTGTGAGATTGAAAGAAAGAGGACCCGAGATTTGTGTTGAATATACAACATTGAAACAATCGCATGTCATAAAAAACATCAGTACCTTGGTGGTAAGAGTTGTGAATTGAAAGCATGTGGTACCTGGTTCGATCCCCACCAGAAGTTTTTAAGAACTAAAATTTAGGGCTAATCATTAGGGTTAGGGCAACACTACTTAACATTTAGTATGAAAAAAGAACAATGAAGAAAAAACTAAAATTCACACAATCACATATCAAAATCAATGATTTTCAAACCCTAATGTCAAGGATTCGAAATTAACAAAATTCAGACAATTAATATCAACACTGGTCATAATTTTGAGAGAAAGTGATTTTCCGGCGGTGGCAGTTACGGTGGCATGTGTTGTTGAAGTGGCAATTGCAACGGCGGCAGGATGTTGTTATTGGGGTCACCTGCGGCGGTGAAAATGAAGTTGAATCGCATGATGTGTGTGAATGACGTTCAATTTGTATTCAAATGATGTTGGAATTCAGGGTTGTGAGAATAACTTAAAGTGAACTCACATTTGTGCTAGATAAATAAAATGAAACAACTATAAATCACAAAAAGCTTTAGTGATCCAGTGGTAACGGTTGTGATTTGCCAGAACTTTATATATATTTTGTTTTAAATAATTGTAGTCTTTTGATGATAATCTTGCAACAACCAACTGTCTTGCCAAGATATATTCCATTATACTACTGCTCCTTCCGGTCTTTATTATAAGAAAATTTTCAAAAAAAAAATGGTTCTATATAAGAAATTGTCACAACTTTTAAGGTGTAGTTATTGCTTAAAAGACTTTTTTACCCTTTATTTAATAGTTCTCTTTTTAATGTTAATGAGTGTATTTAATGTTTCACAATTTTTTATAAGGGCATGTTTGTAAAAATATTCAAAAAGTTACATTAATTAATGATTGTATTGGTTTTGATTTTTTTAGTTTTGTTTCTTATAATAAAGACCGGAGGAAGTAATTTATAAGGTGGACTATAGTTCACAACTTTAACCTATACTGATAAAGGTTGTTTGATGATTTTTCTGCATATAAGAATAATTCGTGGCAAAACTTTTATTGATGAACCTCACTCAAGCATGGAGTGTGTTATGTTTTTGCAATGAATTCACGGGAAAAATGTGGAGTTGTGTCTTTGTTTCATTATATTGTTTCCTGTTTCTTGTAGAGAGAAACGGGAAACAAAGACGTAACTTGTTTTCTGTTTCCACTTTTTTCAGGGACATCTGATAAAATTGAAACGATACAGAGAAGATTAGCACAACCCTTGATATAAATTTGTAGAATTCGTAGATAAATTTCAATTTCACTAAGTGTTTGATACTTTAGACCATAGTTTTTAACACTGAAACCGGTCATCGACTCGACAAGGTCATTGGGTCACTAGTTAAACTGCATGACTGAACCGGTTTAAATCGGATTATTCGGTTGTAAAACTCGATCTCTGCAATGGGTTTGTATAGATATTAAACCGGATTGAATCAGAAGACTCGGTCTGTATCTATAATTATAAATGTAATAAATTTGTTAATATATTATGAAAAATAAGTATAGGTAATTTAAATATTTTAGTTCTTTAATTTGATTCTTGTAATTTGCTTTTGTTTGGATTTGTATTAGCCAAAATAAAAAGAACTTTGTCTATGTTTTTATCAAAAAAAAAAAAAGTCCTTATGTTTAGTTCCAATTTGCTATCAAGTGTTTAAGAGTTATTTAACTAAATATGCATTCCGTTAACAAAAGAATTCGCTGGCCCAATGGTTGATTGTCATTTAGCTTTGTCAACGGTCTGGGTTCAATTTCTGGCTGAGCCATTAATCTATTTTTTTTATAGTCTCTAGCGCTAAAAAAAACACGCACTTTTGACCCGGGTTTTCTGTACCGGTTCAACGATCGGTTTGATGACATGGCAACGAGTCAATAACATATACGATCCAATAGCTGGCTCGGATCGGTAAAGGGTCCGATTCCCGATCGAACTGGCCTGTTCGAGCCGGTTTTTACTAAGAAGAAAAACTTATTCCTCTAATTGATGGGAGCTTGTTGTCGGTTTTTTTTATAAGAAGAAACTTATTACATTTCATTCATAATAATAGAAGAGATACAAGATGAAATTCTAATATGAATATGGAACTTATTACATTTAATTCATAATAATAAAAGAGATACAAGATGGAATTCTAATATGAATATGAAAACTAACATGACGCGAAGCCACCCTAGCAAAGCTATGAGTAATTTCATTTGTTTGTCTCCGAATAAACCTAACATCAGAGGTTGCTAAATCATAAGCTAACAGACGTCTACAATCATTGATTACAACGCTAAAATTAGAGACGCCACATTTACTACCATAAAGACTATCCTCCACAGTTTTGGTATCAAGCTCAAAGTCCACAATACTCAGCTGCAGATCACGAACTCAATACATTGTTGATAATAAACCTAAAGCCTCACCCAAATCCACATCAAGGAGCGGAGTTATCCATTCAGTTTTGGCTAAAACGTAACGACCTTCATCATCTTGAATACACACACCAATGCCGACCAGATTCAGAGCTTGAGAAAATGACGCATCAACATTACATTTAAACATGTCGTGACTTGGTTTAATCCACTTCAAATCATTCGGTGTACTAGGGTGCAGAGGGGTAGGATGACGAATAGTCCGAGCATTCCTCCAACTAGTAAGAAGAGAATCTGCACGAACACAAATAGCTTGAGCTATTTCATTAACATTGTTCCATACCTTATTGTTTCGATGCTTCCATATACTCCAGAGGTCACACTGAATACTTGCTTTTGTTGCTGATCCAGGTGTTGTAAGATAGCAAACATATTGGTTGGAAAGCTTGCATCAATATAAAAAATAGCCATCAAAGGGCTCTATAAGCCAATATGCTGCCAACAAAGCATGCTTTTATTACACATAAAGAACATATGGGTACTATCCTCGCCAAATTCATCACACACCGCACACCTATTAGTACACTGAACTCATTTTGATTGCAAGCGGATTCTCGTGGGCAAACAAGTACGGCAAGCTATCCACAGGAAATTCTTCACCTTCGGGGGCAATTTTAAACTCCAAACACAATTCCAATTACCCGACACTCGGTGTTGTACAGAGTATTAAAAATATTTCTAGCACCCCTCTCAATTCCACCACCCCTCTCAAATATTTCCAAACACAATTCCACCACCCTCTCAAATTTTCAAACAGGCACTTCATGAGTCACCGAAGCGAGTAACAGAGTATTAAAAATATTTCTAGCAGTAGCACTGTAAAAAAAACATTAATTAGCTCCATATTCCATTGTTTTTGGGGTGAAACCAACAAGTCAGAAACAGTGATAAGTGGTCACTCCAAATGATGATGAGTAGACGGTAAAATTCGTGCAGCATCACTAAGCCATGGGTGATCCCAAACTGGTATGTGTTCTCCAGTGTCTATACTCCACTGAAAATCAAGACGAATCACATCTTTCACACTCCATATACTACGCCAAACATAACTAGGATTATGGCCTATACTAGCTCCAAAATAATCACTCCGAGGAAAATATTTAGCTTTGAGTAAACGAGTGATTAAAGACTCTGGAGTAGCAACCAACTTCCAAGCCTGCTTGCCAACCATAGTCATAATGAATGCCTTAAGGCCCTTAAAACCCATACCTCCCAACACCTTAGGAACTGAAAGACATTCCCAAGATATTCGCTGAATTATGACCCCACCAGAAGGAGTTTAACATTTTTTCTATTTCATTAATGAGGGATCCCGGAAGAAGGAAAACACTCATCACATAGGAAGGAATAAATTGCAAAACATATTTAATGAGAACCTCCCTTCCAGCCTGCGAGAGACATCTACTGCTCCAGGAGTTGATTTTATTCCAAATACGATCCTTAATAAATTTAAAAGTTGCATGTTTGCTAAGTCCAATCATAGATGGCAGCCCAAGATATTTACATGTACACAAAACTTGACGAACACCAAGAGTAGTAGCAATGAGGTTCTTTAGATCATCTGGAGTATTGTGATTGCAAAATAATTCTGACTTCTGAAGATTAATGGCTTGCCCTGAAGCCTTTTCATAAGTAGCCAAAATATTTTTCATACAACCAGCCTCACGTTCACAAGCTCTGGAGAAAATAAAACAATTGTCTGCAAAGAGAAGGTGAGAAATAATTCGTGCATCTGTGCATATTATAATACCTATAATATCATTGCAACGTTCAGCTTCACGAATAAGGGAGGAAAAACCTTCGACACAAATTATGAACATATAAGGTGAGAGGGGATCGCCTTGACGAAGGTCGCGCCCTGGCACAATGGGACCCACCAATGCTCCATTAACCAAGACCGAGTATTCAACCGTCTCAACACAAAGCATAATCCAACTAACCCATCTGGAGGAGAAACCCATTTGAATCATGATCTCTCGTAGGTAATCCCGATCTAATCTATCATAAGCTTTACTGATATCCAGCTTAAGTGCAACACCTCCACTCTTTCCTTTAGCCTTTGTGTTCATACAGTGTACAATTTCAATGACCACCATTGCATTATCTAAGATGGATCTTCCTGGGACAAAAGCTGACTGGTTAATAAAAATACAATTATTGAGCACCTGTTTGAGCCTATTAGCAAGCACCTTGGCTACAATTTTATACACAACATTACAGAGAGCAATATGCCGTCATTCCTTTATTGAAGTCTGAGAATCACCTTTTGGTATAAGTGTAATTTTTATTATGAATTATTTATCTAAAATATAAAGGGATGGAAAGCCATTGTTTTCGAGGCAAGATATTCTTCCAATCTCACCAAGAAGAAAAACTTATTCCTCCAATTGATGGGATCTTACTAGAATGTTGGGTTTTCCGTGAAAAATTGAATCAACAGTTTCTGTCTATCTATCTATATCCAAAGGTTCCAACAATATATGTTGAACAAACACCCACTCAAGTTGACTTGTTTAAACACCGTGTCATCATTCATGATTAGAAAAATATGAAAAAAGAGTGACATAATGTTATATATTGATTATGCATGTCATTCATATACACCGTTTTTACCTATTTTCCCAATCAAGGATGGGAACAGGAAATATATTTACAAGTGCAAAAAATGCCTATTGTTCTAAATGTCACTACTAATCTATGTCAGTTTCTTGCAGTTGCAGGTTTTTAGCCCATTGAAGTTAGAAATAACATGCAAAAAAACTTCTTTTGTGCAAGGAATTGTGAGGTCACACATTGAATGAAGTTTGGTTCAAGTATGACGTGGGGATCCTCTCCGACGTACACTGCAAGATAGCCTTTGGCACATTTGCTACTTTCCAATGACGTTTGGCTGCTGCAAAATGACACCTTTCTTGTAGCTGCAGGTAAACAGAAGCCCATTTTAAATATTTCAAAGAACAAGCTAAAGCTCTCAAATTTAAGAAAAAAGTATTTATCTTTTGATGCTCCAGTTTGTGGCTGACTTTTGATGGTTGTGTAAGAAAATAGTGTATTTATAGTTTTCAAGAGTTTCTTCAAATCCATTTCTTTGAGAAATTACTATTAAAGGATGGGCTCCATGAGATGGGGGATTACATGGTCTTGTCTTTTGATGTGTTGTTTTTGGATTTCCAAACTGTTGTATTTGGATTTCCAAATTCTATTTTGAAATAGAATATCTACCGAAGTTGTTACTAGGTTGAGTCACGACCAGGTCGCTCTCTTTAAGACGTTTCGTGGCACTGCCCAAAATTGTGCAAGGCAGACTATGCAAGGCACACTATCAACCACGCCGCCTCCAGGATAAAACAAGCCTAGCTACAACTGTGCAGTTAACAACTGCACTGTAGAAAACCGTTCGAGATTTACACCTCCAATATGGTACTAAGACCACTTTTAATACTGAAACCACTTTCTAATATGGTACTGTGACCACTATATTATGGTGCTAAGACCACTCAAATATGGTGTTATCACCATTCTAACATTTGAGCTCTCCAAAATATCAATATGGTACTAAGACCACTCAAATATGGTGATACCACCATTCTGACTTTTTAACTTCTCCAAAAGTAGAAAAATATCGAAAGAAAATTTATATACCGTTAAGATCATTCTTAATTCCGACTGGACATTATTATTTCAAAAGGGACTATGATCTTAAAAGTACTCTTTATTCCGAAGGGACATATATTATCGAAGGGACTATGTTTTAAGACCTTTCTTAATTCCGAAGGGACATTATACCGAATAGGGACTAAGGTCTTAAGAACACTCTTAAATCCGAAGGGACAGAAAAATGAGATAAGAAGAAGAATAACTCGTTAACACAAGCTGGGGGAGAAGAGAGAAAGAGTTCTCGACAACTCAATAGAACTCTTTGGTGTGATTTTTGAACTGAGTGGAGTCCTCTATTTATATAGAGATTTTGTAACTGTTTTAGCTAAAATTGCGGCAACAGTTACTCTAATGGATAAGATCAAAAAGAAACTTAACTACTAATCAGTTCAACAATGCTTGTGGATAAGATCAAAAAGAAACAAATCCACAAAAGTGGAGGAAACAAACTCATTGGATATAAATGAAGGAAAAATAGGAAGTTCAGTTGAATCCTCAAACCTTATCACAACCAACATAAACTAAAATCGTAGGAAGTGATATCTATGAATAAAAATAATAATTACTATTATTTTTATCATTATCAAGTATTTAAAATTAAATACCACAATTTAAACACTACTAATGTGTGTGTTCTATTTTATGTGGGACCCCCACTCTCTATTTTTTCAATTCACATCACACTAGCTCAAAGTCTTATTATTACTTGGTGTTTAATCTTTCAATTTCTTTCCAACTTCACACCAATGTTCCAACATGATGTCTCTCTATAAGTCAAAGGTCAACAAGTTCAACAAGAGTGCATGCATATCCCACCTTGTGAATGAAAGGCCATCAGAATCTGTATTACTATGAAATCATCTTAAGTCTAGTGTATCATATAAATGTAAATATAGTACAGATGGCAACCCAGTGCCATAAAACTCCTTCCGTAGTAAGGTCCAAGAAAGGGTTGGAACATTGGATATATGTTATAGGCAGCCTTGCACGCATTTGCAACAGGGTGAATCCATAGTTTGAACCTACGAGCTCCTAATTTTATGACAAATTTCAACTGATGTGCTAAGGCTCCCCTTCTAATTCTATCATGTAAATATATTAATAGGAACATGTTTCTTTGTATTTATTACAATCGGTATAAAAATGTCAAGTCTCTGGTGTGATTGAGACATAGGGTTTTCAGCATATACTATATACTATTCTATAATAAAAAATTAAATACTGGGTGTGCATTCTTTCATGTTAAATATCAACCACTTAAGGCTTCCCCATGTAAAGAAAAATGACCGAGCATGAAATGAAGCATTTACATGTTTGCAGGTTAGACACGTCAAATTTTATTGAGTAAATTACATTCTTTCCCACGAGAGATGTTTAAATTACGGTGTCCTCCTCTTTTATGTTAAAAAAACAATGTCTAACCAATCCGAACAGGTTAATGCTGATGCAACATACAATATTAATTATGAGAGGAGACTGTCTGGTTGTTGTTTTTGTTTTTAAATGTCCAACATCAGTAGTTATTTTTGTTAGAGGGGATAGTTGAACCCATGACCAACTTATTACTCCAAATTTAATAATTAATTCTAACAAGCAAGGAATTCAAAGGCACTCATTGAAACATGTGTTGGGAATAACTTTCATCATCTCTTGTTAAGATTAACTGCATTAGATCATAAACATGTTTTCGTTGCACTTGATTAAGTAAAAAAAACACAGACAATTAGTTTATAGAGATTAATTGCAGAATGGAAGATAAAAAAGTCCAAAACTTCAATTTTTAAAGGCTTAAACACCTTTTTGGTCATTTATCTCTTTATTTCGGGGTTCATAATGATCACTTATTAAAAAAAAGGTGCAGATAGACCTTATAATTTGTTTAATTAGTATCACATTAGTCATTTTCATGTGAATTCATGGTTTTGAAGTATGAGATCCATGCAAATTTTTGTTGCATCCACCCTTGCATCATTGTTCAACGGTTTTAGAAAGGAAGTTGATGAGAAACCTCGTGAATTTGACATGTTAGCCAAGATGGAGAAGAAGATTGGTTGCAATCTCTCATTTGGAGTGAAAAGTTTGTGAAAAAATGGGTTCCAATGAACCTTAATTTTGATTTATAGGAGAATTTGTAAAGTGGGAAGAAGGAAATGCAAACTTACATGACACATATACTACAATTAACATCGTTAGTCTTTGATGGATGAAAAGAATTAATGTGGTACCTTAAACAAATTAATGGACCTATCTACGCCTTTTTTTAAATAAGTGTGTTAGGCGTAAATTTTGGTACACAATATGAAAGGATGGATTCGACTAGATCGAAGAGTCGAAGTTCCCATAGAAGCAAGGTATTTCGAGAAGAACAGTTGGAGCAGTGGGCCTAGTGGACTACGGCCCAAATAGCAAAGTCCAGACCCAAGATTTCGAAGCTTGGCGCGCGAGAGAAGAAAATGCTTCGAAGAAATGGAGAACGTGGGGAACACGTGGAAGAATCCAGAGCGTAGGATCGAAGCGGCAGTTTGATTTTTTGCCTCTAGTTATAGTGATTTCTTAGAAGAAATCGAGGTCGCAATTTTCATATACGAATTTCTCCCAAAATTTCTGAGTATTCATGCGATCGAAAGAAAGGAACTCCAAGGAGAAAATGTATGAATTGTGAACCATCTTTTATTGTAATCATTTTACATTCAATGCAATTTATTTTTATGTTATTTACATGCTTCTTCTCTACAATTCAGTTCTTTTATTACGAATGTTTGTTTGACTTTGAGGCGATTCGGAGTTGAAACATTTTTCTTTTTAGTTTTCTTAAGCAAAAAACCATAATATGTTTATCATCTCGATGAACGGAACAAGTTTTCTGGAAAAGCAAAGCACAAAATTGTCTTAAGATTTCTAGTTGATCTTGCAAGTGTAAAATATTTAAACTAGCGGTTGTTTACCAAATCCCAACGTAAACAAATTGGCACGCCCAGTGGGACGGTTTTGTGCATTGTTTCTTTTTCTAAAATTTGTAACTGCTGTTTTGGGGTATGGTTAGAACTGTTCATATTCACAACTCCACGAACGCTCAGAATTCTAGTTCGATGAGTAGTGAGATGAGTCCTGGTTCAGGATCTCCTAATAATACTAGTCCTGGGGCCAGTTCTAGTGGGTTTTTATCTAATTCAACCACGACTAGTATACCAGTTGTGTCGTCTGTAACTAACCCCCAAGTGTCTAGTTCGTTTGAACTTCACGCTAATATACCCACGCCAACCATGGCGTATTCAACAGTGTCACCTGTAACTTCGGCTTTCAGGCCGTTTAATTCGAATTTCATTACCAATCCTTTGTATGGGCCTATACCTCCACCTACACTTGGCTTTTCGACCATGCCACCATTTGACCCAAACAGGTATAGTACCTCTAGGATGAACTCTCAAGCTTTAACTAGTTCAACTGTGATGTCTTTGAGACAACAGATGGATGAGAGTAACCATGAAATGGTTAATATGTTGACTCAGCAAATTGGTACTGTATTTAACCCATTAATTCAGAGTACCAACGACAGTTACCAAATGTTGGCACATCAGATGGGTCGAATCACTGATTTTTTTGGTACGCCTTCCCCTGCTCCACCTAGGCTAACCCAGCATGTCCCTCAAGTGATAATGCCTGCCATGTCTGCCACACTGTTTATGTACAAAAGTAAGTATAAGTTTTTATATCGTTCCACAGGGATTAACGTGATATCATAAACCGTTCAACGTCGATTATCGTCTTAAGTTAGGGTTTAACCATTTTCAATACTACGCTACTCATCATTTAAAAACTTAATAAATAAATAGTAGGGTAATAGGACATAGAAGGTGTTAGCATTAACTTTCATCAATCAAACATCGTTTGTATTCGATTGATCATAAATACGGATTCTAGCTTTTTCTTATATATGACATTATTACGTATTGCTCTACAACGTCATTGATTTCCCAAATGACGTCGTGAGATCGATTGTATCGTTTAATCGATGATTTCTCAATCTATTAAACAATTCAAAAGCTTTACGATCCAATACTATAATGTAATTATCAAAACCAAATCCCATTTCTAGAATTTCTTATCTTGATAGAAAATCATTCTAAACCTAGATTCAAAAGTCTTTTTCAACAACATTTAAATCAAATATAAGATTGAAAAGCAAGAAGAAATTCAATGGTATATAAAAATGCTAGAATCATATATTTAATAACCAAAAGTTTACAACATGGAATGATTGATTACCTATTAATCCCAACAAAGGAGATTAGTTGATCATTGTCATGACAACTATTGCAAAACAAGAAAGGAAGATGAAGATATATTGAGGCTTGATTTCTCAAAGCTTCTTAATGTATTCTTCAATCCAAATCAATTTGCTATTTGAAGTTTTTCTCCTTCTATGCCTATTCTCTCTCTAAGATAACAACTATTTTGAGCTCTGGAAAATATTAAATCTGATAAAAAACTATATCCCTGAAAAAATGAGCTTCAAACATATAAATATGCTGAGAAAAAGCACGCTCGCTACAAGCGACCAGCCTGTCGCTTGTAGCGAGGAAGTCAACTGGCCAATCCAAGAGCTTCACGTCATCCATCAGCATTAAACCGCCCTCTGGTCGCTGTAGCGACAAGGTCTGTCGCTACAAGCGATGGATCTTTGAAATTCCCTGCCTAGGCTCGCTTCAAGCGTCCAGTTCATCGCTTCAAGCGATGAACCCTTGTAAATCCCTGCCTAAGCTCGCTTCTAGCGATGAAAACCTGGAAATCCCTGCCTATCCTCGCTACTAGCGATGGAAGCTGCGCTTCAAGCGATGGCATCAAGAAAAGCTTCATTCTTTTGCATCAATCAGGTCCAAGCATGTATTTCCTGCATAATCACATGGGGTAAGGCTTAGGATCACAATTATTGCATTTTTAACACAAATATGCTCTAATCCTAAGGTAACTTGTACAACAAGTAATCATAAGTGCCCTAAATTGTACCAAAAGATAACAACTTTTAGGCACTTATCAAACTCTCCCCAACTTACATTTTGGTTTGTCCTCAAACCAAAGAATCAAAAGGAAATTTTCATAGCTTTTAAACCACAGTATTGAGCAATTAGCAAAGGATTCAAAAGTGCGAAGAAATAAACATCAAATGAGTGATTCAAATGTGATTGCGCAAGCTAAAGTTCAGTTTCTCATTAAACAAGATACATACTACAAATGTGAACTAGTTCTAAACACAAGGAATCAAATCACACAATCCTAAACAAGCAACATGTTTAAATTTGAACCAAACCTAACACACTTCTATATAAAGTATATGAACAATTTGAAATCCATTGTGAGGGTATGAACACTCATCCAACAAACATGATAACATTCCAATTAAATTATGTGTCCATCTAATTATCATTTCCAAAAGCATAAAAGGCATTGATCAAAAGGTCTTTAAGGGTTGTAATTGGGCTAGGTTACAAAAGAATTGTCATATGTGGGATATTTGAATTCAAATGGCCAAGCAAAAGGAACATTCAATCTAATTACACTTCCTTCTTTTTCCAATACAACACTTGGTGAATTTCATACTTTTCTTTTCTTGATTGATCTTGACAACTTTTTTCTTTGAATTATTGCAAACCTTTTCATTTTTTCTCTTTTCTTTTTCTTGGTTTGCTTTTCTTTCTTTTTTCTTTTCTTTTCTTTTTCTTTTCTTTGTTGTCAAGATCAATTAACACATTCACCCTTACATTGACATAAACATAACCTCCCTTTCTCCCCAACTTATTTCAATGACACCCTAATCGAATGTTCCTTTATCATTATGGCAAAGGTCAATAAAAACGATGGATAAGGGTTCCCAAGAAAACAACTATCAGAATTCAATAAAGAGTTAACTATGAACTGAATTTTTTTTACAAACTCCGGCAATTTAAATAAGCAGATGAGCTTATTAAAATTGACAGTTCACAGTTAACAATTCTGATTCAATAGGCTCAGATGGGTTAACAGATACTCACACATCTCACAGGGTAGGTTCATTTGGTCAAGTATTTCACTCAATTTCAAAAAATTGCCTTGATCACTTCAATGCTTTTATACAAATTAAAACAACAACAGATTTAACATAAAATAACTGAGTTAAACATGAAATGTTGGTCTCCTGCATATATATACAATGGTTGAGGATTCCTCACATTTTGGCTAGTTCTATATTGGTTCAAAACTAAACAAATGCTTGCTTAAAACTGAATAAATTAACTTGTGTGTAAAGAACTTATTCACATTCAAGAATATACCTAGAAAAACAAGAAAACGAGTACCTTAGCTGCGCGCTTTAACACTCATTCTATCATAATCACTCAAATGATTCTAAGCTCAAGCACTGGCTTTTGAATCTTTCATCTTTCTTTCAACATTGTTGGGATAATTTCAAAAAATTTTAACCATAAATAAACAACAAAACATAAATAAATTATAAACTATACTAAACATGTTATAACCAAGTAAAATAACATAAACTAAAAGGTAATATCATCCATGGTACATAAAACATAAACCAAACAAAGTACAAAACATAATAAAATGTTATAAAAGTACAAAGCTTTAATAAATAAAATGAAAGGGATGATAAAACAAAATCTGCAGCTCTGCATCAAAATCAGTCTGAATCTGAATCCATGTCCTCAGAATCTATCATAGCTGCAGCCATACGGTCAATACTATTTGTAGCTGCTGAGGAGTCATCACCCAGATCGTCATCAACGTCAGCATCGTCGTCACCATCATCACCGGCATCCTCATCACCAACATCTGGTGCAGCTGCCCCTCCAGGAAAGAAAGGTCTGTCCCCAGGCCAAGCTATGTGCTCTGAGAAGAAGGCAGGCGTCCATGTGCTCTGGCCACTGTCATGCAGATGACTCTGAATAGTCGTTAGAGCCCGGTGATTAGACGCATTCTGCGCCATCAGAAAAGAGCTCACCATAGAGGAGTCCCAACTCGAGAAATCCAGTGGAGGAAAGGTCGGGCCCTGAGGGTGGCTAGGGTGCTGAGGTGGTGGTGGTGCACTAGAAGGACCGGCTGATGTGGATGGTCCAGCTGAGGAAGGAGGTGGGGCAATAGGTGTGGGGGTAGAGCAGTACCTATTGATGTACCTGTCATCAATAGGATTCTTTATCTCCTCATCTACCTGGTTGGGCATGTGTACCCTAGCCCGTCTACAAAGTCCCATAATCAATCCAGGAAAGGTCAGTGGGTATTTGGGTTTGCCTGGGGGCAGGATGCCGCTCTCAGCTACTACCCTCATCTCATTGGCTATAAGCCTAGCAACGTCAACCTGACGTTGAGTAAGGATATAATGGAGAAGAGGTGTAACGTCGAGGGTGGTAGAAGAGGTGTGAGATTTAGGCCGGATATTATATAAGATTAGGGTAAGGACTACCTGAGCCGGAGTGGTCATATCCTCTCTGAAGGCTCGGAAAGGCTTACCCGAAGCCTTACTCACATCGTAGTGCTTCCCTTCCTGGAAGATGTCTCGTGCAATCAGCTCATGATCCCAATTCCCGCTCCTCTGATGCTCAGAAAAGTCACATAGCAAAGTAGGTGCTAGTGGATTGTCCTCTTCACAAAGCTCCAGTGGCTTGCCCAAATACGCATTGATGGACATGCGATCAAAGGCAATAGTGCGCCCTCGCACGTATGTAGTCCATGTGAATTCGTCAGATGGGTCTGCTGGGATCGCATTCGCGTAGAATTCCCGCACGATGTCGTAATTTATCTTCCTTGGTGGCGTGCACAGAATCCCCCATTTCCTTTCATTGATCATGTGTGCTATCCCTCCGTACTCTCCCTCTTCTGATATCTGGAACTGCTTCTCAGACCAGATTCTCCGTGTTTTCAGCTCCTCGTAGCGTTCTTGATTCCTCAAGCTTAGGAAACGGCTCGCGTCATGCGGTTGAATGTTGGCTCTAGGTCGAGATGACGAGCTCTCAACGTTCCTTTGTCTTTTGGAAGAGGATTTTGGTGCCATTCCTACATAAGGATTAAAACAGACAAAAATTAGGTAAGATGCAAGTCAAGTTCAAATCAACAGAAAAATAAAACAAATTCTAGGTTTCGTCGCTACAGCGACAGCTTGGTCGCTTGTAGCGAGCGAACCCAGAAATTGCTGGTTCCTGCGCTACAAGCGCTGTTCTAGCGAGGAAGACCCTTTTTCAAAATTTTTGATTTTCTGATTTTAAACCTACTTGTAGCATGCAAAGTTAACTCTTAAGCTAATATAAATGAATAAAAATCACCTATACTTCCTAAATCCTCAAAAACCCTAAATTATTTTGAATTTTTACATAGGTTTTTTCCAAAATACGAATCTTATGAACAAGAGGATGAAAGGGGAGTTTTCCTAGTGATTTTAGGTCATTTATTACAGCTTAAACTATGGCTAATCATGGGTAATCAACAGGGCATGTTCTAAGTTCAAAATTTCAAAAACCCTAAACCCTAGAATTCCAAATCAGCATGCAGGCATAAATAATCATCTAAACAGCTATAAACAGCAACAGAGATTGACGAAAAACATACCTGAGTGAAGATCTTTGCAAGAAATTGCAGGTACAGGTACTAAAGTGCAAAATTGTGCAGAATTGTAAAGAGAAAAATGCAGAAATGAAAGCAAAAGGGAATGGAATGTTTACAGATGTATGGGATGCGAAAATATAAGACAAAAACGGCTAGAAAATTAAATGGGGTAGCTGGGAGGTAACTGAAGAGACATAGTGGCCTGGGAACCATAAAACTGTTTTCTGAAACGGTCGCTACAAGCGCGCGACCTGTCGCTACAGCGACAGGCTTTAAGCCCATCGCTACAAGCGTGGTGTGGCGCTACAAGCGCAAGGTTTGAAATCCATCGCTACAAGCGACAAGTGCGTCGCTACAGCGACGTAGTGCAAAGTTCATCGCTACAGCGATGAATCTATCGCTGTAGCGACCATGACAGGAAACAGAAAAATAAAATTTTGAGTCTTTGCCACTATCCCTACATGCATAAATAACTGTACAGAACTAAAATAACACTAAAAATGCAACATACTTACAAAATTGGGGTGCCTCCCAACATGCTCTTGTTTAACGTCATTAGATCGACGCCTGATTCGCTTATGCATAATAATCGATGAGTGAAATCGTCGTCGTGTGCCGAACAACTTCACCTCCAAAATATGGCTTCAGCCTCTGTCCATTCACTGTCCATGTTGACTTAGTGACAGGATCTTCTAGTTCAACAGCTCCATAAGGTTTTACTTCCTTGATCATGAACGGACCGGACCATTTGGACTTCAATTTACCCGGAAATAGTCTTAGTCTTGCATTGAACAGCAACATCATTTGACCAGGCCTGAATTCCCTCTTCATGATCTTCTTGTCATGATACCGTTTGACCTTTTCCTTATAAAGCTTGCTTGACTGATAGGCTTGGTCACGCATTTCTTCTAACTCATTCATCTGAAGCTTTCTCTTCTCCCCCGCTTGCTCTTGATCAAAGTTCAAAAACTTGAGCGCCCAAAACGCTTTGTGCTCCAACTCGACCGGCAAGTGGCATGCTTTCCCATACACCAACTGGAATGGTGTGAAACCCGTAGGAGCTTTGTATGCGGTCCTATAGGCCCACAACGCTTCGTCCAGTTTCATCGCCCAATCCTTCCTTGATGATGACACGGTCTTCTCAAGTATCCGTTTGATTTCACGGTTGGATACCTCGGCTTGACTGTTGGTCTGTGGATGGTATGGTGAAGCAACCTTGTGCTTTACTCCATAGTGCTCAAGTGCTTTTGCTAACTGTTGATTGCAGAAGTGAGAACCTCCATCACTTATTAGCACTCTTGGAGTTCCAAATCGGGAAAAGATGTTTCTTTTCAGAAACTTGACCACAGTCTTGCTATCGGCTTTCTGAGATGCTATTGCTTCTACCCACTTTGACACATAGTCAACAGCCACCAAAATATACTCGTTGTTCATGGAGGATGGAAATGGCCCTACAAAGTCAATACCCCAACAGTCGAAGACTTCGACTTCAAGGATACTTTGTAGAGGCATTTCATTCCTTTTTGAAATCCCTCCGGTTTTCTGGCAACTCTCGCATTCTTTCACATGTTCGTATGCGTCTTTGAACAAGGTGGGCCAATAAAAGCCTGCTTGAAGAACTTTTGCTCCAGTTCTTTCTCCACTATAATGACCACCATATGGCGAGTTGTGACAGTGCCACATGATGTCCTTGGCTTCTTCTCTTGCAACACATCTTCTTAACAAGTGGTCTGCTCCAATCTTGAAGAGGTACGGGTCATCCCAAATGAATTGAGTTGCGTCTCTCAACAACCTCTTCTTCATTTGCCATGTGTAATCCTCCGGTATGAACCCCGTTGCTTTGTAATTGGCCATGTCAGCGAACCATGGTCTTTCTTGCACCATAAGCAACTTCTCATCCGGGAACTCTTCAAGGATGTCCCTCTCATTCTTCGTTATCTCATCGTTCACCAATCTTGACAGATGATCAGCTACTAGGTTCTCAGTCCCCTTCTTGTCCTTAATCTCCAAATCAAACTCTTGGAGTAGCAACATCCAACGGATGAGTCTCGGCTTTGAGTCGGGTTTGGTAATTAAGTACTTGATAGCTGCATGGTCAGTCCAGATAACAATTTTTGAACCAATGAGATACGAACGAAATTTTTCTAATGCGAACACTATGGCAAGTAATTATTTTTCAGTGGTAGCATAATTGACTTGTGCGTCATTTAAAACTTTACTTGCATAGTGTATAGCATGAAAAATTTTGTTTTTGCGTTGACCTAACACCGCGCCTACCGCATAATCACTTGCATCGCACATAAGTTCAAAATCGTATGTCCAGTTTGGTGCGGTGATTATGGGTGCGGATGTTAAGCTATCCTTTAAACTATTAAAAGCATTTAAACAATCAATATCAAAATCAAAAGACTTATCTTTGTTGAGCAAATTGCTCAATGGCTTTGCGATTTTTGAGAAGTCTTTGATGAATCTCCGATAGAACCTGGCATGGCCTAGGAAACTTCGGATTCCTTTGACATTGACTGGCGGTGGAAGTTTTCCTATCACGTCGATCTTAGCTTTATCAACTTCAATACCCTTGGAGGAGATCTTGTGACCAAGGACTATTCCCTCGGTTACCATGAAGTGACACTTCTCCCAATTGAGCACCAAGTTGGTTTCCTTGCACCGTTTCAGTACCGTGTCTTGATTCTTCAAGCACAAATCATATGATGACCCGAAAACTGAGAAGTCATCCATAAACACTTCAATGCTTTTCTCTATCAAGTCTGCAAAGATGCTTTGCATGCATCGTTGAAATGTTGCTGGAGCGTTACATAATCCGAACAACATGCGTCGATATGCAAATACCCCAAAAGGACATGTGAATGCAGTCTTCTCGTGATCGTCTGGATTCACCGAAATTTGATTGTAACCCGAATATCCGTCAAGGAAACAGTAAAAAGCTTGTCCTGACAGCCTCTCTAGCATTTGATCCATAAATGGTAGAGGAAAATGATCCTTTCTAGTTGCTTTGTTAAGCCTCCGGTAGTCGATACACATCCTCCAACCGGTTACGGTTCTTGTCGGTATGAGTTCATTCTTCTCGTTCGTGATTACCGTCATACCTCCCTTCTTAGGGACAACTTGAACCGGACTAACCCAAGTGCTATCCGAGATCGGATATATCATGCCGGCTTCAAGTAGCTTAACTACTTCTTTCCGGACTACTTCTTTCATGTTTGTTTAGCCGTCTTTGAGGTTGTGCTACCGGCTTATAATCCTCTTCCATCATGATCTTATGCATGCAATAGGAAGGACTTATCCCTTTTAAGTCGGATAGTGTCCAACCTATTGCTTCCTTGTTGGACTTCAAAACTTCGACCAATTTTGTTTCTTCATGGTTTGACAAGGAGCTACTAATGATTACCGGTTTGGTACCCTCTTGATCAAGAAACACATACTTCAAATGTGAGGGCAAGATCTTCATCTCCGGCTTCACTTCTTCTACTTTAGCTTCATTCGTCAATTCCTCGATTTTGGCTTTGTGAGGAGGAATTTCCTTAAACGAATCGAGCTCCTTCAAACACTCTTCAAGCTCCTTCTCATCTTCTTCTCCTAGGATACTTAGTGCGTTTGTCAATATAACCAAATGTGATGAAATCTTTGATCTTTTGGTGTCTGATGGCCAGATAATTGTGCCAAAAGATTTGAAAATACCACCAATAGAACAAAGAAAGAAACGAGGTTATTGCAAATATCATAATTATTTGGGACATACAACTCATCGATGTAATCTTTTCAGGGACTTGGTTCAAAAAGCATTGAATGAAGGTAGGCTGAAGTTTGCTGATAAGACCAAACCTTAAATGAAAGTGGATACAGATCCACTGCCAACTGCTGATGCTACTTATGTCGAAGTTTATGACTGCAACATGGTTGATGTGGTTGATCCTGCACCAACGAAGGTTGTCCCTGAAGAGGAATATAAGAAGAAAGTGGAAGAAGTTTACCCTAAGGCTGGGGAAGAATTGATAGACTTCTTAAATAGGTGTAAACTCAATAACTCTGAAGTTATGTTGTGCCCAAGGTGTAGTGCAGTGTGTGATAAGGAGGCCACTACAGGCCTCAAAAATGTTGTTCCTTATGCTGACAACAAGAGAAAATGGTCGAAGACTAAGCAAAAACAAAAGGGTTGGCCATACCAAAAGGTTGACTGGAACAAGTCTGCTGCTAAGAGTCCTTCGATCCATCAAAGGTTGGGGCCTTAGCATACCTTTAAGCCATCGAACAAAGCACCTGTGAATAAATGGGTGAGTGGTCAACATGTAGCTTTCGACAACAGATCGATGGAAAAGGGGAGTTCAAGCAATGTGAGTGTGAAGATCACTGCTGAAGCCAAAGACACAAAGGTAATTGCTGGATCTCAAAATGCGGAAGTCAATAAGTATGCTTACAAGAATAACTACAAAGGGAAAAATCCTATGACCCGCACCCAGTGGCGTAGGTTTCAGCGTAAGAAGAAGCTTGCTACTCAAAAGGTAAGTGCTGGGGGCAATGCAACTGCAGTGTAGAAGGTCGATTGGGCTGTGAAGCCAGCAAAGGAGAGGCTTGCTCCAATCGTCGAAAGAATAAAAGCTGAGGATGGAAAAAATGAGGAAGATGAGGAAGATTACATGGATGATGATGATCTCCTTGATGATGAGCCAGATTTTGATGTTCTGGTTAATGTCATATCCATTCTGCCAGCGGAATATGATGTCCCAACTGAAGTCAACGAAGAAGAAGAAGACTTCGAAAACTCTGACATGGCTAATCATAAGCCAGTTTGCTACTATGTGATGGGAAATGGTTGTGTTGAAGAACAAAATGCCATGTTCGAAAAGCCACACCTGGGTATGCAAAATCATCTAAAGGCCTTATTTATAAGAACAAAAGTGAATGATGTAGGTATCAACAAAGTCTTGGTTGATGGTGGGGCTGTGGTGAATATTATGCCTCATTTTATGCTGAAGAAACTAGGATTGTTCGATACTGACCTTCACTCTCACAATGTTGTGCTAGCTAATTATGAAGGAAAGACTGGTCACTCCTTAGGCGCTGTTCAAGTGGAGGTGTGTGTTGGGAGTACAGTTCGAAAAACTCTCTTCATGGTTATTGCTGCTAGGCCTAATTACAACCTACTGTTGGGTAGGGAATGGATTCATGGAGTTGGAGCTGTTCCATCAACCATGCACCAAAGGTTAATTCTGTGGAGAGAGGATGGTTTGGTAGAGAATGTTGAAGCAGATCAGAGTGCTTACATGTCAGAAACTAACATTGTCACTCTCCAAAATTTCGACAAGAATTTGGCTGCCATTGCTCCATGTGGTGACCAAAATGCTGCCTTCAATCCAAATAAAGTGGTGTCTGAGAATGTTTACCACCCTGTTAAATTACATCCAACCCATGGTTTTTGCTGGGAAAGGGAAGCTGTTGATAAGCCCTTGACAGAGGATGAATTCCCATCACCTCAGGGATGGGGTGACCTTGACAGTTATGATGATTAAGTCTCCAGCATGGAGTAGGATTACGGCATATGCTGCCGAAAACAGAATGAAAATGGCTATGGAAGCCATTGAACTTCAAGAAGACATGGGTGTTGAGGCCAATTTCGATTCACAAAAAGAGTTGGCTGCAAAAGCCAGCGATTCGAATCATGGCAACAAGCAAAGGTTAGATTGCATTTATGATGATGAACCTTTGGGTTTTGAGAAAGATCCAATTAGTTCGAATCAAAGAATGAAGGCTCAAGATCCTTTGCAAGAGATTGATATTGGAGATGGCTCTATCAAAAGGCCAACATATATTAGTACCAATATTGATTCAAGTTTGAGAACTAGAGTGGTCGAATTGCTGAAAGACTACAGGGATTGCTTTGCTTGGGATTATGATGAAATGCCAGGATTAAGCAAAGACTTGGTGGAACATAGGTTACCTCTTCGACCAGATAAAAGACCGGTGAAGCAGCTTCCAAGGAGGTTTGCTCCAGAAATCATGACAAAGATCAAAGCAGAAATCGAAAGGCTGCTCAAGTGCAAGTTCATTCGAACAGCCAGGTATGTAGAATGGTTAGCTAATATTGTTCCTGTTATTAAAAAGAATGGATCTCTTCGAGTTTGCATAGACTTTAGAGATTTAAATAATGCCACGCCAAAAGATGAATATTCAATGCCTGTAGCAGAAATGCTAGTTGATTCAGCAGCGGGTCATGAATATTTAAGCATGCTAGATGGTTATTCTGGCTATAACCAAATCTTCATTGCTGAAGATGATATATCTAAAACTGCTTTTCGTTGTCCTGGTGCTTTAGGCACTTATGAATGGGTAGTGATGCCCTTTGGCTTAAAGAATGCTGGGGCAACATATCAAAGAGCAATGAATTTGATCTTTCATGATTTTATAGAGATCTTTATGCAAATTTATATTGATGACATTGTGGTTAAATCTTCATCTGCTGATGAACATTTAAGTCATCTTAAAAGATCTTTCGAAAGAATGAGAAAATGTGGATTAAAAATGAATCCACTAAAATGTGCTTTTTGTGTACGTGCAGGAGATTTCCTTGGCTTTGTTGTGCATAAAAAGGGCATAGAGATCAACCAAAACAAGACAAAAGCTATCATGGAGACCAAGTCTCCAGCAACAAAGAAACAACTTCAATCATTGCTTGGCAAAATAAATTTGTTGAGTCTTTTGGTGTTGGCTGCATGTTTTGGCAAAACCAAAGTGTTGTTTGGGAGCATCTCCATATTTATAACAAGTCTTCAGTTGCAAGAAATTTCGTTTGAAGATGTTCAGAAGCTCTAAATGACATCAGAAGCACTGTAGCTGTTCAGAAGCTGAATTCAGGTTCTGATGGACGCGTTGACTTTTGTTGACTTCATCAGAAACTGATATTTTCCAAGTTATTTTTATGCGAATCTTAGCAACATTTGGCAAGGATTTGTTCCAGGATTATTGCTTCTAGATTGCTGTTGAATTGGAGAAGATTTAATGAAGATTTGGTATTAAAATATGAAGATCGTATTATTTATGCAGAATCTTTAAAAGATACATTCCTGGTTTATTTGTTTCCTTATTGGATTATTCATAATTCAGAAACAAATCCAATTCAGAAGATTGGCTACATAATTAAGAGACTTGTTGGAGCTTATAAAAGGAGGAGTGCTGATGCTTTCAAGTGACACGCATAATTGAAGAAATTCAGAGAAAAGAGTCTTAGAGTTTTTTAAGCTGTTAGTTTTTGTTGTGCACCACTCTGTTAGAGTTGGTTTAGGTTTGTTTTGAGTTGTAATCACTCTAAGCCTGTAGGTATGAGTGTTGTCTTTGTGTGTTGAAGTTGTCTTCAAAACAGGGGAGTTTTTGTGTTCAGAACTGGGTTAAGTTCAAAGGGTAGTTCAAGTAGCTGGGTTGCAGTTGCTTGAATAGGAAGTTAGAGGTTTTCTAATACTCAACGTGTTGGGTAGAATTCAAGACTAGGAGGAAGATAATTGCTTAGGCTGGGAACTGGGAGTCAGTGTCTTGAGTAATAAGGATTATTTCCTATAGTGGAATTCTTTCCTGGATTGGTATCCCTCAGAGTATGAGGTGTTTACTCCGAACTGGGTTAACAAACCTTGTGTGTTTTTAGCTTTCCTGCACGTTTATTTTCTGCCTATTAATTGCTTTTATATTTGTGCTAAGTTCTGTTCAGAACCTGCTAAGTTTTTATCAGAACCAGAACCTGTTGAGTATCTAATTGCCTGGCCAGAATTTCAATTGGCATCAGAGCAGACACCCTGCCTGTAACTTGGGTGAGATCAAGAGGAACTTATTTCTGGCAAGCATGGATAGAGAAGAAGGCTATGTCAATAGACCACCCATACTAGATGGCACAAACTATGAGTATTGGAAGTCTAGGATGTGTGCATTCTTAAAATCTATTGACAGCAGGACTTGGAAAGCTGTGATTAAAGGCTGGGATCATCCTGAGGTTTTGGACAAAGATGGTAACAAAACTGGAGTATTGAAGCCTGAAGAGGAGTGGACCAAAGCTGAAGATGACTTGTCTCTGGGAAATTCAAAAGCTTTGAATGCAATCTTTAATGGTGTGGACCAGAACATGTTCAGACTTATCAAACAATGCACTGTTGCAAAGGAGGCCTGGGAAATCTTAAAGACAACTCATGAAGGAACTTCTAAGGTGAAGATGTCCAGATTACAGTTGCTGACCACCAAGTTTGAGAACCTGAAGATGAAGGAGGATGAATCCATTCAGGATTTTTACATGAATGTGCTGGATATGGCCAATTCCTTTGACTCTCTTGGTGAAAAGATGTCTGATGAGAAGTTAGTCAGAAAAATCCTCAGGTCCCTGCCCAGAAGGTTTGATATGAAGGTCACTGCAATTGAGGAGGCTCATGATATTTCTGCTATGAAGGTTGAGGAGCTGATTGGGTCACTACTCAATTTTGAAACTGCTTTTTGTAAACAGACTGAGAAGAAAGGAAAAGGTGTAGCTTTTAGTGTAAATTCTGAAGCTGATGATCAACAAGAGTCTGAAGAGGATGACTTATCAGAAGCTCTTGTGTTGCTGGGAAAACAATTCAACAAGATTCTGAAAAATGTTAACAGAAAAGCCAAAGCCAAAGGTCAGAACTTCTGATTCAATAACAAGAAGCAACAAACTGATGAGAAGAAGACCAAGTCTGAGGAGAAAAGCAACCAAGCCAAAGGTGTGCAGTGCTATGAGTGTGAGGGCTATGGGCATATCAAATCTGAATGTCCTACTTTCCTGAAGAAGCAGAAGAAAAGCCTAGCTGTTGCATGGTCTGATGATGGTTCTGAAGAAGATGATGTTAGTGAATCTGATATGTGTGATACTGGTCTGGTAGTGAGGTCAGGAGCTATCTTGAAGAAGGAACCTGTTTTAGAGTCTGAGACTTTTTCAGAATCTGACTCAGAGTCTGAAGCTTCATCTGTGTCTGAAGCTGCTAAAACCTCATATGATGAACTAGCTGACAATTACAGGAAGTTGTATACCAGAAGTGCTGAGGTTTGCAAACAAGTTTTGGATCAGAAGGAGACTATTCTACAACTGGAGGCTAAAAAGGGTGAACTGTTAGTGCAGAATTCAGATTTAAAAGAAGAAGTGAACCAACTGAACTCCCAACTTGATCAAATGAAGAAGCAAGTGAAGATGTTGAACTCTGCTACTGATAAGTTGGAGGATATTTTGGGGAATCAGCAACAAGGAAAAACTGGTTTAGGTTTTGTTGATCAGACTCAGATTCCTAAACAGATGAGTTTTGTTCCTGCTACTCAAACTCATGATTCTATGGTTGGAACATCAAAGAGGAGACCTCAGAAACAAGCCCAGATGCCAGCTCAGAAGCAAGCTCAGAAGAGACTTCAGATGCAAGGTCAGGAGTATGTTCAGATGCAAGGTCAGAAGCATGTTCAGATGCAAGGTCAGAAGCATGTTCTGATGCTACCTCAGAAGCAACCCCAGATTTTTTCCAGAAACAGAAGAAGGAGAAATCATCCATGGATATGTCATCATTGTGGAAAGAAAGGGCATATCAAACCATTCTGCTTCAAACTTTATGGCTATCCTGAACATTTTCAGTATAGAAAAGTGGAACCAGCTACTGTCAGACAGAATGTTCAGAAGGTGTGGAAGCCCAAAGTTCAGAATGTAGGCCTGATTGCTCATACTTCACTGAGAGCCACCTCAAAAGAAAACTGGTACTTTGATAGTGGGTGTTCAAGGCACATGACTGGTGTGAAGAAGCTGCTGAGCAATATCAGATCTTACTCCAGAAGCTATGTGACATTTGGAGATGGTGTAAAAGGTCAGATTCTGGGTATTGGTGATTTGATCAAAGAAGGTTTGCCCAGACTGAATGATGTGCTACTGGTGGAAGGATTAACTTCTAATCTGATCAGTATTAGCCAACTTTGTGATCAAGAATTGAAGGTTAATTTCAACAAGCAAGAGTGTATTGTTGCTGATCAAGAAGGGAAAGTTCAGATGAGAGGCTGCAGATCCAAAGACAATTGTTATTTGTGGGTTTCTGAAGAGGAAAGAAGTCTGACTTCTTGTCTTATGAGCTCAGAAGAGGAAGTCAAACTCTGGCACCAGAAGCTGGGACATCTGCATCTGAAAGGCATGAAAAAAATCCTAAGTACTGAAGCTATCAGAGGTGTACCTAATCTGAAGATCAATGAGGACAATGTGTGGTGATTGTCAAATTGGAAAACAAACAAGAAAGTCTCATCCCAGATTAGTTCACCAGGTAACTACTAAAGTACTAGAACTTGTTCATATGGATTTGATGGGGCCTATGCAAGTAGAGAGTATTGGAGGCAAGAGGTATGCTTTTGTAATGGTAGATGACTACTCAAGATTCACATGGATCAACTTTGTTAGAGAGAAGTCTGATACTTTTGAAGTGTTTAAAGACTTATGTACTCAATTACAAAGAGAGAAGGACTGTGGTATTATCAGAATCAGAAGTGACCATGGCAAAGAATTTGAAAACAAGAGTTTCTCAGAATTCTGTGCTTCTGAAGGTATAAAACATGAGTTCTCTGCACCTATCACACCTCAGCAAAATGGTGTAGTTGAGAGGAAGAATAGGACTTTAGCAGAATGTGCAAGGGTTATGCTGCATGCTAAGAAGCTGCCATATATGTTTTGGGCTGAAGCCATGAACACTGCATGTTATATCCATAATAGAGTCACTCTGAAGAAGGGAACAACTTGTACCTTATATGAACTATGGAAAGGAAGGAAGCCTACAGTCAAATACTTCCATATTTTTGGGAGCAGATGCTACATTTTGGCTGACAGGGAAAACAGAAGAAAACTAGATCCTAAGTCTGATGAGGGCATATTCCTGGGTTATTCAGTGAACAGCAGAGCTTATAGGGTGTTTAATTCAAGAACTAAAGTTGTGATGGAGTCCATTAATGTGGTAATTGATGATCTGACTGCTGAGAAAGATAGAAGTGAGTCTGAAGTTGTTCCAGAGTCTGAACCATCAGAAGAACAAACTTCAGAAGCAGAAATTCATCCAGAGTCTGAAGAAGCAGATGTACATCCAGAACATGATCCTACCAATAAAGGGCCATCTATTAGAATTCAGAAGGATCATCCTAAGGAGCTTATCATTGGGAGTTTGGATCAAGGGGTCAGAACCAGGAGATCAGAACCAGCTGCTACTGATTCATGTTTTGTGTCTAAGTTTGAACCCAAAAATGTGAAAGAATCCCTAACTGATGAATTTTGGATTGAAGCAATGCAAGATGAGTTGAATCAATTCAAAAGGAGTGAAGTATGGGATCTGGTTCCAAGACCTGAAGGGTTGAATGTGATTGGCACTAAGTGGATATTCAAGAATAAAACAGATGAAAGTGGTACTGTAGTCAGAAACAAGGCAAGGTTGGTTGCTCAGGGCTATACTCAAGTTGAGGGACTTGATTTTGATGAGACCTTTGCACCTGTGGCCAGACTAGAGTCCATAAGATTACTGTTAGGTGCATCCTGCATTCTCAGGTTCAAATTATTCCAGATGGATGTGAAGAGTGCATTTCTGAATGGATATTTGCAAGAAGAGGTATATGTTGAACAGCCTAAGGGTTTTGTGGACCCTAAGTTTCCTGATCATGTGTTCAAGTTGAAGAAGGCTTTATATGGATTGAAGCAAGCACCAAGAGCATGGTATGACAGGCTGACTCAGTTTCTTGTGGCTCAAGGTTACAGAAAAGGAGGTTCTGATAAGACTTTGTTTGTGAAAGATGAAAATGGGAGTCTGATGATAGCTCAGATTTATGTGGATGACATAGTGTTTGGAGGGATGTCTCAGAAGATGGTCAAATTGTTTGTTCAGCAGATGCAGTCAGAATTTGAAATGAGCCTAGTTGGTGAGCTGACGTACTTTCTTGGGTTACAAGTCAAACAAATGGAAGATACAATCTTCATTTCTCAAAGTAAGTATGCCAAGAACATAGTGAAGAAGTTTGGAATGGAGTCTGCTGCTCATAAGAGGACACCAGCTGCTACTCATCTGAAGCTAACCAAAGATGAACATGGAGTATAAGTTGATCAAAGTCAATATAGAAGCATGATTGGGAGCCTATTGTACTTGACTGCAAGCAGACCAGACATCACTTTTGCTGTTGGAGTATGTGCAAGATATCAAGCTGATCCTAAGATGAGTCATCTGACACAAGTGAAGAGAATTCTGAAATATGTGAATAGCACAAGTGACTATGGAATCATGTATTCTCATAGTTCAAGTTCTGATTTGATAGGATTTTGTGATGCTGACTGGGCTGGAAGTGCTGATGACAGAAAGAGCACTTCAGGAGGTTGTTTCTTCTTAGGAAATAACTTGATTTCATGGTTCAGCAAGAAACAAAACTGTGTTTCATTGTCAACTGCTGAAGCTGAGTATATTGTTGCTGGGAGTAGTTGTTCACAATTGGTTTGGATGAAACAGATGCTGGAGGAGTACAACTTGAAACAAGGTGTTATGACATTGTTCTGTGACAATCTGAGTGCAATCAACATCTCTAAGAATCCAATTCAGCACAGCAGAACTAAACACATTGATATCAGACACCATTTTATCAGAAACCTTGTGGAGAATAAAGTCATTCAACTGGAACATGTAGCTACTGAAGATCAAGTGGCTGACATTTTCACAAAGGCCTTGGATGCTAAACAGTTTGAAAACTTGAGAAGCAAGTTAGGTGTGTGTTTGCATGAAGAATTCTAGCAATTAAAGCAAACTGGATGTGAGGAAGTTAGAGTACCTGCCAGCTTTGTTAGTGCTAAGTGTGATGCTGTTTTTGATACTAAGTCTGAAGTTCAAACTGGGACAGTAGTTGAAGATGTTTGTGCAGTTTTCCTTCCCTATTTGAAGACTATGATTTGTCAGAATTTTATGGCTAAAAAGGGGGAGATAAAAATCTTATGCAATGTGTTGACTCTGATACCAAAAATTAGAAGATGTATTGCTGCTTTTCAGATGTTCAGCTTTCAGTGGTATTCAGAAGGTGTATATGTGAAGCTCAGTGTTCAGAACCAATGCAACCAGAGCTGTCAAGGTGTTATTGAGGGGGAGTATGTGTCTCAGGGAGAGATTATGGTTATTAAAATCCTGAGTGTTGAAGAACAATTGTACTCTGATATTGTACTCTGATACCAGATTTTGCTCCTGAAGTGTTTTGCTCCTGGAATATGCTCTGATACCATTAATCACTGAAGAGTTCAGTAGTAAGGGGGAGTGTTGTGATTCTGGAGTGATTGTTTGTATGTTTATGAAGCTTCAGGGGGAGTTGATTAGTAGCTCTGATACCATGTTTGTGATGATCAGGAGTTGATTAGTAGCATATGTGTGCTATCAGTAACTGTGTCTGTGTGCTTCAGGAGTTCAGAAGCTGAAGCTGAAGTTTAACATAGCTGAATCCGCTGCCTAAACTGATTACTATGATGTATTGTTGTGGAGTTCTTCATTGCTGAGTTGATTTTATGGGAGATTGAAGAACTTGGATGGTTTTAGCCAAAAATTTGCCAAAGGGGGAGATTGTTGAGTCTTTTGGTGCTGGCTGCATGTTTTGGCAAAACCAAAGTGTTGTTTGGGAGCATCTCCATATTTATAACAAGTCTTCAGTTGCAAGAAATTTCGTTTGAAGATGTTCAGAAGCTCTAAATGACATCAGAAGCTGAATACCTCATCAGAAGCACTGTAGCTGTTCAGAAGCTGAATTCAGGTTCTGATGGACGCGTTGACTTTTGTTGACTTCATCAGAAACTGATATTTTCCAAGTTATTTTTATGCGAATCTTAGCAACATTTGGCAAGGATTTGTTCCAGGATTATTGCTTCTAGATTGTTGTTGAATTGGAGAAGATTTAATGAAGATTTGGTATTAAAATATGAAGATCGTATTATTTCTGCAGAATCTTTAAAAGATACATTCCTGGTTTATTTGTTTCCTTATTGGATTATTCATAATTCAGAAACAAATCCAATTCAGAAGATTGGCTACATAATTAATAGACTTGTTGGAGCTTATAAAAGGAGGAGTGCTGATGCTTTCAAGTGACACGCATAATTGAAGAAATTCAGAGAAAAGAGTCTTAGAGTTTTTTAAGCTGTTAGTTTTTGTTGTGCACCACTCTGTTAGAGTTGGTTTAGGTTTGTTTTGAGTTGTAATCACTCTAAGCCTGTAGGTATGAGTGCTGTCTTTGTGTGTTGAAGTTGTCTTCAAAACAGGGGAGTTTTTGTGTTCAGAACTGGGTTAAGTTCAAAGGGTAGTTCAAGTAGCTGGGTTGCAGTTGCTTGAATAGGAAGTTAGAGGTTTTCTAATACTCAACGTGTTGGGTAGAATTCAAGACTAGGAGGAAGATAATTGCTTAGGCTGGGAACTGGGAGTCAGTGTCTTGAGTCATAAGGATTATTTCCTATAGTGGAATTCCTTCCTGGATTGGTATCCCTCAGAGTAGGAGGTGTTTACTCCGAACTGGGTTAACAAACCTTGTGTGTTTTTAGCTTTCCTTCACGTTTATTTTCTGCCTATTAATTGCTTTTATATTTGTGCTAAGTTCTGTTCAGAACCTGCTAAGTTTTTATCAGAACCAGAACCTGTTGAGTATCTAATTGCCTGGCCAGAATTTCAAAATTTTTTGAGAAGGTTCATTTCGAATCTAAGTGGAAAGGCTCAACCCTTCTCTCCATTGTTAAAACTCAAGAAAGATGATGCGTTCAAATGGGGAACAGAACAGCAAAAGGCATTTGACGAGATTAAGGCGTATTTGTCAAATCCTCCAACTTTGATGCCTCCCATTCGAAATAAGGAAATGAAGTTGTACATTGCAGCGTCAGATTCAACCATTGGGAGCATGCTTGCTCAAGAAGATGAAAATGGTGTCGAGAAAGCTATTTATTTTTTAAGTAGAGTTCTAAATGACGCTGAAACTAGATACAGTGTAATTGAAAAGCTTTGTCTTTGTTTGTATTTTTCTTGTACCAAACTCAAGCAATATATAAAGCCAGTTGATGTTTATGTTTATTCTCATTTCGATATAATTAAGCATATGTTATTAAAACCAATTTTGCACAGTAGAATTGGGAAATGGGCTTTGGCTTTAGCAGAATATTCACTGACTTTTAAACCCTTAAAAGCTGTTAAGGGTCAAATAGTTGCTGATTTCATTGCTGATCATTCAGTAATCGAAAGTCCAGTGAATTGTGTTGAGTCTGAACCTTGGTTAGTGTATTTCGATGGGTCCAGACATAGGCAAGGTACAGGAATTGGAATCTTGATAATTTCACCATCGAGAGTTCCAACTAAGTTCAAGTATAAAATTAATGGGTCTTGTTCTAACAATGAAGCAGAGTATGAAGCTTTAATTGCGGGTTTGGAAATTCTTCTAGACTTGGGGGCAAGACACATTAAAATAAGAGGTGATTCTGAATTAGTTATGAAACAATTAACTAAGGAATATAAATGTATCCAAGAACACTTGATGAAATACTTCGTCATTGCGTTTTCTTTGTTAAAACATTTTGATTCCTATGATATTCAACACATACCTCGAATCGAAAATCAAGAGGCAAATGATTTGGCTCAAATTGCTTCTGGTTATAAGCTCTCGAAAGAAACATTCGGAGAGATAATCGAGATTAAAGAGAAATTAATCTCGAATGAGCCAGTTTCTAGTGAATTGTCAATACCAAAATATTTGGGGGCAGATAAACAAGTTGTTGGCAGTCTTGAGGATGTCGAAAATAATTTTCAAAACACTGATCTTCACTTAGATAGTTTTGTAGCAGAAATTTTTGTTATTGACAATTTAGCTGATAATGATTGGAGAAAGCCAATTGTTAAATATTTGGAAGATCCAACTGGAATTACCGATAGAAAAATTAAATATAGGGCCTTAAGTTACACTATTATTGGAAATGAGCTATTTAAGAAAACCTCTGAAGGAGTTTTATTAAAATGTCTTAGTGAAAATGAGGCATATTTAGCCATTGCCAATATACACAGTGGTTCTTGTGGTGCTCACCAGGCTGGCCATAAAATGAAATGGTTATTATTTCGACAGGGCTTATATTGGCCTTCTATGCTCAAGGATTGCATAGAATATGCCAAGAGTTGTCAAGAATGTCAGAGACATGCGGGTATTCAACATGTGCCTGCGAATGAACTGCATTCGATTGTTAAGCCTTGGCCCTTTAGAGGATGGGATTTAGATTTGATTGGCGAAATCAAGCCCGCGTCGTCAAAAAATCAACGGTATATCCTGGTTGGTATTGACTACTTCACAAAATGGATTGAAGCGGTTGCTCTGCCAAATGTGGATCAAGAAGCTGTGATTAGTTTTATTCAAAACTATATCATTTATAGGTTTGGGCTTCCTGAGACTATTACTACTGATCAGGGAACAGTATTTATCGGACGAAAGATGCAAGATTTCGCTGATCAGACAGGGTTTAAGTTGGTAACTTCGACACCATATTATGCTCAAGCAAATGGTCAAGTCGAAGCAGCCAATAAAGCCATCATTGGCTTAATTAAGAAACACATTGCTCAGAAACTAAGGAATTGGCATAAGTCTTTAAACCAAGTCTTATGGGCATGTAGGAACTCTCCTAAGGAATCAACTAAGTCAACTCCATTTCGACTAACGTACGGCCATGATGCTGTGTTGCCTGTCAAAATCATGATGCAATCATTGAGAGTGCAAAGACAGATGGAGTTACCTACTGATCATTATTGGAATTCGATGTTAGACGAATTAGTTGATCTAGATGAAGAAAGATTGCAAGCTTTAGATATGTTAATTAGACAAAAAGAAAGAGTTGCTAAAGCTTACAATAAGAAGGTTAAGCCTAAAGCCTTTAACGTAGGAGATCTGGTCTGGAAAGTTATTCTGCCTATGGACAGAAGAGATAGAGTCTTTGGGAAATGGTCACCAAATTGGGAAGGACCATTTAAAGTTTCTCAGGTGCTTTCGAATGGCGCTTATGAAATCGAAGAATTGACTCCTGAGCAGCGTTCGATTAATATGAATGGTAAGTATTTAAAAAGATATAGACCAGCGCTGCAAGAGATTCGAATAAATCAAGAATAGTTTGAAAAACAAAATACTAAAGTGGTAACATGCGAAGATGCCAGTAAAATAAAAGATTCGAATTAAAATGGTGGGTTTTATCCCTCATCATACAAAAGTCTTATCTTGGATTTTTATCCATCATAAAGTGCTAAGATTTTATTCGAATTACAAAAGAAAAAGTGCCACGTTGATCTTGAAGGGCCTTCATTTCGAATCCACTTCTGAGTCTGATGAACGAAGGTATTCTTTGTTTTCATCATAGGTCGAAAGGAATTCTGCCCAATCAGGGTCCGTACTATAAGACTCTGAGGAGGAAACCTCTGGTCGAGCCTTTGAGGGTGACTCGGGTATTTTCCCTTCAGGAGGAGGGGGAGCTCTGCAAGTTCTTGAACTTTCGCCCTTGGAAGAAGGTTTCTTTGTCTTTTTTGAGGAATCGGCAATTTTCTTGTTGTTTTTCTTTCCAGACGTTGCTTTCTTTTCATTGGTGTTCTTCGCAATCTGTTTGCCTTTTCCCATGATTTCTTTTTCAAAATTGGTGATGGTTGCTATACTATTGTAACTTGCATAATAGAGTGAGTAAAACGGATAGAGAACGACCATATATATAATGGTAAGATCATTAATAATTCTTCAACCGTTTCCTAATTCCTCTCGGAATTCACGCCATTTCAGTTTGACTGTTTTGGAAACGGATGTTTGACTTATTTTGAAACTAGAGCCAATCAGAGATATGGCTTAGTAGTTAAGTGTTTTGTTTTAGGCGCAATCTTATCCGTTACTAAAAAGAGGGGTTCAGAGTGTATCACGAAAACCAAGTAAATCTTCGATATTTGGCGTTTTCGAATGCTAAAATAGGCAAAGTGCTAACGAGGATGATTATGGCACATAAAATTGGCATAAATATAATGTATAAATTTGAGTACAAATGCCACATTCGAGAATAACACGAATTGAACAGTGAAAACGGTGAAATAAAGGTTACTACCGAAAGAGCATTTAAGGTAATACAACTAAATTGTTCAAGAGAATTCGAAAATAACAAAACAATGATGGGTAGAAAAACAAGTTAATCTGCTGCAGTCCAGGATTTGTTGGCTTGTCTGAAGTGGTAATATTGCTCTTTAGTATGATCAAGCTTGCGTTGCAGAACATTGCTTTCATTTATCAAGCGATCAACTTCGTTGCTGACAATTAGCCCATCACTGTAATGTTGGAGGCCTGCATGTGCCAGTTCTTCGATTCTGGACCTAGGTACTTCGATAGCTTGAGCGGCGAAGTGCTCTTTCATCTGTTCCTCTTGAGCTATCTTAGCCTCCAATTCCCGAATTTCAGCTTTCCATTTCGAAATGTTGTCTTCGCAGGCAGCCACCTGCAGAAATGCTCCTGCAGACGCGACTTTGATTTTAGCAGCTTCCTCATTGTAATGGGTGGCCTGTTTGAAATGATCTTGCTGAATAGAGAGTTGGGTGTCTCGAAGCTGGACACTACTCTTCAAGGCGTGAAAGTTTTTCGCATATTGCTCCAAGAGAGTTTCGGCTTGGGAGACTTTTAAGAACAAGTCTTCAGCAGTTTGTGGAGTTTGAAGTTTGCTGAAAAGAGCTTTGATATTGAAGTAAATTGTAGGTTCTCTTTCGAGGAGTTCCAACATGTCTCCATCAATTACCTCTCGTCGAAACCTTAGCTCATGCTCTGCCTGTTCGAGTTGAAGAGCTTTTTCTCTATCAGCCGCTGTGAGAATATATGCACCATTGCTGGATAACAAGGTGTTGAGCGCGTCTTCCGGTGCTAAGTGTTTGATGCCTTGTAAAACTTCTGCTGGGAGACAGATATTGGGAATGGATTTCGGAGATGAAGTGTCCTCATCATCAAGTGAATCATCCGTCTTGGTTGTTTGCTCATAGTCAGCACTTGAAGTTATTTCAACACTCTTGGCCTTACCTTTTTGGCTAACCTGAGTCTGGTGGTGACCTTCGGTGGTAGAGTACGCGCCTTCAGGGTTTAGGTCATTTTTCTTGCCAGCATTGGGGGCATCAGACATAGCAGTATCAACTCGAACAGGTGTTGTCTCTTCGTTGACAGGTAGAGTTTCGACTTCAGTTGCTAAAACCTGGTTTTCGTTGGTGGTGTCCATTCGAGGCGGGGAACTGACCAAGTCTTTTGGAGAGGTCGTTGGTGAGGGTTTATCTTTGCTAGCATCAACCTCTTTCGTTTCTTGGTTTTCTTCGTTGGTCGCCTTGTCCTTGCCCTCTTCATTCCCTCGTGTTTCCTTTTCGGGGGAGGTTTGCTCCGTGTCTTGCTCTTGAGGAAAAAATTGTTGACTTAATCCTTCGAGAACTTGCTTCACCGTACTGTCTGGAGAAGTTTCTTCCACAATAGTTGACATTGGACCATCCTAGAAAATGGAGGAAATAGTCAAATTAGATGCGATATACATAAAGGGAACGATGAAAGTAAAGGGTGAAGGAGTAGTGAATTACCTTTGGGGGTGGATCATTGCCAGGTTTGGAGTGTGGCTGCCCAATTTTTTCGTGCTGCGAGGAAGGAGCTTCTGGGTTCGCCCGACTGGAAGAAGAAGGGCTTCGCTGAGTTTTATCTTTCTTCTTTTTCTTCTTCTGTTTCTCAGCAGATTTTTCCTTGATGAAAGTGAGCGAGGCTTCTTGCCCTTCGACGGTCTCGCCAACAATAGCCTCATCTTGGCTTTCAGTTTTTTCTTGCCTACTCCTCTTTTTCTTCTTGATTTTACTTGGCTTACCAGGCTCGAGTGGTTGTTTTGCCTTTTCGATGGTGCTGGCCATGCTTGCTCCAGCTGCGGACTCAGATTGTTTGTTGGTGTCCTTCGAAGAGGCAGCCACACGTTTTGACTCAGGTTACGCAGCAGCGGGTTGGTCCGTTGTGGTCTGTAGCATAACATTCTATGTTAATATAAGTGCTTCGAATAACGCAACTAACTATCGAAGGAAAGTAAGTGATCGAAAGGTGTTAACCTTTTCATCATCACTTAGAGCAATCACAGAAGCTCCAAGGTTTAGTTTCTTCGAAGTCCCTTCAGCACCTGTTGGGTTGGTCCTCTTCCGAGTTGTGACCTGAAAAGGGCATAGATCTAAATTGAGTAGCCTGTGCAAAATGGTAAACTCCATGTGAAAGGTCAAATAATAAATTCAAATGGCTTACCGTCGGTTCCTTTTTAACCTTGACCGGAGGAGCTTAACTCGAGGCATTAGACACCGCCTTTGATTTGCTTCCTAAAACAGGAAATAAGTTTGAACTAAGTTGATAGGTCAAGAAAGGATAGGTCTTGAAAATTTCGAAAGGGACGAAAGTTACCTTTAGAAGTCAACTTTGTTTGGATTGCAGCTGCTGCAGATGGGTTAAATCCTTCTCGAATTTTATCCATCAAAAGTTTCTTGTCAACAAGGTGAATGGAATAGTGCAAGTCCCACCATTTCGCAAACTCCCTAGTACAAGAGTGAGAGTTGTCATACTTGAAAGGAGTGATTCCACAACACCTCTTCTCAGCTTCACGGAGGAAAGAGCAGAAAGTTGGCTCAGTCATGCCGTAATACCCTAAGCAAATCTCTTTTTCATTAAGGTAAAAGCTTTTGGGTAATAGCTGAGTTAACCCAAATTGTCTTGAAACTAAATTCGGAAAGTATCCTACTAATCCGAACTCTGAAGATGTAATGCCATAACGGCAGGAGATAAGGGTGGGGTTGAGATAAGCTAACCAGATTGCAGTGATTTCCTCCTCATTCTCAGGCAGTGGAGGAAATGGGTGAGCGAACCAGTGAGGTCCGACTTCTCGATTTACAAAAGGAGCAAAACTGCTCTTGAATGTCTTTAGGTTGAGAAAGGCCTCAAAGTATTGTATGAAGAGCTGTTCTGAGTCTAGGCCTCTCATTCTTGGAATCATTCGAGATTGCCTTGTGCCTTCAACTTGGCACCCACGAGTCGCTTCGAAGCAGGGTTCCAGGAGTATTAAGTTGAGCTCTCGAGGAAAGGTAGCATTTAACCATAACTGGAGAAGCCAAAAAGGGCCATACCCTAAGAAAGTTGACCCAGAACCTGTGAGTTTAATATTTTCACAGGCAGACCTCATGGCCTCATATAGAGCTCCCAGAATAAGGCTTCCCAAGCCAAAAGATTGGCATTCATGAATTTGGATGGCCATAGGGATGAACTTTTTGGCCACTTGCAAAGATCTCGTGCAGAAAACAAACTGAGATAGCCAAAGAGTAAGGAAAGCTACATGTTCCTCGTCGTCCACTTCGCCGTCATCTTTTTGATGTTCGTTGATATACTTCGAATAAGCATTCGATGTATAGGATTGCTTGATGTTGTCACTGAATCGAGTAGGATCATAAGTGGCACCATCGGGTCGAAGGCCCGTGATGGCTGCTACATCAAAGAGCGTGGGGGTCATCATCCCACATTCGAAGTGAAAAGTGTTGGTCGAAGATTCGAAGAAATGTAAAGCAACGATTAGCATTTCTTGGTGATACTTCATGCCGGTTCGAGAAAGTTGGACCAGATCGAAAATCCCATAATCCTTCCAGATATCGCCATAGTTGCTTTCGACCCTGTCCAACCAGTTAAGGTATTGCTGAGTCGCGGAAGGTGCAGACCTGAAGACTTTGTTTGGATACTTTATATAGTTAAAATTATAAGGTTCATCCAAAAAGGCCCTAGGGCTGCAAGGTTTGTAGAGAGGGAAAATAGACATGGTTTCTCTGTTCCGATTCTTGTCATCTGGTTTAGGACCACCAAAGGCGTAAACGGTTTTATTGAGGGAATAAGGAAAAATAACCTGAGTTTCCCATATTTTCTTATGCTCAAGCTTAAGAGTTGGCTCTGGTACTTGGTCGTCCCCATAAGTACTGATTGTGATGTTTGACCATTTCCCAGCCATTGGGAGTACTTCTTTAGTTCCAGAACCTGACGCCATTGATGGGGTTTTAAGGTTGTATTTACGGAAAAGGGGTTAGGGTTTGGAATACGAAGGATAAAATGGAAGAAGAATGGTTGGAAAAGTTGTGAAAAGGTTTCATCAACTTGAGTGACTATATTTATAGGGTTAATAGAGTGTGATTTTTTAATAATAAATCAAAATGAAAAGTTCACTCTTTCAACTTCCGGGTTGGCCACGTGTCCCACTCCCACCAAAAACCAGGAGATCATGATGAGTGGAGGAGATGAGACGTTTTGAAAAAGGTCATGATTGTCTTTCTGACATCAGCACTGTCTTTGGAAAGGGTGCAGCGGTGAATTAAAAAAAAAAGTCTTTCAAAAACGCCATTTTCTTATTCGACAAATCCAATCGAAATTGGCATTTTTGGGGGGCAATTTGTTAGCCGTAAATTTTGGTACACAATATGAAAGGATGGATTCGACTAGATCGAAGAGTCGAAGTTCCCATAGAAGCAAGGTATTTCGAGAAGAACAGTTGGAGCAGTGGGCCTAGTGGACTACGGCCTAAATAGCAAAGTCCAGACCCAAGATTTCGAAGCTTGGCGCGCGAGAGAATAAAATGCTTCGAAGAAATGGAGAACGTGGGGAACACGTGGAAGAATCCAGAGCGTAGGATCGAAGCGGCAGTTTGATTTTTTGCCTCTAGTATATATAGTGATTTCTTAGAAGAAATCGAGGTCGCAATTTTCATATACGAATTTCTCCCAAAATTTCTGAGTATTCATGCGATCGAAAGAAAGGAACTCCAAGGAGAAAATGTATGAATTGTGAACCATCTTTTATTGTAATCATTTTACATTCAATGCAATTTATTTTTATGTTATTTACATGCTTCTTCTCTACAATTCAGTTCTTTTATTACGAATGTTTGTTCGACTTTGAGGCGATTCGGAGTTGAAACATTTTTCTTTTTAGTTTTCTTAAGCAAAAAACCATAATTTGTTTATCATCTCGATGAACGTAACAAGTTTTCTGGAAAAGCAAAGCACAAAATTGTCTTAAGATTTCTAGTTGATCTTGCAAGTGTAAAATACTTAAACTAGCGGTTGTTTACCAAATCCCTACGTAAACAAAGTGACCAACATGAACCTTGAAATAAAGATAAGGGACGAAAAAGATATTTAAGTCATTTTTAAAAGAGAATCTACCTATGTTTTCTTTCAACTATACCACTTTTCTACGATGTACAAAGGCACTAGATTGAGAAATAATGCAATTGTAAGTCGTGGGAGAATTAAAACAAACCGATTTTTTTTAGCATAGTCACTATGATTGTTTCTCCGAATTAATTTTTTATTTCTGAACAGAAATTTAAAAAAAAATTGACCAAATTTAACAGAAATTTCATTAAAAAATATCCAAGTACATCTTGAGAATCCTCAAAAAGGTGTGTTATAATACTTATACCCTAAGACAAGGAACAAGACCAAGACTTCAAACATCAAAATGAACGATGTACAATAAGAAAATAACTTGATTATTAATACAACGGTTAAATATGTCTTTAGTCCCTATAAAATTTTCAAATTTCAAGTTTTAGTCCCTATAAAAATTTCATCAATTTTTGGTCCCTTAAAAGTGTTCTACCGGCACTTATGGTCCCTTTTTTAAATCAAATCATGTGTATACATCACATTTTTTAATGAATTTTTATAGAGATGTTTATAATATTATAACAATCTCTTCTTCATTTTTTTTTGAATTTTTTAACAAGATATGAATTAAATATAAATTTTTAAATGCTAAAAACTTAAAAATTCATATTTAATTTATCACTTGTTAAAAAAAATTTAAACTTTTGCAGGAGAGATTTTTATAATGTACTAAGCACGACCATGAAAAATAATATAAAATTTCGAAAATACACATGATTTTACTTAAATGCAAGGACCAAAAGTTGTGACGGAAAATTTTTGAGGGACCAAAAATTGATGAAAATTATTATAGGGACTAAAACTTAAAATTTAAAAATTTTATAGGGACCAAAAACATATTTAACCCTTAATACAACTACAAAAAAGATCTAAACATGCTTTCGAAACCATTATGACTCACAATGTAAAATGTTTGAACTGCGAGTTAAGGCACAATTTTCTTCAACCTACGGAGACTCATATTTTACAAAAAGCAATGAAGAAGGCCGAAGAATTCAATATCAAATATAAGCAAAATTCAACTAACTTTATTATATTTAATGCTATTATTACTAAATTACCCTTTAACTAATTTAAATTTTATTTTTCAATAACTCTTTTAATATTCATGGAACAAGTTCCAATGAGGAGCCTTTTAGTCTCAATATTTATTGATCCTTTGAAGTTTGTCTTGTAATCATTTATCATTTGATTTTTAAGTTTTGGTGGTTGAGCTCGTTTAAGTGATGATATGTCATAGATTAGCTGATATCAGATAACTAAATAAGCTAAACGGTCGCTGAGTCACAAAAAAATGAAGATGTACTAACAAAAATACCCTTCACTTTTTCAGGACTAAAACTCAAGTAATCCTTACTTAGAGATACCAAATACATAAATAAACCTATAATTTTTCATGCGATGTTAAATACGCTGTCAAATTTTAGACAGTAATATTTTTTTTTTCCTATCCCTAAATTTTAGAGTGTTACAACAATTTCATGGGTAAATAAATTGGTGATTTATTCTGTTGATAATTAAATGCCGAGATTGCCCTTGGATATTCGTCGTAGAACGTAGGTAAGAGCGCGTTGCGTGTGGCAGAGATCAGAACTGAAAGTCGAACTGCATCTTGTGAATCTTGAGTTAGGTACGTAATCTTTTTGTTTTCTTCGTTTTTCTGAGAAAATGCCAGATTTCAAGAGAATCACGAAATGAATGGATCTTCATTTTATTTCTGCTCTTTCGATTTGATGAAACTCTGATCTCGTAATTTCTGATTAGGTTTTTTTTCTTTTCTGTTATTTTGCATTGAGAACTTCAGATCGATGTGGCGTAATAACATTATTAGATCCATTGGGTTTTATTTTGTAAGCGAAATTCGCTGGCTTCGCTGTATTTTTTAAATTCATTGACCTTGACTTACGTGTTGTTCCTTTTTCTTGTAGCTGAAATGCTTACCATATAGTCCCTGTTTGGATATACAGCTTAATTTGCAGCTTAATAAGCGCTTATGTATAAGTCATTTCTATAACAAAAGATAAAATCAAGTTAAAAGAAATTCTGTATAAGCTATAAGTTGTTTTCATCAGCTAACTTGAACAGCTTAGAAAACTAAGCTGAAAGGAGCTTATGAACATGTTCCAAGTGTTTATGCTAGTATATAAGCTTAACTAAGCCAATCCAAACAGGTCCATAGTAATGTGAAGAGTTTAGCTTCAAATGGATTTTTGAATACCATGGGCGCATTTGGATTGACTTATTTTTTAGCTTATGCAAATAAAATAGCTTTTATGTATTATTCATAAGCTTGTCAAGGTAATTTATGAAAAAACAGCTTATGAAGATACAATTTTCGTTAGTGAGAACTTATGAATTAACATAAAAGCTTATTTATTTGTGTAAACTATTTTTTCATAAGCTCAAAATAAGTTAATCCAAACGGGCCCCATGTCGTCAACTAGCCAGTTTTCAACTTGACTATAAAATTTTACTAGATTCTTTCATAAAAAATTGTTTTTGTAGATTATAGTATATACATTTGACAGTAGAGATTCCAGGCTGCTGGGTTCTTTAGAAAATTTACTCTGTAATAACTAATAAGGGACTTTATATACTTATGCTCTATTTCTGTTTACAAAACTCATTCTTGAGTGATACTTTTGGTTTTCGGCTATTCTAACAATTGTTTCTTGTCATTGCTATTCTTGCTATGAGAAGGCCATGGCAGGGTCTGGGAGTTCCATGATGTATTCCTTTCTTCTATTCATTGTCATCCTCTCACTTCAAGAAATGTACCGTGGGAAACTTGCATCCTCAGAATTATTCACAATACTTGGAGGCTTCACCAGCTCTCTCCTATTTCTTGTGCTCCTAACTGTGAGTTCTCAGTCCATCTCTTTTGCATGAATCACAATCAAATATTGCATGACCATTTTCTTATCTTGAAGTTTAACTTGTAGTTTGCTAATGATTCTTTTTATGTTTCTCGGGTAATAAGATCATGTACTAGAAGGAAAGAAAATATATTTTTGTAACTTCAGAAATGAAAAATATATACCACTTACTCCATTTCTATAACATCTATTTTAATACTATCGTTAGTGTTTGGGTTTTTTTTGCTATATATTATAATTTATTTGTACTTTTATGAAGGTTTGCCTCTAATAAAATGCATCAAAATGTGTACTGCAAATTCTTTCTAGTTCCATTTTGTAAATTGAAGTCAGAAGATTTTTCGAAGACCAATAAAGTTACTACTTTTATCACTTCATAGTTCATAGGTTGATGTTCGTGTATGCAGGGGTTCCCTGGTTACTAATCGATACAGTTCTACTTTAACAAATACAGAGGATCTTTATTCATATATTAGTACAAAGTAGACTGTTGTATGTTAACAAGATATATGTGAATGCTACTTTTCACCAAATAGTCTGCTTTAAATTATCTTCTGTCACATATATTTCTTCCAGAATCTCTATTCAAGTAATATACTTCAAATCAATTTAAGTTACTCACATTTACATTACATTTTGGTTGCAGTTCATTGGAAATTTTCAGGAGACAACCGGTGCAAAATCTGGCTGGGGTGCTGGTAAGCACATGTTGCTGATGAATGTTGATGACAGACTGTATAATTTTTTATTAATTGAATTCAAAATTCAAGTAAAACATAATGAATATTAATTGGAACTTTTAAGAACATCTACATTTTTATACTTGAGAATCGCATGAAACATGGGATGAGGCATTCATTTCTTTTATTCTTTCTGGTGCACTAATTCACGCATGCCTGAGCTTCTAGTATTGTGTTTTATATTTTAAAAAATTGAAAACCGTGTCTTCATTTTGCAGTCATAATAGCAGAAGTAGTTGCATTGATTGCTGCAAGCACTGTCCACCGAGTATGCATCACTACATGGTATGCTCCCTGCAATTCTCCTCTCTCCCCCTTATTAATGAACAATAGGAAGTAATTCACTAGGAAGTTTAGTCTCTGAACTATTTCTTTAAAAAAAAAAGGAGAAAGTGTAACGGACAAGCAATACATATCAAATGTCAATCGCCCCTCCGGTCTAAGTGATCCAACGTGACAATTAATTAAGCGGGATATTCCAGTGAAGCCTTCTCTAAACCTGGCTGATTTTAAATCACCTTCAACTTATCGTTGAATTTTGTATTTTTATATTAAATAACACGTCGTAATTTCTTAAATCGAAAAACGCATGCATCAACTGCTTAAACAGATATAATGTTATAATGTGTTGATTATCAACTGCCTAAACAGATATAATGTGTTGATTACATGACCGTCGGCTTGTAAAAGAAATGGTGGAGTTTGATATTTGACTTAGTTAGTAATACATGTAATGGGTTGTGCATCCTTTGGAACATGTTCTTCTAAAGTAAATTATTGTAGAATTCATCCCTTTACCTTCATAAGCTCTTGTATGGTAACATTGAATTCTAGATATTCTGTTGGGTGATATAACTGATAACACATTACATTGTAAAAGAAAAACTGGCAACATCATATTTCATCGTTCATGATATAACATGCTTTTACTTTAGGTAAATGAAATAATAGACAACCTAAAGCTTTTGTAAAATAGCCAAGTATAGCAACTAGCAGAGTATATTACCATTGTCATAGTCTGTTATTTAAAGACAGTCTTATTAAAAGCACAACATAAAAATGTACGATTTTTTTTATGAAACCATTGTTGATGTTATTCTAATGATTGTTGCATGTATGCAGTTTCCTGTTCTCAGCTGTGTTGCTCTATGAGGTTAACAAGCTCTCTGTATCTGCTGTTTCAACAAGTGACTCCAGAACCAAAAAGCAAAGTGGGAGAGCTTAGTCATTTTGTATGCTTACTGTTAAAGCATCTATAGAGAATTTTCCCTAGTCGCGATAGTTTTACAACCCTAGTATCATAACTTATAAGATGAGCGTTTTACGATTTATCTGACACTTAATTTTACAATTATATTGGTATGGTATGATTTGAAAGATGTGCATTAAACTAAAATCCATTCAGTCATTTTTTTATTACAGACGAACTTGTTTCATCAAATATTGAATGCAAAAATGGGTTACAAGGGATCTGAACTAATGATTCAACTTCCATATAAAATGGTTTTTCAAGGTTCTGGTCTCGCTAAGTAAACCCTTGACATTTAGGTCTCGAACCCCTATATCATGACTTCCAAAGAAAGTGCTATTGATAAAAGTTATAACAAGCCATTTTAGAAGAGGCCACTTTCTGTAAACGTGGGCACTGTATCTGCGGTATGGTTCTGCAAAAAGGGGCGGTGGTAAATGTTACGTTCTCAATTCTCAGATTGGATGGGAGCTTGGGGGAATTGATCAATTCTACAAATAGAGTACTGTAAATCTAAAAAGAGAAAAAAGTATTTTTTTTATTTTTTTAAATGAAAAGTATTTTCATTGGTGGGGGTGTTGGTGTTGTTGCAGAGTGAGAAAATAGAGGGGAGATGAGATATATTTACATGAACCTCAAGGGACGTTAGAGTAATTTTTGCTAAATTGTATTTAATTTATCATAAAACAGAGGATGATTACCTATCTTACAGTATGTAATGTATGCTCCTCTTTCTTAAAATATCTTAAGTATACAAGTAAAAGAAGAAGAAAAAAAAAAAGCATAACAATGTTTATGGATGGAGCTTAGCTACTTGCAAGAAGAATCGTGAAAAGATGAAAATTGACGACAGATAGAGAACAGCATACAGATTCAGGGCCTGTTTGAAACACTTCTTGAAAACACTTTTTTAGTTTTTAAAAATTTTAAAATTAAAAACTTGTTTGATTATCTATTTTTGAAATATAAGTTTTAAAAAGTGTTTTGGGTTTTTTAGTTTTGGGTACTAAAAAAGTGAAACAGATAAAATGGGTTTTGCTTTTCTATTTTTAGTTTTGAGTTTTTAAAATAGAGACAAAAGAAGGAAAAATGAAAACACACGGAGAAGTGGGTGTTTTCTCCAATGGCATAATTGTAAATAAGCCTAAACTGCAGGGGCATTTTCATTTTTTTATCAAAAAAATTTGGATCTGAAAAATCGTTCCTCATTTGGCAGAAACGCTTCAGTCACCCAGTCAGATAACACAGAGAAGAGAATGGCGATTCTTCGATCTCCGACGTGATTTCGATCTCCACCGCGCTTCTTCTTCGATCTCCACCGCGCTTCTTCTTCTCCACCGCGCTTCTTCTTCTTCACCACGCTTATTCTCCGTCGTGCTTTTTTCAGGTTACATCTCACACTTTGTTTTCGATTTTTAAATTGCTTTCTGTTCTTCGATCTGAATTTTACTACTAAATTTATAGCGATTTTTCACTTGATTTTGTGTTTATTGGCGTTTAGATCTACGATTTTCAGTACTAGGCTAATTTGTAAATCTGAGATTGTGGTAGAATTTGAATACAAAGCACACTAGAATTTGTGTCATGTGTGTTGTTATGACTTTTGATTATGATTTTGATGTTGTTGTTTATGATTTTGATGTTTAATCTTACTCTTATTTACTATCAACACCTTTCTATATTTCCCAACAAAACCCTAATTCTGCTGAGCTAAGTTTTCAAAAGAATAGAATTTGGAGGGTCTTCAAATGGTGTTGATGAGGGTAACATCATAATTGATTCAGGTACAACGTTGACAATTATTCCAACTGATATTTATAATAATTTGGAATCAGCTGTGTTAAAATTGGTGAAACTGAAGCGTGTTGATGATCCAACTCAAGAATTCAACCTTTGCTATAGTATCACATCAGAATTCAAGCGTGTTGAGGCTCTATACTAAGGAAGAATTATCTTTGTGAAGACAAATGATTTTTGTAGTTAACATAAACATTGTACGATTTATGTTAATAGATCTGATGTATTGTTGTTACATTATTTGGTTCACTTCTCAATTCTCATTGAGTATGTGATGCAAATGAATAGAATATTATATTTCATCACAGTATATCAGTTTTTTCTTGATATTTTTACTGGTGCTGGATCATGATTATTATAATATAGTGCCTGTGAGATCATCATTTGTAGTTAACTTGTGTTTGATGGTTTAACAAACATGACTGTGGTTTGATGATAGGATGCTAGAAATTTTGGATGGGAATTGAGTGAGAATATTGACTTCAATTGGAAGAAACTCTTGCAAAAGAAGGTATTTCAAGATCTTATTTATTGGTTTAAATAACATCAAAGCATTATCATTTCTTTTTCTATATAAGTTATAGAATTACATTAATGTTCAAAGGGTGATGGTAAGTTATTTGCGTCACTCTCACTTGCTGTTGTGCCATCTCTACGACCAAGTGGTACAGCCCAAAATGGCCCTCTACTCTGGAAAAAAAAAAAAAATTAAGTAACACAATATGTTGGAAAAATGCAATAATTAAAATGTTATTTCTCATGCATGATATATTGAATCAGCTTCTTAAAACTTTTTCAAATAGTTATAAAGTAGTGAGTTCTTACTAGATATACAACATCTCTGGCAGCTAAAGTAAGTATATCAGCACATGAGACTGTGGATGGACAAGCATTCTCTAAATCAGACTTTATTTTGTCAATTACATCAAAACCTCTTAATGAATTTTTATTAGGCAGTGCATTTTTCTCCCCTGTTAGTGTGTCTGTATCATCCAGTAGCACAGATCCATCACATCCCTGGCAGTGCATTTTTCTTTTTCAAATGAATTTTCATTTGGATAAGTCTTGTGCATTGTTCGGATTAGCTAGGAAAAGAATATTTCAAAGCATAAATTATAGATACATACCGAAAGTGCGTGATGTTTCATGTTTGAGTGTGCATAAAATAGGTGAATAGGTATTGATTGGATTACATTAATGTTCGAAAGGCATTGACGCAGGTAGAAGAATTTGAATGAGTATGAAGAACACTAGCCACCGTCCACGTTTCGCTGCTTCTGCCTCCTCATTTGTTGCGCCTGCAACCTCTTCATCGGTCGCGCCTGCCTCCTCCTCGGTCGCTCCTGCTTGTCCTGGTGTGCCTGCCACTGCTGCCACTGCTGCCACTGCTGCACAGGTATCCTACCTTCATCTCAGCCCTACGTCTGCGAAATTCTAAGTTGATGTAAAATATCACCTGTTGTAAGAAGTAGCAAAATTGCAGCTTTGTGTGATGAAGTTCATTGAACATCTTGTTCCCTCATGCTAACGTTTTTATCCATAAAGTTTAATACTATTAAACCAATACTAATATAACAAGTGGATGATTAATATCTTTATGGTTATCCTTGAATCATGGTTGGAAAAAATAATGCTTATTCTTAATTGCAATTTGCAATGCTTATTTTTATGATAGATGGCAGCTAATGTTGAGATTAATGACTCAAAGCTTTGGCCTGATTTTGTAACGAAAGTTTTCATTGACATAATGGTTGATGAAGTTACAAAAGGAAATATGCCAAATGGTGTGTTTCATAATAGAACATGGTCCTCAATGACTACTAGGCTGAGTTCCATAACTAAACGACAGTTTCAAGCGCTCCAACTGAAGGCAAAGATGCATAGGTTGCGAGCCATGTATCGTGAGTTCTATTCACTGTTGCAGAACACCGGATTTGGCTGGAATGCTGAAACAAACACTGTTACTGCAAGTGAAGAGGTCTGGAAAAATTACTTGAAGGTATGGTTTAATTACTTCAAGCTCGTCCTAGCACTTCCAAAAACATTATTAATGCATTTATATCTACTAAAAAAACTATAAAAATTAAACCATACCTTCAAGTAATTTTTCCAGACCTCTTCACTTGCAGTAACAGTGTTTGTTTCAGCATTCCAGCCAAATCCGGTGTTCTGCAACAGTGAATAGAACTCACGATACATGGCTCGCAACCTATGCATCTTTGCCTTCAGTTGGAGCGCTTGAAACTGTCGTTTAGTTATGGAACTCAGCCTAGTAGTCATTGAGGACCATGTTCTATTATGAAACACACCATTTGGCATATTTCCTTTTGTAACTTCATCAACCATTATGTCAATGAAAACTTTCGTTACAAAATCAGGCCAAAGCTTTGAGTCATTAATCTCAACATTAGCTGCCATCTATCATAAAAATAAGCATTGCAAATTGCAATTAAGAATAAGCATTATTTTTTCCAACCATGATTCAAGGATAACCATAAAGATATTAATCATCCACTTGTTATATTAGTATTGGTTTAATAGTATTAAACTTTATGGATAAAAACGTTAGCATGAGGGAACAAGATGTTCAATGAACTTCATCACACAAAGCTGCAATTTTGCTACTTCTTACAACAGGTGATATTTTACATCAACTTAGAATTTCGCAGACGTAGGGCTGAGATGAAGGTAGGATACCTGTGCAGCAGTGGCAGCAGTGGCAGGCACACTAGGACAAGCAGGAGCGACCGAGGAGGAGGCAGGCGCGACCGATGAAGAGGTTGCAGGCGCAACAAATGAGGAGGCAGAAGCAGCGACACGTGGACGGTGGCTAGTGTTCTTCATACTCATTCAAATTCTTCTACCTGCGTCAATGCCTTTGGAACATTAATGTAATCCAATCAATACCTATTCACCTATTTTATGCACACTCAAACATGAAACATCACGCACTTTCGGTATGTATCTATAATTTATGCTTTGAAATATTCTTTTCCTAGCTAATCCGAACAATGCACAAGACTTATCCAAATGAAAATTCATTTGAAAAAGAAAAATGCACTGCCAAGGATGTGATGGATCTGTGCTACTGGATGATACAGACACACTAACAGGGGAGAAAAATGCACTGCCTAATAAAAATTCATTAAGAGGTTTTGATGTAATTGACAAAATAAAGTCTGATTTAGAGAATGCTTGTCCATCCACAGTCTCATGTGCTGATATACTTACTTTAGCTGCCAGAGATGCTGTATATCTAGTAAGAACTCACTACTTTATAACTATTTGAAAAAGTTTTAAGAAGCTGATTCAATATATCATGCATGAGAAATAACATTTTAATTATTGCATTTTTCCAACATATTGTGTTACTTAATTTATTTTTTTTTCCAGAGTAGAGGGCCATTTTGGGCTGTACCACTTGGTCGTAGAGATGGCACAACAGCAAGTGAGAGTGACGCAAATAACTTACCATCACCCTTTGAACATTAATGTAATTCTATAACTTATATAGAAAAAGAAATGATAATGCTTTGATGTTATTTAAACCAATAAATAAGATCTTGAAATACCTTCTTTTGCAAGAGTTTCTTCCAATTGAAGTCAATATTCTCACTCAATTCCCATCCAAAATTTCTAGCATCCTATCATCAAACCACAGTCATGTTTGTTAAACCATCAAACACAAGTTAACTACAAATGATGATCTCACAAGCACTATATTATAATAATCATGATCCAGCACCAGTAAAAATATCAAGAAAAAACTGATATACTGTGATGAAATATAATATTCTATTCATTTGCATCACATACTCAATGAGAATTGAGAAGTGAACCAAATAATGTAACAACAATACATCAGATCTATTAACATAAATCGTACAATGTTTATGTTAACTACAAAAATCATTTGTCTTCACAAAGATAATTCTTCCTTAGTATAGAGCCTCAACACGCTTGAATTCTGATGTGATACTATAGCAAAGGTTGAATTCTTGAGTTGGATCATCAACACGCTTCAGTTTCACCAATTTTAACACAGCTGATTCCAAATTATTATAAATATCAGTTGGAATAATTGTCAACGTTGTACCTGAATCAATTATGATGTTACCCTCATCAACACCATTTGAAGACCCTCCAAATTCTATTCTTTTGAAAACTTAGCTCAGCAGAATTAGGGTTTTGTTGGGAAATATAGAAAGGTGTTGATAGTAAATAAGAGTAAGATTAAACATCAAAATCATAAACAACAACATCAAAATCATAATCAAAAGTCATAACAACACACATGACACAAATTCTAGTGTGCTTTGTATTCAAATTCTACCACAATCTCAGATTTACAAATTAGCCTAGTACTGAAAATCGTAGATCTAAACGCCAATAAACACAAAATCAAGTGAAAAATCGCTATAAATTTAGTAGTAAAATTCAGATCGAAGAACAGAAAGCAATTTAAAAATCGAAAACAAAGTGTGAGATGTAACCTGAAAAAAGCACGACGGAGAATAAGCGTGGTGAAGAAGAAGAAGCGCGGTGGAGAAGAAGAAGCGCGGTGGAGATCGAAGAAGAAGCGCGGTGGAGATCGAAATCACGTCGGAGATCGAAGAATCGCCATTCTCTTCTCTGTGTTATCTGACTGGGTGACTGAAGCGTTTCTGCCAAATGAGGAACGATTTTTCAGATCCAAATTTTTTTGATAAAAAAATGAAAATGCCCCTGCAGTTTAGGCTTATTTACAATTATGCCATTGGAGAAAACACCCACTTCTCCGTGTGTTTTCATTTTTCCTTCTTTTGTCTCTATTTTAAAAACTCAAAACTAAAAATAGAAAAGCAAAACCCATTTTATCTGTTTCACTTTTTTAGTACCCAAAACTAAAAAACCCAAAACACTTTTTAAAACTTATATTTCAAAAATAGATAATCAAACAAGTTTTTAATTTTAAAATTTTTAAAAACTAAAAAAGTGTTTTCAAGAAGTGTTTCAAACAGGCCCTAAAAAACCCAAAACACTTTTTAAAACTTATATTTCAAAAATAGATAATCAAACAAGTTTTTAATTTTAAAATTTTTAAAAACTAAAAAAGTGTTTTCAAGAAGTGTTTCAAACAGGCCCTAAATGTGTAGGAGTGTGTTTGTGATCACACTAGGCATCAGCAGTAACATGAAATATGATACGTTGACAATGCATTTGAAAGGTACCAATGATGTGTGAGTAGCAGCCATGGCACACCAGAGGATTTCAATAAAACTGAATAAGTTAAAAGAAAAAAGAAAATGTTGAACATTAACAAAAGAAGCAACACAAAAAATACTAAGAGCAACAGACATAGGTGTGATATAATCAATTGGGAGTAATACAGGTCTTTGAGAAGGACCACTGATATAGCAGTACACATCCCTATAACATACAATAATGTCTATTTCATAGTCAGAATGAGTTTCCAAAACTAGACAAACAAATAAAAAGTGTTACTATAGAATAAGTGGAAAAATGATGATGACTAAATTGCACAAGTAGAAATGTAAATGGAGTGCCACCAACACTTATTATTGTTTGATGGAGAAAAGAAATTAATATTGCTGTCAATGCAGCACAGATAGCATCAACACCCTCATTTTATGTTGAATTTTCAGTCAATGCTCATCAATATTTCTACTATTAGCATCAAAACTCCACTGCTTTCTTTGTTTCTCAAATGCCATCCATCCATTCCAAAGGTAAAAGAACTCTCATCCTTCCTTTGCTGCATATTTTGTCATAGCATCTCTTCAACACATGAAATGAAACAACTGATATGAACCTCTTCTTTTCCTGCCCTTGGCTACTTGACTTCTGTAAGGAAATTTTTTCCATGTTTCTTTGTTTTCACAATTCTGTTCTCTCACTCACACCAACTAAAACCTTTTTTCTTGTTCTTCTTGTTTGCTGCATGTCTTGTTCTTCTTTTTTTAAATGATCAATGTTAATAGTTAATTGCTATAATAGTGTTTTTTCTCTCAAGTTTGAATCAGAAATCTTCAACTCCTTTAACATTTTACTCAAACCAGTTGAGTTATCTAATCCCAAGTTTTTATTGTCTTAATGGTTGTATATAATATATATGAGTTTTTTTTTTAATATTTGTTATCTATGATTTCAATTCCTTTAGCAATTTATTTGGACACTTGTTGCTTATGAATGTCAAGAAAAGATTTGAATTTTTAAGTTGTGCTATAATTTGAATGTTGGCATTTTTTCAGATAACCAAATTATGACTAACACTGCCAAGGTGTTCCCTGACTTCTTCAAAGTCTTCCTCATAGAGAAGCATTATGAGAGAATGGTATTTTCTTATTCTTTATCATGCTTCCTCCGATTATATTATTAATTTTTATGCATAATATGTGATGTAAGTAGTCATTAACTACATGATATATATTTCATACAAAAAAAAACTGATATATCAACTCTTAAGTAACATTGATCTTCATCTTTTTTCTAAAATCTATTGCAGCTTATCCCAATTGCTTTTGTGAAGCTCATGCTTTCGAAACAAAGGGTATTGAAATATTTTATCCTAAGGGATCATAGAGGAAGAGATTGGCATGTCAAAGCACGTTCTATTGGTGGCAAGCTTTATTTTGATGATGGTTGGAAACTATTCAGAGAAAAAAATTCTTTAGAGGACAATGACTTCCTTGTTTTCACACATATTGAAAACAATGTATTCAAGTTCAAAATTCTTGAACTATCGTCAATGTGTAAAAAGATGAAGGTAATGGATGAGGAGGAAAATAATAATATGTTGGAGGATGAGGAAGAGGAAGAGGAAGAGGAAGATGATGATGATGGTGATGGTGAAGATGATGATGACGACGACGACGATTATACAATGGTAGAGGAAGAAGATGAAGATGGTGATGGTGATGATGAAGACGATGATGAGGATGAGGATACTGCTGATGATGTGCATATAATAATGAAAGAAAAAAAGAATAAAGGAGTTGACAAGGGAATCACTAGAAGCTATGAACATCAACACTGTAGAACCTGCAAAGCATGTATGTTTTTGACATCATACTGAAGAAGAAGAAAATACTATTTAGTTTTTTCAGTTGTATATTTATTTGAGAGTCAACATTTACCTAATGATTGATTGTGGTTTAGGGAGCATTGGAAGCAGCTCTGCAGCTCCAAAACTTGAAGATGATGAAATTGATGTTGAAATGTATATTCAGCCAGGAAATCCATACTTCTATGCAAAACATTACAGACCCAACGAATTGGTTTAGTTCTTTATATACTCTATTTCAATTTTGTGCTTTGACATTTCTTTGATGTGTATATCCATTGTTTTTTTTTTGTAACATCAGAGCATTGTTAGATGAGTAATTAGCTCATTTTCTTAAGCTTAGGGTGAAGAACTAGTCTCATTTCTAATCTCTATTTTGTGACCCCAAACAAGCTTTTACATCTCTTACATGTTTTCCTTCCTTCATGTGCTTATGGTATCACTCTTGGCTTTTGTAGTATATTTTAAAGAATGTCGTTAAGGATTTCTGCCTTTGCTTTACAAAGCATATCACCCTTGTATGTTGCCACTGCAAGGTATAATTGTTATTTACCTTGCCTTTTTTATTTTTTTACAATTATGAAGTGAAGTCAACTTTTATTGATTGTGTTGAGAATTTGATATTCCAGTTGCATTCATCTTTTTTGTTATTACAGGATGTTGGAAGTAATGAAATAGCAGCTTATCATCACATATTGCCACAAATCAACACAACATATTCCAAAAAGAGAGGAGAAATACGTAAATGGAAAGATGGTCGAGTCTTTGTGCTAGGGTGGGCAGATTTTTGTAGAAAGAGCAAGATTACAGAAAATGATAGATGCTTGTGTGAAGTTGTGTTGCATGGAGGCAAATCAATAGAAATGCTTAGGGTGCACGTTATTAGGAATGAATGGGTCAAGCAGCAAAAGTACTCCTATTAACTTGAAACTTGTTTATTTGTAAAATATTGTTATGAAGGGTGTTTTTATAACTTTCTTATGGAACAGTTTCTGCCATGACTATGATGACCACATTTATCTATGCCTCATTGGATAAAATTATTAAGTTTCAACTATTACAGAATCATTTCTCTGATTTTACATTGGAAGATTGCAATGCACAATGGTTGAAATGTTATTGCTAATTTTGTTGATCAGAATTGAATTTGAAAACCTTCATTGAGTTAAAGTCGCTTGTTTTTTTTTGTCATAACTGTTCTATATATAAAGTTTAGGTATTGAAAAAGTTTGGAAGTTTCATTTTCACTTTTTGAAAATGGAAAAATCACTAATCCACTTATTCAAAAAAATATTCCACTGGGCAGTCTTCCCTCCAACCTTCTATGTATGTTTATTCTAGTGTATTCCATTTCTTTTGAAAAATTTGCTGTATAATTGACTCAACTATACAGATCACACACACCCTCCACTATGCTGAGAAGGTAACGAACAAAAAGCAAATCTGTGAGCTTTGTTGACTGGTTTCTCATGATTCTTGGTTGAAATGTGCTGGTTCTTTACCTTGGTTGGCAATGCATGCTGGAAAACAGCTTCACGATCCATCCCAATAGCATTGTTTAAATTTTTGTGACAATAATTACAAATCTAACGTAAATATGATCAGATAAGCTAGCTAGTATGTCAATTCCATTTTCAATTAAGTTTAGTTTCGACCACCTAAATGAGATAGGAAACATATATGGCTCATCAAGCTCAGGATGTGTCCCATAAAAAAAAAAACTCAGGATGAGTGTCTTGACACTTGTACCGTACCATCACTGTTGTGCTCATGCACTGAAGACGATTGATTGTTCGGATCCGGCATATGCCATGACCCATGTGCTGATGGTGAAGGATCAATGGCAGGGGACAGTGCTGGATCCAGCTGTTCTGCATCCAGCTGCTCTGTATCCTGCTCCCCTGCATCCCGCTGCCATGGTGTTGTAGCGTCGTCATCTAATGGAGACTCCACAGCTGACGCATGACCACGCTTAGCCGTTTGTTTCACCTTATGCGGCACAATCATCATTGTCTTTTTCTTCGGTGGAATATTGACATTCTTACTATTTTTTTAGGAGGCATGATCTGTCCAAAAAACATAAGAGAACTTAGCAAGAAAAATCATCTGCTTTTTCCTAAGCTCAGGAGGAGTTTTTAGTGATGGTACAGTGCAAGGGTCAAGACATACTCGTTCAACCACCTAAAACAAGAAAAGAGATATGTCAAAGCCTTTTTCAATTAAGTTTTTAACCCTGGTATTCTGAACAATCACTATTCACAACTACTGATTAAGTTTTCAAGCATAGACCAACTATGTTTTCTATTCTTATCTACGCACATACTTGCACTGCTTACAAGCAGTGAAGCTTTCAGTCAAAAAAGAGAAACTGGGATTTATTGACAAAACATGAGGATGCAAAAATGATATGCTTGTCTATCAGACAAGTTCACTTGACCAATATAAACTGTACATGTGTGTTACCTCAATACACTCATCTGCATATGTATTGTTCTCATACCTAGCGCGAGAATCGGGTTGTTTTGAAGAATATTTTCAATATTTTTATTAACCATGTTTTGAGCAGTCAAAAGCTCTAATCTTTGTGTCTGGACATCTAGCTTCTGGGACAACTCCTTGTTAATCTCATTCATTAATAAAAAGAAAAGATTGTATGGTTAGGCTAATACAGAGCCAGAATAAAACAAAAGACCAGAATTTCTGACAGTACAAACTCAGACACACATCATTGGTCATACAGCTTATTGTGATAATTTATGGGCCTTCGATAGGAAAGAAGAAGAAAATATCCTATAGAGACTATTGTAAACTAATACCAAACCAGAACATGCAGAAAAATTAAGTCAAACCACAACTTAATTTTACAATTATAATGGTATGATTTGAAAGAGGTACATTAAACTAAAATCCAATCAGTCATTTTTTATCACAGGCGAACTTGTTTCATCAAATATTGAATGCTAATATGGGGTAGAAGGGATCTGAACTAATGATTCAACTTCCGTGTAAAATGATTTTTCAGGGTTCTGGTCTCGCTAGGTAAACCTTTGACATTTAGCTCTCGAACGCCTGTATAATGGCTTTCACACAAAGTACTATTGCTAAAAGTTATAAGTTATAACAAGCCAATTTAGAAGAGTGGAGTCTATAACTGAATCACCTAATGAGCAATCTGAGACATGAGTACTTGATTTTTGAGATTCTCGTATCCTTGTGGAGACCATCCGGCAACCGTCCACTGGAGTATCAGAGTTTAGTGTGTCTTTAATTTCTAGTATTTTAGCTAGTTTGTCTTTACATCCCAACTTTGAGATAACGTTTGTTAGGTTACAAGTGAATATGGTTGATCATACCCTTGTAAGAGCGGCCATTTCTTGAGATAATCACTGTTTTTTTGAGTTTGTTCCTCTTGGTATTGAACTCCTTTTGATTAATGATATGAATTAAGTTTGTTTTGATAAAATAAAAATAAAAATGAATTACCTAATTAATAAATAGCATTGTCAAGGGTCCTACGACATCCACACAATAACAATAAAGAAATAAAAAGAAGACTGAGGACCCCAAACAAAAGAGGTTTTTGCAATAAAAAAGTTGATTTAGGAAGGTGAATGGAATTAAGACAACAGGAGGCAAAGTGGTGGCTCAAGATTACGACGGAGTCACTAAGGATCTAATAATGTGACACTGCAGCGGCAGATAAAAGCACGCACATGAAGCAAAGGAAGCTACTTTTTGTGAACATGGGCACTGCATCTGCGGTGTGGTTTTGCATAAAAGGGTGGTGGTAAGACTGTGTTACGTTCTCAATTCTCAGATTGGATGGGAGCCTGGAAGAATGGATCAATTCTACAAATAGAGAACTGTAAATCTAAAAAGAGAAAGAAGCATTATTTTTATTGAATTGAATTTATTATAAAACAGAGGATGATTCCCTTTCTTACAATATGTAATGTATGCTCCTCCTTCTTACAATATGTAAAGTATACAAGTAAAAGAAGAAGAAAAAACATGACCATGTTATGGATGGAGCTTGGCTACTTGCAAGAACCGTGAAAAGATGAAAATTGACTACAAACTGATAGAGAACAGCATCCCGATTCTGCCCTTAAACTTCAACCACATGGAAATTCTCCACATCCTTGTAATTGCTTCTCCCCTAATTAATCATTATCCCTTCCTTCCTAGTTCCAACTTATTTCTTGAATCACCTCATCTAATCCCTTTGGATCATGTGTCCAATCTGGTGTGTGTGCTCCTCTTTCTTTTCTATGATTCGGGGGCCACTTGTCCCTCTTCTTCCTCTACTGTCGGCTTACGTATGCGAGTCTCAAGCACAATAGTTTCCTTCCTTATTCCCTTAGGCCTATCAATGGCCATGTCACCCTCTACAAGTGCACAATTGCCTTCTATCTGGTTACAACTCACTAAATCCGCCCCATAGGAAAACAAACAGATGCTAGTTGATAAATAACAAAGGAATCTGAGCATGCATATTATGGAGTGCTATCATGGCTTCCTTGTGGCTGTGCATCACAAAAAAATTGACCGAAAATCAGGAACATGATCCTCTTACTCTGTATGTCTTTGACAGCGTCCGCTGTAAAAATCCAATATCCTTCCAAAGATGCAGTTCTTGGTTGAGAGACACAGCTAATGCTTGTAGATTTTTCTACACTCCCAAGATAATCAGGCTTTTCCTTTCCAACTGCACCAAAGATGAGAAATTTTTCTAACCCACTCACTTCCAAAAGAACTTAATTACTCATGATGTAAATAAAGAAAATACACCAAGTCATGGGAAATAAATCATTCAAAAGGTCAAGGGCATGGGAAACAGGGCAAGGTTACTTACACTAGTGGTTGCCAATTTGTTGCTTTTCCGTTAGTATATAGCACGTAGTATTACTATTAAACCACTATGAGTTTTATAACACTCATCGAAGCTTTGCATTCTAAACACTGTCGTAGCATATTGTAAAATCTAAATGTGTATGAGTTCGTGATCTCATTAGGAATCAGCAGTAACGTGAAATATGGTATCTTGATTATCAATGCAGGTACCAATGATGTGTGAGTAGCAGCATATGGCACACCAGAGGATTTTGATAAAACTGAATAAGTCTAAAGAAAAAGGAAAATATTAAACATTAACAAAGTACGCGATACAAAAACACTAGGAGCAACAGACATTGGTGTGAAATAAAAGAAAATCGTACCAGTTGAAATTGCAACTGTCTTGACTGCAAATTCAGTAGTCTAAGCTACATGTATCATTCTTTAGATGTTTCTAATTGCTAGTTGCCTTCCATGCTTTTAATCATACAGAGGTTCCTTAACAAGCATATTTATTTTCTCATGCAGAAATTTGAGCACATCATCTCTCCCTTCCTTTATAAGTAACTGTCTTAACTTCCCAAAAGTAATACGTGATGGTCGAATTCCCTTCTCTATCATTTCTTCCAATAAAATACAAGCTTTCATAGCATTTCCCTTTGCACACAGACCATTGATAAGGACTGAAAAGGTGTGCAAGCTTGGCACAAACTGTTTTGACTTCATATACTTCCATATTTTCATAGCCATATCGACTTCATTTCTCTCACAAAACATCTTTATCAGCATTGTATAGGTGTCAGCATCTGGTTCACACAGCTTGATCATTCGACGAAAGACAATAAAAGCTTTGTCAGTCTCTCCCTGGCTAATCAAACTACTCATGATAACATTACATGTCCTTGAATTGGGAGCAATCTCATTGCTTTTCATCTCTTTTAACACCAGATGCACATTTTTCAATTTGTTCGCCTTACAAAAAGCACCAATCAAGGCATTATACACCACAACATCTGCCGCAATTCCATTCCTTTCCATCTCCATGAACGTATCAATAGCATCCTCAATCCGATTCTCCACTCCATAAGTATGAACAAGTACACTATAAATAAAAGATGTCGGCCTGCAATCGTTATCATCCATCTCCTTAACAACCTCAACAGCTTCATCAACCCTACCAGCCTTACAAAGAATATCAACCATTATACCGTAAGTAACAATATCTGGATTACACCCCGCGCAAACCATCTCACCAAAAACCTCTCTCGCTTTGGGAAGATTTGGTTCCTTCCCCCACCCTTCAAGCAATATACTATAAGTCTTCGAATCCGGCTCAAACCTACCCTTCATACTATCAAAAATCTCCTGAGCCTTCCTAACATTCCTAGACTTACACAACGCACTCAACAAACCATTAAAAGCAGCAAGATTCTGCGGCGTATCATATTTATCCATGACATTAAAAGTATAAACAGCTTCATCAACTTTATGAGCCCTAGCATATTTTCTCATAATAATACAAAAAGTTTCAACATTTACCATACCCTTTTTCCTCATTGAATTAACAAGCTCCCACATAATCTGATACTGTCTAATCTTCGCCAAAGACTCAATCATCAAATGATATGCCCTGATGGAATGTGAGTAATTTCTCTGCTTCTCCGCCCATTCGAAGAACCGGAACGCGGACATACCGGCATTTTCGAACCGTTTGAGAACAGTTTCGACTAATTCAGGAGAAACCCTGACACCTGTTTGATTAAGAGCAGTGTCGAGTGTGATTGCAGGAGAAGACATCATTACTTTAGAAACTGTTTCGGTTAATTCTTCAATGTCTTGAATTGGTTCGTTTGTGCTTAACATTTTGGCGAATGAAACGCGTTTGAGGAGTGAAAAATTTCGATGGTTTGAAATGTTAATCATTTTGGGGGAAAGTTTTGATGTATGGATTGGAAATGGTGAAATTGGGATTGAAAGTTGCAAAATTTGTGAGTTTGAGGAAATTGCAACTATGCAAACCCTAACGCCACTGATCGGGTCTGAAGAAACCAGAGCAAAATTGCTACCACGGCAATACAGTATAACAGATTCACGAAATGCGACAAGATGAGTTTTCATTTTTTTCTCCTTTTTTTTAATCTTATTATTATTATTAGGGAAATGTTAACGAGTGTCCCCGGGGACTCGTTAAGATCTTTAAATGGTAACTTTTTTTGAAAATTTATGTAATCAATGCATTGGAAATTGAAATATTTGACTTTTTTATGGAATAATTTCTTCTTTTGAAATGCTTAAAGAGTGTCCAGGGACACTCGTTAACAAGACCCTTATTCTTCTTATTATTATTATCATCATTATTTTGGGTAATAATCACTTTGGTCTTTGAATGTGTAACAAGTAGTCACAATAGTTGTTTAATGTATCAAAATTTTAAAATAATTCGTGATTGTGCACTTTGTTAGTCAAAATAGTCTTTGACACTTAAATATTCTATTTAGTACTCATAATAACTCTTTTGATATAATAAATATGTATGTATAAAGACTAATATATATTGAAGAACTAATATGACAATATTAATAAAATATTTTAATGTGAGGTACCTTTAAAATCACGATAACATTCCAATTATCTTTCACAAAGTCACCAATACCCTTCAAAATCTCCTAAATGATCAGATAAACCTATATGGAGTGCAATTGGGAACAATTATCTCATACATTACACCAACTGCCATATACCAAAAATCCGTAAAGTCTACTCGTTACCTGATCGTCCAAATGAAACTTGGCAAACCTTATACTCCCTCCGTCCCAAAATATAAGCAAAAATTGGTCAACAAAAGTTAATGTATTTGGTTCAAAATTTGTACCAAATCCATCAACTTGTGTTGACTCATTTTCGCTTATATTTTAGGACGGAGTAGTACCATTTAACGAAAAGTCTATCAAACCATAATTTTTAATGAGCTCGTTGAAAATTCTCACATAACTATATCCAAAATAATCAACAGCTCCCTTTGTGTTTCATATATGATATGACTTCATTAAAACCACCATAGATACACCAAATTGAACAAGAATCACCTATTACCTTCTGATATAACTGCTGTTATAAAACTCTATTTTCGCTCTAAATCACAAGGAACATATACATTGCAAACACCCTTTTTAAATAAATATACATTACATATAGTTTTTTTTAGAACATACACATTACAAATAGTTAGATACGGTGACATTTAAGGGACCCAAATACTAAATTTGTGTACCATGCACAAATTTTCTTTTGACCATTAGATTAAATGAAGAATACATTTTTATCATGGTCTGTTAGTATCATATCTCCCTCACTTTTTCTCTCTACCTCCTCCTCTCTCCTCCAACAACAAACTTCCCTCCGCCACCATTACTCAATCAGCCCCTGCACCACCATCATTGTATGCTTAACAACATGAAACCTTGTATGAATGGGAGTTCTAAATTGAGTTATAGCAGCTTTTATTCAAGAAATAACACAGTGGAATCTTTAGTAACCTGGAAGAATTTTGAGGCAATATAGATAGATCCAAATTCTTGTGTCAAAAATTTCTTGCAGACTATTGGATTGAACAGACAACCACACACGACCTTTATGATTGAATCGAAAATTAACAGCTTCTATCTGAAATCGCAACCATCGTCGTCGATGATCTTGCTTGTTGAAAAAAAAATGGCCAGAGAAGAGAGTAAAGGTAGCGAATGATTGCTCCATCGGATTCTTTGAGACGGAGGGTGGTGGGATCAAGTTTTTGCATGGCGGTGGTGATGTGGGAGGAGAGTGGGGGGAGGATGGTGATGGTGGTGCAGGGGGTGGATTGGGTGGTGGTGGAGGGAAGTTTGCTGTTGGAGGAGAGATAAGGAGGTAGAGAGAGAAAGTGAGGGAAATATGATACTGACAGACAATAAAAATGTGTTCTTCATTTAATCTGATGGCAAAAAAAAATTTGTGCATGGTGCACAAATTCCTAAATGCCATACCCGATATAAATAATGTGTTACTCAGATTACATGAATATTCCGTGGCAACACACATTTGTGTCCCATATAGATAAGGTACCACCCGATCTCCCTTCAAAAATAGGTATATATATTTTTTTAAAGATTAATTTCACTTAATGATGTAGAAATAATTTTAAGATCGTGTATTCAACATATGGTTGGTATCATGATGAATATATCAGAACTACAGTAAGCCGTATGTTTAAGAGAAATACATCATCGTGATTTGTGATAATAAATATACATTCAATATCTTAGAAATTAAAATAAAAAATGTTTCTTTAACACGTGCCTTAATGTAGAAGTTTTTTTTGACAAAAAAAAAGCATAAGTCGAAATTATTGAGAAGCAATAATATAATCGCGTGGGGTTGTGCGTGCTTGGTGACTATTGGAGTTGGAGTGCGTAGCAGAAAGGCATTGGCAGTCACCGCAACCCAGCCAGCCAGCGAAGGGAAGAAAGAGAGGATAGGAAAAGAAGAAACCCTCTTCTCTTCTATTCCATTCTCAGACACAAATATAGAAAATACAAAGGAAAGGATCCTTAATATTAACCTTACATCCCTAACTCTATCTATCTATCTATCTATTTCTATTTCCCTAACTAACTTTCTTCTATTCCCGCCACAACAATTTTCTCAATTCATTTTTCCTTTCACCTCCCAATTTTTTGTTTCAACCATGGACGAGTTTGGTGTATTGACCGAGAGATATGGATTGAAACCCCAAGGTAAATCAGCTCCAATGGCTTCTATAAAGCGATCCACACCCACACCTCCCACCGATTCTCACTTCCAATCCCAAAACGGATCCAAATCTCCTCAACATTCATCTTTCGATTTTGATTTCGCCGTTAAACCGCAGCGGTCAGGGGTTTTTGGCGATGCCATTGACGAGATCTTCGGTGGAAACACCAAATCCAAGGTCGGCAACGGAGTTTCGTTTCACGATGATCCGATATTCGGATCGGTTTCAACATCTTCTTCGTCGTCGCAGGTTTATGTAGATGATATATTCGGTGGAGTCAATCAAAAAACTGTCGGTGTTGATGATTTATTAGATAAGATTGGTGGATTGCATGCAACAAACACTAAAACTTCGATAAAAAAATCGCATGATTTTGATGACTTCATGGCTGGTTTTGCTGGTGGAAGCAGCGTTTCCAATAATGGGTATAGTTTTTGGTCTTCACTTTTTTTTTTATTTTTTTTTTATGGAAAATTGAATTGATGTTACAGAGAATTTATCCTAAAGTTTATGGTAATTCACACGATGTTAGTCTTTCTGGAATGTATTGTTGACTAGGTTAAAGTATTAAAAGGCATCTGTTTTATGGATTTAAGGACTATGACATAAAAGCAAGTGATTACGATGATAAATTTTTAGCTGTTAATTTATCTGCATATAGATATAGATAAAGTACTATGTACATGCTCCATTGCTCCTAATAAGCTTTGGATGTTGTTTAGAGACAAAGAAAGCCATTGTGTAAGTAGGATATTAGTGTTACACTCATAGTAAAGCTTATTGATATAAGTATTGAAGATGCGTCATAGATGCCGCAAATATTTTGGCCTTGACTATATTCTCATGTTTTGGAAGGAAATATTTGAGATTTATGACATGCAAGGTTGTCAAACTTGAGAGTTTAAGTAAACTCGTTTTGTCTAGGTGGAATCGACTTGCAAACTTGACCTAGTACGAGTTTACGTCATATTTAAGTAAATAAGTTTATCTTGTGTTTTTAACAACTTTGATGAGGGGCATGATACTGTTCGTGTGCATGATCTTGTGCGGATAAATTTAGATTCATTTTGCGTGGCTCATATTTTTGGGATAGCCATACTTTGTTAGGTTAATTATGAATTTGGTTTTAGTGTTCTTTTTCTTCATGTTTCCAGCCATGCTTTGTTTGAACACACAACCTGTGTCCTCGTTCTGGATATGTGTAGAAATTTGGATGCATGAACTACATTTCTTGGCATATGCATTGGTTGAAGCTACATCAAATACATGCTTCTTGATGTCAATATTATTTAGGAGTATCTTTGACTATTCTTTCTTTCTACTTAATTTAAGTGGATGTAAGACATTTTTTTCTATTTACAAGTGTTTTGTTGTTTATCGCTTGATTTAAAAATAACAGCATACATTTTCTCTGACCTTTTTATCGTCATCCTTGTATATTGTCTCACTGTATCTTAATATGTTTTTTTTTCTTTCTTTCAGGAAAGCTAGCATTGAGAAGAATAATCCTCGGAAACCAACTGCCATACCCCATGATGATCCATTTTTAGTATTTGAAACTTCTTCAAGCACAGCATCTTCAGAATCATTCCTGGACTCATTAGAGCAAATCACTAAGAATAGTTCTAAACATACAGGTGGCAGCTCAAGCACCTCTGCATTATTGAGGCCTCCTCCCAAGCCAGTGAATGCTTCAAACTCAAGTAAAGATTCGTTCAAATACTTGAGCTAGGAGACGTGAATAGCCATTTTTTATCATTGACTCTGGTTTTCTGATATCATTTTTTGATGCAGTTAACAACTCAAGTTTATCATCATCAATAGATGAGCTTGAGAACTTTGCCAAGGGCCGAGTGCAGAGTAATCCTAGTAGAAAGGCAAATACCAACACTGGTGAGATTAAGCAAAACTCAGCAGCTAAGCCAGTCAAAGATAGAGGAGCTCCAGCTGCAAGAGTGAATCAATTAAATGGTGCAGATGATCTTGAATCCTTTTTCAGCATGGGCTCTCGATCAAGCAGTGTACCGAAGTCAAGGACTACACCTGTGGTAGAAATTATTAATATAATAAGGTCTTGCTAACGTGTGCCTTAAGAACATTGGTTAAGAAATCAATAAAAGGAAAGTTTTAACTTGAAAATACAAACTGAACATTTATCAATGTAGTAAATACACCATTTTCCCATATAAACTTACCTCTTTTGATTCTTTAAACAATTCCATAAGGACACTTGTTAGCATTCTCCATATGATGATATCAAATGCTCTTGCTACACTGAAAGACTATATTCAGTATTTTTTTTCTGATGCATTTCATAGGATCCCATGTTTGATCGCCAAGTAAACAGTAAAGTAAAACATGAAGGGTCACAAAGAGGACCATCAGGATCCCCAGCCAATCCGAAGAAACCTTCATTCACGACTTCTTTTGATGACTTGTCGTTGATTTTTGGCGGTAAGTTGTTTAAATTTATTGATTTCTATCTCGGTGAAGTTATTTTATTGTCAACCTATCATTTTGTTTTCCTTTTGTTGCAAAAGCTTCCCAGTCATCTGAATTCGAGGAAGTGGAAGGTGAAACTGAAGAAAGAAGAAAAGCGAGATTGGGACGTCATCAGAGAACACAAGAGAGAGCGGTGTGTATTATTTTTTCTTGCTCGTTTTTCTGAATTTTTATTAATAAGGGATGGGGGCTCATCATTGCAAATTGAATGCCATATTTTTATAACATTTTTCGTGATATTTAATTTTCTAAAAGATTTGATTGACAAATTTTAAGCTTAATTAATGATCTATACAAAGACTCGGCTTAGGATATTTTTGCAAATTCGTCTTTAATCTTGAACTCAAAAGAACATATTATATTTTAATAATTTATTCTGGACACTGGCATTACAGATTTATATTGACATTATTTCTCATGGGACAATTTTTCTCTTTTGACTGTCACGATTTCAGTTGAAAGCAGTGGCTGATATGAACCAGCGCGACCTTCAATCTAAGCTGGAGCAAGAAGAGAGACGAGTAAGTTTTTGTTTGGATTGTGATTTATTTCTAAGGATAATCCTGCTATAATTCTCTCCAGTTCTTTTAATTTTTTTATATTTGTCAAATTTTCTTAGTGTGGCGTTTGATTTTAATTTGGCAGCGAATAGCCGACACTGTGGATGTTCAGATAAAGAGGTGGGCTGCTGGGAAAGAGGGAAATATGCGGGCATTGCTGTCATCATTGCAAAATGTAAGGTTTCTTGCCATTATTGTTGTTAATTGTTAATGCTTAATTTCAATTTAGGCTCTTGAATTGACCGATTTAACACCGTCGTTTGATTAGGATTCTTACTATCATATTGTTATAAGGTTTCATTGAAAAGGAAATGGAAACATCAGGTTGTTTGGCTATCTATGTGCCAAACAGGCATTTGAAACCTAGGTTAGGAATAGCTCTCACTTTTAATGCTTGGGCACAAGGATTAAATTAAATTCAGTATAAAACATTAAAGAAATGGAAAAATGAAGAAATAATATACCATATTCTAAATGGAATTATTTAGAAGAAACTTTATTTTCAATAATGTGTTGCGTTAGTTGTTACTCGTATTTGTATTTGTGTTTAATTTGTATGCAATTGTGTGAAAGAACTTGGTAGAATATATTGAATATACTGTATGTTGATTGATTTGTTGACTGAAAGCTACATAAAGTTTTATCCATGCCCGTCAATTCCAACCATACATTTCTTTTGGGCTTAATTGGTCCATTGGTCCCCTAATTAATTTCCAGTTTTCATTTTGGTCCCATAATTAATAAAACCCACGTTTTGGTCCCTCAGATTTGCCTCGTTTGCCAAATAAATTCATGACCGTTAACTTTAACTCCAAATATCTATGGTGTACCAACATTATAGATGGTCCACCGTAAACCTTATTAATTTATTTAATTTTAGCCCTTTGATCATTTTGAAACAAAATAGACCCTTGGATCATGAAAGACCATTGAATCTTGAAAGACCATTGAATCTTATAATGGACCACAAACACATGATTTTTCTTTCATTTTCTTCATCTTCTTCCTTCTATTTCTTCTTCATCCCCTTCATCCATCTTCATACTCATCATTTAAACCCAAAAAAATAATAAAAAATTAAAACTCAAAAAACAAGATCATCTCTTCTTCTCCCAAAAAAAAAAATTAAACCCATCTTCATTCATCACAACATCATAATCATCATAATTTTCTATTTCTCTCAAATTCCCATCGCTGAGGAGAAAACTCCAATTTTCTCTCCAAAAATTTGTTCTTTTTCCTTCTTCATTTTTGTTAACTTCCATCAATCTCTGTATAATTTTTCCTTTCCATAAGCAGTTGCCATAAAATTGAAAAAAACCTAACATTTTTCCCCAATTTCAATTTCTTCACCAATTCATCCTAAAATCAACCCTAATTTCAAAACAAACCCTCCAAATCCCTAACCCTTTTCCCCAATTTCAATTTCCCCCAAATTTCTTAAACCCAGAAATTGTGAAATCCTTTTTAGATGGTCCACCGAACTTAAAGAAAAAACTGATATTATTTGTGAAAAGGAAAAACCAGACGAACTTAAAACGATGGAAGCAGATGCTGATCTTGTCAAAGATCTAGTTCGTACAAAAAAAAACGTAAGATTTAAGAAGAGGAGGACTCATTGATCTAGATTCCCCAATTTCAATTTCCCCCAATTTCAAGTTCGACAGCGAGCCCCTCTCTCTCTGATTCTGTTTTTTTTTTTCTTCCTCTTTTATTAACTGTGTTTTGATGAATAAGATATGATGAGGGAATTGAAAAAGATTAGGATGTGCTGTTGTTGAGGTAAGTGATCGATGTTTCTGGGATTTTTTGGCATTTTGATGAATATGATATGATGATGTGGGAGGAGGAAGATGAAGAATTGGAAAAAAAGATTTAGCTATTGATGGTACATCGTAAGATATAATGGATCTACATGATCCAATGGTCCCCTTTATGATAAAAAGATCAAAGGGCTAAAATTAAATAAATTGATAAGGTCTACGGTGGACCATCTATAATGTTGGTCCACAATAGACATTTGAGGTTAAAGTTGACATAAAGGATTTTTTTGGCAAACGGAGGGAGGAGGGAAAACTGAGGGACCCAAACATGGATTTTATTAATTATGAGACGAAAATGAAAACTGGAAATTAATTAGGGGACCAAATGACCTATTAAGCCTTTCTTTTGTTAAGGGGGGGATAGATTTATAAATAACTTGAAAACAAACGTAGCATTGATTGTGCGTTTGTGCAATTTATTTATGGTTAACTGGCTGCTTTTTCCTTGATAAAACTTTCAGTCCTTACTAATATCTCGTTTAAAAGGAAGATGGTGTACCTTTTTACTGGTCCTTTATTTCCTCTGATAAATAATAATTTATCCTGAAACGTTTGTTTTATACAATGCTTCTTATCTTTGAATTTATATGCAGGTTCTTTCGCCAGATTATGGGTGGCAACCAGTGTCTCTAACGGATATGATCACTTCAGCTTCGGTGAAAAAAGTGTATAGGAAAGCGACATTATGTATTCACCCAGATAAAGTCCAACAGAAAGGTGCTAATCTTGAACAGAAATATACCGCAGAGAAGGTTTTTGACATCCTTAAGGTACCATGTCAAATAATTTTGTAGAGTTGCTTTGCTTATAACTAGAAATCCATACCCTTTTTTTATCCGTTCTATTAAATGTCACAATTCTGCCACGCCTATGTATTGTAATATACATAATTCTATTGTACTGCTTGCTAGATTACTCTAATCACCACCGTTAACATATAATCCTCCGGTATTGAAATATAATAACTGGGCGCTTCTTTTATACATGTTTATTCTTCTGATCTTGAAACAGGAAGCTTGGACCAAGTTCAATGCGGAAGAGCTTTCCTAGATCCATCTCTTGAGGTTTTCGCGAGTCAATGGATCTATCAACGACTTGCATGGTTACGGTTTTGGGCTTTTTACTTGCCTAGCTGATGTTTGATATATCGTTTTTGTGCAGTCGAAGGTTATCACTCTACATATATGTTACATGGTGTCATTTGGCTGCAGATTCTGTCTTACTGATATTGAATGCTCTAGTGTAAGTTATCATATATCATAAGTATCGTTGATTGAGATTAATATACAATTTTAAAATGCTCCTTAACAGTTTAGCCCGTGCCTAAAATTCAGTTGGCTCGCTCAAATTGTGAAGACAAAGACTTGTATATTTAGATTTTTTTAAGGGGTATATTTACATTATTAGATCAGATATATGCACAGTTGCATACGTAATTTGTTTGATTGTTGATATTTAATTTGAGAGATTAATATGTTATTTTGTAAATATAATTTGTGTCTTGGACTCTAGTTTCTTAGACGAACACAATTTTCTTTTAGAAATGTTCATTTCGAAATTTATATCATATATAGAGTACCTAAATAAATATATAAATTTTTAAGTGCATCTGAAATCAGTTGATAATTCATTGAGTTGGATCAAGATTAACTTCTTAAACACCTCTAGCAAGAGAGTTTATAGTTGTTTTTCATTAATTATTTGTTATTTTATTTTGTAAAGAATGTGTTGTCAAATCGAAGGGAAATTTGTTTTTTCTTTTATACTTGTAAATAATCTATTTGCAAAAAAAAAAGACTATAAAATTTAGGCTTAATAGGTCATTTGGTCCCCTAATTAATTTTCAGTTTTCATTTTGGTCCCATAATTAATAAAATTCATGTTTGAGTCCCTCAAGTTCATCTCCGTTTGTCAAAAAAACCTACCACTGTTAAGTTTAACCCAAAATGTCTATGGTGGACAACCTACAAAGTTGATCCACCATGGACCTTATTAATTTATTCAATTTTAACCCTTTGATCTTTTTTCAAGAAAGATGACCGTTGGATCATGCAAGTCTATTGTATCTTTCAGTGAACCATCACCACTTATTTTTTTTCTCATTTCTTCATCTTCTTCCCTAAACTTCTTCATCATCCTCATGAAATCTTCAACAACATTCATAAAAAAAATTCAGAAAATCTATCATCATTCATCTCTTCTCAATTCTTTCACCAATTTCAATTCATTCCAATATTTTTCTTTTTCATCTCATAACTTCGTCTTCTTTTCCTCTTCTCTCACTATCGTTCCTCTTCTTCTCTCCTCTGTCTTCTCTTCCTAAGATTTAATTTTGGAAGCAACCACAACAACATGAACAATAGCAAATTCAGGAAGAATCTAATTCTGGAAAAAAAATCTGAAAACCAATTCTGGAAGAACAACAACATCTTTCCCATTTTCTATCGAACAACAACAACAACAAATTCCATCAGCAAATTCTGGAAATCAAATCTGACCCATTTCTAATCTCAAAATCAAAGAAGCATAAACTAAATTTGACCCATTTTTAATCTCAAACTTACCTTTTCCTAGCCTTTACCAAACGATTAGCGAAATTAAATCGAGGAATCAAGGACGATTCGATGACTCTCTCCAGGGAAGAGAAAGCGTAACTGCTTGCTTGTTGTCCAGGACGATTCGTTTTTTGCGGGAATACCAACCAGGTTCAAGTTCAAGGGAAGAGAAAGCGTAACTGCTTGCTTGTTGTCAAATCCACCAGCAACCAAAATCGAAGCCAACAGCCCAAATCGACCACAACTGAAACCGAATCGAGGAAAACGCAAGTAAAAGAACAATCTTTTCATCGTTCAACAAATTGGGGTTTTTTCGTTCCTTTTTTTCTGCATATGAGAGGAGAATGTTTGTGATGATGGAACAGAAGCATGTTATGTTATTAGCAGCATTAGGTGTTGGGATTGGATTAGGCGTAGGACTAGGAACATGGGTTGGTGAGAAAAACTGATGCTATGTTTGGATCTAAGAAATATGTATAGAGATTAAATTCTTTTAGATGATTATGATTTTTTTCTCAGGGTATGATTGATGAAGATGTATGAAGAAAATGGTGAAGATGATGAAGAAGAAGATGAAGAAAGGGAAAACAATTAGTTGTTGATGGTTCATAGTATGATACAATAGACCTTTGTGATCCAACGGTTCCTATTTTAAAACATAGATCAAATGGTTAAAATTTAAAAAATTAATAAGATCTATGGTGGATCATTCTTAAGATTGGTCCACCATAGATATTTGAGGTTAAAGTTAACAGTCATGAATTTATTTGACTAACGGAGATTAACTTGAGGGACCAAAACGTGGATTTTATTAATTATGAGACCAAAATGAAAATTGGAAATTAATTAGGGGACCAAATGACCTATTAAGCCTAAAATTTATGATAATGTTTTGTTTGTATAATGTCTCTTAGGTTCATAAATGTTTTGTTTACGGGGATTAGTTTTGTAATTAAAAAAGTTTAGACACAGTATTATTTGTCAGCAAGTACATAATGAAACTTCTAAAAAGAGACTAAAATTTATGATAATGTTTTGTTTGTGTAATTTATATGTTGTCAGTTTGTCATCTAAAAATCATATTGGATCTTTTCATTTCAAAACTATTGGTAAGAATATTCATATACATTAACTTTCATGTTCAAAACTGCCGGTATGATTTTTTTAAAAAATAATATTGATTTTTAATGATGTATATTCCAACAATAAAAGTTAAACAACCGTAGGTAGAAGTAAAAAATTCACAGTCGAAGGTAATTTTGGCCTGAACCTGAAACATGTGACTCTTAGGCTTTGTTTGAGAGTTTGGAGATAAGAAAAATGAAAGGGTTTGGGGGGCCAAAAATTTAGGGAAAAATTGAGAAATCTTTCAAATTAAGAATATTATAACAATATATATTAAATTTAAAAATTCATATAAACCCTTCTAAACCCTCCAAAACTCTTCGATAATACAATTTTTTAGTTTCTTCAAATGTGAAGGGTTTTATATTTTGAAGAAAAATAAGCTCCCCTAAAACCCTCCTCTATTTATTCCACTTAGTCATTCCCTTCCAAGCTCGCAAACAAAACCTTAGTGATTGATTTTATTTGTCACTATAAGTTTTTTTTTTTTAAATCACAAAGATGAATATGAAAGTACTGATTTTTTTCAAAACCAAAATTTTTGATATGGATATTCATACCGCAACTTTTGTTTTCGAAATTTGATATATAACTTACTTTAGTGGAGATTGTGAAATAGCCCCGCAAAAGTATATGCAAAACTATTTGGTTTAAACCTCGAGAAAAAATGGACTTATAACCGTCAAAACAACTACTTTGTGTTTTTTGTATATAGTCTATAATAAAGACATATACATCATTAATTGAATGAATATAAAATATAAATTTTTTGCTTATAATAATGATTGAAGGATGTAATTAATATTGCATTGAAAAGTGAAATAAGTCATATATTTTGATATAGTTTTTTTTTACAAATGAGTCATTTATTATGAGACAGAGGGAGTATATTATTTTAAAATTTTTGTAAAATTGTCAATGTGACATATAATTTGAGCCGTATGAAGTAACTTGTTAACATGTGCCCCTAAGAGCACGTGTTAAGGATTCTAAAAGAGCAATTTCACATTGAGATAAAACATTCTTTTAACTTTTGAAACATTGAATGCGCAATTTAAAACAATATTACTATATCAAGTTCCCTTAAGGTATGTTAAAATTCTCCTAAAAATAAACCAGTACTACTACAGAGATTGCATTGCTTCCAATGTCCAAACTAGAAAAGTAAGGGATCTGAAAGGATGACGATTGTCATAGTGGTACTTCAATTATAGCATTTAATTAACTTTGATTTTAGAACCTTTAATTCTGTACAACGTTTAACATATTGAGCAGGGCACATATGCGCGGTTATGGCTGATTACCTGCACCCGCGGTTGTTCTCATGATGAGGACCACTTTTGAAATGAATAAACCATTGAATTCCATCAAGATGATAAATATTTACACAAGCACCTACTCGATCCCCCAAAATTAACAACCAAAAAAAAAGAAGCAATTGAAGCCTATATACTTTAAAATTGATGACGTACCGGTATCCGATATGTATCCTGTACCGATATTGTCCGATACGTATCGGGAAAGTATCCGAAGATTAAATTTTATTTAAAAAATAATAATTGTCCGATACTTTTCAGATACACCGGGGATACGCGAGGGATAGACGATAGAAAATCGATACACGTGAGATACGTGATGTTTATATTATTTTTGGGATATATAATTGACTAAGTAATAATGTTCTCTTTTTGGGATATATCATATATGTAATTGACTAATTGTCACTTTCTTTATTATCAATATTACATATTTTTATATTTATATTGTTGTCCACCGTTTTTTTTGTGTTCTTTTGTTTGTTTGAGACGCTGCTATTGTTGATTGTCGTGTGAAAACAATTTCATTGTTGTGCCTTATCGTTGTTCTATATCTGTTTGCTCTAGGTTTTACGAATATTTTTTTTGCTTTAGAGTTTTAGTCCATAGTTTGTATTTTGAGTTTTAATTTGTAGTTTGTATCCCAGCCGTATCGTATCTTGAATTTTAAAATTTTCTTGGTATATCGGTGCCATATCATATAAGATATCTGGGCTTCATACGCATCACCTCTCTTTTCATTATCTTCTAGCCAAATTAAGCAAATAGAGATTCATTTCTTGTCGCAAATATTCGCTTGTAGCATACCATATTTCAACGGATTGGCGTAATTTTTCTACCGCATGTACATTCCCATAATGATTATGTTTTTCCAAAATAGAACTTTGTTGTTCAGCATCTTGGACTAGCCATCCTTTAGAAGGTATTGTTAAAAGATCATCAATTCCTAATGAAATAGATGTAGTAGTAGCTTGACGGAACCCTAGAGTCTTTACTTGATCCAGGATGTGTGATGTATATGCCATTCCGAAATGGTCTATTAATCTGCTAATAAGTCGTTTAATCGCAGTTCCACCTATCACATTGTTTTTAAAGATTAGATTGACACGTTCCGCCACCAATACCACCACATGCTGTTATGCCAACCTTCAACTTAATTCCTTAGCCGACGAAAATTTTAGTTGTGTCCAATAATGGTTTGACGTAGGGACATGTCTTCAAAGATACAGTACTATGGATTTGATGAGCCATAGGTCATTCATGAGATTTTGTGTGTAACGTTTGAAATGAGAAAATAACTAGTATTAATTAAGATTATTTTATTTTAGCTAAACTTTGCTACGAGTCATTTAATTTAAATTAAAGTTTTAAACATGTCATTTATCCTATTTTTTCATGTCAAAATAGTCATTTAACTTTAAGAGAAAATAGGATACACAGAGAGTATAAAATAATTTTTTACATTTGTCAACCAATAGTAATTGTGTATCTTAACAAATAATCTCACTACACTCCCACTTTAATAGTACAACATGGAGAAATAGTTGATTCCTATTAAATATTTGTGTAAAACCAATTGAAACTAACAGAACATATTGATTAAATTCTAAGTTTAGATTTGTTTATACAAACCAACTTTCTTTTTTAGTCCATTTCTATTATAAACATGTTCACAATCATCGAATGATATACTATACCAAAGTCAAATTTTAAGATTACATTAAATTTATCTTTTAACAATTGGTCCACCTAATATCACGCCACTCAAGTCATACTTCAAATATCTAACTCGGATTGTGAATCGTGTGTTGAGAGTTTAACAACAAATATAATATAATCTAAGCAAGTGTTTATAAATACGAGACTTGCTCCACATTCAAGTTACTTTTGTAAGGTTATTCAATATTTGTTGGTAACATGCTAGTCATGGGGCCACTAGCGTGCCAAATGCTAAATTACTAGTATTATTAATTGAGAAATGCTAACAATGATAAGAAATAAAAAAAAATCTCTTGAAAATGATCCATTTAACACCTATAAACTTTAAAAGTTGACTTTTCTTTACATTGAATTTGTCTCTTATTTCCATTTTTAACATCTTAACAAGTGTTCTAAGGACATTTGTTAACATGACCCTTATTAATTAATCACATGTGCTCCAATTACACATTGAATTGGAAGCATGTATTGCCATATATGGACCATGAGAAACAATTGATCGGTCACAACACCATCAAAAGGGAAATGTTGTTAAACACTTGATTGTGTATTCTTTATTGTAAAAGCTCAAACTTTTATACCTTAATACAAAGATTATTTTTTAATTTTATTTTTAACTTCTTAACTTTGTCATCAAGTTAGAATAACTCAAAGTTAGTATGACCCAAAGAAAAATGATTTGAATACACATACATAAAATTGTATATCATTTAATAATTTAAAAATGTATATTATTTATTTTATTTCTTTTTCCACTTTTTCTCTTTTATGCGTGTGCCTAAACCTTGTTGTGCCAAGCCTTGTGACCATAGAAGACCTTCTCTACGGACCATATGCTCACATACATTGTTACTTATTAGACACTACTATTAAAAAATTATAAATGAGTAATGTGTATACATGTGATATATTATAAATGAGTGTTTCCATTATAAATGCTCTTCCGGTGCATCTAATCAACAGGGTTTTGTTGGATCGACTTCCATTCTGAAAAAGTTGGCGTCAATGAATGAATATTTTAATTTGCACTCGAGGACGGACCTAATTTAGGGTGGGGATCTGCTATGGCAATTGGCACCCCTCAAATTCTTAGATATACTGTATAAGAGTAAATGATCTATAGATAGTTCCCCAAAAATTACCAATCGTATCTAATAGTATAGTGGCAGTAGTTTGTTTTGCAAGTAGATGATTCACTGATTGATCCTGATAGTTGCCGTTTTTTTTCTTCTTCATGTCAGTGTATCATTGAAAAATGCAAAGAGGAGGATCAAATCTGTACACATGTTAAAACATACTTCATCGGATCACATTTATAAATAAAAAAAAGACTTGTAGGCTTATTAAATAACTAATGTATCTGAAATATTTAAAAGTAACAATTTTGTATTAAAAGACACAAATTTTTGCCCTTAAAAATTGAATGTCACTTTTTTAAGATGAAATTTTTATCATGAGATCTTTAAATGTGTCATACATCTGCCTTAATTATCAAGGGTTTCTCCAACCCACACTTTGTCTTTTTGTTTTAAATTTTGGTTCAGTGTGTTAAATTTGGTATTGAATTTGGCTCTGTAGCAGGTTGGTATGTTGAGATTATTTCACAACTACCAAGCCGAACACCACCCCTTCCTCCATTGCTTTCATTGACACGACACCAAGGAACCGTCCACCCAACAACATTGTTTTTGACGCCATGCATTTTTTTATTTATTTTTATTTAAAGCTGAAACAGAATTACAACTGAGGCCAAGCAACAGAGATAGTTTGAAAGTATAGCTAGTTTTTGTTTTCTTTAGGGGCTGGTAACTGGCTCATGTCTATGGATTTGGATTGTGTTATTATAGAGATGGATTGTAAAAGGGTAATAGATGACCTTAATAATTCAAAGTTGGAAAAAAGGTAGATTCTCTTGAGTCAATCTTATTCAAAGCATTGTACATTAAATGTGTGCAATTTCTCAATCAGAGCACGTTGTAGGAGATTGGCCAATTTCGTTAGAGTTAGCTCTCATCGATTAGTATACATTTTAACATATGTCCTACATCATACAAAATGATGTTTCTTTTTTTTTTGGTCAAGTAGTCTAGTGACTAGAAATTCACCTTTTTAAGATGAATAAGTGAGATGTCTGGGTCTGGAAACATGTCCCTTTGCATATATTTATACAAGTCCATTCCAGTAACTCAGCTAAGCTTACTCGGACAAGTTGTTTCTATTATTGGATTAATAAGTCTTGTTATTAAATTAAACGAAATATGATGAGATTTAATGATCAAATAATGAAAAATAAACTTGTGCTTGATACCATACTAATTTGTTTGTGTACAATTGTAGTAACCAACATTATTTTTTTAATGAACTGCTCTGTTTTTGTTTTTGTTTCACTGCTCCGTTTTATTTCTACCAAAGGGAAGGAAATAATAAAAGAGACAGATAATTTTGACCATTTCTATATTGCCTGTTTCTTTTCATGTTCTTCATTTGCAAAATAATAACAAGCTTGTCTTTACCTTATGTTATCCATGTAATAATTTTTCAGTGAAGATTAATTTTCAAAATTCTAATAACAATAGCCAACTCAAGAAGATAACAAGAGTCTATAAACTGTTTTATTTCTTTCATATTGCATTGGATCGAAGGAAGGAAAAACAAAAAGAAAGCATTTTAGTTCATGTTCATGTTCAAGGTTCAACTTACAATAAACTTTAACAAGTATAATTATACAAGTAGTGAACCATACAACATAAATATTTTTCCTTGTAATAAAATAGTCTCACACAGTTGTGTACAATATTTCCCCCTTCCAATATCAATCCCTTCACACAAGCTGCAATATAAAGTATATATCTCATGAAGTCTCAAATTATATACTGATCATACACAAATTAATGTAGTCACAATATTGAATCAATAGACAGTCTTGAATGGCTTAAAAACTTTAAGATCAAGAATAATCCCAGCAACAGAACCAACAGTAGCAGCTATAGAGATTATAAGACAAGCAACACTAAGCAATTGAAGACAGATCCATTTCGAGCTCCACTTCGGTATTCTCTTTTGAATTATATACATCTCCACCGGAAAATAAACGGTAAGTGGCCAAAATCCGAGTGCACCAAGAAGTCCAACTATGTCATTGAAAAATGGAAGGAGCATTGATACCAAAGTTGTTAATATTACAAAAATTGTCCTCCAAACCAACCTAAATAGGTTGAGCTTGTACATTTGTATGCCAGGGATTGGAATTTTTATGTTCTTATTCACAAAATCACTGTGAGGGAATCTTTTCGCCATGTAATTTTCGACGAATGCATAAAGGGGTTGGCAGTAAACTTGGTATGCACCAATGAGGTGGATAACTATGGCAGCATTGGCTATGTCAAGGAGCCAAAAAGGATTATAGAAACCAAAACCAGTTAAAAGGTTTCCCGGACTTGAATTTCCAAACGCCGCATATCCAAAACAGCCGCAAAGCATGTAGAAAAATGTTGTCGCTGCAACGCTGATGATTGTAGCCTTCTTCATTGTTTTCGCCTCAGTCGGAGGTGGTGCTTTAACCGTATCCTGATTCATAATATAATATAATTTTTAAACTTTGATCGAGCTTAACTCAGCCCTATAAAACTAACTTATAAGGTGATAAATGTCATTTGTTGTATTTCTTTTTTCAAACCTTATCTATTTTAATACGGGACTTGGATTTTATGATTGTTGGAAATATTTTTATAAAGTTATGGAACAAAACAAGTCTTATAAAAAAGAAATAACAAGAAAATGAATTAATACCTGAATTTCTATAAGGATCATGGAGTATGAGTATGCAAAGGCTATGTCACCAAGAGCTTGCAAACTCCCCCAAACTTTCTGAGCTTTTGTTACATCAGTTACCCCAGTCATGGTTCCATCAATCTTTTTATTTTCTATTTACATGACCAATTTGAATCAAAGATTTTTATTATAGACAATAAAAGCAAATAAATTATATATGAGTAGAATTATATATACCTATAACTTTTCCAATGCCAAGGCCAAGACCAATTGTGGAGTATGTAAAGGACATTACAGCAGCTAAACTGGAGAGCCACCATAGTTGATCAAAATCTGGAATTTGAGAGAATATAATTTGCACTGCACCAAATGAAATCATGTAAATATTGCTATTCATCTGACATGGATCTTTCCCCCCACTTCTATGGAAACAATTTGACCTTTCAATTGCCCTGTTTCATACAGAATTAACCAAAGTCAATTATACCACATTCCTTAGATATTCTCTTGAATAAAATTAACTTTAACATATGAATAATATCTCATTAAACTTACATCATGCTTATGGCAGAAGCTATAGTGTATCCAATGGCAACCCCAACAAGATTGAGATACTGAACTATCCCACATAACGTGACTTGAAAACCACCTAAACAAACATAAACACAAGAACAAAAGTAAATATTTCAAACTGATTTTTCTTTTAATATATATATATAATAGTTAGCTAGGTGTGTGAATTTGAATTTACCAAGATTGGAATGAACAACATCCATGTAAGTGTAGTTTCTCTTGCCATTGATAGGATCGCCATTACGATAACATTCACAGAGAAGAATGGAGGTGTAATAAGTAACCCAGGCAAAGAGAATCATGACAATAGGACCAGCAATCCATCCAAGTTGAGCAATAGCCCAAGCTAGAGACAGCACTCCAGACCCTATCACAGCTGTTATTACATGTGCACTTGCAGTCCAAGCAGTTCCTGTGTTTTTCAAGAAACATATTAGAATTTGGGTTGAGTCTAAATCATTGCGAACAAAATAAAAAACAACGAAGAGAAAAAAAGAGACTTAATTACCTGTTCGTTTGACGCGACCATCATCGTCGAAAAACTTAGAATCTCTTTGTTGATCAATGGAGACATCAAATGTTTGGTGATGATTCGTGCTACCATTCTTGTCAACCATGTTTGTTATGATAAAAGACTAATGAACCCAAGTTAGGTTTATAAAAATTTCCAACTAATTATTGTGATGAAAAAATAATGTTGATTATTGAATTTTGTGAACAGTGGGGAGTATGTATTTAGAAGAAAGGTTCTAATTTAAATATTTGGAAAAGTGGCAAAGAAGGGAACAGCTCAGAGAAGTAGTTAAGGGTGGTTAATTAATAATGATTTATTATGAGGCAGAAACTTGTAAGAACGTTTAATTCATGCAAAAGCTCAAAAAAAGTCAACAAAAACTAATTTAACTATAAGAGTTAGGAAGTACAGGGAAAAACAGTGATGTTGGAAGTCAAAGAAGAAAGGAAGAGACACAAAGAGGGTGTTGTGTTGCCTTTTGGGCACTCTTGCTTATAATAATATTAGATGAGTTGAATAAACGTGTAACTAGTTTATGCAATGAAGGAAGATGGTGTCGAACGTGGGCTATATATATATAAGAGAGAATGAGGAACTCTTGTATAAAGTGATGGTTAGAGGACAGAATGAGAATGGTGTAAGAAATAAGATTTGTGACAACCATGATAAATAAATTCCTTATTCTATTAAAAAAATCATTAAAGATTAAAATCATTAAAAACAATAAAGCCAAAAAGAGATCATTATGATAGTACATACTGACATATCTGAAGAGTAAAATCACATGTTCTGTCTTTTAAATACAATTTAGATGGTAAAAGACATTTAACCATTTTGTTGCTAAGCTTTTTAAACATAAAAAAAAAAAAAAAAAACAATTTTATGCGCTTTAACTTTGATTGATTTATTCTCTCAAAAAAAAAACTTTGATTGATTTATGTGGTTAAGAAAAGTTTCTTCAAAACGCTAGCAATTAAAATGACAATTGAAAGCCAACAGATTAAAGCTTTCATATCTTACCTTGGTCGTTCTTCAAGGCTTTTCTTTCTCCCACTATACTGCAGCAGCTCTATACATAATAGGTTAACTCGGAAAGATATGGATTTATATATGACACAAATTATACGTTATATGGTCATGGTGTAACTCACTTGCACTATAATCTGGTCCAAATTCTCTCGGATCTTATTTTATTATTAATAGAAAATTTTACAATTTCGTATTTTATAATTTGCTTTAACCTTTTCTCATTAATTATATTTTGTTTCTCTTTCTATAGATATATGATCAAATAACATCAAGGTGTCAAATTAAATTTAACATCAAATCCTAACCATTAATCCAACTTTAATCCAACGTCTCTCATCAATTCATTAAGTGTTCACATGCTTGGTCAAATGACCCACCTTTTATTTTTAGAAATAATTTATTGTTTCTTCTCTATGTTAATTACTTATCATTTTCGTTATATTTTGCACCATTAGAAATATCTTTGCATCCTACTTGTATCAGTTACTCTTCATTTGTCAGATAGTATTATTCTTTATTCATATTGGTTTTAGGTCGTCAAGTCTTCTGTCACGACCCAAAACACTAATCGTGACCGGCGCACAGACTTATACATTCTAGTCTGGCAAGCCTAACGACCAAACTCGACAAATGACAATTAAATAATTTACACACAACCCTTTTTCATCAAAATAATATTTACAGAAATTTAAACAGAGTATCCTCAATCAACCAGAATCTCAAAATGACATTTTTACATATTTGTACAACCCAAAATAAGACATTTCTAGACTCCATATAGCTGCAGATACACTGACTGAAATATGTACATAAGCAAAAGAGCCATCCATCAAGGAGGCCTACCAAAAAGTGACAATGTTGAAGCTTTCTACTCAGCTGCTTGGGAATCTAAAAAAATTAGAAAATGAAAGAGTAAGTCACAAGGACTTAGTGAGGAGACAACAACCACCACCAACTAGAAGGGAAACACACATGGACACGAGTAATTAAGTTTCTCAAATATAATGTCAATTTACAAATCTAGTAATCATATAAAATTCTATTAACCCGCAATCGTTTATACGCTTGAAAATTCACACATTAGTAAATATTTCCAATCAGATAAGAATAATTCAAAGAAAATCCAATGTCGTAAAGAGTTGAAAATACGATTACAAGCCTTTAAAAATACATTGATGAAAATCATAATAAAAGCCTATTAAAAAATATAGAAAACTCAATTTAGTGAAAATAATCAAAATTTGGTGAATCGAGAACTAGCTCCATCTCATTGATAGCTCTTTCCTACTAAGAGTGACATTTCTCTTAGTGGTAGCTTCATCTAACGGATAGCTCTTTTCTCTCTACTCAAAACAAAGCGTAAAACATTTTCAATTAGGGAGTTTACATCTCATTGATAGCCCTCTCCTCCTAATGGTGACCTATCCATAGGGGAGGCTCCATCTAACGGAGTAACTCTACCTAACCGAAATCAATACTAGGTGCACCTAGGTAGTCACAATTATAATCATATTTCTCAAACACATAGCTTTAAAACCATGATTCGTAAAATATCAAACTTGTGTCAAAATGCACACAATCAAATCTCAATTTGCAATTCTTTGCTCATAAGTCGTAGATAAAATCCAAATAAGAGATCATATTAAAATCAGTGACTTTAAACATGTATCAAAGACGAGAGAAAAAAAATATTCGAAGGGTGTGTTCCCCATTTTGGTAAATACTTTAACATATAAAATCATAAAAATTTGAATAATAACGATAATGAAAATAAGTGATAATGATTGTCATCAACTCACAGTTACGACGAATCAACTAAGTGTGCTCTCCAACCACCCCTGGAGAAGCATGTGAAGCGTCCGGCGCCATATATGAGCATAAATAGTTTTCTATCAAAATTTAGAAGCTCATTCTAGAACTTTAGTAACAATAGAAACCATGAAGTGTAAGTTGAATATATTTATATTATAGTATTATTGATATCATGTAGGCTTCAACTTGTTAATTTATCCCCAACTTTCGTTTTAGACAGAATATGAAACAAATGCATATTATACACATGAACAACTAGCAGATGCAACATACTTTATGCCAACATTGTTGAAGTTACATAGAACCATTCAAATAAAATGAAAGTTTGTATCATAATTAGGGATGGGCAAAAAAACTGCTAAACCGAACCGAACTGCTGAACCAAACTGAACCGAACCAATATTGAACCGAACTGGTGCACAAGAGTTCTGAACCGAACTGTTTTAAAAAAAACCAGAACTGAACTTAAACCATTTATTTAAGTCTTGTGAACCAAAACAGATCTGAACACACACAACTTCTCCATCGCACAACCTGAACCATCTCCATCGCACAACCTGAACCATCTCCTATGAACTGAGAGATGCATTCCTCCGTCGCGATTGAACCATCTCCGCCACCGATCTGAGCCGCACATCGACCATCTCCAGTCACCAACCAACAACCTCCTTCTTCTTCTCATTCCAAATCCGACCATCTCCGCCACCGATCTGAGCCGCGTCGACGGATGTAGATTGAGAAGAAACCCATGAGAAAAAGAGCAGTGATGAGAATTACAATTTATAGCCAAAAAGACACTGAAATTCAAAAAGACACCTTAACAGTTGGTGTAGAAAAGACACTGAAATTCAAAAATGGTGGAAGGAAGCTATAGAAAAGGGTCATGGGGACTTGAAAGACAAGCCATGGTGGAAGGTATAATAGTGATGGGATGGGGTTTAATGCTGGGATTGAGAAGAGCCTACACGGTTGTAATAAGAATCCCATGACAGATGTAGATGTAGATTAAGAAGAGCCTACACAGTTGTAATAAGAATCCCATGAGAAAAAGAACAGTGATGAGGTTTAATGCTGGGAGCAGTAAAAACAAAACAGTTCACCAGTTTGAAGTTCGGTTCAAACTGATCCCTTACAGTTCGGTTCGGTTTTAACGAACCGAAAAACAGTTTGGTTCAGTTCACACACAATTTTGGTTCTAAACCAAACTTTGTCCATCCCTAATCATAATCATATGTTGAAGTTATACATAGACTCTACTCTCTAAAATTACTTTCTAACCCACTAATCATGCCTAAATATGCACTAATTGAAAGGTAAGTTGATAAATATACCTCAAAAAGTCTCAATGAGAAACTTTCACAAAATGGGTATTTTTCTTCCTTTTCAAAGCACAAATCCTAACCCCAAAATCCTATCAAATAGCACTTGTAATGTGAAATTGCTTTGCTTAGTTGAATGATTTTCTTATGGGTGTTTGATTTGTGAATGAAATTGCTTGATTTGGGAAGGAAGGAAAAATGAAGAAGAGGAAAGTTGAACAGAGAGAGGTTACGGGGGGAAATAAGAAAGGAATGAGGGAAATGTTGTGTTCACACGTGGTGTGTGTGTTATGCTTCTAATATTATTATTATTACTACTTAGTATTATTTATTTATTTATTTTATTTTAATTTTTTTTAGTTTAAATGAAACGGTGCGTTTCATTTTTTCTATTGTTGAGTTTAGCAAGTGCAATATTCCTGGTGTTTTAGTATTTGTGATTCGTTTTCCTTTAGTAGCATATGTTCTTTTTAATTTTGGGTGCAATCGTTCATACATTATCCCTAATGCTCTTTATAAATCAATTCTCTTTGGACTCTTCTAAGAAAAATAAAAATAAAAAGGTTAATAGGAATAAAGAAATAAAGATATTAAGCCCTTTAAAAATGGATGATAGTGAATAGTGTAAAGGAACCATAATAATTTCATCAGAGAAAAACAAATTATTTAAATTATCTCTAAAATTTTGTATGATTTTAAATTCAAATTATTCAAAAATAAAATCATACAAACTAATTAGAAAGAATAGATTATTTCTAGGGAAATGTTAACTTAAGGAGACTAATATATAAATTTGCATTGGAAAATGATGAAAAGTAAAATGTTTCACTTTATGAAAGTCAAAAAGTTGTTGTTTTTAATAGAAAATTTTTATTTTTAACTTTTTTAACTAGTGCCGTTAACTTGACCCTTATTTCTAAAATTAAAAATTGAGTCATTTGATCAAGCATGTGAGCATTTAATGAATTGATGGGAGACGTTGGATTAATGTTGAATTAATGGTTAAGATTTGGTGTCAAATTTAATTTGACACCTTGATGTCATTTGATCCTATACTCTTTTTATATATTAAATATAAAATTAAATTAAAATTAAAAAAAGAATGTTCTTTGCTCTCAAAAGTCCTATATGTGTTAACATTGTTTTGTTAAGCAAACGTCAGATCTTATCCAAAAACTAGTTGGTTGTATTCACCAGAAACGAAAGAGTCTTAAATTAAAAATGGTCTCTTCTGAACATTGTTCAAAATTATTCATAATCCTAACTGATTGCAATAATATTTAGGTGATGAAATTCTCTTTATATTTATTCGGTTGAAAGGTAAACAAAATCTCACTAAAGATCCTTTTATTTTGTTTAATAACATTTCAGTATTTTACACAATATAATCTCTCTGTGTGAGTTTATACCAAGGCCGGCCCAAAGCAAGAGCATCCAGGCCCATGGCACAGGGCCTCCAAATTTTGGGGCACAATTTTTTTTTTATATATGACATTAAAAAATACAATATATATTATCAGCGTAGACTAATATTAGATTTGTTCAATTGATCCGGTGGTTGGGGAGTGATAAGTGCCAGAAAGAAGTTATCTTTTGATATATTTTTAGGCACTTATGTTACTTGTTTTGCAAGTTATCATAGGATAAGCTCATAATTATTGATCGAATGTCAAATTATTGATCCTATGTCTTGCCCCATCTATTTGTGCAGGAAATATCATGCTAGGACCTGAAACTGAACAAAGAAACATGAAGAATTGATAAGGCTTCATCGCTACAGCGGAGGATTCATCGCTATAGCGCGCCTAGGCAGGGAGAAATTAAGGTTCCATCGCTACAGCGATGGATCTGGTCGCTATAGCGACCAAGGGCGGTTTGAACCCCGTTTGCTGACGTGGAGCAAACCCAAAGGCGAAGAAATCTTCCATCGCTACAGCGACCAACTCATCGTTGTAGCGAGCCTTATAAAAATCAGATAATATTTAAGTCTTTTAGCTCATTTTCTGAACATGAACATATACTTCCAGAAAGAGAATAGGGCTAAAAAGAGGCATTCTTCATAGAGCAAAAGTGATCTAAGTGTAGATTAACTAAGAATCTTTGAGAAATCAAGTCTTAGCTTTGGATCTCCATCTTTCTTTCCACTTTTGTATTGTTGTCATGAAAATGAACAACTAACTTTCCTTGTTGGGATTGGAAATACTTAATATAGCTTAGATGTAATCTTTTGATCTTGCAAATATATGATTCTAGCAACTTATGTGATATTGAAGTTATTCTTGCTTTCCATTATTATGCTTGATTTAAATGCTATTGACAAATACTTTTGAATCTAGGTTTAGAATAATCTTCTATCAAAATAAGAAATTCTAGACATGGAATTGGGTTTTGATAATCACACAAAGTATCGGAACGTAAAGCTTTCGAATCGTTTGATAGATTGGGAAATTGTCGATTAAACGATACGATCGATCTCACGACGTCATTTGGACACGAATGATGTTGTTGAGTGATACGTGATAATTTCTCTAAAAGCTAGAATTCATATGCATGATCATTAGAATATTTTCAATGCTAGATTGAGAAACTCCAATCTCAACGCTTTTTACGCCCTATTACTCTCCGTTTTTATTAATGTCTTTTAAGTCGAATAGTTATAGCAAACACTTGATTAAACCCTTAACTTAAAATGATGATTGGTGTTGAACGGTTTATGATATCACATTAATCCCTGTGGAGACGATATAAAAATATACTTACTTTTGACTAACATCAAAATGGCGTCGTTGCCGGGGATTAACGTTTAGATATCATAATCATTGCAGCAAAAATTATTGTTTTAAGAAATTTTGCAAATATTAATTTTATGTATATAAATATCATTTTTTATCCATCCTGTTGCTAATCTATTTGGTTAGATTTTCGAACTCTGTTTATGCGAGGTAAAACGCAAGAAGATCAACTGCTTTTTGACTCAGTGATAGAGAGAACTGCTCGGAGAAATAATAGTAAAAACCGAAAGAAAAGGCAGCTAGCCAAGAAGAGGCAACAAGAAGGAACCTCTGTTTCCATTCCTTCACCAGTTTCAACACAAGAAATAGATATGGCGAAAGAAGGAGAAAGATGTTCAGACTCTGGTGGCAGTGGGATGCCATGTCATAACAACCCTCGACGTCTTTCTCAACTGGGAAAGTCTCCAAGGACTACTAAACAGACAGAGATGAAGACTGGGATTCTCCAGATTTTATATGCTAACCCTTTTTCAGGTTTAGATCATGAGGACCCCTTTCAACACCTGACCAAGTTTTATGAAATTGCTGGCACCTTGGGAGCAACTGAAGATGAGGAAGAAGCCATATTCATGAGAATGTTTCCTCATTCATTGATTGGAAAAGCTAAAGAATGGTACTTGGACCAACTAGCACAAGTAATGACAAATTGGAATACTCTTGAGGAGAAATTTCTCGAAAGATTCTTTCCACAAAACAGATTCATGGAAGCCAAGACTACCATTGCCGTTTTTTTCTCAAGGAGCACGTGAGACGCTTTGTGAAGCCTGGGAGCGATACAAGTCAATGTTAAGAAAATGTCCAAACCATGGTTTTGATGATAGTACTCAGATACATCTTTTCCGCAATGGAATGCAACAACAATCAAAGCTTTTACTTGACACAACCGCATGTGGTTCACTAATGTCAAAGAGTGCGGAAGATGCCGTAGCAATTATTGAAAAAATGGCACTCAATGATCATCAAGCTCAGCACAACAGAAATCCCTCACAAAGAAAAGCCGGTATTCTCGACTTGGGAACAAATGATGCCATTCTAGCACAAAACAAGCTGTTAACTCAACAAGTGGAGGAACTCACAAGGAAGATGGCCAACCTTCCACAACAACTGAAAGAGATGCAGAATGAACAAATAAGGCATCAACAAGTCGCATTTTGTGAGCTATGTTTAGGTGATCATCCCACAGGCTATTGTCCACCGCCAACAGAAGAAGTGAGCTATGTCGGTAATCAACAAAGACTGAATCAGTATCAAGGACAATATCCGGGCAATAACAACAATTTCCAAAGAGGAAACAACCCGAATTTTGGTCAAGGATCAAGCTATGGCCAACCATGGAGACAAGATGTTGGGCCATCAAACCGCCAACCATACAACAATTTCAATCAATATCCACCCCAACAAGACCGCAACCAAAAGTTGGAGGACACCTTGAATTAATTCATGCAAATGTCAATGGCTAATCAAAAGAACACCGACGCATCTGTCAAGAATCTTGAAACACAAGTCGGACAATTAGCTGATTAACAAGGAGGAACGTTCACTGCCAACACAAAGACCAACCCGAAGGAGCATTGCACTTGATGGGCCGTGATGAAATTGAAATAGGCGTCGAGCTAACGACGTTAACCAAGCGCTTGTTGGGAGGCAACCCAATTTTGTAAGTACGTTGCTTTTTCAATTGTATTTTAGTCCTTATAATCCATTTTTGCATGAAGAGTTAGTGGCACAAGTCAAAATCTTAAATTTTTTGTTTTCTGTCATGGTCGCTATAGCGAGCAATCCCATCGCTATAGCGACGAGTCAAAATTACGCTCGCTATAGCGACGGGTGGTCGCTGTATCGATGACAGAAAAATCTGTCAGTGCAGAATCCAATGCTACTAACTCCCTTTAACTCACCCAACCACCCACTCATCTTCTCTTATCCGTTACATTTCACTAAATCAGAAAACCCTAGTTAACATAGCCATTTTCATTCCATTTTCATTTCATCTTCCATTAACATTCCATTTCAAAGCAAAATTTTCTATTTTCGTGCATCATCTCTATATTCCAAGTCCATATTCCATTTCCATCTTGTGAATCATCTCTATCAGGTACAAAATCGCAGCTTTCTCTTTTCACTTCTTATGTTTTCAAGTTTTATGATTGCTTTGTGCATTTTTAAGAAGTTTGAAATTAGGGTTTTGCTTTTATTTAATCATTTAAAGCTTACCCATTTTAATCTTTGGTTTAGGCTGTTAGAAATGAAATAGAATCACCAAACAAACTTGCCTAACATCTTCATTCCTCTTAAAAATCATTTTTTTTAAACTGGCCCATTTTGTAAAAATTCAAAATAAAAATGGGTATGTGATGATTAGGAAGTTCTGGTGATTATAGTTCATTTTTATGAGCTTTACTTTTGATTATTCGTGCCTCAAGTTGTTTAGAAAATGAAAAAAATCAGAAAAATTTCAAAATTTGGGTTTCATGGCTACAACACAGTCTCGTCGATGTAGCCCATAAACATGAACAATTTCTGGGTTTCATCGCTACAGCGACCAGCCTCGTCGCTGTAGCGAGAGTGTCCAGAACCAAAATTTTAATTTTATCATTCTTATTCTAACTTGCATTCCTATATTTTTGTCTTTGTACTTCTATTTTTGTAGGAATGACACCTAAAACTTCAAGCAAAAGGCAGAGGAATGTGGAGGGTTCGTCTTCAAGGGGAAGGCCCCAACCAACTACACCCCACAATTCTAGCCGTTTCCTCAGCCCGCGTAACCAGGAACGTTACGCAGAGCTAACCAAACGAAGGATTTGGGCAGAGAAGGAATTCAGAATTGCTGAAGAAGGGAAATACCAAGGGATAGCTCAAATCATAAACCACCGCAAGTGGGGCATACTTGTTAACCCTCCTAAGAAAATCAACCATGACATTGTGCGAGAGTTTTATGCCAATGCCATCCCGGCTGATCCAAGTGATGCATTCACATTCACCACCTATGTCCAAGGCCGCACAATCAAATTCGATCGAAATGCCATAAACTCCTATCTAGGCAACCTGCTGGATCTTAGCGATCCCGATGACCTGATAGACATGGATGAATTGTGTGCCTTCCACAAACATCAAGCCAGGGGGAATTAAGATCATGAAGCTATTGCACAGGCAATCTTTCAAGAGGGGAAGACTTATGACATAAGCCAGGCCTCAGGGAAACCTTTTAGAGCCCTCAAAGAAGATATGAATACTCCGGCTCAGGTTATCCTCACTCTCATCCTTTACAACATCCGGCCAAAAAGTCATACTTCTTCCACCACCCTGGATGTCACACATCTTCTCTACTACATCCTCAGCAACCAAGAGGTTGATGTTGCGAGGATAATTGCAAATGAGATTAGGATTGTTGCTGAAAGTGGTATTGTGCCCCCTGCCAAACCAAAGTGCCCACTACCATTTCTTGGCCTCATAATGGGACTTTGCTTAAAGGTACGTATTCACTTGCCTACTCAGGTTGATGAGGAGATCAAAAATCCTATTGATGATAAGTACATCAATAGGTATTGCTCATACAAGACACCCACTGCAGCTGGACCATCTCATGTACCTCCTCCTATCCCTCAAGCCCCAAGCTTTCCACCGCTTAATTTCTCGGATTGGGACCCTCGCCATATGGTTGCCTATACCTACACCTGGAATCAAAATGAATCCAACCATAGAGCTCTAACCACCATTCAGAGCCACATGCATCAGGCAGGCCAATCACCTTGGACCCCGGAGTACTTTCAGGAGCATATCGATTGGCCTGTGGACAAACCTTTTCATTCCGGAGGGGCGAGTGCAGCTGCAGCTGGTGATGATGATGATGATGATGATGACTCCTCAGAGGATACAAGGAGCATTGATCATGAAGCTGCTGACGGATGGAGTCTGATTGAGAATTTTGCAAACTGGCTGCTTTTCCTTCATTTTTCTTTCATTTTACTTTTGGCTTAATCTTTTTAGTTTTAATCTGAACATTTTGTTTTGTAGTATTTATTTCTTTTTATGTTGTTGTATTTTGGAACTATTGTATTATGTTTATTGCAAACTATGTTTAATATTTTATTTTATCTAACAATGGAAAGAAAGTCAAAAATTCAAAAGTTAAGTGCTTGATTGAAAGCCAAAGATTGAGCAAAGTATCAGGTGAGTGATTATGATAAAGTTTGTGACAAAGCGCGGAGCTAAGGTACTCGTTTCTTGTTTTTCTAGGTGTGTATTTGAATGTGAAATGAGTATATTGCACAAAATTTATCTCATTTAGTTTGACTCGATAACATGTTTATGTATGAACCACTTAGAACTAGCCTAAATGTGAGGAGTCCTCAAGTTCTATGTATATATGCAGGAGACCGGTATGTTTGTCTAACTCGGTTGTTTTATGTTAAATCTGAAAAATTGTTTTAATTGTATGAAAGCATAGAAATGATCAAGGCATTCTTTTGAAAATGAGAAGAAACACTTAACCACAAAAAGCCTACCCAGTGAGAAGTGAGTATCTGATAACCCCAATTGAGCCTAATGAATCAGAATCATTAACTATGAACTGTCAATATTCATAAGCACAATGCTTAATGAATTTGCCCAAGTTTTTCAAAATCCAGTTCATAGTTAAATCACTATTGGATTCTGATATTTTTACCTTCATTTTGAACCCTTAACCATCATGTATATTTGTCCCTTGCCTATTGATAAGGGAACATTCAATTAGGGTATCATTTTGTATAAGTTGGGGAGAAAAGGGAGGTATTACAACCAATGTCAAGTAAATGGTGAAATTTGAAATTTGATCTTGACAACAAAGAAAAGAAAAAGAAAAAGAAAAAAAGAAAAAGAACCAAGAAAAAGAGAAGAGAAAAAAATCAATAAATCAAAAAAGTTGTCAAGATCAAAGTACTTTTTGTATATCACCAACGGTTGATAATGAAAATTTGGAGGAAGTTGTGTAATTAGAAAGAATGTTCCTCTATGCTTGGCCATTTGAATTCAATTTTTCCCACATATGACATTTCTTTTGAAACCAAGCCAAGATACAACCCTCAAAGACCTTTTGATCTATGCTTTTGTGCTTTTTGAAATGATTTTTGGATGAACACATAACTTAATCAGGATGTTAGCAGACTTACCGGATGTGTGTTCAAAACCCTCACAGCATGAGTTCAATTTGTTTCATTTACTTTCAAAAAAGTGTGTTAGGTGTGGTTCATTGATAAATATGTTATTGATTTGAATTGTGTGATATGAATTTTGTGCTCATGACTTATGTCACATTCATAGTATATATCTCGATTAATGAGAAACTTCACTTTTGCCTGCGCAGTCACAGTTGAATCATTCATCTGATAAACGTTTTTTTTTCAAACTTTAGATTTTTTGCTTATTGCTCAAAACTTTGTCCAACGCCTTGAAAATTTCCTTTTGATTCTTTGGTTTGAGGACAAACCAAAAAGCTAAGTTGGGGAGAGTTTGATAAGTGTCAGAAAGAAGTTATCTTTTGATATATTTTTAGGCACTTATGTTACTTGTTTTGCAAGTTATCAAAGGATAAGCTCATAATTATTGATCGAATGTCAAATTATTGATCCTATGTCTTGCCCCATCTATTTGTGCAGGAAATATCATGCTAGGACCTGAAACTGAGCAAAGAAACATGAAGAATTGATAAGGCTTCATCGCTACAGCGGAGGATTCATCGCTATAGCGCGCCTAGGCAGGGAGAAACTAAGGTTCCATCGCTACATCGATGGATCTGGTCGCTATAGCGACCAAGGGCGGTTTGAACCCCGTTTGCTGACGTGGAGCAAACCCAAAGGCCAAGAAATCTTCCATCGCTACAGCGACCAACTCATCGCTGTAGCAAGCCTTATAAAAATCAGATAGTATTTAAGTCTTTTAGCTCATTTTCTGAACATGAACATATACTTCCAGAAAGAGAATAGGGCTAAAAAGAGGCATTCTTCATAGAGCAAAAGTGATCTAAGTGTAGGTTAACTAAGAATCTTTGAGAAATCAAGTCTTAGCTTTGGATCTCCATCTTTCTTTCCACTTTTGTATTGTTGTCATGAAAATGAACAACTAACTTTCTTTGTTGGGATTGGAGGTACTTAATATAGCTTAGATGTAATCTTTTGATCTTGCAAATATATGATTCTAGCAACTTATGTGATATTGAAGTTATTCTTGCTTTCCATTATTATGCTTGATTTAAATGCTATTGACAAATACTTTTGAATCTAGGTTTAGAATAATCTTCTATCAAAATAAGAAATTCTAGACATGGAACTGAGTTTTGATAATCACACAAAGTATCGGAACGTAAAGCTTTCGAATCGTTTGATAGATTGGGAAATCGTCGATTAAACGATACGATCGATCTCACGACGTCATTTAGACACGAATGATGTTGTTGAGTGATACGTGATAATTTCTCTAAAAGCTAGAATTCATATGCATGATCATTAGAATATTTTCAATGCTAGATTGAGAAACTCCAATCTCAACGCTTTTTACGCCCTATTACTCTCCGTTTTTATTAATGTCTTTTAAGTCGAATAGTTATAGCAAACACTTGATTAAACCCTTAACTTAAAATGATGATTGGTGTTGAACAGTTTATGATATCGCATTAATCCCTGTGGAGACGATATAAAAATATACTTACTTTTGACTAACATCAGGGAGTACGTAGACATCTGCGTTGACATGGGTTCAACTCCCAAGAAGCACATATTTATACTTAATTTTTTTTTTTTCCAGCATTGAAGGGGTTTTGAATTTGGAGCCTAATTTATTCTGGATTTCAAGCCCAACTCTCCTCCAATTTAACCTCCCAATTTTTTTTTAAAAAAATTTACAGCAGAACCTCATAATTGTTTAAGGCGGCCCTGGTCTATACATCCACACACACAGAATGAAATATATTTACATTAAAAAGGGGGTTGAACCAAGATGGTTTGAAGAAAAACAACCTTATATCTCAGTTTAGATGATATTAAGTATAGAAGAACAATTTATTCTCTAACGTTTGTTTCATGTGTAGAAAATTACTAAAAGGATGTGTCCTCTTCTCACACTCAAAGAAATGTGAAGAGCATCTAATATACAAGTTATGCTCAATAGACGATAAGTCATGCTCTATATCTAAAGCGTTTATGCAGACAATCACATGGTTAGAAGATACACCTACTTGAAGTGTTGCCTCTAATCAACAAGCTTCGTACCAAGTTACCGCTCCTCTTGAAGTTCATCCTCTAAAAAAATTAATGTACTTAATTCTTGATGAAACTTTTCCTCCAAACGGTCAAAATTCAAATGAAGAAAACAGCCGACAAAAGGATGAGGTATGAGGTAATAGACTATGACTCAAAACGCCAGAATCCGTACACACATGAAGACAAAAGTTTTGAATCTGGCTAACGTAGTAGGAATGTCTTATGAAGACTCAAATACGAGCGAAAGAGACAGCTCTGCAACAGATACAATATCAATAAAATAGGTGTCTCAATGGTTGACCTAGTATAACATAAAAGCATATCTAAAGCATTCAAAAAGAAAAAGAAAATCACGATCAAAAAGGAAAAAAAAAAAAACTCATTCAAATTTGTTCTCACGAAAAAATACAAAACAAGATCAACAAAGTGAAACACATTGCTATATACTTTCACTTTGATAGATTGCTCTTGTTGTAAGTAAGACATGGTAAAATCCTCTATGTAAGAGTAACATATTGTACACCATCAAAAACTTTATTTCACCATTGTTGTATCTCCTCAAAAGGGAAAGTTGTAACCGAACTTTAGGAAGACAAGGAAACTCAGTTGAGTCAGATTCTTGTATATTGAAATCTAATGGCATTATCGGATAGACAAAGATATATCCTAGTACTTTAAATCGGTTTGGATTATAGTGGATTAAGTCCTCAACTCTCATCACAATTCAACCCCTGTCCCCTCCCCTTATGGTGATTTTCTCGCATTTAATATTTACTATGAATACCTTGAACCCACAATTCCTCGTGACGAGTACAAAGGTCCCATCCTCCTCCTTAATCATTCAAGTGGCATTAATGCATGTAGATTATCGTAGACCTAAACCACCTAACTCTTTGATAGCAAACATCTTTATACAAAACTAGATGGACATTCCTTCCTTGAACCTTATGTACCTTCCCACACAAAAAAAAAAAAAAAAACAACGGTTTTGCGTAACATAACAAGGAAGGACTTGGACCACTTCAAATTTTTGTTTAAGACAGTGGTAATTTTGTAATTTCCCTAATATACAAAAAAAAAAGTGGAGGTGGGTCATGACCCACCTATGTCCATGCTATGCTCCGTCACTGTCTTTAAACATGTGATTAGGAGTTTGATTTCGACTCTTGCGTATGCAAAAATCCGATTGAGAGAAAGTGGTAACTTTGTATTAATACTACGGTGACCCAAAAAAAAATCCTTCCATCTTCTAAAAAAAGTAAGGCTTAATTCCACTTTTGCCCCCTATCTTTTGTCAATTGTGCGATTTTGCACCCCATCCTTTTTTTTGAGCGATTTTGCACCCTATCATTTACCCCCTTTCTGATTTTGTAGCCCCTCATGTGTTTTTTTGTTGATGTGTACAATTTTGCTGACATGTCCTTGCCATGTGTGTAATTTGTATTTTAAAAAAAAATCAAAATTCATATTAAAATAATTAAAATCAAAATTAAAATTATTTCATTTTAAATATTAATTAAAACATTAAAGAAAATAAAATTAACAAAAAAAAAAAACTAATCCCCTTTACTCTGCACCACAGCAAATTGTTGTCTAGGCATAACCCTAGACAAAACATAACTAGAAACAAATGTGATCCAAACACACATTCCATAACCACTTGCAAAACCCAATGTCGCGTCGAATTTCGGATGTCAAGCTATTGACTAGCATTGAATCACTAAATTTAAATCACGACTGAACTTTTAATTTTTCGGGGAAAAAGGAAAAAAGTTCTAAATTACCTTGAAAAGAGATTTTAGGTTCGAAAGTCGATTATGCGAGGGGAAGGTATTAGCACCCCTCACATCCGTTGTACTCAACGGGAACCTCTTAGTTGGCTTAGGCTTAAAATGTCTTTTGACGTTTTGCTTGCATGCTTAATCATATATATATATATATATATATATGTAAAAGAACAAGAAAATATAATGTGAGGTGAAGAAAGAGATAAAAACAAACGAAATAGAAAAAAGAAAAAAAGATTTTTTAATAACGGGCTTGACAAGACGTCGATCTTGCTCCTACGTATCTCCCGGTAGTCGGAGAATTCAAAGCTTACGTAGTTCTTGAAAAAAGTTTGAAAACGCACAAAGGCGTGAAACGTTTGAATGATAAAGGAGACAAGCGCACATTAAGGCGATAAACTCGCACAAGGCGTAAAAAGACGAACGCACATTAAGGCGATAAACTCGCACAAGGCGTAAAAAGACGAACGCACATTAAGGCGATAAACTCGCACAAGGCGTAAAAGTTGAAAGAAAACGTGCAAAGGCACGACAAGTTCGGATTGACCACAAGGGCCAAAATGACAAACGCACGAAGGCGTACAATGTTTGAATTGACCACGGGGGCCAAGAAAAGTTTAAAATGGTCACGGGGGACCAAGAAAAGTTGGATTGGTCACGAGGGACCGAGAAAGGTTCAAATTGGTCGCGAGGGACCAAGAAATGTTAAAATTGGTCGCGAGGGACCGAGAAATGTTAAAATTGGTCGCGGGGGACCAAGAAATGTTAAAATTGGTCGCGAGGGACCAAGAAAGGTTCAATTTGGTCGCGAGGGACCAAGAAATGTTAAAATTGGTCGCGAGGGACCAAGAAAGGTTCAATTTGGTCGCGAGGGACCAAGAAATGTTAAAATTGGTCGCGAGGGACCAAGAAAGGTTCAATTGCGTTGGACGCGTTGAAAATAGAATGACGATTGTCCGAGCAACGAGACATACGTCAAGCATTCGTACAACCGGGGAAAGGAGAGACATACGTCAAACCACCCTTTTTCATTCATGTTTTGTTTGAACTTGAGAAAAAGTATTTTTGGGGAAGCTAGAAAAGAATGACGATCGTCTAAGCAACGAGACATACGTCAAGTGTTTATCCGATCGGGGAAAGGAGAGACATACGTCAAACCACCCTTTTTCATTCAAGTTTCGCTTGAATTTTAAGGAAAAGCATAAATTATCAAAACGCTCGTTTTTTAGAACTCAAATGAAAAGAAAAGAAATTGTTCAAATTAGTTGTTGCAACCAAAATGAACAAGCTTGTTGTTTATTGAAACAAGAAAGAAAAATGTTTTTGTTGATTTTTGTTTGGTTGGTTTGGAAGGACAAGGTCCTTTGCCTACATACCCAAATGGGATCAAAACCGATGTAGTTCGGGCTTTAAAAAAGCCGAGTGATTTGTTTATTTTGATTTTTAAGTTTGAAAATGTTTGTGAAAGATAAAATGAGCCAAAGTGGCGAGCGAATAAAGCTTGATTGATTTTAATTGCAAAAATAAAGTCTAATATGATTAAGATCGATTGAAGTTTGATTAAAAGAAAGTTGCTTGGTTTGAAATCCAAGGCTTTGTTAATGAAGAATATTTTTGATGAAGTTTTTTGAATATTTGAAATGTTTTGGGTTTTTTATGATTTTTTCTTCGGAGTTAAAAAGAAATTAAGTGCGATGAAATAAACTAAACGCGAGAGAAATAAATAAAAAACGATTGTTGGATCAAAATAAAAAGATTTTTGTTTTTGGAATATGAATTAAACTAAGAAAATATAATGCAATGCATATTTAAACATTTTGTTCCTAAATGCGTGTATATTCTAATGACATAGAAAAATGCAAAATAAAATGAACAATTAGAAATAAAAAATAAAATGCATGAGATGATATGATAAGTAAATAAATGGGATGTTAAAAATAAAAGAACAAATAAAAAGGAAATAATAATAAAAAGGAAAATAAATTACAAAGAAAATAAATAAAAGAAATAAAATAAAGAGGTGTAAAAATAAACCTGGGGGGTGCTGGTAGTAGAAAATAAATCAGATTGAAAGAAAAGGCCCAAAAGGCATTGGGCTTTCGTAAATTAATCTGGGCCGTCTGATTAATCAGACGGCCCTGATCAAACACAAGGAAATAAAAATCAGGGCCACATGATTAAAATCAAAGGGGCCTGGAGAGCGTGGGTGTACGCTAACGCGTACACCCTGCCACACAGAAACGGGGAGGGGTATAAATACCCTTTCCCCTTCATTTCTCTTCATTTCCCCATCTTCACTCTCTCTCTTCTACTCCTTTCTCTGCCAACCGAAAATACTTCCCCCTTCTCTCTAACTTCCCTCGCCGTGAACAGTGTTCCGGCGTGGTGGCCGCCGGCCTAAACGGCGGCACCACCGCGCCGGAAAATTTTTTTTGCCTTTTTTTCAAAACAAATACCCTTTTCCCATATCCTTTTTCGTTCTAAACCCGAATCCAAGCTTGGATTTTCGAAAATCCTTACCAAAAAACGTAGATCTAAGTTTTTAAAAATACCAAAAAAATCACCTTTTTTCCTCCTTTGTGGCTCGGTTCTGTGCTTTCTTTGTTGTGACCGTGTATTTGCGTGCGTGAGTGTGTGGTATGCGTGTTAGGCCGTGTGTAGGCCGTGCGTTGGCTGGGTTTGGGGTGTGCGAAAATGGTGGGTTGGCTGGGTTGGGTTGGGGTGTGCGTATGTGTGTTGTATTGTGTGAGTGGGTTGTGTTTGTTTGGGTGGGTGTTTGTGAGTTTTAGTGTTGTTTAGGTACTGTTAGGGCTGTTACAAAATGTGTTTATGCTGGTGGCGTGAATGTGTTTTGTTGTGGTGGGTATGCGAAAATTGTGTTTTGTTGTGGTGTTGTATGTGCGAAAATGATTGCTGGTTATGTGGTGTTGTTAAAATTTCCTCTTCAAATTTTTTTCTCTCCTTTTGTTCTGTTGATTTGGTTCTGTTTTATAGAGCTTTGCTTGAGCTGCTTGTCATAGGTGATAAGCTTGCAAGCTGTGTTTTCTGGATAAAATTTCTGCAAGCATTAAATGAGAAAGTGATTTTGCTGGATTTGAGGATTTTGTGATGATGATTTGGATGTGGTTGAAGGTTTTGTGATGATGATTTACAGTGTTTGGGGCGCAGCTACAGTGCTGGCCTGTGTTGGACCATGACTTGGACTTTGACCTTTTGGACAAAAATGCAAAAAAAGAAAAATAATAATAATAAAAAAAATAAAATAAAAAATAATAATAATAGTAAAAGTAAAAATAAAAATGATAATAATAAAAATTAAAAATAAAAATTAATGATAATAATAAAACTGAAATTAAAAGTAAAAATAAAAAAAGGATAAAAATAAAATTAATAAACAAAACAAAAATTGACATGAGGTATTTTAAAATACCTCCCTGCCGAAATTTCGTCTGAAACGACGAAAATTCTCGGCCTTTAAAAAAAATGCGTAAAACGAGATAATAAAACGAGACGAAAATGGGTCAAAAAATGGGGTATGACACCCAACAAATTCAACAAACCCATCAAAGATTCAACCCTCTCCATGGATACTGACACAAACTTCTTCATACCGTCTTTCGCCTCGGTCACGTTGTGAACAACATGTTCCTTAACTGTTTGTCCCATTTCTTTCCCTTTTTCTAATGACCCTTTTGTGTATTCTTGAACATTATCATAAACATCATTTGCTTTATCATAAACTTTCTCTTTGGCATTATCAACTGCATCAACAACATTGTTACCAACTTCTTTCACTGCTTCTTTGTTTGAATAAACAATATCTCTCTTCTTATCAATTGTTTCGGAGGCTTTATCCTTTGCTTTCTCCATTGCGTGTTTGCATTTACCATATGCATCACAAATAAGCTCTTTAGCATTTGGAGTATGAAGATTATAATGTGATGAAGATGCATCTTGTGAAATTCCTTGACCCATGTTTGGAAGAACAGAAGCAGCTTCTTTGATTCTATCTTTGGTGTTTTCTATGAAACCAGAATCCATGTTGGTGTAATCTTCTTGATGGATTTGTTGTTGTTGTTGTTGTTGTTGTTGTTGTTGTTGTTGTTCTGGGAGGAGATAGAAGGAGTGAGAGTGGTGGCTGATCGTGAGGGAGAAAGGGTTAAAGGGGATTAGTTTTTTTTTTTTGTTAATTTTATTTTCTTTAATGTTTTAATTAATATTTAAAATGAAATAATTTTAATTTTGATTTTAATTATTTTAATATGAATTTTGATTTTTTTTAAAATACAAATTACACACATGGCAAGGACATGTCAGCAAAATTGTACACATCAGCAAGAAAACACATGAGGGGCTACAAAATCAGAAAGGGGGTAAATGATAGGGTGCAAAATCGCTCAAAAAAAAGGATGGGGTGCAAAATCGCACAATTGGCAAAAGATAGGGGGCAAAAGTGGAATTAAGCCAAAAAGTAACTGCTGCTACAACTACGATTTATCACTTTAACATAGCCTAAAGGACCACCCCCATAACCCAAGTTAATGTCTAACAGTCAGGTGTTTCTCATCCATCCACGCTTAAAGGGAATGAGGTTCCTTACTCACATTAATTACTTATATGAAAAAGTGAACAATAATCAAAATGCCACATTGCAAGTCTGCAAACAAACATAATTTATTTATCAATTATTATTCCAGTCATGGTTTGAGACGATTAGTTGTTCCTATTGGAAAATGAATACCCACTCTTAAAATTGGTGGACAAGATTGGATCTTAAAATTATTCTTTGTATTCAATTCAATATCTAAAGTTGACAAAAAAAAATCAATATTTAAAGAAAGAAAGTTCGGTTATTAGGCACGGCCTAGCTCTTGAAAAGCTCCAAAGGGAAATTATTTTGTATGTCTCTAAATAATAGTCGTTTAAGATTTGTGTATGATTTTTAAGAAGATGATTAGTTGTATTGATTTCAACGGTAAAATTAGTTATCATTTACTAAAATACTTTTATTAATTGTAGTTAGTGGGGTAGTTGGGTTGGATGAAATTCAATAAATAAGGATATAATAGTGAAAAAAAATAATAAATGTTGCATTGATATTCTAAAGTGGCAATTACTTTGAGACAGAGAAAAAATTATAATGAAACAATTATTTTGAAACGGATCTAGACCGTTGATCATAACTTTTAATTAATAGGACTACTATACAAATAATCTGATTGATTTCCTAAAAAAAAAAAATTGAATGATTAGATTAATTGCATGTTTACTTTTGTTTTCAATGCTTTATTACAAAATAATTTTTTTTTCTTACTTCTATATAATCAAAACCAGAAACCCTTCCTCCTTTGTAAAAATAAAAAAAAAGCCTCCCCCATTTCAGCAGTTTCCAATTTTTGTCCCAAACTATCCACACCTTCCAAAATTCAAACCACCACATTTTGTGTGATTCTTAAAGTCCTTTCGGTCTAAATCATCACATTTTAAGTCTTTTCAACCACCAAACATAACGTAAGGTCGCATTTTTTTCGATCTTTTGTTCCTTAATTTGATTTTTTTTCCTGGGTGTTTAACTTGTTCAAATTATATAATTTGAAATAATTGTTCATCGTTTTAGATTATATTATTCGAACATGTTCAAGATGTGCTGAAAACAAATTTTTGTTGATTTTTATATTTTGATTGTTTCAAATATGGACCAACGCATGAGCCGTGTTAGAAGCGACATACCTACAATAACAACATCTGCATGGCGAGAGTGGTTAGAATAAGCCTAAGTGGATGACCAGGTGAGAAGGGGCCGCAGGAGTGATGTCTTCAGACCATCTCAAGTGCGTGAGCGTGAGCCCCATGTTGAGGAGGAGGGACCACATCATGAAGAGTATCAGGAGCATGACGAGGCTGAGGATGCTCACGACGATGTACAACCAGATGTTGAGGAGGAGGAAAAACCTGAGCTGGATTCATATCCTAGTGGGCCATCGGACGTGTGTGTCCTCACTCAATATGCACATCATCTAGACGTATGTGAGAGGGAGATGCAAGATATTTCCACTTATATATTGGTGTTATTTTTGTGCTAATATTTGTATATGTATTATTTCTGTACCATGTTTTATTATTTATGTAAATCGATATTTTTTTATTTGTTGCAATTTCGTTCCAATTTAAAGTGTGTGAACTATGAGATGAAACAAAAGAATTTGCATAAGGATGATGAGGGGAGGTTGGAGGAGTCATGGTTCATACAAGTCATCAGAGACAGTGATCTTTACTGGTTGACGTGTGTCAAATATGACATATTTGACCATGACCTTTTGTCTGTATTTTTAGAAAAGTGGCACGAAGAGACTTCGAGTTTTCATCTTCTGATTAGTGAGATGAAAGTGATGTTGGACGATGTGTCATGTGTGCTGCATTTGCCATCGAAAACTGTCTTCTAGACTACAATGGTCCTCTCTATAGATCCATTAAGATATCATCCTCATATCTGTGACGGATTTTATCTGCACATATCCGCAGGGACAAATTTTTTTGCCATTCTTAAATGAAAGGCTATCAAGAAGTGAGCATATTTATATTCTCAACCTGAAATAACTCGTCAACCTTTTTTTTAAGTAGAAGTAGTATTGCTGGCTCCAATGAAAGAAAATACTTATCTCATAGGATTACTTTAGCTTTTAGGAAGACTAAGGCCGTGATATTCTTTGCCAAGCAGGAATCGAATCCTCTACGCTCAAAATAAAATGCAAAAAAAAAAAAAAAGTATACAAATAAATATTTAACGTATAATTGAACCGAATTATGCGTGTCAGTAACAACGTATAATTCTAATTCTAATTCTAATAAAATGACAACATAAATATTTAAAAGACAAAACTATTTAAAAGACCTCGTATTATACGTGTCAGTAACAAAGTTCCAATTTAACGGTTCCTGAAGAAAAAAAATATTTGATGCAGTAACAACGTATAATTCTAATAAAATGCAACACTAAATTGCTAATATGCAGTAACAAATGCCACAAAAGCAAGGGAATTAAACCTCTAAATTTTTTTAAACCTTGTATTAGGCCTCAAATCTTTTTAGCTTTGAATATATTTATGTGAGTTAAATCATGTAAAACATGTTTACACCAAACTCTGGTGGTAGTTAAATCAAGAGTTTTAATTCATGTTGTAAGTTTGATCATAATGATAGATATTATATTAGTTATTCGTACCTTATACTTTATTTTCCTTAATTCATGTTACGAATTAAACATTATACATATGTCCATATATATCCGCTTGCATGTATGATCGAGCTAGAGCTATCTGTACATTTTTGTTTCTTTCTTCATCTCATGTTTATTACTGTACTAGTGTGATGCCCGTGCCAAGCACGGGAAGTTAACGTATTTATACAAATTTAATAAAAAAATATTAATTTAAATTAAATTGAAAGTTAATTTACTCAATCACACTTCACCGTCACCCACTATCACCCTCTCAATCCAAAATCCAAACCAGTTGTTATTAATGTAACCACAGCTTCGTGGTGGTGTGATCGGCTCTCAAGGTTGTGTAACGTGTTATCATCAAACCCTAAATGAGGTCGCTCAACGCCGCATGATGCTACGAAAGTGCTTCATCACTGACAGCATAATTTTTTGCTCCCAATGGCTCTTTAAACACATATTTGTTCATTGGCTGGCTCACACTGTATTTTTGTGTGAGCACATATTGTGTCACAGTCCTTCAATTTGTTCAGGTTTCTAGGTGTGGTGTATCTGGCGTTTGGGTTGGTTTTGACATTGATTTGTGTGGTGTTTCTTGCATATGTGTTCATTATTATTCTTCGTCGTTATAGGTGTTGCTTGCCACACTCCTGTTAGTTCAACTTATTCGATTTACCCCTTTTCGGTTATGACTATCATTTGTTTTCTGAAAGTTTTGGTCGGTGCAGATTGTTTCATAACCCATCTTCAATTGTCTTCGTTTGCTAATATTGTAAGCTTCACGATCTGGACGATTTAGTTCGTGTTTTTGTGGTGGTTTTGTTGTTCAGTTCATTGTTGCAAGTGTTGAGTTCCTTCCTTCATATTGGTTTCAGACTCTTTGGCTCGAAAGGGCTTTGGCTTCGCGCTACAGACGTTTATTTGTATTTTAGTTCATTTGATGGTCATTGATAGATATTAATTATAAAGAGGAGCTTGGTCGTTTGGTGGTCGTTCATACTTATTAATCAGAAAAATGTGTGCACTTCTTTTCGCGCATACATATTGTGATTCGAAAAAAAAAAATTTGTCTCATTTAAATCATATTTTTTTAACTATTTTTTATATCATTTTATTAAAAAAATATCTCAAAATTTTGAAATATATTTATTCTTGAGTCATAGTAAGGATATAATCTCTTCAACCCAACACCTCTAAAAATAACATGTTTTATGTTGAATAAGATTTGGAATATATATTATCACATTCATAATAAAATGTTTCATGTTAAAATATTTATTTTCTATATGTTTTTGGGACAAAATGGTTAAAAAACAATCAAGCCTTTATAAAATAAAAATATATGTGTTATGTTGGTAAGACCTAGTTCAAGTGGTAATGACGATATATTGTTAGGTTAGACATTTTCACCGTGGTTTAAACTGAAACTACCCATATATGTGTGTGAGTAATTAGGTACTTGCCACTTCGTCCACCGACGAAATAAACATACATGTGTTACGGGTTTTTTTTCCTCTTCAAAATAATTGGTTTAAGTATTCAATGTTTTATTGAAGTTGTCTCTAAGTCCATAAATTAAAATGACAATAAATTCAATGCATACTTTCAAGATGATGGTTTTATTAATTCCCTCACTGGTGGACCATGCATATAAAAAACATCATACGATTTAACAAATGGTTTAGATTTATTGAAAAAGAAACTGAGAAGGTCTACGTATTTCTTAGAAAACAATCAGCCATATATATATATATATATATATAGGATGTATCAAATGAGAGGAAGTGTTATAATGAGAGATGAGAGGAGTTATTTATGTCCATTGGATTCAATTTAATGGTTGAGATTGAAATATCCCTTTTAATGGAACACGTGACTTCTTTTTCCAATAAAAAACATAAAGTCACGCGCGTCCAGCTTTTGTTGTTTTCATAATGTCTTCCTCTTCCTTTGCTTTGCTTCCAGATCAAAATGGACAGTCACACAGGATATTTATATTTGTCTCCATAATTCTCTCATTGTTTCATTCCTTGCCGCAGTTTTCACAACTCTCTTATGCGGCAACATTAAAGCCTATCTTCATTAATGTATGATGAATCATAGTTTGAAAATTTGCTCTGTTGTGCCATGTCCAGCAAAGCCATGAAAATTGCCGATTGGGCTTTAACACATACTCCCTTTAGAAGAAATTAATATTTTCAATTTGTGTTTGTATCAAAATTCCTGGTTTTCCCACACCGTTATAAAGTGCTGCAATAGCCTAAATTTGTAATTGAAAATTACAACAATAATTTCCCTTCACCCTTTTCCTTTTTACAATTCTCCCATTTTCGCTGATTTCTTTATCAATAAATATTTGGGAGATAAATTTTATATTGATTTCTTTAATATTTGCCTTTGTTATTATGGGTTTCGATGTGTTTGAAGTTGAATCCAGAAAATAATTTAGATTTGTTAAATCCAGAGAAAGAGAGGTTTGCATTTTCCATGAGAAGAGAAGTAAGACGTCAAGCGTTTTCTTTTTTGTTGATTGAGGAAGGAAGGAAGGGAGTTTAATGCGCGTGACTTTGTGTTTTATGGACAAAGAAGTCACGTGTTCCATTAAAAGGGATATTTTAATCTCAACCATTAAATTGAATCCAATGGACATAAATAACTCCTCTCATCTCTCATTATAACACTTCCTCTCATTTGATACATCCTCTATATATATATATATATATATATATATATATATATATATATATATATATATATATATATGTTATGTTTGTAAGCCCTAAGTAAAATGACAGTACCGATATATTGTTAGGTCGGATACTTTCACTTGGGTTTGAACTGGAACCACACAGTTGCGTGTGAGTTTCAGTGGTACTTGTCACTTCGCTTGCTGATAAAAAAATGCATTTGTTATTTTTCTCCAAAACAAATGGTTTAAATAATCAATGTTTTACTGAAGTTGTCCCTAAGTCCAGAAAGAAAATGACTAAAAAATTCAATGCATAGTTATAGGTTGATTTTAAGGTGAGGTCTATATTAAGTCCCTTATCAATGGGCCATATAAAAAACACCATAAATTTTTTAAACTATGATTTTAAGGATTACTTAGTTCATTTTAATAGTTTACAGATCAAATTCGCGAGAGAGTGATAGTTTATGGACTAAATTGATTGTTTATTCCTCTAAAAATGGTCATAGATCAATCACTGAAAATCAAAATTGTGACAAAATCGTGATTGGTTCTAAGATGCTTCTCAACATTAGTATAATAGATTAAAGCTATGTTTTGTAATTTATCAGTTGATTTGCATGCTTGATGGGTAATTCCATTAGTTTGTCTTGGAATGACCACTTAGCGATTTTTCATCTTGTTTAGCCAATTTGGCTTTGTGGTACATGTGTGTGTCTTTTCTTGGTTTCGACTACATGCACATCTTGTGCTGGGATGGTAAATATTTACATTAATTTTATTTACCTTCAAGAGAAAAAAATATTAGTATAATAGCGGAGGTTAGGTTTTATTGAAAGAAACAATGAGAAATAGGACTTTGAATAAATATTTTCGATAGATTAATGAAAAATTTAAGTTTTTTTTTGTTTGAAAGAAAAGAACTTCTTTTTGTTTGTAAAATAAGAAAAGAAAGAAATGAAGTTAATTTGATTGTGTTTTAGAATGGATGAGTGTGTGATGAATGATAATATTTGCTTTATAATTGATTTTTAATCTTTAATTTAGTTTTGTTTTCCTATCTTTTTTTTTTGGCTAGATTTATGTGTATATAGACTTCGGTTATTTTTCTTTTTTTTTTTTATCTATTTGAAGCTTATAAAAAACATAAATAGGTTACCGAAAATAACGTGATGTTACACGAAAAGTAGTGACTTGATAATATTTAATAAGAAAATAATTAATAAATAAACAATTTGAAATGTACAAAATCATTGGCCAAAAAAATCATAAAATAAAACTTGTTGAAAATAAAAAAAGACACATAAGAGAAGTACACAACCTAATTGTGGGACATCAGAAAAATATAATTATGGTAGAGTAAGTCTAAGAACAAATCAGTAGATAAATGCAATTGTAAAAATAATCTAATTCACATGCATTAACTATCATTCAACCACAATTGTTAGATTATTATAACTATTTACCTTTTATTATATTCATTTTTAATATCACACACTTACGCATATATATATGTATATGATTGGTTGTCATGAACTTACAATGTAAAAAACTTCACACTTATGATAGATGAATTTTAAACTCTTATAAAAATATAATTTATTGAAAAATTTATATTACAATAACATGGTAACAAAAATTTATTTAAAAGACTCATATGTTGCAAATGGTTAGAGGTTCGTATGGACAAAATTTAGCTAGGAGAGGAGAAATCATCTTTGTGTGTCACACTAATTCAGCGACAGAGATTAGTCGCTATTAAGCAGCGATGAAAACATCATACTAATAACATGGTAACAAAAAAACTGATACATTCATATTTTAAATTCTCATTTATGAGAATGTAAAAACATTTAGTAAATTAAAGGACCATTAAATTTGAGATTTCCAAGTTCAAACTTCAAAAGAAAGAAAAATTGTAACGAATCAAAAAAAAATATTATTGTAGGAAAATAGTGCATTTAATTAGTAATAAATTTTAAGTACTTGTTTTTCCTAACTTATTATTAAGGATGAGTTTTAAGGATTAGTGAATCATTTAGTTCAAATGAAAAAAAAAATATTAGTGAATCATTTGAAATTTGATATCCATTGCATTTTATAAAATGAAATAAATAATTATTTTAATTTATATTTTCAAATATATCAAATCATAAACTTGTGGAATTTAATACAATTGAAGAATAACATCAACATATATTTTGCAGGGTAATTTGGTAATATTACCGTTTCTAAAATTATAAAAAATAATAATTATTATCTCAACGATACACAAAAAAATCAAAACTATATAGGGTACAAATCCAGTTATTTTTAACATGATGGTTGGATAACTATCTCATCAAAATCAACACAAAATTTTAATGCATTTTAAATGCACTTTTAATTTACTTTCATATTCTCTTTTTTAATGCACATTAATTTTCCTTATTCGTTTCAATGTCAACAAAGTCAATTATGGTAAATTTTATATGTTTTTAAAGATCCAAATATTTCAAAACTTTAATATATTAATCATAAAAAAACTTTAATATATGAGTTCTGTTATACAAATTCGAATAATTTATAGACTCAATTTGTAATGAAAACTGGAATATATAGTACTACTGTATTATGTCGATAATTAATTATTTTTTTATTTAAAAATTATTTTTATCCATAACATTATGCCTATTCTAAAATCATATGTTAGACCTAAGGGAGGTACATGATAAATTTCTTCAGTTCAACCAATTTAACTGATTGGACTGGATCTTGCTACTTTTTTATAAAAAAAAGTTTAAAACCTGTTTTTGTCGCAATTTTTCTTGACAAAAAAATAATGAAATGACGTTGAATATTGATATATCATGTGAACTTCTCCTTTAATCAAATAATAATATAATTTTTTTATCCATAACATTAGGCCTATTCTAAAATCATACATTAGGCCTAAGAGAGGTATATGATGAATTCGATAGTTCAACCAATTTAACTGGTTGGACCAGATCTTGTTACTTTTTTGTAAAAAAACTAAAAAAAAGTTTAAAACATGTTTTTGTTGCAATCTTAACAAAAAAATAATGAGATGGTGTTGTATATTGCGAAGACTTAATTATCCATTAAGGAGAATATTCTCATTAAATAATGGTTAGTCAAAATATTAAAATTTGATGACTTGTTTAGAATGTTTGTATCACATTAATATCATTTATATTAAGATTATATTGAATTTAAATGGTTTAATGATAATTTGAAACAAATATCTTTGACCAAATGATTTAAGAGCTCTTGTGATACTTTTTTTTTTACTTTGTCTCTACATGTTTTCTTCCTTTTTTTGGCTTTACATGTTTTAAATATAACTCTCATATTTAAATAAATTAAATAAATTTTATCTACATATTTATTTAAAATTGAAATCATAAATTAAAATTTCCTTGGTTAATAAATTGAGAATTATAGTTGTACGATTGATTATGGGGTTTTCTTTACATGTTTATGGGTTTTTTTTTTAAATTAGCCAAAAAAGAGTCATATTTTATATGCCAAAAAAATAAAACTATTATGATTGATTATGAGATTTTCATGTTTATGGGTTTTTTTTTAATTAGCCAAAAAAGGAGTCATATTTTATTTTTTAATATGCCAAAAAAATAAAACTATTCCATTAAAATTTGTTTTTTTTATTATGGGGTTTTCTTTACATGTTTATGAGGTTTTCTTTAAATATATTAGTTTTTAATAATTTTATATTGTCAACAAATTTAAAAACAAATTTAAAACTATTAACAACTAATTTCTTTACATGTAACGATTTTTTTTTATAGCATTACACGATTTTCATTAAGTTTGTTAATATTGAATATGCCAACTAAATAAAAACGTGCTAGAAACGGATGTCTATGATTATTGAATAATCAAGTCTGTTAATATCTCATCAAACTACATATATATATATATTCATTTATGCAAAGAAAAAGCATCGCTATTGTGGAAAGGATGAATATAATAGGAAGAACAAAATTCATATATAAGATACATCAATTATTGAAGAAAATAAATCAATACTAATAGCCAGTGTCCAACTCTAATTTTACATTCAACTCCATAAACAAATTATGTTGAGAACAACAATAGAAAAAAAACTAAACAGAGAGAAAGACAGTGAGACTGTGATGTGAAAAAATTGTGAAGTCAAAAGTCTAATTTATAGTATTGTTCACAGGGTAATTTGGTAAAATAAGCACAATTAAATGGTAAATATTGAGAGACGCATGAAAAGGGAAGAAAATTATGACAATTTCAAACAAATATCTTTGGTGAATCTGGAGAATTAAAATATGGACGCATGAAAAAGGAAATCAAGGAAATTATGGACGCATGAAAAAGGAAATCAAAGAAATTATAATCGCTCACCCTAAAAATATTAGAATATTAATTAAAATATTAATTTTCATATTGCATTTGGTTAAGGAAATAATATTATATTACATTTAATTGGTTTAACGTTAATTTGAAACAAATATGTTTAACCAAATGATTTAAGACCTCTTGTGATACTTTTTTTTCCTTTGTCTCTACACGTTCTCTTCCTTTTTTTTTTGCTTTACTTGTAACGGTTTTCTTTATTTTTAGTGGAAATAAACAGAGAGGAGTTCTCCTAGTGTCTCCATGCTTATTTGGATTGGTTGATACAAAAAATTATGCATCATAGCCAATCATATTTGAATTATTCTTATACAAAAAATTAAAAGAAAAAATGAAACAATTGAAAAAAAAGAAAACTAAAGTTAAAAAAATGAGGTAAAAAATGTGACTAACGCTGGATAAAAAAGTGAAACAATTGAAAAAAAAAAACTAAAGTTAAAAAAAATGAGGTAAAAAATATGACTAACGTTGGGTAAAAAAATCCATTTAAATTATTTAATAGGAATTAATAAAAAAAATTAAATTATTTCTAACTTGGCTATTCCAAAAATGGTTTGTATTATGTTTTTTTTCCAATTAAAATTTTTAAATTGGTTCCTAAAAAAAATAGAGGTCTATGTTTATTTTTTTTATAATTTTTAACTCACTTCTTAAAAAAATGTAGGTCTTGTAAAAGAAACCGTATCATATTAAAATTATTTTAATGCATAAATTTATGACCAATTCATATCAATAATATTATTGATCAATTTGAAATAACTACAACTATTTTCAATTCTTGTCATGCTATAGTTCTATGAAAAATAAAATAAAATAATAGCAATAGAAATAAAATAATAGCAATAAATGATAGCAATGCATCAATTTAGAATATTACAAAAATTATTTTCATCATATCAATTCATTTAATGATCCGATTTTTTAAAGTGTGTTAATTTGCAATACAAAAATAGCCTTTTTATTATTTCATTTCCTATTTTGGAATTTGTAACCACAAATTAAATTAAACTACTATTTTATTATTAGGACAAATGAATCACAATTTGTTTTGATTGGTTGATTATCAAGACAAATGAATCCATGCTTACTTGGATTGGTTGATACAAAAAATTATGCATCATAGCCAATCATATTTGAATTATTCGTATACAAAAATTTAAAAGAAAAAATGAAACAATTGAAAAAAAAAGAAAACTAAAGTTAAAAAAAAATGAGGTAAAAAATGCGATTAACGTTGGGTAAAAAATCCATTTAAATTATTTAATGGAAATTAATAAAAAAAATTAAATTATTTCTAACTTGGCTATTCCAAAAATGGTTTGTATTATGTCTTTTTTTCCAATTAAATTTTTTAAATTGGTTCCTAAAAAAAATAAAGGTCTATGTTTATTTTTATTATAATTTTTAACTCACTTCTTAAAAAAATGGAGGTCTTGTAAAAGAAACAGTATCATATTAAAATTATTTTAATGCATAAATTTATCACCAATTCATATCAATAATATTCTTGATCAATTTGAAATAACTACAACTATTTTCAATTCTTGTCATTCTATAGTTGTATGAAAAATAAAATAAAATAATAACAATAGAAATAAAATAATAGCAATAAATGATAACAATGCATCAATTTAGAATATTTTATTGAAAAAATAATAACAATAAATGTCAAATGAATGAGAATGTTTGGTGGTGTCACGTGTCATGCTAAAAATGCATTTGAGGATATTTCTATGAAATACTCCTCAAATGTATAGTATATAGATTATTGAGAATATGAATCATGAACAGTGCATAAGAAAAATATATTATGCAATTAGCATTTCCCATGCACTAGATGGCAAGTTGCATAGAATGGATGGGTGGGCGAACTGTTACCGTGCTTTGTTAATGCCATATTTCTGTCATAAACCATTCCTCAAAAAGGAAGTGAAAATGTTATGCTTGCTGATGAGATTTTTATCCGAATTTGTTCCTTAATACGGATTCCAAAACCATTATCAAGGGAAGAGTGCTGTGCTGTCAATACACTTTATAACATGCTATTTTTAACACATTATTTAATTTGTTCAAATTTATTTAAATGAGGGTCTCACTAATCATGTACCCTATACAAATTTGAGTAGGAATTTTAGTCATTGAAACGGTAAAGGTCGCCAATTTAGTCCTTTAAATGTGTGAAATACTAGTAATTCATTCGGTCCCTTAAATTGAAAAATATCAATCAATTTAATCATTTTCTCAAATTTCACGCCATAAATTTTAAAGGTTCTATGTTGGTTTTGATGCACCAAAGGACTACTATTTAAGTAGGAAATTACTAATAAGTGTCCTTATGGCACCGGTTAAGAAACTAAATACAGTAAAAATATCTTAGAACTTGTGTACTCAGCCTCTTAAAAATGTAAAAAAAATGTTACTTTTCAATACAAAATTCACTTTTTTTTTTTCTTTAACAAATGTCTTAGGGTTACTAGTTAGAACGACATTTTGAATTAATACGTAAATCTTTTATTGATTTTGATTTTGATCATTGGTTATTAAAGAATTTTTTGATGAATGGACTAAATTGATTATTATATAGAAAATGTTAACAAGTGCCCACGGGGCACTCTTTAAGAACTATAAGTAGTAAGTATCTATGAAATGCGTGCAATCAATGCATTGAAAATTGAAACATTTGATTTTTTAAAAAAAATAATTGCTTATTTTATAATGTTTAAAGGGTGCCCCGGGGGCACTGGTTAACAAGACGGAAAATGTTAACAAGTACCCCCGGACACTCTTTATGAACTATAAATTCTTTATTATATTTTTCAATTTAAGAGACTAAATTTCTATTTTACAAATTTGTGGGACTAAATTGATAGGCTCTTACAATTTCTAGGACTAAAATGTCTTTAACACCATAAGTTTAGTATGACCTTTTCTTTTGCTAATATAAATTTAAGGTGAAGGGTTGTTGTCAGAGTCCAAGGCAGAGAAGACCTCAAAAAACACTTAGAAAAATATTTACATTTATCTCCCTCCAAAAACATTAGTGGGGCTCGAACTCAAACCTCTCGGATTCAATACATGTTTTTTACCACTAGACCAAACTCTTAGAGTTTAGTACGACCTATTTGAATTCGACCAGATTTGTTAGAGTGTCTTACTAATATAATTCATATCAAGCATATCATTCCATGAGAACAACAGTCCCTTAACTCCAATTTGCGTATAAGAGAGAAGAGTTAGTGATCCATTAGAAATACATTATTGTCGTAGTCCTTGGTGAAGTTGTTTTAATTATAGAGCAACATGCATCACTGTCTTGGAGACAATACTTGATAAGTAGTTGCATTCTCTATTCTTTATTGTCTGCATATACTCTAATACAGTAACTATTTACATTCACTTATCATCTATAACACAAACAAACACTTGCACAATACCAAGAAATAAAATTTTAAACTCCACATTTTATTTATTCAGCACTAGCAGTGGCTAATCAAGTAAAAATAGACTCAGATTCCATACGAACATTAAGAATATATTTTGTCAAAGTTAACCTAAAAAAAGCCTTCATACATTTTATTATGAAATTAAGTGTACTTTTCAATTAGAGAAGTTTAAAAACAATGGACGGTGGAGAAGCAGTATATATTTCAAAATTTCCCTCCATCCTGTTAAGTAGGCACCATCCAAATGGCATATTTAATCTTCGAAAGATTTTGTAAAGAGCCAGTAGATGAAAACGACACCTCTTCTAGAAAAGTCATAAAATTAGATGTCCATATATACAAAATTACATATATAATAATCTGCCATTTGATAAAGTATTGGTCAATTGAATCATCAACCATCTATCCAAATTCCCAGCTTGCCTGCCTCCCTATTTTAATATAAGAAAAAAAACAACACCTTCCACCCCTACTTTTTTCATTAAAAAGTTATCCTCTGGTTTTCTATAGCAAAGTCTTACAAGGAAAAAGGAGGGACATGCCAAAAGAATTAAAGCTACTTGAACTTAAAAATAAGGTAATATAATAATATCCCAAAGTCATCAATCATCGCGCACGAAAAGAATGGTATTGGCATATATCTATCTCATGTTTCATGATTAGAAAGAATAGTTACTCTGCAAAGCAAATCTTACACGAATATTTCAGAAATGTGAGAAACAAGACTTAGAATGACCACAAATTCAAGTGACAAACACCACATTTGTCTTTCACACATTTCTTTGAAATCAGCTTAAACAAGATATAGCAGGTACAAACACAGAAAACTCAGATTCCTATGATGATGATAGTATCATTTAGCATTTGGTCATAAAAAAAATATCACTTGGCAAATCACATGCTTCATTTATCAAATTACCATATGCCCTTTGGAAATGACATGCCATTTTTTTTCTTTTGGTTTGTTGCATACTCTGGGAGAATCCAATTCCCATGAAGACTTAGAAGATGAAAGAAAAAAGAACTCTGATTGGTTCCTCCACCATCTCTCAACCATATAGTATAATACAATCAATTTGTTGGTCTGTGACAGCACATGGCATATCTTCCAACTATGTTTTTCATAGGAAGTGGTCCCCTGTTCATCATTGGAGATATAAGACAAGGAAGATCAAGAGGTATAAAAGAAAATAATAGAGAAATTGTTTCAACATTGACCAAGAGAAAGAAAGATGAATAGATATCCAAATAGAAGAGAAAACAGCCTAATTGCGTTATAAGTACATCAACACATTCAGAATCACATCTCAAAAAGTTTAAAATTAATGGAGAAGGAAAAATGAAAGTAGAGTAACTTGTAGAAATAGTTGCTGACCATATATGTGAATCATAGCTATTGTTGCGATTATCCCCCAACACATAAACATGGCCTTTCGGCACATACTGCAAGGATCAAAGAAGTAATGAGGAAAGGAAAAATCCCAAATATTGAATAAACAGATAAGGATAGAATTTATCAGAATAATAAAATTGGTCTCACGGTTAATTTTGTTGTGTATGTTGGTTGCTCTACCACAAAATCCTCCTCTTGAGCAACACCATTGACATAGAGCCCTCCATGATGAACCTGCAAAATGTTAAAAATAGAAGAGAGAAAAAGTGAATGGTGTAATTAGGAACTATATCTCCAAACCCATTGATAGACCATATTCACATATGTTCTAAGCAGTGATGGCTTATCAAATTACCAAGTAGACAATTAAATTTTAGTATAATGCAAAATTCAATTGACATTTATTTACTACCTCAACAGTGTCTCCTTCTTTTGCAACAACTCTCTTAATAAAAATTACATCTGCGTTATCTCCAGAGTGCTACATAAAAAAACCAATCATGTAACTGTAAGTATGCTTGCTACATATTCCATACCAGTACAGTATACGAGCGCAACATACCTGTGTTGGATCCCTAAATGTTATAATATCATGTATAGAAGGACTTCTGATATAATATGAAGCCTGAGGATGTAAACAAGTAAAGCATAAAAAGAGATGAAACAAGTAGAAAAAATACATACAAGGCCAGAAAATATCCATTGACCTTATTTCTGAAAGTGTTTCTTACCAGAATGCAATTGGATATATGGTAAATTGAATAAGCATGTAAAATGTAATGTAACAAATACCAACATATGATTGTGGCACATCAGGTTTCAAAATTGTTTCAATGCAAAAAGTTGTTTCACTATAAGGCAGATTTTATAAATCATCATAGCTGCCTAGATAAATGAGCAAGAACAACAACAATAAGCCTTAACCAAACAATTTCTGTTAATTATGCAAATCCCCGACAAAGCAAGTTACAATATTCCATTTGGACCTCTTTTTAAACCCGTGGGTGTTAGCGCAATGGTGACTGTCTTATTTTGTAACCTAAAGGAACAGAATTCAAATCCTCACTAGCGAATGCATGGCCTATGCCTCCCCCTAAATAAATAATAATACTCCCCATCTCCTATTTTGTTTTCTTCTTTTTTTTGATAAAAATCATCTGTTTCTTTACAGAAATATGTAAGTAACATTCAAAGAAATCAGTTTTTTATGTCACCAATCTACAACATTTTTAAGCTTTTGTCCCAATAGCCCTGGTTTCCATCCCCTAAATTTTGTGTATTTCATTCTTTTGGAATACACAAAATGCATGATGGATCTATTTCTCTTAGAATTTGAGCTAGGTCTAACTCAATCCCAAAAGTAGGCTCAAATTGTTCAACCCTTAAAAGGAGCAAGGACTACTTTGGCCATATCACCCGTCAATGCAAGGTCTCAACATTTTTCTTGAGAATTGTCACTTTAATGCCATAGGTATAAGCATAACTAATTTATTATAACACGATATCCCGTAGAATTTTAGTTAATTTGCACGGGGTCACATTTTTGAGCTGATAATTGCAATGAATTGGATACATTAAGCAGTTGTTCATTTCAAATCCATATAGCTAAACATATTTTCCGTTAGTTACCGTAATACTCTCAATCTTATAACTCAACAAGTCGGAGTAACCAATGTAACATAAAGTACAAATGTTATTATAACTAAAGTAAACCAAGAAGCTTATTCTCATAATTCACAAAGCTAGTCAGTTATAAGGCGTGGTATATTTTTGGGGTATATAATATAACCCCGTATAACGATTGCTGATATTAGATATCAACATATACAGAAAAACTGATTCCCAGTAAAAAAAATAAAGGAAAAACTAAACTATCATACATCAAATTAGGATTATATTTATTTAGTTAAACAATAAAAGAAAAGTATATTTAGCATGATTATCCTGCAATGAACTTGAACGTCCATTCAAAAAATTGGTCAAGGGTTATACTCAATGTCATAATTAAGACAATGCAAAATGCCAATTCTGCATGTCATTCAAGAATCAAAACTTTTTACCTAGTTTTCCTAGGAAAATGTACGAAGACCTGATCACTATTTTCTTATTTTAAGCAGTACAATCAAGCTAACAGAAGCAAACACATTGATTGTTGAACTCATCATTCAAATTTTCGAAATTTCTTCAGGAACAACTTGTATACAGCAGCAGCGACACAGAACAACAGTCAATGTTTTTCATTACGTGCAACCAACTACATGAATCAAATGGTGTCATAAAACCCTATAATGAAATTTTTAAAATCCATTATGTTTGGAATTGGTAAAGTAGGTAGAAAAGTGAAAATATATTTGAATATAAAAAGTCTAGACACAACCTATCATTATGCCAAGAAGGGAAATTGAAAAGTATAAAATTGCATGTCATTGACCTGTAATTTATGATTATGGAATATTCTTCAATCGTAAGATCATGCATAAAGGTAGATATAATAAAAATAGAAAGCAGAATGTTATGTGTAAACCATGTAGCTTTTTGGCGATAATTCAATAGCCAACACGAAGGGTAGGGTACATAGAAGAAGTTATGTAACAGAGTTAGGAGAAGGTAGACCAAAGAAGGAAAACCACCAGAAGTCTTGAGAATTCGTCAAGACCTGGCCATCGAAGGAACCCCCAACTCTGACACGGCATCCATCGTGACGAAGGATATGTGAATACAAAGTTGTACGTTGCAGACAGCCTTGCGAAGCTTATTACTCAAACTCAAAACTTAACTCAATTAATTATGGGAGAAAGAATAATTATCTATCATGAGTCTGTCTACATATCCATCACACACACTTGGTAGTTCCTAGATGGCGGCAATTCAAAAACTTGCAGAGTGTGAAATGAGTTTCACTTTCTTACTTAAACAGAACCGTGGAATTAGTTGGCTAGACTTGGTGATTAAGAGAATGCATAATCCCGTTTCAGCATAGTGCCATAATTAAGAGAATGCATAGTGCCATTTCAGCATGCCACACAAGAATCAAAGTTTTAGCATAGTTTTTCTAGTAGATGTGTGAAGACCTGATCACTATTAAGCAGTACCATCAAGCTAACAGAAGCAAATACATTAATTGTTGAACCCAGCAACTAGAGCAACAGACAATATTTTTCACTACATAAGGCTACATGAATCATATGATGTCATAAAATCCTATAATGGGTCATGTTTATTAATAAACCATTTAAATACATCTATCTTAATGGTTTCATCTATAGTTTTTGTTGATCTCCCTCCCACCATTGTACTGTCCTTCATCTTATCTACCCTGTTTACGGTGCTTCTATAAGTCATCTCCAAAGTCCAAACGATATAAAGCAAGACTTCACCATTTTTAACAATGGAACCTACACTGAATTTCTCTCTAACGATTTCCTTCATAATCTTGTATGTTTTATATGATCATTTATCCATTGTAAAAATTATCATATTCACAATGCTACTTTTTTAAAAACCATATGTTTGGAATTGGTAAAGTAGGTTGAAAAGTGAAAATGTATTTTAATATAAAAGGTATAGATACAACCTATCAATTAGAATCTGAGGACATACACCTAAAAAGGGAATGAAATAACATTCCAACCAGCCCCTAATGGAATATATGATGGATGGCAAATATGGGTACAATTTCAGGCGAAAATGGGACATAAAAAACGATAAAACTGCATGTAGGTGGATATTACAGAAGTAGAAATGGAATGTTAATTTATGTGGAGACATCGCCACGTACCTTTTCGACAATGATTCGATCGCCAACACGAAGGGTAGGGTACATAGAAGAAGAAGGTATATAGCAGAGATGGGAGAAGGTAGACCAAAGAAGAAAAAGCACGAGAAGTCTTAAGAAACCTTCAAGACCCGGCCATCGAAGGAACCCCCAACTCTGACACGGCATCCATCGTGATGAAGGATAAGTAATCAAAAAATTGTACATCGCAGATGGCCTCAAGAAGCTCATTACTCAAAACTCAAACTTAACTAATTATGGGAGAAAGAAGAAAGAACAATTATATGTGATGAGTTTGTAATTCAAAGTGTTGCAGAGTGAGAAATGATTTTTCAACTTCTTACTTGGTACTTAAAGAGAATTGTGGAGTTGGTTGGCTAGACTTGGTGATTAAGTTTCCTCAAAAACAAAAACAAAAACAAAAACAAAAAGGAGATGTACCTTTGTCTATGCCTACGCGGTTTGACTCTTACACTTACATACAGTACCAACATTTTTGTCTTTCGTTTATACACTTTCAATTCACAACCCAAGTAACGAATTAACCAACCAACAGGATAAATAAGATTTATTTTCCATAACACAAAGGTAAATTAATGACAACATTCATTTATTCAATGTTCAAAAAAAATATATTAGGATGAGAACAACTGCAGCAGCAATTTCTTACTTGTTGATTCACCCGTGATACATAAATAATTGAGAATAATAACATTTTTTTTACTGCAAGAATAATAATAACTTGTAAAACTGGATACATCCATAGATGTTATGTACCACTGTGAATAAAATGCACTACAATGTTGGAGAGAGGTGTTAGTATTATTGGGCTATTAAAAACTGTAACATAACAGAACAGCCCAAGTTAGCCCAACCCAAGAGCAAGAAAAATGACAAAAATGTGGGCTATGTCTCAGAAGATATATCTGCAGTTGACGTCAGCGCACACGAAAACATAACATTTTTGTAAGAAATGTAGCTTAAAAATAGTTTAATGAAGAAATAAAAGACAGACCGTTTTTTATTACTCGCTAATGACAAAAATGTTCCTCCCTCCTCCTGTTGTGATTTTAGTTACAAAAATTTTGTGATGAATAAAATACCTTAGCTACTGAATTGGGCCATGAGACAAGGACAATCAATGGCTTGGCTCCACGTCTCACTTTATCTTATCTATCTATCTATCAATATTCTAAAAAGCTAGTAATAAAAACTGTAATCTGCAGTGCACCTCTCCAAAATTAGTAACAATGATTGCACGCTACTTGTGCATAGTGTTGCTGCTGGCGCTGCCCTTGCTAAGGGTAAGGGCAGCTGAAGAAGAGGAAGCTTCCAGCAGCGATAGCATCATCTTCACCACACTTGGCAGAGCTGACTACGCTTTTGATATATATTCCCTTCCAATTCATCATCACCACCAACACCAAGAATTACAACTCACTGACGGACACTCCGTCAATTTCAATGGTCAATTCCTTCCCAATCTCACTGACCAGGATCCACCTCCTCTTCAACTCGTCTATGTCACGGAGAGAAACGGTTTTCCCACCATATACTACGACGCTGTTTACACCAAAAAAATATCCACTCTTCAATCTAATATCATCAACGATAGAATTCAACTCCCACTGTTACCTAATCATCTCACACAAACACAGTCTCAAGTTTCAATCAAAGATAAACCAAGTGTGACCACCGACGGTCAATATTTAATCTACGTGTCAACACACGAGGATCCCGGTCTGCCACGTGTCAGCTGGACCGCCGTTTATTCCACCCATCTCAAGTCAGGTAACACCCGAAGACTCACTCCATACGGCGTCGCTGATTTCAGCCCCGCAGTATCACCTACCGGAAAATGGACAGCAGTCGCTTCCTACGGCGGTAAAGGTTGGTCCGGCGAAGTAGAGGATCTCACTACAGATATCTACGTTTTCCTCACTCACGACGGAACTCACCGATACAAAGTCGTTGAGCACGGTGGCTGGCCAAGTTGGGTCGACGATCGGACTATTTACTTTCACCGGAGAGGGAACGACGGTTGGTTGAGTATTTACAGAGCAATTCTCACCACTGATTCTTCTAACTCTGTTCTCATCGAACGAGTTACACCACCGGGTTTACACGCGTTTACACCGGCAACTTCACCGGGAAACAACAAATTCATCGCCGTCGCAACGAGAAGACCTGGCTCTAGCTTCCGTCACATCGAATTGTTCGACCTGGTTAGCAACGAATTCAAGGAGCTGACTCGTTTTGTCTCTCCCAACGCTCACCATCTCAACCCGTTTATCTCACCCGATTCAACGCGGGTCGGGTATCACAAGTGTAGAGGAAAAGAAAGTAACACCAGTCCTCAGTTTATGCTAGAAAATGTTCGGAGCCCCGTTCCAAATCTAACTCTCTTCCGGTTCACTGGTTCGTTTCCGGTTTTCTCTCCCTCTGGAGACAGAATCGCTTACGTTGAGATGCCTGGTGTTTATGTCGTGAACCGGGACGGTTCGAACCTAAAAAAGGTTTCTGATGCAATGGCTTTCTCAACCGCATGGGACCGGGTTCGACCAGGTGTAATCTACACAGCAGTTGGAGAAACCTTTGCTTCAGAAAGCACGGAGGTTGATATAATATCCATCGATGTTGACCGGAGTTTTGTCAAGAAGTTGACCCTGGACGGAAAGAACAATGCCTTTCCGTCACCGTCACCCGACGGAAAATGGATTGTTTTTCGTTCAGGTCGATCAGGTCATAAGAATCTTTACATAATGGATGCCGTTGACGGAGAGAAAAACGGGCTTAAGAGATTAACAGAGGGTCCATGGTCGGATACAATGTGCAACTGGTCCCCTGATGGAGAATGGATCGCTTTTGCATCGGATCGTCATGACCCGGGAAGTGGAAGCTTTGAAATTTATTTGATCCACCCGAATGGAACTGGGTTGAGGAAGCTGATTCAAAGTGGTTCGGGTGGGAGGACAAACCACCCGTATTTTAGTCCTGATGGAAAGAGTATTGTGTTTACGTCAGATTATGCAGGTATATCAGCTGAGCCGATCTCTAACCCGCATCATTATCAACCTTACGGTGAAATATTCACCGTGAGGTTGGATGGTTCGGGTTTAACGAGATTGACACATAATTCGTATGAAGATGGAACTCCAGCTTGGTCACCCAAATATATCAAGCCTGTGAATGTTGAGAGGCGTAAGGGTGGACCTTATTGTTCCTTTGATGATTGCCATTGGCTCAACAACATGCCAAACTACATTGTTAGTACAGGGCTACATGCACAATGTGGTCTGTAAATGGTGATGGCATATTAAACATAAGAGTAATGTATATAGTAAATAATTAAGGTGGAATGTAAAAATTGTAGGTTGAGCGTTTATTGTTAATGTGGATTTGGCATTGTATTCTACCTTTGTATTGTGTAAACTTTTTTGGGGGATATGTTATATAAACAGAAGCAGCAATATAGTATATCAAGTACATTATTATTATTAAACACATGATATTTGATTTGATTTAAATGTTGAGCTGTTTTTCAAACCTTGAGAAGAAGGTTAGGAAGATTACATGAACTAGCACAATGGTGATACACTAAATCTAGAACCCCGAGTCTGTCATGCTTACTCACTACTACTAAATTTGTCATCTTTTCCATTACATCTACCTAGCAATTATTTGGGAAAAGATGTTTAGAAATTGGTTACATCTATCTATCTAGCCATCCATTAATGGTGCAGAAGAAGCGCAGTAGCTAATGATACAAGTTGCTTCTTGAGGCGTCGATTTTGTGGGCGGCGTCAATCAAAGCAGATACAAGAAGCCCTTTGTGTCGATCTAACGCTTTCCAACTGGGAATTGGACATTCAATCAACATATCAACTCTCTGCTCAGTTCTGGAAAAATTCTTGAGGTATTGAAGGAGGGCAGTACTTTTTAGCAACATATTTATACTGAAAAACAAATAAATTTATGAGAAGATTATTAACAAAACAGATTATATACCATCTTAGAAAGTGTGTGTGTGCTTAAAAGTTAAGATGAATATGTTACCTTGTGCTGATTGTATTTCTCCTTAATTGCAGGCAAATTAGAATTAGGGCTGTTGCAACAAAGACGGTGGAGATCCTTTACACAAGCACACAAATCAGAAGGCTGGTATTGAGTGTAATGCTGCAATGTCGGATTCTGTTGCAAAATGCACAACCAAGCAAGTTAAGCAAAGCAAGATTTATGATTCCTTAATCATAATGGGACACATGAATCTTCATCATTAGCAGCATACCCATGGTTTCATTGAAGGGAAAAGCATATATTTGGCAAGGAATATTGAAGATGCTGCTATAAGTGATGGAGCATAACAAAGCATACTGTACTCCAACAGAGATAATTCGGCAATAAAATTTGTCAAGCACTCTAGTTGTAGTGAAGGGACCTGAGCAATGCAAATGAAACCAAGAAAAAAAGGGGTCAATAATTTAGAAATGTAATCCTAATAATTAGAGTCATGTGCCATAACATACAAATCAATGCTATCTCATCAAATGTGAGAAATGGAAATAGTCATAAGTTTGAGTTTCTCTATAATTTATCATCAGAAGTGAGTGTGTAATGTGTTCTTAGTTGCTTCTCCAATTACTTCTTAGCTTATATCATATCATGTGTTCTTACAGGTTTGTGCAGAAAAAAGTGTGAAAAGTCAAGTGCTCGTGTTTGAACATCCTATGACACAACTGCATGAGCCTTATAAATCACCAATTAAAAGCAGAAGATACCTCATCAATTCCTTGAGCTGCACGTACAAATCTTCTCAAGAAGCATTTAATTGTTGGGGCAGTCATTTCGAATTTTAGAAAATTCAAGACAGTAGATTCCATCTGCAAAACCTGCATGAAATGATTTGCTTTAGATTTGCAAGCTTCAAATAGTATAATCAAAACAAGTCTTTAACTAAAGAATTCGACACAACCTCATCCTTGAAGTATGTGTTATCAGTTATATAACAAAATTCCTCCACCTGAGGTGCACAAATCTCCTCATATTTACTGTCAACAATAATAAAAAATGGATTCTTATTACTTAATGCCTAGAAATAAAACATTGTCAGAAAAACACAAGTTGTATGCTTCCTTACGAGGCAATCATCATAGAAGCAACTCCAAGTAATTGTAATTGTTGCCTGTTCATCGGATTCCCAGAAAGATATCGATCGATGTAGTTTACTGTCAAATACAATGTATCAGGTACAAGTCTATACTCTTCAGCCACCTGCAGTTGGAAATAGATATAGATAATATAGATAATTAGCGCACACACAGGTTGCAATGTACTACAAATCCAAATTGACCATATGACTAATTGAATCAAAATGTAGGAATTTGCAAAATGTACATGACTAATTGACCATCTAGAAACATTACCTCCACTAGCCAATCAATCAATATAGCACGCATGCTAGGATTTATGTCCTTCTGAATTTTCTCCATGAAGTCTGTTGAAGGCCTTTTCTTTGTCTGAGATTCCAGAAAATTTGGAAAAGATAAGAATATACTTAAGAATAAATAATTAATAATTTGATGGACAAATTTGTTACATTACTGTCCTGGCAGTAAAAACAATAATAAATCAATCTTATCATTTTAACTAAATAGTGTAATCAACAATGCAGTCTTAAATGATTTATGAGCTTCAATGAAGGTCAAATCAATCCGGACTGCCAAGTTTGAGTCCTAGCTAGAACAATCAGACATAACTTGCCCAATTTCCCCCGAGAAACGGAGGGTTAAACCCAATTTTTTTTCACTAACTAGTTCAAAACTAGCGTAAGCTGCTTACACTTTGACAAAATGTGGTTTTATATACATTATATCTTATGTATATACCATATATCAGAACAGTTATTAAACTCAAAATCAATGCCTTTGGCATAGGATAATAAAATGTACAAACACAATATAGATCATTGTCAACAGGGAAAATGAAGCTATACCTCAGATGCACGTAGATGCTTGTAGATATCACAGGCAAAGGTAGCACAGAGCTGAGGATCCATGTAATCATTATCAATATTAACAATTTTCTCTCCCTTTTCCAACTCAACAAGAATATCTCTACTACAAATGTTGCCTGAAAACAAATCAATCATTAGTATCATCACAAAACGTAAAACCAAAAGGGTAACCAAATAATCATAATTTATGAGACTATGAATATCAAAACAGCAACAAAATGTAACCTGGTGGGTAATTAGAATCAGAAATGTTGAGACTACAAAAAGTCTTCCTCTCAATAGAATCAACAGCTGGAACATCACTGTTATCAACATATTCAATATCAGGACTCTTGAAAGAATCACACGACGACATTGTCTCGTCCATAGAAACCGACATTCCATCGGATTTACCAGGAGACGATAAATCCATACTACTCGAAACCGGAACATTGAAGGTAGTAGGAGCAACCAATGGAGGAGGAGGAACAACTTCATTCCTTCCAGAAAATGAAGAAGTAGTAGTAGTAGTAGTAGTAATGGCCTTAGGAAAAACAACAGTAGCGGATTTAACATTTGACAAAGTAGGTTTTTTGTTAACAGAAATCACTGAGCTTGAAGAAGAATTGCATGGTGAAGGTTCTTTCTTTGTCTTTGCAACTTTAGTTACCTACAAAATTAACAACAACCCAATTCCAAAATCGTTATAATCACGCATAAAACACAAACGGGTCTTCATATTTTGTGATGAAATTGAAAAAGAACGAATCTTTAAAGAAGATGAAACGGTGAAAAAAAATACCAAAGTGGATGAGTTGTTGCGGGAAGAATTTTGATTGGTGAGATTAGTGAGAGGAGGACGTTTCTTGGCAGAGGCGGCTAAAACTTTTCCGGCGTTGTTCTCTGATGTTAAAGCGGTAACAGGTGGGTGTCGTTTTGCCATGGAAGATGTCGTTGAAGAAGAAAATGATGAACGACGATTATTATGACTTGACATTTTGAAATTTTGATTCAATGAAAGAAAGAAGCAAGAAGAGAGATTTGAACTTCTTTTTCTTTTGCTATGGTTTCAGAGCGTTTCTTTTTGCTTTGGTTTGAAACTTTTTCAGTGAAAAGAAAGAAAGAAAGAAAGAAAAGAGTGTGTGTTTGTGTTTGTGACTTTGTGTTTGAGTGTGAGTGCAATAAATTTTGTTATTTATGAAGGAATTGTGCTTTTGAGGGGGGAAAGTGAAGGTTTAAAATGGGGGAAAGATCTGGACCGTTGATTGGGTTTCGGTATTCGTTAGCTTAGGAGCGGGGTGGGGCCCATTAAGGTTCTGTTGTTTTCAAATGAGAGAGTAGTACCCTGAAGTTGAGGGATCTGAAGGGAGCTATGTGTATGTATTTTGAATTTGAATTCAAATATCAAACGGTCACTGAATCTGTCTTTTATTGTGAGGAAGAGAGGGTATCCCAATTCCCAACCATATTTCTGCCTACTTGTCCATTTTCTATTTCTAATGTCTCTTTTGAAAATTTCTAATTTAAATTGTGTAGAATTCAAATTTATGCATGGAGATGCGAGAGAGGGACTTAATTAAATTATAACCTAAGGTATTTCATGGAAGAAAATCTTGAATGTAAATGTACATGAAAAATGTTTTATTTTGTCATTACGTAAACCGCTGGGGTGCAGTGGCCAATTCAATAACTTAGATTTCAGTCACAGTCACCTTCCAAAAATGTTTTGTTTTGTCATTGCATAACAAGTCTTCTTGATTTATGGGATTCTGTTTGAAATTTTGTTGTTCTTCTACAGGAATATATATAAGAACATTTATCTATTTACTAGTCGATAACTCGTGCTACAGCAAGGGACGCGCGGTTGCGCCGCGCGGTGAGGTTTGTGACGTTTTGTCGTGGTTTGAGATTTAGTACTGAATAAAAGTAAAAGTTAAAATACATACATAAAAATTACATTGAAATAGTTATAAATATTTGCACAACATATATCCTTCATAAACTAACCAACATAATTGATAACTTAATTAAATTACATAAATCAAACACCCTTAAATAAGACATAGGAAATGAAATACGATAGAAACTACCACCCTTAAATTACAGAAATGAAATACATGAAAAATGTTTTATTTTGTCATTACGTAAACAGCTGAGGTGCAGTGGCAAATTCAATAACTTAGATTTCAGTCACGGTCACATTCCAAAAATGTTTTATTTTGTCATTGCATAACAAGTCTTCTTGATTTCGGGGATTCTGTTTGAAATTTTGTTGTTCTTCTACAAGAATATACATATATAAGAACATTTATCTATTTACTCATTATTAACATTCTCCAATCAACTTTTTTTCTGGCCAACTTCTCATCATATTTTTTTTGTGATACTTCTCATCATATTTCTATATATACTCAATCTAATCTTAAACATAAACAAAAGTCAAATATATTTATTCCAAAAAAAAAAATTAACAAGCAAAAATGAAATATATTAACACAAAAAATGTGGTCTATCCCGCACAAGATGCGCTGAAATAGAACACAAAAAGTTAAATACAAAGGTGATGGTTAGCAAACACAAACATTGAAACAACATGGAGGAAGAAAAAGAACAACTAAAAAATGATTCTCAAGCAAGGTAAAGGATGAAGCCACCAGTCGTGATAAGTATAAGCAAAGTTAATATTGTTTGTCTTTAACCACGAAAATGATAACAGCTTAACTTTATCGAGCAAATGACAAGACTCGACTTCCTTGTTATTGAAAATCGTGTTATTCCTTTCCTTCTAAATTGTCCAGACACAAGCAAACCAAATCAGCTGCAAAACATTCTTAATAGAACGGGTAAGCCACCTAACGGACCAAACTGCACAAAATAATCGGTAATCGTAGCTGGTACAATCGAAGAGAAACCTAACCATCTATAAATAAATTGCGACAAACTCCAAAAGTGATAACAACTCATAAAAAGATGATTAACTGATTCCTCAGAGCCGCATCCAGTAACACAAACATTTTGTTCTAAATTTAAACTAAGTATATTTTGATTTTTGCTTGTATAAAGATTAGACATTATAAAAAATATTGTATAAAGAAAGGATTAAAAATGGATTCAATACTTTCTTCAATTTAGTAGTCTTTATAGTAAGTAAATGACTCCATTTTTTTACTCTTGTCAAACGCATGTTAATATATATTTGATAAAAATATAGATGATTACTTGATAAAAAAAAAATATAGATGATTAAAAATTAAAAATATATGGAGTATATTAAAATAAACATCGGGACTAGCAAGAAACGTGGCTTCCCCTGCAAGCGCATAAACAACCGCATTTGCTTGTCTCCTAGTGAACTCCACTCAGGAGTTGGTGAAATGAGAGTTGAACAGTGAACGACAAGAAGCAATGATGTATCCGAATTCAGAGATGTCGTCACGAGTAGTGTGAAAAGCGTCACGAGTGATCTTGGAGTCAATTTCAAAATCAATATTGTCAAACTGCATATCATTCAACCACTGCAAAGCCTTATACAATAGAGTGAAAAGCTTCACGAGTGATCTTGAAACATGATATATATATATGTGTGTGTGTGTGTGTGTGTGTGTGTGTGTGTCCCTAAATATAAGACTTTATTGAACAAATCACGAGAATAAAACAATTATTTGTTGTATTAAATTTGTTGAAAATTAATATTATTTGTGATGTTTTCCTTTCAAGAGATAGAACTATTAACTTAGATTTAAAAAAAGAAAGAAAGAAAAAAGAGATGCGACTATTAAGTATTAACCGTCTTTTATCAAAGTGTTTATAGATTGTATTAAAAAAATCAAACATAATTAAATAAATAATTGTTACATTTAAAACTTTGAAATGGATTTGTCCCCGTGTGTATAGCTCAGTTGATAAAGACAATACATTGTAATATGTATGGGTCATGTTCGAACCTCAGACACATCACTTATTCACTTTAAAAATGTGAATTTTAACCACTAAATTGCTTGACAAAAAAACATTTAAAATAGATTTTTTATAAAAAGGACAAAAAAACTCAAGAAGATCATATATTTGCAACAACGTCATACAAGTTTTTGTCAAAAAAAAACGTCATACAAGTTTTTTATTTATCAAAATTAAAAGTTTGTATGGACAAATAATAATTAAATTGAGCATAATTAGAATATACAAATTAAGAAATAATAATGCCGACGAAAACAAAATGATGTACATGATGTTATTTAATATTATGTCTTTAACTTCATGATTCTTATAATCAAATCACAAAATCTTACTAGCATTTGATACTTGCTAGATTCCACCGAATAAGTTATAGAAAATGATTTTTGGAGTGAGTGATTTTAGTTGGGCATACATGTATGTTCAACCTTTTCGAGTCAAGGTCTTGATCACCCAAATTCTCCCTTTGACCTCTTTCATTTTGTTATTTGGGATCCAAGTCGTGTTAGTTTTACTGTGTGGTTAGTGTACTTTGCACTTTCATTGATGATATTTCAAGATGTATATGGATTTTCTTGATAAAAGAATGCCAAGAGCTATTTACCATATTTTAGATTTTTTGCAATGAAATATGAACTATATTTGGGCATTTTATTCGCATCTTGCGAAGTGGCAATGCTAAAGAGTATTTTTCATGCTTCTTTTAATAATTTTATGGCATCTTATGATATGATTCATCAGCCATCTAGTTCTTATATCCCTCAACATAATGGTTAGCGATAGAAATAGGTCAGACCAGTCTACAGGGGCCTACGACCTAGCCTACGACATGCTAGGTCAGGTCAGACTTTTTTCTTAAATAAAGAAGGCTTAAACTTTTTTAGAAACCTATTTAGCTTAAAAGGTCAGGTCACATATCATTCAAAAAGCCTATTTATGGCCTCTTAAGCCTATTAGGCCGGCTTATTTAAGTAAATATGAATAATATTATTTATTATTATAATATATTTTGTACTTTGAATTAAAATATACATTCGTTAGTAATTTAAGCTTATTAGTATACATTATTTTTTCGCATATACAAATGTATTATTATAAACTAGAATTGAAATATGATACAATATATAATCAAATTCCATAAAAACTCATGTTGATTATTAAAAGAGAGTTTAATTTAATTGATCTATTAGTTCGATAGTCTATTTAAACTTGGATCACATTGCTTACTTAAAGATGTTTATATGATATAGACTTTTAAACAAGTTAGCATGTAAGCTTACCCTTGATACAATTATAAATTAAGGATTTGATTGTAATCTTTTCATTATAAATTATAAATACACAAGCTGGGGATTTACCCTTGATTGTAATCTTTTCATTATAAATTATAAATACACAAGCTGGGGATTTAGCCTCTAAAGAAATTCAAAGTAATTCCTTCTTTGATTGTCAAGTTGGAGTAAGGCAATAAGTCAACAGAATATAATGGATGGGTTGCATCAATCCGTTAAAAATTTAGTTATAAATCATTCCTCATCTTTCATCTAATTCAAAAAAACTCGTCCAATCTATCCATTAACAGTCTCTAATTGATGGATATCCAATAGATCCAAACAATTCTTTTTTATTTTAAGAAAAGAACCGATACAATTATTTATAATAATAGTTTAAATCAAAGAAAGAAACATAAAACACAAACATGGAGACCAACATTGGTCTTAATGAAACTAAGCTCGAGTCTCATAAACAAAGTCTCGCATTAAAGTCTTGTGGAAGAAAAATACATAATTGTAGAGGTAAGTAAGACTTCACTAATGATAACCATTTAAGTTCATCGACATATATTAATGCATTTGATAAAGTGAATAGATACATTGTATAACATGACCAAAAAAAAAAACAATAAAGGGCTACACATTGCATAAGATAAGGAACTCGCATGAACATAAAGAGAAAATGAAGGATAAAGAGCAAGATTAAAGTAAAGAAAAAAAAAGAATAATGATTATGATTTTGTTTGGACGGAGAATTTTAACTTGTAGATTTATTTAATTCAACAAGGTCTGCAAGGAGGAACTGTACATGACATGTGTACAGACAATGAAGAACGAATGTGTCTAAATGGACATGGTACAGTAGCTTGAAAATCAAAATGATTGGCACAAAATTGGCATATGTAAAATTCCACATGGCAAGATGATCCAAATCTTCCAGAGCGGACACCGCAAGTATTTGAATTAGAAACACTTTTTGATACATTTTTAAACACTTGTGATATTTTCTCAAAAAGTCAATTTAGTCGTCTGGCGAATAGATCACTCTTTGAAAAATATGTCAATCACAAAGATTGTATTCAATAATGTCCAATTCAGTGTTTTGCTAGCATTTCTTGTAATAGTATGTGAGTTCAGTTGTGAAATACTTCTCCAGGTATTGATGGAGGACAACACTTCTTTGCAGCAAACTTGAACTGAATCCATATATTAACATGAAACGATATGAAATCAATTAGTAATTTGTAAGTGGTGATAAAGATGAACATCGGGACATAACAGGATAAAAGAAGTACTTAATAAAAAATAAGAACATTAACCAGTTCAGTTTGTCAAAAACTAAAAAAGAAAAGTTAATCCATCCTTTTCAAAGCTGCAGAGATATGCAATAAGAGCCAGATATTCAAGCCATATGTAGCCACAAATAGATGGCGTGTGCAAATTAATAGTCTAATAGATGACTAGAATTCTAAATGGACAACCCTTTTAACACCCTTCAATTTAGTCCCTGATACCCCACTAATTTGCATGCATTGCAACCTTAATTACATGAATCTCAGTTCCCACCCTCAACTCTCACATGTATTGAACTATGATTTTTTTTTTATCATGAATCATATCTATACTCTATACATAGATATTCTTAGATAGTTTAGTCCACTTTCTCTAATTATTAGACTATCCTCCATTTGATTTACCCTTCTAACCGGTGAGAAAATATTTTTAATATTAATCCAAATGATTAAGGCAATATAATACATTTCCACCAATTCTCAATATGATTATCACGTAATCAACTATTTGTTTAAAACAAATTATTGGAATCCATATTGAGGGAACTCCAAAACTGATGAACGAGATGCACAAAAATGCTTAGAACTAAGGATTGTGATTGTAGACTGCTTTTAGTCATCCAATTTTACTACACTCGTAAACAAGAGAGCAAGAGCCGGGTATTCTCACCTTATGCTGACTGTATTTCTCTCTGATAGCAGTAATGGAAGGTGAACTATGATAGCCATTGCAGTACAACAAATGCAATCCCTCAACACATTCCCGCAATTCTGATGCTTGGTAACCTGTGTAATGCCTTAGCATAGAGTTCTATACCAAAGCATATGCATAGTTGCACAACATCAGTATATATGCCTATCAAAAGATATTCAGCAAAATAGGTTTCCTGCAATACATACCCAGGGATTCTTTGTCGAAAGTAGTATATATTTAGCCAAGAAAGTGGCTGATGCAGCTATTAATGATGGGGTGTACTTAAGCATATCATACTCTAGAAGCGATAAATCCGCTACATAGTCGGCCAAATACTCCAACTGCATCAATGGAATCTGAAAACAGTACAAGGTAAACATCATAAATTGTCATGATTATCCTAACTTAGAGAGACTAAAAAAGAGTCTCAACTGAGATTCATACCTCACATGTTTGTTGGGCAACAGTAATGAATCGTCTGCATTGGCATGTTCACAAGTTAATACAAAAGCAACTTACTTCCACTTGTCAATAATATGAAGAAAACCAGTCATTACCTCAAAAAACATCTAGTTGTAGGAGCTGTCATTTCAAACTTCAAGAAATTCAGAACAGAGGACTCCATCTCCAACACCTGCAATAATATCATATATCTATAGTTTTAGGATACTAAAACCAAATAAAAGGTATCCAAAGCTGCAGTTATGAATCAAATCAATAGATAAATAACAAAACCCAAACCTGCTCCTTAGAATATGTATTATCAGTTACATAACAGAACTCTTCCACCTTAGGTGCACAGATCTCCTCGTATTTACTGCCAAATTCAAACCAATTTGTAGCCTTATGGAATACAAATACAAATAAAAATGCAGGACAAACACAAGAAAACAAGTAATTGAAACAAGCACTGTACAGTGAAACAAATTCAGAAGATATTACTTAACACACAATAACTAAGAGATAAGAACCCTACGCAGCAATCATCATGCAGGTAACACCAAGTAGTTGTAACTGCTGTGTGTTCATTGCTTTGCCTGAAAGATAGCGATCAAGGTAGTTAACTGCCAAAAATAGTGTATCAGGTAGAAGTCTGTACTCGTCAGCAACCTACAATGGAGAGAGAAATTAAGTGAAAACCATTTGAAAAGAAACTCAATAAAGGATACAGTTCTTCTGGTGTTCCCTCATGAGGAAAAAAGAGAAAAAAAACAAGTTCACTGAATCCTATACAAATAACAACGAATCCTACTTCCATTGCTATGGCATCTTTACCTCTCCTAACATGAGTATTTAAATCTCTCAATAACTGACACAACAAAATATTTAGAATAACATTGCCAAAACAAGTTTTTGAATGAAACATAAAATCCGGCTAATCAGGATATAACAATACATATAATAAATTATATAAATAATTCTAAAAAAAAAGTAGCACATTGAGAAGAACAAATCCCCTGAAATAAATTTATCGCCCCGGCAGTCCGTCACCCACCATAGTTTACCTCCACAAGCCAATCAATAAGCATTGCCCGCATGCTAGCATTGATGTTTTTCTGTATCTTCTCCATGTAGTCCATAGATGGCCTTTTAATTTTCTGAAACCATAAATTAGAAGAAAACAAAAGATGAAAAAGTAGAAAGAAGATAAAAAAATAAATGAGACAAATGATATATACATGTTTAATTTCTAAACCACAGGCATAACTGCATAAATGATATGATAGAAAAACCTGAGTTTGGAAGTTCGAAAAGCTATATCTCGTACCAATTTAGTAATTTATTTTTCATATTGTGTCAAAATAGAAGACATTAGCCCTTTTAAGAGGGACCAAATCACATTAATAACAAGTTGCTTAAGAGAAATCAATTCTTAATTTCATCAACTATTTCGCACTCATCATGTGAAAGTCAAATTTCTAGAAATAAATTGAGAGGAAAAACAAAAGAGGAAAATGCAAATGATGAATTCAACATCAACATCATCCTAATCTTTATATAATTAATATTCTTCTTGACGTGAATATGACTTTTAATTTCCCCAAAAAAAGAACATGACTTTTACATTTACTCCAAATCTTTCTCGCAAACATTAAGACGAAGGTTGCAAAATAAATAATCCATACAGTTGATATGTGAAATAGTCATAAACAAACTTAGTTGGAGAAGCAATTCAATCTGACACTCAAATATAGATTGAAATGATAAATCACATATTTTTTAAAATAAAAACATTCTATTTCTTAAATATAGATTGAACTGATACATCATGTCTTCAAGTCACCTACATTGACTCTATTCAATTACATTAAATGGGATATAACTCCTATTCAACATTTCAATATATCACAGGTCTCATTGCTTAAGGTGTGTTTGGAATTGAAATTGGTGGTATAAAGTCTAATAGAGCGGAATGGGCTAACATTCCTGATTTAGATTTTAAAAAACAAATGAAATCTCATTCCATTCCATTTTATTACACTCCGTTCCACCCTATGGCCTATACCACTTACTCAAACATACTCTTAGAGATGAATATTGCATTGGTTAATTTATGGTACCAAACACAAACAAGAAATTTGTAAACCGATAAAAGCATCAAAATAAATCAAAATGCTACTCTGCTAGCAATCACTTTGACAATTACAACAAGTGACTAAAACATTAAAATAAATGAAGACGACAAACCTCTGATACACGCAAATTTTCATAGATTTCATGGGCAAAGGATGCACAAAACTGTGGGTCTTCGATATTGCAGTCAATGTCTACAAATTCATTTACTCTTGATTTCAGTATGGTGTCAATATCATGTATTCTCCCTAAAATCAAGGGATGATGCATGAGTATTCCAGATTACAAATTGTAATTATTGAAAAAAGTATTGTCCAAATTAGCCAAAGCATAAGAAAGGGAAAGTATAAGATTAAGCCTTTAATAAACAAACCTGCCATTTTGGAAGAGTCTGAAATATTGAGAATGTTGCATGCTTTATTCTCAATTGATTTGATTGATACAACATCATCATTGCGAATATATTCAAATTCCGGAGTCATCATAGAATCGCTGGTTGACATGCTCTCATCCAGTGAAGCAGAACCACTGAAGGAATTACTTGGGTAAATGTCCATCCATCTCGGACTACAGACCGCACTCTTAAAATCCGGCGAACAGCACCATCGTTGCTTGGAGCAATGCATGCTTTAACTCCAGTCTTAATTTGACTAGCTTTGGTCGAACATGCCTCTTTGGAGAGCAGAAATCCACTCGATTTTACTCTCGATGAGGGTTGTAAAATGTTCTCGGACATAACATTTTTCTGCAAAGTCGCAATAGAATCCTTCTTTGTCTTTGCAGTTTTGGACACACATGGAACCTTCAAGTAACAAAAACAGTCCTATTAAAGTACATAAAATTTGCACATACATGCACGAATTAGGATTTAAGTTGTATATCCCGATGGTGTAAATAAAATTTACACATACATCTAATTATATTCAATTATTCTACTACTTTATTACGTGCATTCCTTACTACTTTATTATGTGCATTCCTAAAATATCTCCTCA